>CAJVGC010000001.1:59164075-59279891 GCA_910822075.1 Senecio squalidus | reverse complement strand
ATTCCCCTCCAAAAGGTTACCTTTACCACTCTAATTTTAGACTTCCTTCCACCGCTTTTTATTTGAGTGTGTTGAACTATTTCAAGTTCGGGTTTGCACAGTTACACCCGGTAGCTGTATCAAAAGTCGTGACTTTTGAGATGTTATTGGTGGCAATGGGAATAAAACCAACAATACCTTTGTGTAGGGCGTGCTATAAGCTGACTAAATCTCATGATTGGTATTCCGTAGAGTTGAGAAATAGAAAGAAAAACTTGGTTCGTGAGTGTGCCTCTAGTCATAGAAATTGGAGATATAGATATGTGTTTGTCGATACCGCTTTCAGATATACTTGGGCTAGTAACTGGTTTAAATGGAAAACTAGGCTTGACAAATCGATAAACGATCCTCCAGTCCTGACGCCTCAAAGCGTAAGGTTGTGCAAGCAGATTTCACGAAAGTCAATTGCATTTCGAGTTTATGAGGAAGGTGGTTTGGTGTTGGCTGGTATTTCGGATAACTGGGATGAAGGGATGAAGCCTGTGATAGTGGACTCGGAGACCGGGAAACGTGGGTTCTTGTTGTTATTTTGAAATGCTTTTATATTAGCTTTTTACAGGTACTGACCTATTGTATGTTTCCCTGCAGCTATGAGCTTGATGGATTTCATGGAGGGAGATCCTGCTTGTATGGAGTATGAGATTGAAAATCATCCTCCTGATGTTACCGTTGGTGAACAAGAAACTGGTGCCACTTCTCAAGTTAACTAAGGGATAAACATGACATCAACCACCGATGTTACATCAAATTCAACACCATATAATTGCACAACCTCTACACATATGTATTTATTATGGTAAAAGTAATCACATGATTTGTGTTGCACAAATGCCGCTGATAATGAAAAGTCATCGTTCAGGCCTATTTCTGAGAGTGGCAACGAGGATGAAACATGTAACACTATAATTATAGTCGTTGCCAACTTATTATCAGTTGCTTAACGATCTTATTATGAATATGCATAGGCTCTCGATTACCCGGGGGCGACATCACCTCCAGATCCCATATTGGATGACCGAGATACCTTAGGACTGGGCAAAAGGGGAGTGAGTCTAGATGTAAGTGATTATGACATCCCTTTGTCTAAGGTGCCAAAATTGACTTTTCCCTCCAATCTTCCCTCAAATGCTACTTTGGTTAATCACGGGGGTAATCTTGGATCATTTGGATCAAGCACCACAATTGGATCAACTTGTAGTATGTTTGGGACGATCAGCTCTCCTTTTGGGTCTACTAGGTTAGCATCTAGGCAAAATTTTGGCATGACACAGTCTCCCGTTTTGCAATATACTACCCTGCCTATTTGAACTAGCGAGAGTGTGCCATCAAGATCTATAAACAAGAGTACAAGGGGTGTAATTGATGCAGCATATATAAATATGTTCAATTTTTTTATGGATTATGTTCGACAGCTTGTAAGAAATGAACATGGGGAATTAAATAGGTTGTGCGTCGAGTTGCAGGTGCAAGTTGATAATAGCAAAGATGATATTACCTCTCTAAAGAAAGATCTAGTGCTTGAGCAGACTACAGTTAGTCGTTGTCAAGAGGAGGTGCGCATGCTTAAGGAGAAAGTATCCCAACGTGGGGCCAATTTGTCTAAGGTTGAAACAGAGAAACAGGAGATGTCAGCAACCCTGAGTGCCCGTGATGAGCAGTTGGATCAAAAAAGAGAAACAATTAATTGAAAAAGATGTTGAGCTAGAGACTATGAGGCAAGCGATGGTCAAGATGCATGTAGAACGCGATGTTTTCCATGCAGATGAGGAAAGATTTAGTTGCTGCATTGCCTCGGGTATTTGATTTGATGCTTAAACATCCTGATGTTGCTAATGTTCTTAACGACTTTAACCGTGCTTCTCGTATGTTTGGAAGACATCTTGCCAGCAAGAAAGTGAAAGATGCACTCCCCAATACTTCTTCCGGGATCTTGCCTTATTTGAATCCTACAACGCATGGTAACATGACTCTTGTGAGCAAAATATTTGCAGACAAGGTCTTTTCTATTAGGACTACCCTGGTGCAAGATTTGGAGTTGTCACTTCCAGCTATTATTGCCTTATTTTCGGCACAACCACAACCACATCCTTAGCTTTTTTATCCATGCATGTGATACATTATGACTTTGTAACTTGGTTTATTTTGTGATTGAATTATGTCTTTGTATCCTTTGAATAGGAAGTGCTTATCTTTTATCAAGTTGATCAAAAGATGAAATTGAATGCATGTGTATAGACCAAGCAAAGTTGTTTGTTTGACTTGGTGTAATTTATATTGAACTATGTTCTTGACTATGTCATTTGTGCATGCATATGTTGTAACATTGTACATAATAAAAAGCGTTATCGTATTAATTTTATTGAATAAAATTTGGGATACATGATTAAACCAAATTATTAAACATAACACTTCTTCAGGTTCATGACATTCCATGTCCTAGGAATAGCTTGTCCGTCCATGTCTGACATGGTGTAAGATCCATTGCCATTAGCATGAAATACTTGATAAGGGTCTTCCCATGTAGGGCCTAGTTTGCCTTGACTCTACCCTGATGGCCTCATTCTTCCTCCATACCAGATCGCCTGGCTAGAAAAAGAGAGGATGGAATCGCTGATAGTAATATTTTGCCATCTGCATGTGACTGTTGGCCTGCTTGATGAGTGTGATCTCCCTACGCTCTTATACAATGTTTAAGTTTTCTCTTAGTGCTTCCTCATTCTCTTCTGGGTTAAAGTCCATAACCTATGAGTTGGATGAGTAATTTCTGGAGTAATGACTGCTTCGGTGTCGTAAACCAAGCGGAAAGGTGTTTCAGATGTAGTTGTAATTGGGGTGGTTCTATTAGCCCAAAGGATACCTGGTGATAGATCCAGCCATGCAGTTTTGCGGCTGCCAATTTTGCTTTGAATGATTTCACGATGGCTTTATTCATGACTTCGACTTGACCATTGGCCTGAGGATGTGCCACTGACGCGAAGTTTTTTTGTATGTTCATGTCAGAGCACTAAGCCTTTAACGGATTTTCTGCAAACTGCCTGCCATTATCGCTTCCCTGTGATAGTTGCCAAGTCTTTGCCTCTATCCACTTTGTAAAAGTAATCAACAACAACAATGAGAAACTTGACATTGCCAACGTCGGGTGGAAATGGCCCAAAATGTCAATCCCCCATTTGTAAAATAGCCATGCATTGGTAACAAGGATAAGATCTTGTTTTGGCAATTTGGCGACAGAAGCATTTTGTTGACAGGCTGTGCACTTTTCGATTTCCTCCCTTGCATCTTGATGCATCGTTGGCCAAAAGTACCTCAATCTAATGATTTTACTAGTGACAGAGCGTGGACCAGCTTGGAGGGAGCATTTGCCGCTATGTACAGCTTCAATAATATTTTTAGCCTGTGTTGGGCCAACACAACGTAGGTGTGGTCCCAAGTAAGATTTGCGAAACAGGCAGTTGTCCACCAATGTGTACATTGGTGACTTCATACGAATTTTTCTTGCTAGCTGTGGATCGGCTGGTAATACATCATGTTTGAGGAAAATTAAGATCGGAGTCATCCAACATTTTTCCTCTGTAACGGTGGTAACCTCCTTTGGTCGCGCAATGGACTTTTCTTTCAAGATCTCCACCAGTAGTTCTTTTTTACGATGGGCAAAGGCGGACGAAGCCAACTTACTTAGTGCATCAACTAACTTGTTGCGATTTTTGGGGACTTGCTCAATGGTAAATTTCGTAAATTCTGAGATTACCTTTTTAGCTTCTTCTAAGTATAGCTGCATGGAGGTTTGGTTTGAAACGAATGCTCCACTGACTTGGTTGGCAACGAGCTGTGAATCTTTAAATAAAGATATACTTTTCACCCCCATTTTCCTGGCGATTTTCAAGCCTTCTAACAAAGCCTCATACTCTGTTTCATTATTAGTTATGGGAAACACGAACTTAAGGGCATAAGTATACTCATTTTTATTGGGGTCTGTAAGAATTAAACCAGCTCCAGAACCCTCCAAATTAGAGGCACCGTCAGTGAAAAGTGTCCATGGTGTATCTTCCTCCTCCTGCACTTGCCTTTCCTTTTCTTCTCCGTCTATCTCCGCAAGGAAATCGGCCAAGATCTGACCTTTCATAGAAGTTCTTGGATGAATGAGATTTCATGCTCCCCCAATTCGACCGCCCACTTAGCTAAACGTCCTGACACCTCAGGCTTTCCCAGTACTTCCTTAATTGGTTTGACTGTTAAGACATGAATAGGGTCAGCCTGGAAATAACGCCTCAAATTCCTAGTTGCATGTACCAAAGCAAGGGCTATTTTTTCCAAGCACGAGTAATTTATTTCTGGACCTTTCAACACCCGACTAATAAAATAAACTAGCATTTGGATAGACCCACGTTGCGCCATCATAACTGCGCTAACACATTCCATAGAAGCAGCCAAGTATACCACCATTGTTTCTCCTGGTACAGGAGCTGTGAGCGTAGGCAGGGTGGCCACAAAATTCTTTAGCTCTTGAAATGCTGATTCGACTTCAGGTGTCCATGCAAAATCTTGTTTCTTTATGCAGCCTTTCAAAGTGTGGAAAAATGGTAGAGACCGATCAGCTGCTTTTGAGAGGAATCGGCTGAGCGCTGCTAGCTTACCATTCAAACTTTGCACATTCTTTTTGGTGGATAGGGAGACCATATCTAAAACAGCCTGTATTTTCTTGGTCTATATGGAAAGTTGTCTTATCTTCATCACTGTGCTTCATGTGGATCTCGTAATAACATTAGTAAGCGTCTAAGAAACACTTTAGCCAGAAGCCATCACTTCGGATATGCTTTATTAATATCTTTGAAGTCGACACATAACCGCCACGAACCATCACTTTTCTTTACCATGACCGGGTTAGCAATCCAGGTCTGGTACTTTACCTCCCTGATGATTCCACTTTCCACCATCTTGTTGACTTGTTCACATGTTGGTTTGTTGCGATCAATGGCAAGCCCGCACTTTTTCTGCTTGATTGGGAAAATGTTGGGATTGGCATTTAGAGCGTGCTCGGCAAAGCTCCTAGGGACACCTGTCATATTAGACGTCTGCCATGCGAACACATCGAGGCTTGATTTTAACAAACTAATGAGTTTGTTTTTAATCTGTGAAGGTAATTGTGAGCCAATAATGACAGGTTGATCGGGAAAATTGGCATTGATTATTACCTTGGTCTCTGGACCTTCTGTTACCTCCGCATGTGGCTGAGTAGCCCGATCGGTGCTTTGCTTTGTCTTTTTGACTTGGTTGCATTCCTGTGGCCATGACATCTGCCCCCTGATAGTAGCAACTCCAGATGGAGTAGGAAACTTCACCATTCCATGAATAGTGGAAAATATTGCTTTGAACTTCTCTAGCGATGGTCTGCCAAGAAGAACGTTGTATTCTGATGGGGGGTTGACAATGGCAAAATCTACCATTTTAACCCTATATTGTGGATATTCCCCCATCATCATCGGTAAAGTTAGTTCTCCCACAGGCCAGTGTGTTTCTCCAGAAAAATCGAGCAACGGTGCCTGCGTTGGTCTTTTTGTGTCCTTGTTTGTTTGGGGTAACTTCCTGAAACAATGCTCAAACACTATGTCAGTAGAACAGCCTGTATCAATATAAGATTTGCTAATCTCATAATTGGACAACCGGATCTTAATGACAACATGATTATTGGAAGTAGCCGATACGGGGGGAAATGAAATAGGAACCATCATCCAGCTTTGAAGGACCGATGCTTTTCTCTTAAACGATGTCTCGCCTCGAACCATGAACACTTGGCCATCAGGCGGTCCAGGATGATCGCCATTGTCTCCCTTCTTCTGCCAACCATAAGTCTTTTTGACCGGATTTTTCGTTGCTTGTTGTCTTGCCCCTGGTATGAGATGTTATAATTTCCCCTCCTCTAAGGCGCGCTTCATTTCAGCCTTTAGTTCTCTACATGCATTAGTATCATGACCATAATCTTCATGGAAATTACAGCGTTTTCTCATATTTTTCTTTCCGAACTTGTGTAACATCTGAGGAGGTGCTTTTAAAGTTGCTCCCACATGTTCTGTCTTCAATATCTCGCTTGGACTTTTACTTAGATTGGGACCTGTACCACGATCAAAGGGAGTAGGCCTCCTGCTACCTCTGTCAACTCGCCTGAAATCTCTGCGGTGGTCTCGCCTGCTATCATGCATGTTGTCCTGGCGATTGTCATGTCTAGCGCTTGATGAGCTCCCCCATTTGTCTTTCCTGTTGAGAACACCCCTTGTGAGAGTAACAGTTTCCTTAGATCTGAGGAAATCGTATGCTCGGTTAGTGGCTTCCATGAAAGTCATCGGGGTTCGCTTGATCAGTTTCTCTTGCAGTTGTCATGGGAGCAAGGAGAGGGTAAAACCCAAAATTTGTTGACTTTCGGGTAACGCAACAATTTTCTTGCACTCCTGCGTGTAACGCTGAATGAAGTCACGTAACCCCTCGCCTTCCCTTTGTCGTATCAAATGCGCCTCTATATGAGTTCTCTGTTGCTTCTTTTTGCTGTACAAAATGAGTCACAAATTTAGCTTTTTGATCTGCAAAGTCTTGAATACTCCTGTCCGGTAAGTCAACAAACCAATCACGAGCGAAACCCTGCACTGTGCCAGGAAAAATGTGACAAGCGACTGTGTCTGGCCATTTCTCTATCATAATGGCCTGTTCAAAAAGAGCAAAGTGGTCATCGGGATCTCTCGTACCGTCCTAAGTACCAACGATGGACGGAACTTTTTGCTTATCTGGGAGTGGGAATCTGGCCACCCAGTCACAGAACTTTGAACTAACCACTGACAAAGGCATAGTGGCTGCTCGGGGTGGTTAGGTTGTTGCCACTAGTGTTTGCAACACTCGCAACATGTCATTAGATGTGTCAGGGGGTAGAGGTGGTGGTGGGGTGTGAATGTGTGGTTGCCTTAACTGCTCTAATAATTGCGACAATGGATCTACTGGTTGAACAAGCATCGGTTGCGGGGCTAGGCGCAACCCCGGCACCAACTGAGACAACAGGTCCGATGAAGTAGCTGGTGGAGGAGGCGGTGGTGGCTGCGTACTCTGAGCCAACCTTCTAAAAAACTCCACAATTGGATCCTCCTGAACCCCTTGAGTAGCGGTCTGAGGAACATTTGAAACAGGTTGTCTGACTTGATCTGTGTCATCCTCCTAAGAGCTTGTCCCGTGGGACAAAAGAGGTTGAAATGGAGGGATGGATGTCACTGGCGGAGGTGAAGTAAACATACTTGTTCCCGTCAGCCTTGTGAAAAAAGGGGCCTTGTTAAAGAGGGATACCCTCGTGTCGACCTTAGATCTGACACCGTCCACTCAGAATCGACGTATGATTCCGACATTGTGGTATGAACAGGTGTTGGAGGAAAAGCAGGGGGTGAAGTCATCACCGTTTCCGGTGTAGTGGTAGTCACGGTAGTGGTTATTTCTGGCGCTGAAGAAATGATTTGAGATGAATTTGTTGCCTCCATGGAAATCGTTGATTACGGAGAAAGAAAGAAAAAAGGAATTGGGAAAAGTGAAACGCCGTTAAAAACGTGTCACATGGATGGCGCCAATGTTCGAGCAATGGTTGTCAAACACAAATATTAGGGTTTAGGTGATGTCAACCTTAGATCTCCTGTGATGATCACAGTGCAAACCCAACAAGTTCTTGACGAACCTAGGGTGATTAAGGTTGAGGATGAAAGCAAGAGTATATGACCTCTGGCAAATCCTAACTCGGAGGCATGATGAGGTTAGTAAGGACTACCTATGTATATATAGGTAATCCCTAAAACCTAAGTATAATGATGGACATTTGTTGTTTAAATTAAGTCCGCTACTACCTGTCAGACAGTTTGGCCTGGTGACAACCTGTCAGGCAGTTTCAGTCTGACAGCTGACTAGGTTTTATCAACGTTGTTAGTCATTGGGCTTGGTTATAGTAGCGGACTTTAAACAACAAATGTCCATCATTATATTTAGGTTTTAGAGATTACCTATATGTACATAGGTAGTCCTTACTAACCTCATCAATAATAAAAGATAATACAAACACATAAAACGTTTTTCATAACTCCTTATATAAATGGAAGAGACTATGTGACTCATCTTTGTGTGTGGTATTTTATGCTATGAGGGTGAAAAAAAAACTTTACGGGTAAAATTGTGAAAACTACTTACTAAGCAAATAAGGTAACCACTTCAAGAAATTTTATGTATACAACTCGATAATTTAGCAGCTATTATAAAGAACTCAAACCATGAGATAAATCAATATGAAAAGGGAACTCAAACCATGATTAGAATTTATATAAAAATGTTTTCAAACAGATTACATAAATCAAGCATTTACATATTCTACGATATTTTTTGGTTTTTGGAAAAAAAAACTTAACAATTACTATACCTCTACGTTGATACTCGCTGTAGCAATTGCACCAGGTTAGTTAGAATTTTTAATTAGAAGGAGTCACTCTAATGTGAAAAGTTTAAACCTAACCTGAGTATTTAAAAAATGATAATCAAAATTATACAAAGAATCTGAAAAATTGTAGGTAGGAGATATGTCACAAATTGTGGAACAACGTACAACTTGAAAACACAATTAAGTAATAGATTAAACTGCATATACTTGATATGAAGATTCGATAAATAACCCGCTGCACATCATAAGATGGCTCTGAAACAACTAAGATGAAATTCTAGATAAACCAAACTACAAAGGGGAAAACTGAAGGCTAGTTGGAAAGAGGCAAAGATTTTACTTGTAATGATCGGTCCCTAATGACCTGAGTGAAGAAAGATGTTGCCATTTTCGGACATATGGAGCAATTCAGACTCAATCTTATAGAATAATCCGTCCATAAACTTTCTGCTGGATGCATTGACATCTATTTCACATACGCAAAAGCCTTGATGTTTTTAGAGAAACTTCAAATGGAAATGTTGTAAGTTATGAAAAAAGTATAGACCGGGTGTTGAATATTTTGTGAAACCCGATTATAAGAAATTGTTATTCTTTTTACACCTAAAAGGTATTAGCAAAACAAAAGGATGAATTTACAAATTTGTTGTATACCACCATTATAAAGCACATGGATTGAAGCCAACAAAATCCTGAATTCGTTCTGTTGATCGAGCGATTTCAAATTGTAAGAAATCGAAAACAACATGGGCAAAGAATCAAAAGAATTAAGAAGATTAAATTAAGTATTCAAATTAGATACCTCTTGAAAGAACAAAAAGATATAGTAAAATTAATATCAATAAAATCATCGATTTGAATTGAATGATATGGTATCACGATTTCCAAATAAAATGCCACATTTTAAGGTAACTGATTTGGCTTCAAATTTGTGAGATTAAAAAAACTAAAAAATTTAAGAATTTGACACCTAGGAAAATTGCTTACTTTCTCATCCATATAGAGTAGCCATATAGGATTCTTTTAGTTATATTTATAGTTTATTATTATTATTATTATTATTATTATTATTATTATTATTTGATTGTATAGGTGATTTCAAAAATTGATCTGATGATTCTTTTTTAGTTATCTATAAAAAGAATTAAGCATGCAAATTCTTATAAACAACCCATATTATTGTTAGAGATTAAAGATATATGAACAAAATGTATGATTTTCATTCTTCACTCTAAAGGTAACTAATTTTGTGAATCTTTTGTACGCATTTGTGTCCACAACGGGTTTTTAATGTTCGCGTCTTACTGGTTAAAAATTTTTTTTTATTGTGATTGATAATGTTATATAATTTTAAAACTCTTAGTAAGCTAAAAAGAACAAAAAAACCAAAATGAAAATGGAACAAACTGAAAAAAAAAACCAAATTGCCTGCAGAAAATCATATTAATAAGTAATAATAAATAGACGTCGCTATCTATTTAATAATGTAATCGAAAGTTAAAATTAAAAATTAACAATTAACCGATGTAGAAACGTAACTAATTTTTTAATAGTGTAATCTTAAAATAAAGGCTAAATTTACATACTTATACTATTAAATAACGTAACTTCATAAGAAAAAAAAAAAAAAAAAAAATTAAACAAGCTAGCTATCTGCTTAAAGCGTTCAGACTCTATACTTTGATACCGTCACTTCAAAATATTATTTATGTAACACACAAACTTGTCGGTTGGAACCCATTTTTTAGCTATTAATTCTTTTTATCATTAAAACAAAATTTAAAAAATAATTGAACTGATAGCTACAACTTTCAAACTTGATTATAATTGATATCGGTACACTCAGGTTTGGTTGATTTTTGTTAAAGTAGAGGTAAAACATACGGAGTATATTAATGGACTAAACTAGCTAACTGTTAAATCACAATTAGATAGCATTTTCTCTTTTGTAAAAGACATAACCATTTGATAATTATTTACATGTTTAATAATACAGAAATAAAAAGAAACAACTAGCATTTTGATTCATTTGTAGATGAAATAAGAGGAGTGGTTTGATCCGATGATCCAACTTCATCAGCAACAGCCAAATCCACGAGTAACTTGTTCTTATCTTTGGTTTGCCCCCACATAACGATGTAAAATCCAGCAGTAACAATTGTGGCTCCAACGACACTGTATATACAAACTCAATATTAAAGAACAAGCCATGAATACAAGAAATTCTTATGGGTTCAAAAAAGTACGAAACATATTTCTATATATCAGGAGTGCTTAGATGTCGGTTATGATATTTTGATTATTGTTTTTGTTAGAAAAATGTTTATTAAGATAAATGTAATAAACATATGACCTATGTATGACTAGTTTTAATCAACTATTTACATGAAAAACACATTTGAACAACCACGTCAAATTATTATTTATGATGAAAACGATTAAGAATATGACTTAGGATAGGTATGTTACATACCTATGAGCTATCTATGACAACTGATTACATGAAAATGACAGTCAACAACCACATCAAAATATTATTTATGATGAAACCGATCGATTAATCAATTACCTTCCTAAATACAGCGAATCACCGAGAAACGTGACACCCATAATGACTGCTATAACGATTGAGAGGGGTGAGAACATGGCCACAAAAACAGGACCTTTCTTCCGCAAGCACCAAATCACAATGGTACAACGAAACACAGTAGAATGAACCGCCTTCAAATATAACATTTCAATCTACCAAAACCAAATTGTTATAAAAAAAGTAGTTTAATTAAATACTCAACTTACCCCAAAAACCACAGCAACAATTCCAATTCCGGGCCGCAACACCCAAGCAGATGGACTTGGTTCTATGAAAGGAGATAGAGCTATACATTGAATTGTCCCAAAAAGACACATAAAAAAGACAATAGTTTGTTGATCCGGGTATTCTCTATCTGTTGTTGTCTAGATAAATAAAATGATGACATTGATATATAGTTGAATAGTTGAAATTGATTATTCTTTTAATTTTAATTGTATGAGATCTTACTTGCAATACATTCCATATGCAACCGAAGGTTACACCAATAAATAAAAGTAGACCTCCAAATGCCCAATTTGATGGTTGTGACGTTAGAAGCGATTGTTTGGGCGAATAATTAAGTGAAGCTATCGTTTGAAAAATTTCCGGACCTTGATAGAATGTTAACACCATAGCTCCAGATATTGCAATTAAGGTACCCACCAATTTAGCCACACTTCTTGAACTTCTTAATTATGTCTATTTTCTCCATCCTAAAACACGTATTTCAAAAGTAAGTTGTTTTTATGTATGATGTCTTTGGCTACCATACTAGTGCAGCAGTGCAATAATTTATTTAGCTACTTTAAAAAAAGATCAAAATATGCAATGCTAAAAATGTAGACATGAAGAACTTAAATTAACGTGCAATAAAAAACGTGCTACACTTTTATATAAGTTTTCATTTAGTGATATGTAAATTTAAAATGAAGTTCAAGGGCATGCTAATTCTTTAACCATTTCCCGTATCAATCTGGTTCTCTTTCAAACCTTTTGTAGTTCAAGAGACTTTAAAAATAGTTTGATGACCTTTTCTGGCACTATCCATATATTAAGAAAAAAGGCCAAGCTAATGATTAAAGTGATTTGCGCTACCTGAAAGCAACTGCAAGCAAGAATGTAATCCCAGGTGACAGGTTTGCAATGGCACTTGCCATGGTTGGAGAGCTGTAGTCAACACCTAGATATGCGAGTACCTCGTAAAGACAAAGCCTACAAACAATCCAGGTATGTTAAGCTTGTTAACATGGAAGGATAGCGTATGGGTATGTTAAGGACACAAGAACATCCCAAACTCGTCACCGCCAGCCCATGTTATCCTTGTCGGACAACATACCCTCCTCGGATTTTGTTAATTTATAAAGTTATTCTATAAACTATAAAATTTCCTTAAATTCCAATAATGGAAGGACCGAATGGCTTACCCTAAAAGGCCGAGGATGAAGAATCTAAATAGAATATGGAAAGTGAGCGGAAGGTGCCCAGAAGAGTTTCTGTACCAAAAGAGAAGTATTATGATTGGTAGTTTCTTTTTTCTTAGCATGACAAATGATGGAGGATTGCAAACCTCAATATATGAATGATGAAAAATGGAAGAAGAATTAACGTTGCAAGAATGTTATGGTAAACAACATAAACAATACTCTTCATACCACCATTCATTGCCGCTTTGACGACTACCAGCAGACTTATATCCAAGCAGGTTATTATTGTCATAGCGACAAAGGGCACCATTTCATCAATCCGTAACCATATTTCTCTTATTCTTGTCATGTCTTTTTTGGTGACAAAGATGAGGAGAAAAATTAAAGAAGAGATGATAAATAATTAAAAAAGCAACTATACCATATTAGTACAACTATATATGCATATTGTGAAAGTCAGCCAACTTGATGAACCATGCAATAATCTAAATGTAAATATCTTAACTTCATATCAATCATATTGTCCTACACAAGACATTATATACCCACACACGGCAAGGAAAAGTCTTTGCACCGTGACATTTTATTTTATTTTATCATCTAAGTCCTATTAAATTTATCCTTAAATAAGTTTAGATGCCCAAACCATTTAACAAAAGAAGAAGGCAAAATTAAACATCTAATCAATTGCCCGAACAAAAATTAGTTTAACCGATTTAATCTAAATATTTCATCAAAATACACAATCAAGACTTGTAACACATTTAAAAAGAAGAAAAAAGAAAGAAAAAAAAAGAATATATAAATCATACCTAACTTGGTTTTACAGAAATCAAAATTGCTCAAAACCTTTGACAAAGGCGCTGATCGAGAAGAGATAGCGATTGTGGCCCGGGAGCTGCTGTGGTGTCACTGGTTAGTAGTTACGGTTGTTGCTTCGAGGAAGATTATGATTTTAATTAGAGAAAGTATTATCTTTTAATTATGATTTTAAGAGATTATTGGAGGAAAATGAAAATCACAAATGAAAGGTTTTCAATTGGCTGTTACCTCACTACTACATTTATGGTTATCTAGACCCATATATTTAGACCGGTAGAATTGTAATAGGTCTATATAATAAGTTCCGTCAAAACTAAAAGTGATAACAGGTCTTAATATGTCATGGGAACCGGTCTAAATGTGTTAAGAGGTCTAAAAAAGAAATTAGAGCGACTAAATTTAAATGAAGGGTCTAGATAATAATATATGAACCGGTCTAAATGTATCAAGAGGTCTAAAAAAGAATGAACCGGTCTAAATGTATCAAGAGGTCTAAAAAAGAATGAACCGGTCTAAATGTGTCAAGAGGTCTAAAAAAAGAAATGAGAGCGACTAAATTTAAATGACCGGTCTAAATGTATCAAGAGGTCTAGATAATAATATATGAACCGGTCTAAATGTATCAAGAGGTCTAACAAAGAAATGAGGGGTCTAGATAGTAATATATGAACCGGTCTAAATGTATCAAGAGGTCTAGATAGAAAATGCAAACGACTAATTCTAAATCACGTGGTCTAGATAAGATTTTGTGGAGATTTTTAAACGTGGCCAGCAAAATTTCTCCTAAAAACTAGGTATTTTCTAACTTATATTCTCTATATCTATTATTGCTTGCATTTATTCAAAAATCAAAAAAAAAAAAAAACTCCATTAATGCTCTGTGAAAAGTGATTCTCTATTTTGAATTCAACTAGGATTTTTTCTAAGGTAATACTATTAAATACCATTTTCTATATTTTTTTGAGATAATTATATGTTTTTAAATTCATGTTTGTGTTCATATGAAAATATGTTTGTTTCTCTCTGACCAAATCTTCTATATAATTGTCAGGAAATTGGTTTATTTCACAGGAAAATTTTGGACTTTGCATAATTCATTCAATATCACACAAGATAAATACGACATTCATTTGTGAAAGTAAGTGTTTTTTTCTTCTAAATCCTTTGAAAAACACAAATATTTTACATAACATTCATCTATTATTGTATAATTCATAACCCATTAGTTAAATACCCGTCCAAAATTAACCTAATAGAGGTTAATTTCGGATAGTCCCCATTTTGGGACTGTTTTTTGAATACATTGTCTCATTTAGGATGTGAATGTGTATTATCATTTGAGTATTATTTAAGAAAAAAAATCTTCAACATTTCCCTTTACTCCTACGAATATGAGTTTTACACGCATATTTAGGGAGTTAAGGAGAAATGTTGTCGATTTTTTTTCTTAAGTAATACTCAATGTGATGATACACATTCACATATGAGACAAAGTATTCAAAAAATGGGTTAGGATTTCCACATGAACCACATTTGTACATAATCATGTTATGTATAGCATCATGTTTTAATTAAGATATTTGTTTTTGTAAATTATAGATGGATCGGAGTAGATGGATGTATGAGATAGAACGTGTTACCAACGAATACATGGAAATGTTATCCAATTTCATTAAAGTTGCTGAGGATGATCGGATAAAGAGAAGAAGAACCATAATTAATTGTCCTTGCAAAAAATGTACAAATGGCCAGTGCTTTAGTGATTCTACCGTTATTAGAAATCATCTATTAGTAAACGGGTTTATGAGAGGGTATACTTGTTGGTCTTTTCATGGTGAATCGTTAGTTGATACAAAAACATTTGTTTCTGACTGTAATAATAATCATGATGATTTATTCAAAAGTGATGATGATAATTTTGATAGGATGTTTAATGATTTGGAGGATAATGTTACTGAAGAAAATCATGATAAATTCCACCAATTGTTTGCTGATTCCGAAAAACCATTATATAGAGGTTGTACGAATTTTACCAAACTTTCTGCTGTGGTAAAATTATTTAACTTAAAAGCAAATAATGGTTGGAGTGACAAAAGTTTCACAAGCCTATTAGAGTTGTTGCGTGATATGCTCCCTGAAGATAACGAGTTGCCCATTTCAACATACCAAGCGCAAAAATTGATGTGTCCGATGGGTTTGGAAATAAAAAGAATACCTGCATGTCCAAATGATTGTATGTTATACATAAATGATGACGAATTCCTACATAAATGTAGGATATGTGGAACATCTAGGTATAAAAATAAAAAACTAATTGGACTTAATAGTGATGTTACGAAGAACGGACCCCCGGCTAAATTATTGTGGTATTTTCCAATTATACCAAGACTGCAAAGATTATTTGCAAATTCCAAAGACGCAAAATTGTTACGTTGGCATGCAGAGGAGCGTAAAAGGGATGGAAATCTACGACATGTGGCTGATTCACTTCAATGGAGAAATATTGATAACGATTTTGAAGATTTTGGAGATGAGATAAGAAATATACGGTTCGGACTCAGTTCAGATGGATTTAATCCTTTCGGAAATATGAGTAGTCGTCATAGCACTTGGCCGGTTCTTTTATGTATATACAATCTTCCACCATGGTTATGTATGAAACGGAAATACATCATGATGTCACTATTAATTCAAGGTCCGAAACAACCCGGAAACGACATTGATGTATATTTAGCTCCGTTAATTGATGACATGAAGAAATTATGGAGTGAGGGCGTAGAAGTATATGATGCGTACAAGAAAGAGTACTTCCAACTCCGGGCCATGATTTTTTGCACTATTAGTGATTTTCCAGCGTATGGTAATTTGTCAGGATACAGTACGAAAGGAAAAAATGCATGTCCTGTTTGTGAAGACGATACTCACTCGATGCGGTTGAAAAATTGTAAAAAAACGGTATATATGGGACATCGAAGATCACTTCCAGAGAGTCATGTGTACCGTAAAAAGAAGGATTTATTTGATGGTAATATTGAGCTTAGAGAGCTACGTGCACCATTAGATGGAGAAACTACTCTCTCTCGAGTTGCAGATTTAAACATTGTGTTGGGGAAAAAAAATAGTGCTCCTCCCACGGGTATTTGGAAAAAAAAGTCTATATTTTGGGAATTAGAGTACTGGAAGTACTTGGTAGTGAGACATTGTCTTGATGTTATGCATATAGAGAAAAATGTTTGTGAGAGTTTGATAGGCTTGTTGTTAAACATTCCAGGGAAAACAAAAGATGGAATTAAAGTTCGAAAGGATATGGAATTAATGAAGATTAGACCAGAGCTTGCACCAAAGGATTTGCCGGGAAGGAAAACTTTGTATCTTCCGCCAGCCTGCTATACCATGTCGAAGGCCGAGAAAACTAAATTTTGTAAATGTTTAGATGGTGTTAAAGTTCCCTCCGGCTATTCTGCTAATATTAAGAAGTTAGTTTCAATGAAGGACTTGAAGTTGCTTGGTATGAAGTCACATGATTGTCATGTTTTAATGACACAAATGATTCCGATCGCAATTCGTGGAATATTACCCGATCGCATTCGACACACGATAACAAAACTTTGTTTGTTTTTCAACGTGATTCATTCGAAAGTGATTGATCCCGAGGTGTTAGATGAACATCAACGTGATATCATCTTAACTATTTGTGAACTTGAGATGTACTTTCCACCTTCTTTTTTCGATGTTATGGTTCACTTGGTTACTCATATCGTTGGAGAAATCAAGGCGTGCGGTCCAATTTTCTTACGATACATGTATCCATTCGAAAGATACATGGCGGTCTTAAAAGGGTATGTAAGGAACCATCATCGACCAGAAGGTAGTATTGTTGAAGGATATGCTTCCGAGGAGGTGACAGAATTTTTCACAGACTATATTAAAGGTTTTAGAAGTCTAGGGGTTCCTAAAAGTCGACATGAAGGTAGGCTTACCGGGCAGGGGACACTTGGCCGCAAAACGTGGGTGTCGAATGTACACGACTTACACGAGGCACATTTTACCGTTTTACAACACACGACATCTATCGCTCCATACATTTATGAACACAAATCATGGTTGAGAAAAGAAAATTTGTCAAAGAACTCGATATGGTTGGCCAGTGAACATAATAGAACATTTTCAGAATGGTTGAAAGACAAAGTTAAGAGTACACTTCCTAATGTTGATAAATCAATAGAAAATTTAGGATTTGGTCCTAGACATGTAGTAAGATATGAAGGCTACGACATTAATGGGTACACATTTTACACCAAAGAACAAGATGGAAAGAGTAGAGTGCAAAATAGGGGAGTAACTTTAATAGCCTCGTCGACCGAAGTATCCACGGTCAATCGTGAAGAAAGATCAAGGATTGCCAAAAACTCTTATTATGGTGTCATTCTAGAAATATGGGAATTGGATTATGGTTCGTTTGTTATACCTTTGTTCAAGTGTAAATGGGTCGATAACGGTACAGGTGTTAAAGTTGATGAAGATGGTTTTACAACTATCAATCTCTCCACTAACGGTTATGTATCTGAACCGTTCATTCTAGCAAAACTGGCCACCCAAGTATTCTACATCGAGGACCCGAAAGATTCAAGATTCCACGTCGTCCAGTATGGAAAACGTCGTATAGTTGGTGTTGATAATGTTGTAGACGAGGAAGAATATGACCAATTTGACGAGTTACCTCCGTTTTCCGTCGGTATTGCACCTCTACATGCAGTTCTTAATGATACCGTGTACTTCAGAGATGACCACCACGAAGGACATGAAGTCTGATACAAATAATGATGGTAATAACTTAATACTATTAGTATTATTATTAATCAATTCTTATTAGTGATTTTATTTATTAAATTCAAGTTATCTAATACTTTATTTTTTCAGGAAAAATATGCAACAACAATAAATGAAGAACTTCGATAAAACGAAGACATGTTTTACTTTATTTAGACAGTTTCTATGAATCATTTAATTTTTGGACTTGAATAATATTGACATATGTTTCATGTGAAGTTTTTTTTTTCTCTTATGTTTTTGCAATATTTTATTCGTGTGAGATATACATTGGGATTTAGACAATTAAAACGATTGTGGTCATTAAATCGAAACGAATTTAGGATGTTTGTTTCGGCTTATGTAACCGGCTTATGAGCTTATGAAATTTTTCATAAGCTCATAAGCCCATTTTTTTTCGGCTTATGAGCTTATCAACTTGAGTTTATGACTTCAAATATGTCATAAGCTCAACTTCATAAGCTCATAAGCCAAAAAAAAATGGGTTATGAGCTTATGAAAAATTACATAAGTTCATAAGCCCGTTTAATAAGCCGAAACAAACACTCTCTAAGAATGCTAGAAAAATCGTATATATAAATTTTTAGATTTATATAAACTAAATATAAACATTAATAAAGTTGTTAAATAAAATTAAGATTAATCAAATAACTAAAATACTATATATGTTTCCTAATTCTAATCAAATTCAAATTATACCTATTTCACCTTAATATATGATAATATCCAGGGAACTAAAAAAAAAAAAAACCCAAAAAGCCGCCAAAAAAATTACCCTCCTAAAAGAAACCGCTGTTGATTTTTCTAATTCTAATCAAATTCAAATCGTTACTGCACCATACCACCACAACAATTCCACCGCTGTTAATCCCAGCGAGCCACAACACCTGCTGCTCCCAACCAGCGACCCACGACGTACACTGTTGCTGAACCAAAAACCAAACACTCGAGCACCTGTTGATACGCGACATCGAGCATAGCCATTGTCATATCCTACAAAGATGGTACATCTATGTTTAACCTTTTTTTTTAATCAAAATAAATTGCTAATGTAGCCTGTAGAATACTTCAAATAGTTAACAGTAACATATTTAATCACTCGGATTTTGAAAATTGTTGCAAGTATGTGTATAAATCTCTTAATGTTAGTATAGTTTGCTTAACTGAACCCGCTGATTTTGTATTGTTAAACCCGCTGATTTTGTGTCGAAAGTCTGATTTTAACATTCTATGATGATTATATCCGTTGTTGAATTAAGCTTAATTTCGATTATGATGCATGTTCTGAATTCGTTAACATGATGTTAAGATCGATCGCACTGGTCTAGATTTTTTGTTTTTGAGTTTATACGTTAATAGGTGTAACGATTTAGGAAGAAATTTAGGTGTTTAAGGTTCAGTTTAGCTGGAATTTCGAGTTCGTATAGTGGCGAAAAGGAAAATGAATTTGAGTAATGTTGGGAAAGAATCATCAAATGAAATAGATCATAAACCAGAGGAAATCGATTGGCAGATGCTCGATAAATCAAAGTTTTTCGTTCTCGGTGCTGGTTTATTTTCGTGTGTATCTGCTTCACTTTATCCTGTGGTTGTATTAAAAACTAGACAACAAGTTTCTTCATCACAACTATCAAGTTTGAAAACTGCGTTTTCTATTCTAAGATATGAAGGTTTTCGAGGCCTTTATAGAGGTTTTGGAACTTCGTTAATTGGTACAATTCCAGCTCGAGCGTTATACATGACTGCACTAGAGGTTACTAAAAGTAAAATTGGGTCGAGTACTATTAAGTTAGGGTTTCCAGATCCGATTGCAGCTGCAGTTACCAACGCAATGGCTGGATTAACCGCTGCATTAGCAGCACAGCTTGTTTGGACACCGATAGATGTAGTAAGTCAAAGACTTATGGTACAGGGAAATGATTATAGTAAGTTGAACTTTAAAAATTCTGGTTTGATTAAATATTGTAAGTATACGAATGAGATCGATGCTTTTAGGAAAATTCTTAATACTGATGGACCAAGAGGTTTGTATAGAGGTTTTGGGATATCGGTTATGACATATTCACCATTGAATGCAGTTTGGTGGGCTTCGTATTCTGTGCTCAAAGACTTGTTTGGGGTGGAATCGGATCATATATGTGTAAAAAAGACGATGAAAATGGCAGCGTGGTTGTTGTTAGACATGATTCAAGAACAGTAATGGCGGTTCAAGGTGTTAGAACAGTAATGGCGGTTCAAGGTGTTAGTGCAGTAATGGCTGGAGAACACCAATTGACCCATTTCCCTTTTAGTTATCCTTTGCCATTTGACCCATTTAGGATTAAACACAACACAAGTCCACCCATTCATAAGTAAGGGGTTTGAAATTGCACCCCTCTAGTCGTTTAATGTGCCCGTAAACATCACCTAACTCCCATCCATTTCCATTATGTTTCGTGTATGCAGAAGTATTTGAACTGCACATGGAAGAATTGCGGGCAAAGCAAGGCGAGATTTCGAAACGCGATAATGAGATCAAACTTCTAGAAGCCATAATACAGACTCTTGGTGGAAAAGAGTCAGCTCAGCTCTAGTGAGTAGAATCGTAATTCGCTCTGTCACAAATCGTTTTCTTGTAAACAAACACTTCTTTTTTGGCATCCTAGTATATACGGAGAACATTTTCTTATTCTTATTAAAAAAATTGACCGATACTTGTTGATTAGGGTGTATTTTAGTGACTACAGGTCAAACGGGTAAATAGAGAAAATTAGCTATTAAGAAAACGGGTCAAAAGCTGTCTCTGGTTATATCTCATCAATCGTTACTGATTATCTTTGTAAGGTTTCAAAGATGCACTACCTTCCAAACAACGGAGAGGTCTTGGCGTCTTGCGGCCCACATTATATTTTTGTCTTTAAGTCTTGACTCTTTTTGAGCAACCTGTTTTAGACCATCGTCTTTTTACTTTTGCACGATATAAAACTAAAAAGATAATGTTCCGAGTTTGAGAAATCAAAGAAAAAAACAGTTTGACAACCCATTGCTAGAAATTTGTTTATTTGATAAGCTAATACTCTAGTCTGGAGTCAGTTGGATCTTTTTGCTATTTCTATGTTCATGCCAAATCTAAAGCATGACATATTTATTCCTTGTATGCTGTCAAAATATTGATGTTAGCTATTATACTTATATATACCTTATACCACATTACTAGAGTCTAGGAAATGACCACTGTTGCATATATTAGCAATCAGTGTTGTATGTGTTGTATGTAGGCATAATTTAACTTTTGTGATAAAAACTAAGCTTACATGTCACCTCGAGTGTTACTAGTAGTGAATTTTGCATGAAGTTTCTTCAATTGTTAAAAGGGGATATAAACACAATTCAGATATTGAAATCTTACCATATAAAAGGAGTATATAAAAGCCAAAGTCTCCTAAGTATTCCTCATGCCTAATTATCCTCCTAATGACATGACTACTTGTATCATTAAGATAATGACCACTTGTTTTCGCTTACATGATTCTATGTGTTCCTATGCGTTGTGTATGTTATTATATTTAACTCTTAGCGGACATATACTTTAGCGGACATATACTTTAGCGGACATATACTTTAGAACCACTAAAAATAGAATCTTTCATCAATATCATAATTTAACTCTTAGCGGACATATACTTTAGGACTATGATTTTTAAGTCTTTAATTTAATACTTTTCTGTTTATTTTTTCGTTTTTCGTTTTTGCGTTGATTACCTTTTAACTGATGAACACTTATTCCGCTTATTTTTTTAAGGACCAAAACAACGGTATAGGTGAGAACAGACGACGGAAAAAAAGAGGACCTAACAAACGTACAGAAAAATCTCTTGTTCCGCTTGAAGTGCAATTTGACAAAAATGGCAAAGCTATTGGTGAATTCCAAAGGGTTTTTTCTACTTATGTAGCGGCTACTACGAGGTGTAGGATTAGTTATCTATTAGATGACTGGAAAAAAGTACCCGACGAAGAGAAAGATGCATTATGGCTGGACATCAAGGTAATATTCTTAAAATGATAGTTTCCTTTTTTATTTAATATATAGTCATTATTGAAGTTTCATTTCTACATCATTCCGGATCATTATAACATTAGAGATGATTTTGCGAAGGAAACAACGCTTCTTCATTGCGGCTCGGCTTTTAAGAGATTCAAGACAAAACTAAGAAAATATATGGACAATGATCAACTTCCTTATATTGAAGAAAACGAATACAGTTTTATAACAGCGGAGAAATGGGAGGAGTTCTGCGAGAAGGAAAATAAACCCGACAAAAGAGTAAGTTTGAGGTACTTATATTATTACGAGTATAAATATGGATTGTGATACTGTTTCTAATACGTTCTTTACTCCTATGTAAAGGCACAACGGGAACAAGGGAGGTTAAATGCGTTGAAGCAAAAGAATTATGCTCATTTAGGCAGATCAGGATACCGTGGCCACATAAAAAGTGGGAGAAAGAGAAAAATGATCCGAATAAGCGGACAATTTACCACGATATCGATGATACTCCTACAAGGCACTGGGTGTTGAGTAGGACGAAGCCCAATGAAGAAGGAAAGAGGGCATTATGTCCCGATACGAATCCTACACTTATAGATAATATTGTAATATATTGGTTTGGTCTTAATGTTATTATTAACTTGTCAACTGTTATTGTTTATAATAAAATTGTCTTGTTTTTCTCTTTAATTAATAGGTTAAGACGGATAAAGTTGGAGGAGATGCAATGAGATAACATGTAGGAAAAGAGCACGGAGGTCGAAAAAGGGGAGTTGGGAGTCATATAGGCTATAAGAAAGACCTAGAAGGACGTAAAAGAAAGAAAGAAGAACAACAGGAAGAAGATCAATTTTTTGAAAAAGTAAAGGTTTTTGTGTGTGAGAAAGTAGAAGAGCGAGCTAAAGCACGTGAACCGGATACGACATCATTAGACGAACAAGTAGTGAATGAGAAAGTGATGAAAGAACGAGTGGTGCAAGGACGGGTAGTACTAGATCAGGGTTTGCAAAAACAACGGGTAGATGAACAAAGGGTGCAAAAACGAGGGGTGCTGGATTTGCAAGACATAAAGGTAGTTTTTTGTTCTTTTTAGTATAAAATCCCTTTACTAAATATTTCAATATGTTTATACACATATATAAATTCCGAAGTACTTTTCATGTTTGCTAATTGTTTAAAGGAGGCTACAAAAATCGTTTTGTTCCACCCGCATAGTGTAGAGCCTATTGAGTGTGCTAGAGGAACGGTATATCCAACAACGACGGATACTTTAGTACATGGATTATATGTGATTCCTTGCTACATGAAGGTGTCGATAGACCGTGTTGGAAAAGAGTATGAAACCTTGAGGCTTCCAGTGCCGATTAAAGAATATCACTATAATACATTGAAGGAGGTGATAGGGACTTTTGTTCAATGGCCTCTCATGAAAATGTGTCGCAATACGAAGGTACAAGTGAAAAGTGTTTACTTTTATGGTTTATATGTTATAAATGTAATATTAGGTTTATAATGTTTATACATACTTATTTAGGAGTATTCAAATTATAGTTATGTAGTTGCTTTATGTCATTGATAAGATTTGTTCATGTCGTCAAAACGCAATTTTTAAATAGGGGATGGCGTCGATATCAAAAGTTAAAGATTCACCGAAACCAACATTGTTGGCTAAAAATGTCCACAATCATAAAGAGGTAAATGCTAACACTAAACCTTTTAGTTATACGCGGATTAATATTAACTATATCATATAAATTGAGAATATACCGTTGTGTTTACAGGTTTCCCCACGAATGAAAGGATTATCGGAGGCTAAAGAACAAAAGAAACTCAAGGTGCATGACGAGTTGGTTTTATTGGAAAATGTCATACCCAACAGAAACCGTGTACACGAAGCGTATACTCGGTGGATTACTAAAGATGATCCTACTACGGGACACATTTTTACTGCTCCCCCATGGATGTTTGGGCAACCAAAAGAGTTCTTATGTACAGTTGATGTTAACGATATTATGGCTCTTTGGAAGTATCGTTGGATGGATTGCAACGTTAACCTCATAGTTTCTTTCATGATGTAAGTTCATTTGTTTAATGTATGACCTACTTATAATTTGATTTCACGTTAATTTATATTTAATATTTTTTTTTGTATTTCTAGCGGCCTACACAAGATGATGGAAATATCATGTCGTAACTCATATGCGTTATTGAACCCCCACTTAATTCGGGACTCTGCAATCACTTCTCAGAAATCTAGTGTAATAGAGTATATGAAGAAAACATTCGACTCCAATAAAAATGATGCCTTCGCACCATATCTTCAAAAGTACTTAATCTAGATCCCTAAATTGCTTCATTATATTTGATTATGTATGTTCATCGTTTATGCTAACGAGTTTAAATTTCACCAGCGGTCATTGGGTGCTGTTTATTATATCTCCTAAACGGTATAGGGGGATTATTGTGGATTCATTAGTTATGAAACCAAATAATCAAAAGAAGACGGAGAATGATTTTTTGCTCACAGACTGTGTAGATGAGTAAGAAATTATATATTTTTTTATTTTGGTATTAAATTAAATTGTTTCTATAAATTCTAACACAATTGTAACATTTCCTCTAGGATCTTCCCGATTTGCTCCTGGAAAGTGGTTAAGGTAAATCATCGAACTATATATATTTGAAAAAAAAATGATATTCTTGTTGCAAGCTTAACATGTATATGTAATTGTGGTATTAAAATTAGTGCAATCAACAACCGGCTAATTGGCAATGCGGATATTATGTGCTCAACTGGATGTATTCTATAGTAAATCAATATCATGATGTTGCTGATATTAATAGAGTAAGAATATATAAGCTTTATTGTTTTTTTTTTTATGTATTTTTTCTTATATATTTGTTAGTTAGGTAACGATTTCTTATATATATATATATATATATATATATATATATATATATATATATATATATATATATATATATATATATATATATATATATGTATCATTTATATTTTTTTTTACATATAGATCTCTTGGGATGAACGTGCGTTATCTAAAACGGAAATAGAAGATATAATTGAAAGGTGGCATATATTTTGTCCTTTTTAATCAGGTATATTCTAAACAACTCGTTACATCTAAACCTATTTCCTTCTATGTTTACATTACCCTATATATGTCGTAAAAAGACTTCTATAATTCACTTTGGTGTTCGCAATACATTCATGTTTAGACTTTTTGAAGACTAAAAATGTTTATGTTGATCTTAATGTCTTTTAGGGACAAAGGAAACTCGAAGAGCCATCCTCGACAAGAAATTAAAAGTTTTTGGATCTATTAGTTTTTGGCACTTGAGATTTCATATCAAGTAGTTAGTTTTGTTTAATTTTGTTGAATATTATGTAGTAAATACGATTGGATTATGGTTTTGTATGTACGTGAACGTGTGTTAATACTTTGAATATTTTCATAATATATTTTCGTTTCAATAATAGCATTGAATTTTTTGTTTGGGTTATAAATTCCAGATTAATAATCTGTGATTTTAGATTTTAGAATTTATGAGGTCTAAAAGAGATATTAACCGGTTTAAAAGAAAATATTAAGACCTGCTAAAAGAGGTCTAAAAGAAAATATTAAAGGTCTAAAAAAAATATGAATATGACATATTAACCGGTCTAAATGATATTCAAATTTGCGCCAAAAAATTAATAACAGGTCTAATTGATAATATCAACAGGTCTAATTGATAATATCAGGACCGGTTAGAGAACCGGTCTACATTACTTTTAAGCAAATAGACCTCTAACATCTAGACGTGTTCAATAACCGGTCTAACAAGCCTTTACAACCGGTCTAAATGATACTTTTTGTAGTAGTGCCTGTTAGGTATGTAAATTTTATCGTTACGTGTAGAATATTACATCTTAATATTTTCTTAAATACGGTAAGTCTAAATCTTGCCAATCACATTAATAAATTTAGGTAAGCAATAACTTCATTGAAGAAATTGCCAACCAGTCTTATCATATATGATACGTTGTTTTCTTTTGGCTCAAGTCATGACCTTTTATCAAACACATAAAAAGAGATATATTTGTCTTGATGATGTCAAGTCAGGCACTCTATACAATCATTTGAAGTTTAAAAAGAAATTAGCCAAGATTCTTTAATAAAAGCGGGTTTTTAGCTGTTGATTTTCAGTGTCATACCGCATATGGATAAATATAATTTGATTGTACACGAGTACACACTTTGGGTGCTTATAGATTTTTCGACATGCTAGGCTTCTAACCTAGGGCACATTTTTGTTGGACAATTCACACTACTGGTGTTGGTAAATGGTCAAATGAAATTATCTATGATTAACAATCATCTCGTTAATACAAAACCAAGAGTCTAAATTGTATTTGTATGTATATAATTCTATTTATGGTGGAATAATTGGACCTCAACAACAACCAAAGAAAAACCCTGAGGATTACTTGTTGCTGCTATTTGTTATGTGCGGATTATCACAGAAAAAAACAAAAAAAAAACAAGGTATGTCAAATATGATTATGTTTAATTCGATTTGCGGAAAAGAAAATTAATGGTACAAACTTTTAAAAATAATAAGCTCAACTCTAACTTTTTATAAGTTTTTATGAAAATACCTTATAAAGTTAATTAGTGGGTGACTATATTTCTTTCATAGGTAATGCTTGGTTGAGTTTTGGTATGACTTTTGTCATATATGGTTAAGATTGACAAAATTTAAGCTGATTATGTTGGACCCATATTATTTGTGACCCTCATTGATCATTTGTCTTTACTGATATGATGACTGACGCTAACTGAAATCTGTGTCTAGTAAATATTCGATGGACGTATTTACCTTACCGACACTATAGATTTCCCATTAGGTGATCGGAACTAAAGAGAGCTTATAGTAAACACTTACTAAACACCAGGGACTAAAAATTAAATACTCCTAACTTGAGTATCTATATAAGGACTAACATAAACCCAAATAAGGGTTGGTCAATTCCATTATCACCTACAAGTGTTTTCTCTCTATAACGGTTCTAATATAACCGGAACTCCATCCTAATACGATCATCTCAATCTGGGAATCATGTCTAACCTATTTAACAACATCCCAGGATCATCTGCAGGTATGTAAATAACATGAATCAATATAATTTAATCCAACATGTGGTATCAGAGCCAATGGCTCGTGATTATCCATTGGTTCATGTTTATTTATCGATTGGCTATTGCTATTATTGATTCTGCAACTTATTTGGCCGGCGGATTATGTTTTTTGGGTGAAAAATGGGATTTTTTGGCGACTGTGGCGGCTGGACTGCAACCCTAATTTCGACGAACTTCGTTCGTGCGAATGAAGGCTCATCCGTACGAACCTGATTGTTCGTTCGTACGGATGAAGCCATATACGTACGAACCTAAATTGTTCATTAGTACGAATCTGATTGGCTCATTCGTACGAACCTGATTTGTTCGTTCGTACGGATGAAGCCCCATTCGTACGAACCTGACTTGTTCATTAGTACGAATCTGATTTGTTCATACGCACGAACGTAACTGTTGATCCGTACGAATCTGGGCTAATACGTGCGAACCTAGGCTTACATTCGTACGAACTTAAACCTTACATCCGTACGAACCTAGGCTTACATCCGCACGAACCTGGACTTACATCCGTACGAATCAATACTCATCCGTACGAATATAATCTCATCCGTACGGATGACTACAGACCTGGCAGCGGGATCCCAGCAAGGGGCTCAGCCCCTTGACCCCGTAAGGGGCGCTGCCCCTTAACCCCGCAAGGGGGCGCAGCCCCCTTGACCCCTGCCTTATTTGTAGTGGTCACCTTATTTAGTCACCTTATTTATATGTGACCTTATTAAACTTATGCACTAATATTCATGTTTTCATCTTTTGTTGCCCAAAGGTCAAAGGTGATTACTATGATTGCATTTTTCCTTTAGCATAATAAACACGTAGGATATTAATTCTGCCCAAAGGTGATTTAATATACTGGTGTGCTTGAAAGGATTCTTATTATGCCTTAAAACACGATGTTCTATTTTGTTGCCCAAAGGTCAAAAGACAAACATAGTGTTGCATAAACCTTATGCTCATAATTTTACTTAGATATTAGTTATTTCTGCCCAAAGGTGATGTAACATCTAAGTAGAGCCTTACTTTAGCTTATTATTTTGGTGTTTTTTAATAGGCTTACCTATCACTAGCTTCATTACTTATATGGTCTTAGTCTCAGGAACATTACTATTAGGTCTACTTATTTTAGACATTACTCTAGTTCTATTACTTCAAGGGACATTACTTAGTCTGCCTTATATAGCTAACTCTGTCACTCTAAAATCTTCTATAATTCGTATCATAATCTTAAATCCTACTTATTCTCCACTACAGTACCAAACTTCGGCATTGAGGCACTTACTGGTGCTAATTTCGCTACTTGGAAGGATCAACTTTTCTTAACTCTGGGATTCCTCGACATGGACTATGCTATTCGCCATGATGAACCCGCCGCTATTACTGCTGAATCTACTGCGACTCAGAAAGCGGACTTTGATAAGTGGGAAAGGGCGAATCGGCTGTCCCTAATGATGGTCAAGAACTCAATTCATTCCAGCATCCGAGGAGCTATCCCTGCTAATGACAAAGTGAAAACTTACCTCACATCTGTTGAGGATCACTTCAAGGGATCGTCTAAGGCAACTGCGAGTAGTTTAATGCTACAGATGCTGACTCTTAAATATGAGGGTTCTAATGGTGTCCGTGAACACATAATGAAGATGGTTGATATGTCTCACAAGCTTAAGCACTTGGAAATGGAAGTCTCAGATGGCTTTCTTGTGCATTTCATAATGACTTCCTTGCCTGCTCGGTTCGACACTTTCAAAGTGAATTATAACGCTATGAAAGATAAATGGTCGATAAGTGAACTGATTGCTATGTGCGTTCAAGAGGAAGATCGTCTTAAGCACATTCAACCTGAATCTGCTGTTCACCTTACTACCACTTCAAACTTCAAGAAGAGGAAAGGTAACTACAGTAACAAGACTGAAAACAAAGTCCAAAATCATGGTGCTTCTACCTCTGGCCCTAAATCCTCGACAAGCAATAATAACTGCAAATTCTGTCGCTCCAAAGGGCACGGACAGAAAGATTGCTCTAAGTTCAAGGAATGGCTAGCTAAGAAAGGTAACATTCTTTACGTAATATTTGATTCCTTTACTACTGATGTTCCATTTAATACATGGTGGGGTGACTCTGGTTCTATGGTCCATGTGACCAATTCCTTACAGGGATTCCTTACAATCCAGAAGCTGCAAAAGGACCAAAGAAAGCTTAGAGTTGGAAATGGTGATCTCTTAGATGTCGAAGCCATGGGGACCTTAAATTTACATATGAATACCGGAAAGTGTATTAGATTAATAGATACCTTATATGTACCGAGAATTACTCGGAACCTTGTATCTATATCTAGACTTGATCTTGAAGGTTATGTAATTACTCATGGTTGTGGCAGGATCACTTTTACTCTTAATAATGAATTGTTTGGTTGTGGTTTTTTAGATGGATTACTGTATAAATTAGAACTAGATCATAATTTCTCACAGTCTTTGTTGTCTCTTAATATTGATGACATAACTAAAACAAAGACAAAATCACCTAAACAAGCAGAGAATTCCTCCACATTGTGGCATAAACGTCTCGGCCACATCTCACGAGATCGCATGACACGACTCGTAAAAGAAGGAATATTACCCTCTCTTGATTTTAGTGACTTTGAAACATGTATTCAATGTCTTAAAGGCAAAATGGCTAAAGGGAATAAGAAAGGAGCCACCAGATGTTCCAACTTGTTGGAAATAATTCATACTGATATTAGTGGCCCCTATCCCGCATCAATAACAGGACATACATCATTTATTACATTCATATTCACGTTATATGCACCTTTATCTGATTAAAGAAAAATCTGAATCCTTACAAACTTTTGTCGATTATAAAACTTTGGTTGAAAACCAACTTGATCATAAGATAAAAGTTGTCCGATCAGATAGGGGAGGTGAGTATTACGGTAAACATACTGATATTGGTCAAGCTCCTGGTCCTTTCTATAATTTTTGCAAGGAACAGGGCATAATTAACCAATACACCATGCCAGGTTCTCCTCAACAGAATGGTGTTGCTGAAAGGAGAAACCGAACTTTAATGGACATGGTGAGAAGTATGCTCGCCAACACTAACCTACCCAAATTTCTTTGGACTGAGGCCTTAAAAACAGCTGTTCATATACTCAATAGGGTTCCATCAAAATCTGTCCCTAAAACTCCTTATGAGATCTGGACAGGTAGGAAACCGAGTCTAAAATATATGAAAGTATGGGGCTGTCCTGCCGAAGCAAAAGTCTATAACCCTCACTTAAAGAAACTGGATTCTAAAACCCTTACATGTTTCTTTATTGGTTATCCCGAGAACTCAAAAGGTTATCGGTTTTACTGTCCTTCTCACTCTACCCGCATCATAGATACGCAACATGCCACTTTCCTCGATAATTCAGAGATCAGTGGGAGCACGACAAATCCTGATTTAGATTTGCAAGAAGTACAAGAAGCGGGGGGAAACCACTCGTCGGTTATTATGATTCCTCCGATAACTCCTCTTGTACCCAACGCTGCTCCTGATATACCTGGATCTCCTAATGAACCGGTTGAACCTCCTATGCCTCCTAATCTAAACGCCGAAGAACCGCTTGTTCCTGAAGAACCCGTAATTCAGCTCAGGAGATCATCAAGGGCTCGCAGAAACACTAATTTTGATGATTTCGAAACTTATCTGGCTGAAGTCGAAAACATTGGGAAACTTACTGATCCAACCTCTTACCGAGAAGCTATGAATAGTGATCAGGCCGCTAAATGGATTGAAGCCATGATTGAAGAGCTCAAATCCATGGAGCGTAATGGCGTTTGGGTATTGGTTCCACTCACTAAAGGATCCAAAGTAATTGGATGTAAATGGGTGTTCAAAACCAAATTAGACCCGAATGGAAACGTCGAACGCTATAAGGCCAGACTGGTTGCAAAAGGCTTTACTCAAAAGGAAGGAATCGATTATCAAGAGACCTTTTCCCCTGTCTCTCGTAAAGATTCCCTAAGGATCGTCATGGCACTCGTAGCTCATTATGATTTAGAGTTACATCAGATGGATGTCAAGACCGCTTTCCTAAATGGTGACTTGCAAGAAGACGTATACATGCGGCAACCTGAAGGATTTATTCCAGAAGGTAAAGAGCACATGGTTTGCAAGTTGAATAAATCGATATATGGGTTGAAACAAGCATCACGACAATGGTACCTTAAATTTGATGAAGTCGTAAAATCTGATGGCTTCCTAAAGAATCAAGTGGATCAATGCACCTATCTCAAGATCAGTGGGAGTAACTTTATTATCCTTGTTTTGTATGTGGATGATATCCTACTTGCAAGTAACAATTTGGATTTGCTACATGAGTCGAAGCGGATGCTTTCGCATAATTTCGACATGAAAGATCTCGGTGATGCCTCTTATGTTTTAGGTATCGAAATAAATCGAGACAGACGTAATGGTGTTCTAGGTCTTTCCCAAAGGGCTTATATTGACCGTATTCTAGAACGCTATAACATGCAGCACTGCACACCCACTGTGGCTCCGGTAGTTAAAGGGGACGTATTTGGACCTCATCAAACTCCGAGCACTGAAGCTGAGAAGGCTGAAATGAGGATGATACCTTACTCATCTGTAGTTGGGAGCATTATGTACGCTCAGGTCTGTACTCGACCAGATATCGCTTACATCGCTGGTATGCTGGGGCGTTACTTATCTAACCCCGGATTAGCACACTGGAAAGCGGCTAAAAAGGTTCTACGATATCTGAAAGGGACCAAAGACTACAAATTAACTTATAGAATAAGTGACAACTTGGAAGTAGTAGGTTATTCTGATTCTGACTTTGCTAAATGCAAAGAAGACCATAAATCTACTTCTGGGTATATTTTCATGTTAGCTGGCGGACCAATCTCTTGGCGGAGTCATAAACAGAAACTGACCACAACGTCTACTATGATGGCTGAATATGTTGCCGTTTATAATGCAACCTGTCATGGGATGTTGTTAAGGAACCTGATCAGTGGACTCAAACTCGTCAACTCAATCTCTAGACCATTGAAGCTTTACTGTGATAACTCAGCTGCTGTAACTTTCTCGAACAGTAACAGTTCGACTGGCGCTGAGCTGTATCTCGACACAAAGTATCTGTTTGTACGCGAACGGGTTGAGGAAAATGTTCTTTGTGTTGAGTACATAAGTACACATGACATGCTAGCGGATCCGATGACCAAAGGTCTTCCTCCTAATATATTCGTAGGACACGTGTCGAATATGGGGCTTACAAAAGACTTAATTTAATAGCATTGTTGTACTTATTGGTCATTATTATTTATTAATGAAAAATTTTCCTCCTTATTCAGATTTTGTTTGTCTATTATTTACACCTTATGCGCATAACTGTGTTGGACATTATTATAACAAAATTTGTCTTAGTTGGTCTATCATTGCTTATTCAGTTTTGAATTTGAGTCATAGTTTGACTAGTGGGGGTCCTGAGTAGATGTTCTTCTCTACGACTGTACTTATCAACTATGATTTCGGTTTTAAACAAAATGAGTATTATCTCGTACGGACTTATTAATACTCATAGATAAATGATCTACTCGGTCAAGTGGGAGAATGTTGGACCCATATTATTTGTGACCCTCATTGATCATTTGTCCTTACTGATATGATGACTGACGCTAACTGAAATCTGTGTCTAGTAAATATTCGATGGACGTATTTACCTTACCGACACTATAGATTTCCCATTAGGTGATCGGAACTAAAGAGAGCTTATAGTAAACACTTACTAAACACCAGGGACTAAATAATAAATACTCCTAACTTGAGTATCTATATAAGGACTAACATAAACCCAAATAAGGGTTGGTCAATTCCATTATCACCTACAAGTGTTTTCTCTCTATAACGGTTCTAATATAACCGGAACTCCATCCTAATACGATCATCTCAATCTGGGAATCATGTCTAACCTATTCAACAACATCCCAGGATCATCTGCAGGTATGTAAATAACATGAATCAATATAATTTAATCCAACAGATTATACTTATTTAATCACTTAACTTGAATCACTTTAACTGTCTGAAAATATGTTTACTACAACTAATTTTATTATTATTTTTATTTCGATTGTCTAAGTCGAGTATACCTGGAAAAATAGACGGGTCATATAAAATTCTGAACAAACCAAAACGGGTTAATTATAAAAGATGCCATTGTTTTTTTAAAATGGCGAACATCCCATGTCGAGCAAAATAAAAATGGTGTCGACGTTGCTGTCAAACTTCCTGAAAAAAAGGTGGTGCTTAATCATGCTCTTAGTGATGTGTTGTTAAACTCAAATACTCTCGCTCTAGTTTGATTGTATGTGTTTCTCTCGCTTAAACTGTCATGACATATTGAACATTGATATCATCAAAATATATAATTATATTTATGCTGATATCCCTCTATTTTTACCCATTTAGTTATATTTATATGTTTTTTGCTATTTAATTATTTAAAAAGTGTGATTGGTCTGATGATGGGTTGAAAAGTTGAAAAGTAGAAGAACACATGCAAAAAACAGGAAGAAATTGCATTAAGCAGCAACAAACGCCGTATGCCTAAATAAATGCATACTCCATATAGAAGAAGCCAAAAAGTTAACAAAAGTCAAGAATTTGACATACTTCATATGCCTAAACCAGCATACGCCGTATGCGGCATATTGCGTATGCAAGCGCGGCTCAAAAATCAACATTTTACAAATTAAAAGATTTCGATCTAGAAGCAATCTAACTATTGGGAGTTGACTTTTAGGGTTTCCGGAGGGATTTTTCACCCTCTTTGAAGGTGGAGACCAAGAGGATTAAGGATCAGGTGAAGATTGTTCATCAATTTCTTTGGTTTACTATCATCTTCCGATCATAACATGTTTGGTACAATCGTTCTTATTGTTTGCACTTTATTTACTGTGATTATGGGGTAAAATCCATAAGTGTGTGCTTAGTTTTTATGAACCTTTGTTTGAATATAATATGATTTTAATTATTGAACATCTTGTTGGATGAATTATGTGTTTATCGTAGATTTATTCTTCTTTAAGCTAAATATCTTAGATCTATTGCTAAGTAACAAAATATATTAGATCACACGTATTATTGTTACCTGAATTGGTGTTATAAACTAAGATCATAGAGTATTAAGGTTAATAACATTGACTATTGACAGAAAAAGTCCTAGGGTTAGATTGAATATAAACAAGGCTTAAAGGTTAGTAATAAATAGCATATAGATAATCGTTTATATGGAATTAGTGAAACATTCTGAATTAGTGAAACATTCACAATCACATAATTTAGTTGAAGTGTTTAATACATAAACCGGTTAATTAATAATGTGTACATCACTAGGTATTAACTCATTTCATAAATTTAGGTCTAGTGATCAATTAATTTAGATTAAATAAGAAAACATTAACAAGATAATGAATAATCATTGCACTAATCAAGTTATAGGAAAAATAAAGGGGAATAATAACTAAGTAAACACACTTTATCTTTATTGTTCTTCAAACTTAGTAATTTCCATCAATTATTTCTTTAATTTTTTAAAATTGTTTTCGTTTTCAAATCGATACAGAAATACGTTCGCACGAAACTCAAGCGCCCCCCATTTTACTCGCTTTCATTAGTTAAATTTAATATTCTAGTTAGATAATTAATTATTTTACTCTACTCAAGTGCTAACACTATAACTTACCAACGTTATACTATTACACGAATAGGAGCATCTGCGTGTTTTAGTAGCTGAGCATTCGGTATTTCTATTTTATAAATTTAAGACTTACTTAAAACACACCAGGCATATTAGATAAACTAACATCATAGATCCACATTTTGACAATTGCATCCCGTTTGAGCCACACTTTGTCATCCTTACCTTTTGGTAAGGTCGTACCATCTAAATACCCTTCTGCTTCGTTTGTGACGCAATGAATTTCGATGAACTTTCGTCATGTAGTGTAATTCATATCTTCGAGGTCAAGCGTGACCGGAATGTGGGCTTTAATGTTGGTGAGACCGTAAGATCGATCGGATGAACCAGATGCAGCGTCCATTGAATGATAGGAGTTTTAGGTTTCAAGGTGTGATCGACCAATTGTGATTTATGAAACGGCGGTGATGATTTTTAGGGTTTAGAAAATGTCGATGGAGGTTTTTAGGTTTGGCAGCTTTTGGAAAGTGGTTAGAGCATAAAATGCTTTGATACCATATTAGAAATTGATATCGATATATTATCTTGATTAATCTCTCTACATAACATTATACATACATATATATAAGATTACAAATTATGGGCTAGGCCCTAGAATCTTAATTGGGCTAGTCTAATCTATATGTCTAATAATATCTTCTAGTTTACCTTGATGACATTATTCTTACTGGGAATAATGTCGCTACTATTCATCAGTTCATTTCTCGTTTAAACACCGAGTTTGCCATAAAGGATCTTGGTCGCCGTAACTATTTCTTAGGACTTGAAGTTTCCTACACTAACACCGACCTCTTTCTTAGTCAAGCCAAGTAGATTTCTAGACTCAAAGCATGTGGGTACTCCTCGCTCGACTTCTATTCAACTCACTAGTAGTGGTTCTCCTTTTTCTGATCCCACATACTATCGATCTCTTGTTGGAGCACTTCAATATCTCACAATCACTCGCCCATACATCTCATATGTTGTTAATCAAGTCAGTCGTTTTCTTCATGCTTCTACGACATGTCACTTTCAAGCAGCCAAACGAATTCTCCGATATGTTAAGGGCACTCTTTCATGTGGTCTTTCTTTTCAACATGCTACTTCACCTACCATTGTTGGGTATACGGATGTTGATAGGGCACGTTATATAGAAACTCGTCTATACACATATGGCTATTCTATTTTTCTTGGTGGTAATCTTATTTCTTGGAGTACTAAAAAGCAACTAACAGTGTCCCGCTCCAGTTGTGAATCTTAGTATCGTGCTATGGCAAATACAGCGGCTGAAATTGTTTGGATCACGCATCTTCTACGCGAACTTCATGTTCACCTTCTGGTGGTCCTATTCTGTTTTGTGATAACCGGAGTGCCATCTTCTTAAGCCAAAATCCCATCTCTCATAAGCGTACAAAGCATATTGACATCGACTATCATTTTGTAAGAGAACTTGTATTTGTTGGACGTCTATACACTCGATTTGTACCCAGCAAGCTTAATTGGCTGACATATTCACTAAAAGTCTTCCACGTCCCCTGTTTGATCATTTCCGTGCCAAGTTTCGTGCTTGTCCTCCTCCTCTCATATTGAAGGGGGGTATTAGCGTTTCAAAATATCGTATTTCATTTCATGTCGGTAAATATCTTTTCTCTTGCAATTTGCTTTTTACGTAGATAACTTATGCTAGGATTATAAATAAAAACTGATTATTCGCCTTTTATTTTCTACTACAATTATTTTTAAAGTAATACCAAATCACACCCATTTCAATTTAAATTAAATGGGACCCCGCCAAAAGGGTAACTTAACTTGGTACCTGCCAAAAGCATAAGCATTGTATACTTTCCTTACATGAATAAATTTTTGGAGAATCAAGTATCCCACGGTTAAACTATAAAGTTGATCACAGCGAGGAACTATAGACTATAGCGACGGGTAGGAGTAATGGGAAGAGCTTTTTGGTTATGTGATACTTGGTGGAGGTGTCGCAGCCGGTTATGTAGCTCTTGAATTCACTAAGAAAGGTGTCTCTCATGGTCAACTCTGTATCATCTCCGACGAACAAGTAATTTTTCTTAATATATGCGGAGGACACCAGCTAAGTTTTTAACTTTATCGGTGGCTATATCATGAAACTACCGTCAAACAAGCATGTATCTGGTTTATTTAAATCAATACTAAAGTTACCTTAACTTTTTTTGCAGATTTTGTAGTGTTTTTCTAAAAGAATTTAGCGCATTTCAATCATTGAACACGTTATTACCAAAAAAAAAGTTGAATGCGTGTTCGCATCAATGTGCATTATCTTTCTTTTACTTTCAACATTATACTTAATTAGGTTAGAAATTTTATGTAGGTAGCTCCTTATGAGAGACCTGCACTGAGCAAAGATTTTCTATTTCCAGAAGGTATCCTCTTGAAATATCATGGGCGGGATGGGTAACGGATCAAAACAAGTCGGACTGAATTGAAATAACCATTTTTTATTTTTATTTTTATTTTTATGTGATGCAGCTCCTGCTCGTCTCCCTGGCTTTCATACATGTGTAGGTGCTAATGAAGAGAGGTTAACAGAAAAATGGTACAAAGAACATGGTAAATGTTAACAATATATAGTACCTTTGATTATACGTGTATTAATATTCATATTTCAATAATTATGAAATTATGTTGGAAGGATGGCTAATTGTGTTTGAACATTTATCAGGAATTGAATTGATCTTGGGAACTCGAGTTATGTGTGTGGATGTGAGGCGTAAGACGCTATTAACAGCAACAGGAGAAACCATCACCTACAAATTTCTCATCATCGCACTTGGTTCTCGGGTACTAAATCTTTCCCTCACTAACTGTTGTTGCATTACCCATTTCCATTTTATCTTCTTCTTTTTTATTATATTTTGCCATTAAAAGTGTTAGACATAGGAACCCAAAAAACAAATGTAAGCCCAAGTCCGTATGTGGACTTGGGCCCGTTATGTTATTATTTTCCTATAAATAGGTGTCCTATGTAATCGTTTTAAAGTGATGAAATATAACAATTCTTCCACAAAACCCAATTATTTATTTCTACATGGTATCAGAGCAGGTTACGTTACGTACATGTTCGAACTAAACAATTTTGATCAAAAATCAACAAACTCGGATAGGAATTCGGATCAAAAAATCAACACTCACGGATAGCTATCTTCGAATACGAAATCATCTTCGAATACGAAATCATCACACACGAACTGTTGTGTTCGAAAAAAACTTCAAAGCCCACGAATTGGGTGTGTTATTCGGCCAGGATTTCAAAGCCCACGAATTAGCTGCTTAGGCTGATAATCATTCGAATAAGCAATCTATATCCCATTCGAATACATCCGAATACTAGATCTATTCGAATAATAATCCCTAGGGCACGAATCAACGATTCGAATAGCATTTTTACAAGATTAGGACACGGATAACATACCTTACTCGATTAACACCCCATTCGAACAGCCACTAGCTTCCGACGAAGATTCATTCGAACCGCCCTCATTCGAACAACAAAACTGTTGCGACACCGGAATATCACAATTACAACGGGGGTAGAAGGTTCGGATCCGGAAGAGTTGATCTGAAGAAGACCTTCAGCCTAGTCCTTATCTTCAAACTTATAACTATCTGCACATGCAAGTAAGCACACGAGTAAACGGAGCGGGGATGGTCCCCTGGTTTACCTCGGGCGTGAGAGTAAGATATCGAAGAGTAAGGGTAAATAAATAAAGTAGGAGTTTAGAAAGTTTATGAAAAGTTACCCTTGATGTGACATGTGGGTCTGGTATTTATAGGTATTCTCAGAGATGGTGTTTGACCTAAAGAGATCTTCCGGCGTAGTGTCGGTTAACCGATAGAAGTCTATCGGTTACCGATGGTACGTCATCAGCCCCCCTAGTCCAGTATTACATAGTTAAGACTATGCAATGCTTGACTAGAAGGATAGGATGTTCTTTCGATGGTTCTTTTGGCTGTTCTTTCAGTTGACAGGGAATGTCTCTTGAGTTTCTTCGGAACTAGTAATCGTCTACTTATTTAGGCGGGATAATCGGGTTTTAGTTTCGGCGAGAAGTTTTTCAAACTGAGGCAATAAATGCTAGCGCCACCTGTCGCTATGTCATTGGCCGAGGGAGACGGTGGATTCTGACGCGCGTCCCATCGTCTGACATACACTTGCTTATAAATAGCCCGTTTTACCCCATTTGTAAATTTTTTCTCGCCGTTTTTCATTTTTTTACTCCTTTGACTGTGTGTTTTTCTTCCGTCAAACTTCTGTTATTTCTTTCCTTTGTCTCTGATTTTCATTATGTCAAAGCAAAATAAAGAAAACCTTCGGCGATGCTTTACAACCTTGACTCAAGAGTATCTGGATTCTTTTTTGGAGAAATACGCTATCGGGCCTGGGTATGGTGCTGTTCTACCTGGTCCGAATGATACCATTCTTGATGCTCCTCGTGGAAAGATAGGCGTGTACGCCGAATGGTTCGAGTTCTCTAACATCCGTCTTCCCTTTTCTAAACTTTTTCTTGAGTTTTGTCAATATTACAAGATCATGCCTTCACAATTAAATCCTCTTGGGGCTTTGAGACTGGCTTGTTTTGAAGTTCAAAGCTGGGCCCTTGGCCATCAGCCTTCGTTGGACCTCTTCCGGACGTTTTACAAGCTGGGAAAGGCTGGTGATTGGTTTACTGTTGACAAAAGAAGAAAACCTAGCCTGGCTTGCTCGTCTAGTTCTCCTTCCGGACGGAAGAATTGGAAGTCCAAATTTTTCTTTGTTAATGCTGGCGTGGCTCCCATTCGGCTGAGATGGAAGCACAAGGATGAGTCTGTTTCGGATGAGGCAGTCTTAAGAGGGGTTGTTCCGGATACCACTATTGCAGATTTTACGAATCATAAGATAGAATGCCGGACACTTCCGGAACATATTTTGGTTATGGCTGGACTGAGCCGAGTGTGGACGTCCAATCTTCAGAGGCCTTGTTTGCAAATGAATGACCGAGGTAAGTTAAGTTTCTTAGATCTTGTTATTCGATAATTATCATCGATCCTTGTTTTAAACAGGCGTATTTTTGTAGATCTGCCTCTGATCGATTTTCTAGAGTTGACCCGATGGGACGGTGTTGAGTATATCTCCCGTCCAATCGCGGAGGGTGAACCAACATGGTTAGTCCGGATGAGTTCTCGAGTAGTACATATGTCTACTGATCCTCTTCCCCTGCCTTATACTGATGCCGATGCTGTTTTTCCGGCGGGTTATGGATTAAGGGATCCTTCGGATGAGGATTTTGTTCAACCAGCACCCGGAACCATCATTGGTTCCGGTGGTCAACCAGCGAGGACTGGTAATAATACTATTCCCTTGCTTTTCAATGCTTTGTTTGCCAAATCTTCAACTTCTATGGGGAATGCAGCTATAAAGAAGAGGAAAGGCACCGATTGGTTCTCCCTTTCCGGAAGTGCAGTTGCCGATGAAGCTGAGGCTTCCGAAGTAGAGACTGAGCCGAGAGTTAAAGCCAAAAAGATGAAAAATATCTCTTTGTCTGCTAAGACTTCGATTATTAAGGAGAAAGAGGGCACTCCACAATCCGAGACTTCCGAAGTGGCTGGTTCTTCAAGACCTAAAGACAAAAGCAATTAGGTTGTCCTTTCTATTCCTTGTCCTCAGAGCAACTTGGTTATTGTTGGAAGTTCGGGAGAGGAGGACGAAGCTTCTTTAGATGGTACGGAGTTATACTGTGATCCTCCTTTAGGTGAGACGTCTTCCGAAACAGCTTTTGCACTGGGACTGATAGTTTATGATGACTTATCGACAGGTTCCCATGCTGATTTGGAAAAGGCTATTTTTAATCCGGAGCGGATTATTGAGGAAATGAGTGCTAGTGATGTGCTTGAGAGGCCTTTAAAGGACATTCCTTTGGCTGATCCGATGGATATGGGGAACGAGGAGCTTGTGGTTTCTACGTTGGTTGAGGAGCCTTTACAACAAACTGATACGGGGGTTTTGCTGAATCAGGAGGATGAGGGTGATCAAAATCGGTCATCGGAGGATTTAATTCGTAGGTCTTCGTCCTTGGTTGTGTCTTAGCCGAAACAAGATTAGAATTTGATGGGCGAAACTTCTGCAAAAGTTTCAACAAAGAAGATAGAAGGTATTTTTCTTTCTTCCGGTATCGTCCCACTTTCTCCTGTTTCAGAGTTGGCTGGGTCTTCCGCCCGGACTCGAATCTGGGTGAAAGGTAGAGACTTGATGTCTTTATTTGTTTTTTGTGATTTATTCTTTTTGTCCTTTATTTGACCTTATTTATCCTTTCTTCAGATAAGGGAAAGCAAGTTGCGCTCCAGGTGGATACTGATGTTCGCTCTGAAGATGATCCTTCAGATACCGAATCCGAGGGTTTAGATGCTGCTTTTGCTGATACTTTGTTTGTGCCAGCGATAAGTGGTGTAAAATGTGGGGACCTCGTCGAACCAGAATCCTTTCGTGTTAACCGGGACCTTGTCGATCATCTTGCTACTCCGGCTGAGGTTCTTCGCCTTAGGAAGCTTGGTAATGTCCAAGCCGGTCGAGAATTCGACTTTGCTCTTGCCTCATTAAATGTCATAGGTCCTGACCTCCGTCGCCGAATGGAATCATCGGCACGGGAAACGGAAGAGCAAATATTCCGAGCTCTGGAACTCGAAGGGAAACTTTCAGAGGCTCTTGACCGGAAGAAACATTACCGTGACAAAAGTCATAGTTTGGCAAAGGAGGTAGATACTATGAAGGCTTCTTCTTCCCATCTTACTGAGATTGTTGTTCGACAGCTTCGGGACAAGTTAGGAGCAGAGCATCAGATGGCGATGGATAAATTGAAAAACCTACTGGATGCCCAACATCAGACTGCCATGACTAGTCTAAAGGCGGAGCATGAAATTGCCCTAGCCGAGGCTCGGGCCCAGAGTGATATTAATGGTGAGGTGCTCCGTTCTTTGGAGGAAAGGTCGAGGAAACAGGCTGCTGAGTTAGCTACTCTTCGCTCGGACAGAAGTTGGTTGGTAACAACGGGTCCGAAGCATGTCATTCAAAAGCTACACTCGAGCCATGAGTACTCCCATTCCTTAGAGAACATTCGGACACTTAACTATAGGCTTGGGTGTCATGATGGTTTGGTCGCTGGTATTAGCCTTGGTCGTCTGAAGCAAAAGCCTGCATCTTCTCCGTTTTTTAATGCTAATGCTGCTTCGGATTTAGAGAAAGCTTTGGCCGAGGCTTCCGACATCAGTTATCCTTATCTGGAGGCTTTAGCTGCCACCGATGGTTTATCTCTAGAAGCATTCCAGGCTGTTGAGCCTGCCGCTGGACCTCCTTCGGATGAGGATTGAATCTTTTGTACCCCCCTTCTCTTTTTTTTCTTTTTTTCTTTTTGTTATGTACTATTGAAACATGTCTTCAACCTGTGAAGATATGTTTCCAAAGACAAGTTATGAATGGAATTTTTCTGTTGTTTGTTTAACTTCCGGATTCATTTGCCTCTTTGCTTTACCTTGTTATATTTTTGTATGTTATAAAAATGTTTTGTGTGAATCTCTTTTTGAACTTCTCATTCGGAGCCATGTTCAAAATTGATTGAGGTTAGGCTCAATTTTTTATTCGGAGTTAGGTCCGATACTTATTGAGGTTAGGCTCAATTTTTTATTCGGAGTTAGGTCCGATACTTATTGAGGTTAGGCTCAATTTTTTATTCGGAGTTAGGTCCGATGCTTATTGAGGTTAGGCTCAATTTTTTATTCAGAGTTAGGTCCGATGCTTATTGAGGTTAGGCTCAATTTTTTATTCGGAGTTAGGTCCGATATTTATTGAGGTTAGGCTCAATTTTTTATTCGGAGTTAGGTCCGATGCTTTTTGTTAAGTTTCATCCTTATTTTTTCTTAGACTATCTGAGTTAATTGTATGTTCAATCACTTCGTCAAGCATCATGAACATTCATTCGAATAGTGCTAATAGTAAAATGAAGGGAAAAAATTGGCTACGAAGGCCTTTCATTCATACCGATAAGGAAAGAAAAAGATTACATTACTCATGATTAGCTAGCTATAATATTTTCGAAGGTTCATGGCATTCCATGTTCTGGGTATGGGTGTACCGGTCATGTCTTCCAGCTCATATGCCCCGTTACCCATATTTTTGACCACCTTGTACGGACCCTCCCATTTTGGCCCCAGCTTGCCTTCGTTTTCCTGCCGACTTGCTTCGTTCTTTCGGAGAACCAAGTCATTCTCTTTCAGCACCAGCTTTCTTACCTTCCTATTGTAAGTCTCTTCCAGCTTTTCCTTGTACTTGGCTTCTTTGACTGACGCCGCATTTCTTCGCTCTTCCAGTAATATAAGATTGAGTCGGATTTCTTCTTGGTTGGTCTGATCATTTCCGGAGGTCACGCGGTGACTCGACATTCCTATTTCAGCTGGGATTACCGCTTCGGACCCATAAGTTAGGCTAAAAGGTGTTTCGCCCGTACTTGTTTTCTGGGTGGTTCGGTGTGCCCATAACACATGGGACACTTGATCCACCCAGTCCGTTCCTTCCCTTCCCAGCCTTGCTTTTATTCCGTCTCCGATACTCCGGTTAATCCTTTCCACCTGACCATTACTCTGTGGGTGTGCTACGGAGGTGAAAGTTTGTTTGATCTTCATCTCGCTGCACCATTGTCGCAACGGGTTGTCCGAAAATTGCTTACCATTATCTGAGATTAACTCATTCGGTAATCCGAACCTACACACAATGTTTTCCCACACAAACTTTTGCACTTGCTTTCCGGTGATCCGGACGACTGGTTTTGCTTCAACCCACTTCGTGAAGTAGTCTACTGCTACGATCAGAAATTTCATTCCACCGGTTCCCGTTGGGAATTTTCCTACTATATCGATACCCCACTTGTGGAAGGGCCATGCCGATAGTATGGATACTAAATTGTGTTTGGGGAGTCTCGGAATGGGTGCATAAATTTGGCAAGCGTCACACCTTCGGATCAGTTCAATGGCATCAAAGTGCATAGTGGGCCAGAAGTATCCCAATCCGGTGATCTTTGAGACCATGCTTCGTGGTCCGGCATGCATACCGCATGCTCCTTCGTGCATTTCCCGGATCACATAATTGGCCTGCAATGGTCCTAAACAACGGAGTAAAGGTGACAATGGATTTTTGCGATAAAGGGTGATACCTTTCATTACGTAGTTTGGTGCCTTCATCCGGATCTTTCGGGCTTCACTCGGATCTTGTGGCAAGATTCCCTCTTGCAAGAACTTCATTATTGGTGTCATCCAGGTGACTCCTTCATCCTCCACAATCATTAATGCTTCCTTCGGATTGGCTATGGCCCGTAAGTCTTGTTTTTCCACCATTACTTCCATCGTTGTGTGTCCGAATGCTATGGACGCCAACTTACTCAAGGTGTCAGCGACCTTGTTCTTTGTTCTGGGGACTTGTTCAATCGTGCATGACTGGAAAGTGGACATTATCTCCTTCGCCTTTTCCTTATACTTGTTCATTCGGTCTTCTTTTGCTTCATAAGTTTCGTTGATTTGGTTGGCCACCAACTTTGAGTCTACTTTAACCTTCAAGTGTTCTACTTTTTTCTCCTTTGCTTTTTGGAGTCCAGCCAACAGAGCTTCATATTCAGATTCGTTATTTGTGTTGTCGAAACCAAAACGAACGGAAAATGAGAACTCCTTCCCTTCCGGACTAATGAGTAGGATCCCTGCTCCCGAACCCTCGGAACTAGAGGATCCGTCGGTAAACAAACTCCAAACTTGATCTTTCTTCAGGTTCTTTCCCTCATCGGATTCTGTCGGTCTCTTCCTCTTTTTGTTCTTCATGGGTCGTTCATCCCTTGTTTCCATTGGAGCAACGTCTTTAGGCACCACCTGATCGGGAACTTCGGCTATGAAATCAGCTAGAACTTGTCCTTTGATGGATGTCCTGGGGACGTATTCTATATCATAGCTTCCTAACTCAATGTCCCACTTGGTAAGTCTTCCCGCCGTCTCCACATTCCTTAAGATTTGTCTTAACGGTTGGTCAGTGATCACCCGGATGCTATGAGCTTGGAAGTATCTCTTCAACCTTCGGGAAGTCTCTATCTGGGTATAGTTGTTTTCGGGACCTTGTAGCACTTTGCTGACAAAGTAAATAGGTGTTTGTGCACCTTTTCTTTCAGCCAGGAGAGCCGAACTGATGACTTCGGTTGTTGATGATAAGTATAGGATCAACGTTTCTCCATCCCTCGGTGCTGTAAGAGTGGGAAGAGCCAAGACAAACTTCTTTATCTCCTGTAGGGCTTCTTCAGCTTCTGGTGTCCAACGGAAGTCTTCCTTCTTCACACAATTTTTTAAGGTTCGAAAGATTGGTAATGATCTTTCAGCAGATTTTGCGAGATATCGTCCCAGAGCTATGACCTTACCGTTTAAACTTTGAACTTCTTTCATGGTCTTGGGCGACGATAGTCCTTCTAAATCTCGAACCTTCTCCGGGTTTACTTTAATACCATCAGGGGTAACTATATGGCCCAGGAACTTTCCTTCTTCCATCCCGAAAGAGCATTTCTTTGGGTTAAGCTTCATGTTGATTCTTCGGAGATTGGCGAAGGTTTCCCGAATATCCTGAATCATTGTTTCTTCCGACGTGGATTTTATAACTAGGTCATCAACGTATGCCTCTAGATTTCTTCCGATCTGTTCAGAAAAAGCTTTGTCTATCAACCTCTGATAAGTTGCTCCGGCATTTTTAAGACCAAAAGGCATCTTTCGGTAACAGAAAATTCCCATATCAGTGTGGAAAGTTGTCTTGTCCTCATCCTCTTTGGTCATTTGTATCTGATGGTATCCTTTGTACGCATCTAAGAAGCATTTAAATCTGAAACCCACCAGCGCTTCCACCTTTAAGTCTACTTCCGGCAACGGATACGCGTCCTTCGGGCAAGCGTCATTGAGATCTTTGAAGTCGACGCACATTCTCCACGTCTTATCATTTTTCCGAATCATGACCGGGTTGGCCACCCAGGTTCGGTACCGAACCTCCCGGAGAATTCCAGCCTCGGTCAATTGTTTAACCTCTTCACAAGCTGCCCTACTTCGATCAGGCGCTAGCCCTCGTTTCTTCTGTACTATGGGGTTTTTTCCTTTCTGAATGGTTAGCTTATGTTCGGCCAGTCCTCTTGGTACCCCCGTCATGTCCGAGGGTTTCCAAGCGAAGACATCCCTACTTTGTCGGAGAAGCGTGATGAGTTTTTCCTTACCTTCCTGGGTGAATGTGTCTCCAATTGTGACGGTTTGTTCCGGATGATCCGGATGGACAATGACTCTACCCAACTTGACATCCTCTTCCTCCTTCTACAAGATCTTCTCAATTTTTTGGCATTCCAACACCTTGTGAGCTTCCGGACGAATTTCAACTATTCCTCCGGGGGTAGGAAATTTCATGAGGGAGTGAGCTGTCGATACAATGGCTCCGAGCTTTGCTATTACGGGTCTTCCAATAATGATGTTGTATGGAGAGCTGGCCCGAACTATTAGGAAATCAATTTCAACCGTCCGGAACTTTTCGTCGTTTCCGATGGTAAGGGGCAAACGGATTTGTCCTATCGGTTTCACTGCTTCTCCGGAAAACCCAACCAGATACTGAGAGCATTTCTCCATCATTTGTTGTACTTCGGGATCCAGTTTCAGAAAGCATTGTTCGAAAAGTATCTCTGAGGCACTCCCATTGTCAACATATATCCTATGCACCGTCTGGTTTCCGATGTCTCCTACCACAACCATTGGGTCTGTGGTTCTTTTAGAGGTGACTACCGGAGGAAAAGACATCTCCTGTATCATCCAGGGCTCCGTCCTTTCACTGCGAGACTCACTCGCCTCCCCCTCAAGGAAGACCATCTGTATTTCTTTGCCTTTCCCTTTCATGGGAAATGTCGGACCTTGTCTCCTTTGACCACCCAACTTGATACCTTCCATCAAATGGTTCAGTTGACCCGTTCGTACGGCTTCCTCTATCTGTTTCTTCAGTTGAAAGCAATCATTTGTGTAGTGTCCTTTGTCTTGATGGAATTCACACCATCGGTCCAAAAATCGCTTGTCCGGAGCTCCTACTAAGGGAGCAGGGGCAGTGAAATGTATTCTCCCTTTTTCAGTGGCCAAGACTTCACTAGGGGTTTTACTTAGCTCGGTGAAGCTGACCTGCCTTCGGGATTCACTGGAAGATACGAAAGGAGATGCTCGAACAGGTCCTCGTCCGAACCTTCTTTTATGACTGCCGGGGGAAAAACTTTTCCGACTTGGGGAAAACCTCCACGGAGGACTTATAGTCGGAGGGACTGTTTTTGATCCTCTTCTGGATGCAGCTGTGCTAGCTTCGACGTACTGCCTCGAAGCTTCTTTCCCATTAAGAAACCTTTTCACTCGTTCCATCATTTCATCTACTGTTTCGGGTACCCTGGCATTGAGTTTCGCTATGAGGGCCGGTACCCGGATTCCTTCCATGAATCCTGACACTTTCAGCATATCGTCCCCCCTTTAATCTGCAGAAGCTCCCGCTTCCATCTTTCTACAAAATCTTGAAGACTTTCGCTCTCCTTCTGTTTGATTTTAGCAATATCCGTCGGCCCCCGAGTGTATCTACGTTGCTGCATAAAGTAAAGTTCAAACTTCTTTTTCATATCCTTGAAGCTATCAATGCCTTCTTCCGGTAACTCGCCGAACCATATTCTCGCCGGACCAACGAAAGTTTGGGCAAACATTCGGCACCAAACAGGCATGGGCCAGCCCTCGGTATCGGCCGCGCCAGAGAAAATGGATAAATGATCGTCAGGGTCACCACTTCCGTCATAGGTGCGCACGATGCTGGGCATCTTCACTTTTCGAGGCATCTTGAAAGTAGAGATCCTTCGAGTGAACTTAGAAGCAAAGTCTGACTGATAGGGAGGTTCAGATCCTCCTCGTCATCACTATATTCTGGTTCGGACTCGCTCGTATAGCGGATCTTTCGGACAACTGGAGGGGTCCTCCGAGTGTGATCCTTCTTTTTCTTTCGCTCATGCTCTTCCAGCATGGCCTTTAGCTTATCATAGTTTTGTTCAAGGAACTCCTCAGAGATCCCAGTGTTTCTCTCTACATTAGTCTGGTCGTTGTTGGGGGTTTCGTTTTCAACTATCGGTTCTCTTTGACTTCCTGAGGTGTTAGCCGTATAAGTCGCATATGGCCCTGTAGAAGCCATAAGTGTCCCACGGATGGCGCCAAATGTTGCGACACCGGAATATCACAATTACAACGGGGGTAGAAGGTTCGGATCCGGAAGAGTTGATTCGAAGAAGACCTTCAGCCTAGTCCTTATCTTCAACCTTATAACTATCTGCACAGGCAAGTAAGCACACGAGTAAACGGAGCGGGGATGGTCCCCTGGTTTACCTCGGGCGTGAGAGTAAGATATCGAAGATTAAGGGTAAATAAATAAAGTAGGAGTTTAGAAAGTTTATGAAAAGTTACCCTTGATGTGACATGTGGGTCTGGTATTTATAGGTATTCTCAGAGATGGTGTTTGACCTAAAGAGATCTTCCGGCGTAGTGTCGGTTAACCGATAGAAGTCTATCGGTTACCGATGGTACGTCATCAAAAACATCATACACGAACTCTCAGCCTCGAACTGACCTTATAGTCTCGAACAACGGATACCCGATTACGAATTGATCTTTAGCGAATTGATCGTGGATTGTGATTTCAGTTTGTTCGTCCCCAGTTTGTTCGTGCCTGTTCTTTTTGATAACAAGTGATTTCTTATTCACACCAAAGCCCAATTAGCAAAACACAAAAAAAAAAAAAAAACTTGAGCCCAATACACAATATTTTGGGCCCGGTCTTTTTAATTAATGATTTGGACCTAAACCAAGTTTCAAAAACACAATTTAAACAATTTAAATCAACCATGGCTGACAACAAAAACAATAACTTCACCGTACAAAAAATAAATTTGCTTCGTAACGGAGCTCAGAACCAATTTCAAAACCCAAAAACTCCTTTCAAGAATCATCGGTCAGACAAGCCGTTATTTCGAACTCAATCAAAGGTGGATAAGAGGAAGCTCAAGTGTGAAGAGTGTGGTATGTCGAAACACACCAAAGAACAGTGTTTTAGGATCGTTGGATACCCAGAATGGTGGAGTGATAACCACAAAACCTCCAAGGCTGGAAAAGCTGCCACCGTCATAGGCAGCAGAGCGATTAACGGCGGAGGAAAGAAGTTGATGTTAAACGTGCATGATTTCGAAGAGGAGAACATTTCTTCCCGATCTGGAGAAGTTAATGTTGCCACCAAAAACGCCAAGTGTAATTCATGGATTTTTGATTGTGGTGCCACTGATACAATGACGTTTGATATAACCGATCTAACATCAAACTCGAAAGTTGACAAAACACGAATTCCCACAGCTAACGGGGAAACTCTCCCAGTTAAATGAGGGGGAACCATTGAAATATCGAAAGAATTACGACTCTCGAGATGCCTTTATGTGCCATCATTATCACACAAGCTATTATCCGTTAGTCATGTTACGAAAGAATTAAACTGTGTGGTATTAATGCACCCCACTTTTTGCATTTTGCAGGATATCAGGACGGGAAGGATCATTGGGCGTGGTACTGAGCGACAAGGATTATATTACGTAGATGAAGTCACTCAACAAGGCTCAGTTATGCTGACTCATGGTTCAAACGATAGGAAAGAATGGTTATGGCACCGACGATTGGGACATCAGTCCACTGGTTATTTACGTCAGTTATTTCCGCATTTATTTCCTAAAAATAAAGATTTTCATTGTGACACTTGTATTTTGGCAAAAAGTCATAGACATACGTTTAAACCAAATGATACCAGAGTTGATTCACCTTTTTTGTTAATTCATTCTGATGTTTGGGGTCCCGCTAAAATTGAAGGTGGACAAAATTTCCGCTATTTTCTGACATTTATAGATGATTGTACTCGAATGACTTGGACTTATCTTTTAAAAAATAAGTCTGAAGTTTTTACGAAGTTCACATTCTTTTGTAACATGGTCAAAACCCAATTCAAAAGTGAAATCCAAATTCTCAGGTCAGATAATGGGGGGAATTTTGTAACACCTCCATGAAAACCTTCTGTCAAACACGGGGAATTATCCATCAAACTTCGTATGCTCACACGCCTGAACAAAATGGGGTTTCAGAACGAAAAAATCGTTTTTTATTGGAAATCACACGGGCTATTATGATTGAATCCCAAGTTCCAAAGTCTTTTTGGCCAGAAGCCCTTGTCACTGCAACGTATCTTGTTAATCGACTTCCAACCCGAGCCTTAGCACTCAAAACTCCTCTTCAAACTTTTTCACATTTCCATAAATTGCCATCAACTCTAACCCTTGAACCTCGAGTGTTTGGATGTTCTGTTTTTGTTCATATACCAAAAATAGAGCGTTCAAAACTTGATCCATGTGCAGAGAAATGTGTGTTTTTGGGGTATGGTGTCAATCAACACGGGTATCGGTGCTACAGCCCCAGTAGACGTCACATGTTCACCACAATGAACTGTGACTTTATCGAAACGGAGTTCTTTTATCATACCCATCTTCATGGTCAGGGGGAAAATGACAATGACGCATTAAGATGGATAAGTTGGGCACCACTTGTGCATGAATCTCCTACTGATACTCCTAATTCGACTGATAATCCTGAAGATTCTGATACTGATACTCCTACTCCAACTGATAATCCGAAAAATTCTGACGACAGTACCAATGCCACCAATAATGATCCTCCTCAACTGATATCCGAGGTAAGTGGTTCTGAATCTCCAGATATTCCAAATAATTCTGATATGTGTGATGATAAACAACAGGTCGAGACGGAAACTCCGAGTGTAACTGAACCAGCTCGGTATGATCTTCCACCTAGATCAACCAGGGGAATTCCGCCTAACAGATACTCACCTGAAAGAAGTTCAAGAGGGTCGAGATATCCAGTTGCAAATATCGCAAGAAGGAATTTAGTTCCGGAAGCCAAGTCCTTCGCAAACGCGATCTGTTCTGAAAAAATACCAACAAGTGTTGAAGAAGCACTCAAATATAAAGAATGGAAAGAAGCAATTGGAACCGAACTTGAAGGCCTAAGAAGAAGTGAAACATGGGAAGAATGTGAATTGCCTCCAGGAAAGAAACCCGTTAAATGTCGGTGGGTGTTCACTATCAAGTATAAACCCGATGGATCAATCGAAAAGGTATAAAGCTCGATTAGTCGCAAAGGGGTATACTCAGACTTACGGGATTGACTACTGTGAGACTTTCTCTCCAGTAGCCAAGGTTGATACTATTAGAGTTCTATTCTCAGTTGCAGCAAACAAGGATTGGCCATTACACCAATTCGATGTCAAGAATGCTTTCCTACATGGAGAATTGAAAAAAGAAATCTACATGGAAGCCCCACCTGGAATTCATGATAGTTCCGAGGCCAAGAAAGTCTGCCGACTAAAGAAATCTCTGTATGGTTTGAAGCAGTCTCCACGAGCGTGGTTTGGTCGGTTTACCACAGTTATGAAGAAATATGGATATAACCAAAGCAATTCCGATCACACTCTCTTCTTGAAACGAAGAGGTAAACTCATAACCTGTTTAATAATCTACGTTGATGACATGATCATTACAGGGGATGATTCAGAGGAAATGACAAAATTGAAAGCTAATCTTTTCAAAGAATTTGAAATGAAAGATCTGGGAAGACTCAAATATTTTCTCGGAATTGAAGTTCTAAGATCAAAGCTAGGGATCTTCATTTGCCAGCAAAAATATGTTCTGGATTTATTAGCAGAGACGGAATGCTAGATTGCAAACCTGCAGACACTCCCATGATAGCCAACCAAAAATTGTTCATGGAATATGAAGCTGAACTGGCCGATAAAGAAAGATATCAGAGAACGGTGGGAAAGCTGATTTACTTAGCTCATACTCGGCCAGACATTGCATACGCTGTGGGGGTTATAAGTCAATTCATGCACCAACCTCAAGTCCAGCACATGGAAGCAGCTTTACGGATTATCAGGTATCTCAAGGGAACTCCTGGACACGGTGTTCTATTCAAAGCAAATGGCCACCTGAAGATTGATGCTTATACCCATGCTTACTGGGCAGGCGACAAAGGTAATAGGAGGTCTACATCAGGGTATTTTACCCTAGTGGGAGGAAATCTTGTTACATGGAGGAGTAAAAAGCAAAAGGTTGTCGCCCTCTCAAGTGCTGAAGCTGAATTCCGAGGAATAGCACGAGGATTAGCTGATGTCCTATGGCTGCGAAAACTATTGTCAGAAATTGGGTATCCCTCAGAAGAAGCCAGTAAGATCATGTGTGACAACAAAGCTGCCATCCAGATCTCAGGAAATCCAGTTCAACATGATCGCACAAAACACGTTGAAGTTGATAGGCACTTCATCAAAGAAAAACTTGAAGATGAGATTATCGAACTTCCGTTTGTTTCATCAAAAGATCAGCTTGCAGATATTCTTACAAAGGCGGTTACCAGAAAGATCTTCGCTCACTGTCTTGACAAGTTAAGCATTGGAAATCCCACTACTTAGCTTGAGGGGGAATGTTAGACATAGGAACCCAAAAAACAAATGTAAGCCCAAGTCCGTATGTGGACTTGGGTCCGTTAGGTTATTATTTTCCTATAAATAGGTGTGCTATGTAATCGTTTTAAAGTGATGAAATATAACAATTCTTCCACAAAACCCAATTATTTATTTCTATAAAAAGTATAAGAATGTAAGTTACTCGTTAGTTCATTTTGGTGAGTTATTTGTGTTAAATTATGTTAGGCTATAAAACTTGAAGAGATTGGTATAGCTGGATCAGATGCTGAAAACGTATGTTATCTACGTGATTTGGCTGATGCCACGAAACTTGTCAACATTATGCAAAAATGTACTGGTGGAAAGGCTATCATCATTGGAGGTGGATATATTGGAATGGAATGTGCTGCTTCTTTGGTGATAAACAATATCAATGTTTCCATTGTGTTCCCTGGCCCGTATTGCAGTAAGCACTATTTTTTGTAGATCCTTTGATGATAATGTTGGTTTGAAAAGTGATTTGGTTGCTTTCCTAGATATTCCGTTAGGTTTATTCACTCCAAAGATCAATCTTTCCATTTTATGTTTTTTCTGTAGTGGGTCGTTTATTCACTCCAAAGATCGCGAGCCATTATGAAGATTTCTACAAGTTGAAAGGAGTAAATTTCATCAAAGGCACAGGCTTGTCATCATTTGTATTCAACTCACAAGGGAAGGTAAAATCTGAACTTATTCACCTTCAAGAAAGTCAATATGTTGGATACGTTGTGTAACAGGTCAAATCGGATTGGATCGTTTTCAATAGCCAACCTTTTAAATTTCACAAATAATTAACCTTAGAAGATTACATAACCTATTATTGAATGGCTTTCAAACCTTTCAACTTGTTTTCTTTATCACTAATGTTTTGAAATGTACTCACTGAACATGATAGCAATAAAATATAAAGTTGAATTACATAAATGTGATTTAGGTTATGAGAGCTAATCTAAAGGACGGGCACTACCTTTCTGCTGACATAGTTGTTTCAGGAATCGGGGCTTGTCCTAACACGAGTCTCTTCAAAGGCCAACTCACTTTTGAAAATGGAGGAATCAAAGTAAACAGTCGAATGCGATCAAGTAATGACTCAGTGTATGCAGTTGGAGATGTTGCATCATTTCCTGTCAAGCTTTTTGGTGACAGCCGAAGACTTGAGCATGTTGATGCCGCTCGGAAATCAGCTAAGCATGCCGTGTCAGCAATAATGGAACCAAAAAACACTTCACAATTCGATTACTTGCCATTCTTCTACTCAAGGGTATTCTCGTTGTCTTGGCAGTTTTATGGAGATAATGTTGGGGGAGTGGTACATTTTGGTGATTTCTCAGGGACTAAATTTGGAGCATATTGGGTAAATAACGGTCGCTTAGTTGGGTGTTTTCTTGAAGGTGGAGGAAATGAAGATTACGAGACTATAGCAAAGGTGATAAGGCTTAAACCAGAAATTGTGGACTTAAGTGAGCTTGAGAGGAAGGGTATCGATTTCATGTTGGAAGTGAGTCGGAAAACGTCTGTTCATCGTGTTGGTCGTGGTCTTGGTTTAAAAAAACCAGTTTATTTGTGGTATGCAACTTCTGCCATTATGGTGGCTTCGTTTGTGTTGGAAATTAGTAAATATCATTGTCTTTGTAAACTTTATGTTAATTGTATTTAGTTTAAGGACCATTTATGTATTGGTAATTAAAGTTTAACAATACAACGATTAGGGTATAAACCCAATCGTTGCCTCCTGACTTCAAACCGTTGCAACGGTTTATTGAAGCAACGATACCCATGTATATATATGTATGTTCATTCAATCAATAAAACAATCTCAATTTCAGTTTATTTCAATTCACTGTATCTTTACTTTCTGCCTAGAATTGTTCATACTCGATCATCAATATGGCACCAAAACGATTGTCACTTAACCCCTTGCCCAATCGACACTTCACTGAATCAAGGATGGATTCTGGTTCGATGCACAGGGGTGCATCAGAACCGTGGTCTGTTTCGGGACGCAAGGACTGCACACGATCAGGACCAATACGCACAGACTGTTACTCGGGATCAAGGGGCTGCAATGTTTCGGGTATGAACCATGTAAAAAGAACATGGTATCAGAGCCCAAGGGTTGGGTTCTCGAAGACGGGACAGAATATTACAAACAAACATCAGAATCTGAAAAGGCAACTCAAGAATCTCGAAATCAATAATGAATCAAGACTACAACGAATGAACAACGCTATTTGTTATCGCTGTCAAGAAAAGGGGCATTTCGCTTGGGATTGCATATGGAAAAAGAACAAAAAGAAGAACCTTTTGACTTTGAAGACACCGTGGAAGAAACCCGCCAAGCCACTCACAAAAACAAACATCTTTTCTCCTGACTTTATGGTGAAAGGTACCGAAAATGGTCCATGGAACAAAGTATGGTATGTAATCCTCAATCTCTAAACATATGTCTCCTAGAAAAGATTTGTTTGAATATTCTAAAGATTGCATTATACATGAGACTAAGAAAGGTCATTCTTATACGATTCATGGAATTGGGCAAATTGAAGTTTCATCACATGAAGCTCTATATTTAATTCCATATGTGTCTCATGTTCCGAAAATCCATTTTAATCTCTTGAGCAAGAAACAACTAATCTTGCAAGGATTTGAGATTGAAATAGATGGATCGACTTGCAAACTTACCCACATGAATGATCCTGGAAGATACAAAGGAAAGGAAATTGAAGATGAATCAAGCGTTTGTGGAAAAAATAGACAAGAAACTCTCTTCAAAATTGACTCTTTTGCAAAGTTTGTCGATTTTATGGATTTAATAAATAGCGACAAACTAGTATACAGGTTTTACAAGGAAGTCAAGGCTGATTTCAATCAAGTGCTTACTTGGTTCCACATGAATCACTCCGAAAAAGACATTGCAAATCGATTGCCTCCAAGGATCGCAAACATTGAATTATGTTTGTTTGAATTGTTTCGTTTGGTGAAACACATGGGAGGATATAACAAGGTGACGCTACAGAATGAATGGTACGACGTCGCAATGAGTTTCGGGTACCCAGCAAATTACGACATCGAGTTTTGTCATATGTATGAAGACCTTTTACTGCAACCAATTCTTTACCACACTCAAGCCAAAGAAGATAGGGATCTTCCAATCGAGCTACCAGAAGGACTTGGTACCGAAGCACGTGATCAGCCAGTTGGGTTTAGTGATCACATCGTGGCTACAACCGATGGTTACAACGTTGAAATACAAGATGACATCGAAAGCTCAAGCATTGATCGTAATAGGGAGGAAGGAAGCAACCATGAAGCACAAAAGAAAGCATCAGCAGGCACATTTGAAGGTTTAGATGATTTCATAATCATCACTTGAAGACTCAAACAAGCGCTACAAAGACTTGATATTTAAGGGCGGATGTTGGAAATTAGTAAATATCATTGTCTTTGTAAACTTTATGTTAATTGTATTTAGTTTAAGGACCATTTATGTATTAGTAATTAAAGTTTAACAATACAAGGATTAGGGTATAAACCCAATCGTTGCCTCCTGACTTCAAACCGTTGCAACGGTTTATTGAAGCAACGATACCCATGTATATATATGTATGTTCATTCAATCAATAAAACAATCTCAATTTCAGTTTACTTCTATTCACTGTATCTTTACTTTCTGCCTAGAATTGTTCATACTCGATCATCAGTATGGCACCAAAACGATTGTCACTTAACCCCTTGCCCAATCGACACTTCACTGAATCAAGGATGGATTCTGGTTCGATGCACAGGGGTGCATCAGAACCGTGGTCTGTTTCGGGACGCAAGGACTGCACACGATCAAGACCAATACGCACAGACTGTTACTCGGGATCAAGGGGCTGCAATGTTTCGGGTATGAACCATGTAAAAAGAACAGTTTGCCCATTGGTATGCTTGTTGGTGGACATAGCTGTTGATAATGGGTGTAAAATGGTGAACTATGAACAACTCTTGTAAACTGGTCTTTTGGTCTAGTGGTATGATTCTCACTTTGGTTACGAGAGGTCCTACATAGCTGGTACCCACTCCGGTTTGGCGAATTTTTAATAAAGTGATGGTAAAACATACTGTCACACCCCGCTTGGAAGCGGAAACGCGAGATGTTCCAGTTATAATATCAAAGTCAAGATTACAACAATATAACCGATAAACAAAACGTCAAATTAAATAGATCATGCCAATTGTTTCAAAATACATCATAAAGTCAAAGGCGATGAGACGCCAAGTACAAATACAACTCCAAAAGAGATAAACAAACGGATCGTCATGGTAATTACAATAAACAATATAAATTCAAATTTCCCAAAAGCAAGCGATCCGAAAATAAACTATGGCATGATCAACGGAAATCCTCAATTTCCTGCAAAGCGTTAAAACGACATCAACAACATGTTGGTGAATTATTCGCAATTTTAAAATAAAAGTGACCCATAGACAAGTTTCGATAAACATCATAATTTCAAATACCATATCTCAAATCTTTTCATTTCAAACCATATCTTTTCAAACCATATCTTGTTTTCAACCCTAGTGAGGATCCCATGCTTAGATTAGTTATACATCGAACCTTGCCAGTCCTAAAGACGCAATTCCTAAGGCAGTGTCAACCAAAGGCAACCATAAATCAAATCCGGTCATAACATCCACACATAGATACCTACTGAGGGATGAGGGTCAGGCGAAATAACCCATATCGCTATATATATGTAACCGTTGGGCATAAAGCTTAACGAGTGTATAAGACACCCAATCTAAAGCAGACCTATTCTACTAGGTAAACAAGATAATCAATAACATTCCGCATACGCAGACAGTTTTAAAATACACAATAAGATGATTAATAATATTCCGCATACGCAGACAGTTTTAAAATACGCTTTACAGCCCAAAAATAGTAAGACAAGGGCTACGAATAACTCACTGATAAGCTTCAGCAAACAAATATCGGGTATACCAAACACAGAGCTACCACTCCACCGCCTAAGTGCCTTAAACAATAAACAACATAGTCTCAGTATCCATATAAGTCTAGGTCCGGTTTAGCCTTGTCGGTTAAGATTACGTTTAATATAATATTCCAACGTTTAATAAATCGAATAAGGATGACGGATTAAGAAGACGATGTTCCGCGCCAGAAAAGGGCCGATCGGTAAGATATCGATCTTTCACGTCAACAACGACCGTTTGAAGCAAATGATAACTCCGAGTCGAAAGAATGTTAATATAAATGTTCATTATGTTGATCAAGATTAAAGGTGTTGACTTATAAAAGTCAAAGGTCAATTATGTTGACTTATTAAAGTCAAAATCAAATTAAAAGTCCAATTGACACTTAGAATAATTTGAAGTCTTTTCATACCAAAATGTTTTGAGTAAAATGTCTTTCAAAACCATTTATAAAGTTTGTCGTAAAATCACATTTTGATGACTTAAAACAATGATTAAATTGAGACGAAGTTTAAAGTATCGCAAAGGTTTAAAATGTCTATTTAAGTAATATTATGTCATTCGAGATTGCGTTGGTGTCTTTGAGTCCAAAGACAATGTTTTTGTATAATATGTTACTTTGGTATACAATTTATTTACATAAGTGTTTTAAGTCGTAAAGAAGTTGTGAGATGAAATTTCGGCAGAGCTTCCGCGTCATAAAATATTAGTCCATTTATTCAATCACTTTCCCGCTTATCAACAATGCATTTTAAACCATTATACACAATACATAATACCATATTTAGCTTTACATAATACTTTGGTTACTTATATTTTAACATTTTGTCCAACTTTAGTCCAAATCGATCAAACGCACGAGTGTTGGTCTAATAATTTATCCTAACCGATTTTCAAGGCTAAAACCGAATAATACACATATAATGAAATCACAAGATTCACAAGAGTAACAAGTTATACCGCTAACTCCGCTTGATTTGACCAGAATTCGGAATGACAACTTCGGTGGTACAACGATGAGAATATCCGCCTCCGAAATACAAGACAAACGCCACAAATTAGCAATACGAAGGATTTGAATACACAAAATGTCACCATTATTACTGTTTTTACTCATCTCAGCCCCACAATATTATTGACAAAAGTCCAGAACGTGAAAACAAGTTTTAAACGATCAAACGACACATTTTCGGGTGGCCAGCAGCCCGGTGCTGCGCACCTGGGCACAGGTGCTGCGCACCTGGCTGCTGCCATTTTCCCATTTCGTGTTTTTCTTGCTAAAATCGCTTTGTGACTCAAAGATTTCGACATGCAACCAGTAAATAACTTATAAAACATCATTTTTATAGTTTCTAAATAACTTTTACTCACAAAAACATAGATCTAAGTAGTGTTTATATAAAAATCGTTTTTGTAAACAAAGTGGCATAAATCCTTACAAAAACTCATTTTCGAGGCTTAGATCATACATGCAACAAATAAAAACAGTAAGTAATGATAAGGGAATGATTTCTACCGGATGAAAATGAATGGATGGTCTTTTGGACGGATTTAGAGTTCCAAAAGTGAAGATATATGCTTGAAACCGAATTTGTTTCGCTCCTCCTTGTTTGTCTTGATGATCAACGATTTGATGGATGACTTATGTGATTTAATGGTAGAAAGTTTCTGGAAATGGGGTTTGATAGAGAGAAACTTAGAGAGAAAATAGTTGTAGGTGTTTTGTGTGTGTGTGTTTTGAATTAAGAAAAATGAAAAGAAAAGAAATGAAAAAGGAGTGTAATGATACACTTTGGGGGTTGAAATCTGGCAGAAAACTGAGCAAAAGGTCGTCCATTGATTGGTTGGTTTGGGTGGTGGATGGGTAAAACGAGATAGGGACCAAAAGTGTAAGATTTTTGAATTCTGGGAAGTGGTGCTGCGCACCTATGCCCTGGTGCTGCACACCGGGCGATTTTCCAGCATTTTCTGATTTTCGTTTTTCGCGTTATTGCTTCGTTTGGGAGTTTCGTTCATCGAAAATTCCCGATTCTTTTTGCGTTGAACTTAGGAAAGTTCACACTTTGATTTACCTTATATTAGGTTCATTTAATTTTATATTTTCACTTTTTATTTCGAGATTCGCACGATTTCGGTAAAAGAGTAAACAAGAGTAAAAGTGCGATAACTCGCGGATAAAGGATCCGACAACCGACAAATTTGGCATAAACCTTCTAACTTATATTTATGAGGATACTAACTAATTGGCACTTAGATAAAATAAAATTATTACGTCTCGAGGGACGAGTCAGTAAATACAGAAAACCCGGTACTCAATAACAGAAAATCGTGAGCAAAATAAAGCGAAATACAAGGGTCGAAATCAATTGCGAATAAAATATAAATAATAACGGTAACATAAATACTTCAAATTGACGGGACGTCACAGCCTCCCCCAGTTAAAAGAATTTCGTCCTCGAAATTACTAATGAGCATCGCTAGTAGAAGATAGATGGGGAAATTTTCGCTGCATACCGTTCTCCCGTCCTCGAGTAACTTGGCTCCAACTTCAGAGTAATGACAGTAAAAATCCTCGCCCGACACGCAACAAAATATGGGGCGGTAACTATTGTAGTATGAAAACTCGGCTAGCAGAAAATGTCGATCCCAATTTCCGCCAAAGTCTAAAACGTACGCGCGTCGCGATCAAAAATGACGGAAAAATCTCGTCAATAAGCAATCTAAAAGGTTTCTCTATTCGGTAATCTTCTCGAATAGGCAGGAAATGTGCTGTCTTAGTCAGCCGATCCATGATAATCCAAATAATATATAATCCTCGGTGAGAGCCTCCTGATCTAACAACATTCTCTCTAGCGATAACGGTATGCAGATAATCTTCTCGCAACATATAACCTCTACATGGTGTGTCGACAACCAACCCATGCTCATAATAACGTCGAATCTACCTAAGGCAATCCGAATCAGGTCGATAGGAAAAGAGTGGTCATCGGAATCAACACAATAGGTAAGACGTACAAAGAATCATAATCCTAAACGCATCCGATAAGAAACTCTTCGAAAGATGAAATAAAATTGGGGATCAGTAGAATTGAGAGATATTGACTCGAAAACTGTTAACAATAGGAATTACGTTCCGGTCTTGCATAATTTATTCAAAACTAGGCGTAGTTGGCCAAATTACGCGTAGTTCGTAATGAACCATGCAATTGCGGAATTAATCCACTAAGGTTTAAAAGTACACGAAACGATTATTAGCAAGTCGAAGCAAGGTGATGGATTAAAATTTGAATTCGAACTCCTCAGAATCACACTCGTAGGACAACCTCGTCTCGTCGACTTCTTTGCAGATAGGAGCTCCCTTCGGTTCCAACGCAGTATGGGCGTACAAAGGAAATGACATACAAGGATGCGAAAAGAGAAGTGTGCAACCCGACGATAATAAGACTAAGCATCAAATATCAAATAGGATAAACGTAGGTTGAGCTTAGATAGGAGAAGTATATGTACCGGCTGGAGCTAACTCGGGACAGTTGGCCTTAAGATGCTTAGGAGATCCACATTCATAACATTTTCCCTTCATGGTCTTACAATACCTCCCTGTGTGACCAAGTTTCTTACATTTATCGCATTTCCAACAAGCCAACTCCCTAGCGTGGTGACTACCACACTGATCACACTGTGGAGGCCCACCTCTGACATTCGGAGCCACAACTGCATATGCTTGCACATCCTGAGGAGTATCCTGCCTTCTAGGTCTCTTCTGCAAATCTCCATAACGGTCTTCACCACCCCGTTTCCCGTCGGAGTTTAGCTTAACAATCATCGGGGGTAACTCACCATCCCGAACTGCATTCTGAGTCAAGGTAATCGCAATTTCCACTGCGCTCTGAAAGGTGCTCGGTTTGCTGGATAAGACACTCTTACGAATTGCTGGGGGTAATCCGTGAGTGTAGCGACCTATGCGTTTAAGCTCCGGTCGGACCAAATGCGGCACTAGCTGGGACAAAGCGTGAAAACGCGAAGTGTATCCTTGGATATCTGACCCAACCATGGTCAAGTTCCACAACTCATCCTCCAACTTCTGAATCTCGGATTCAGGTACATACTCAATAATCATTAACTCCTTCAATTGCTCCCAAGTCATGGTGTTAATCTCCGCTCGGCCTCGCACATTCACGACCGAGTTCCACCATGTCAGAGCCGTTCCTTGAAACACAAACGTAGCGAATCGGACTCTATCTTCGTCCGCACAGTCGATAGCATCGAAAATAGATTCCATCTTTTCCATCCACTGGAGCGTTCCAGTCGCTCCCTCATTGCCTCTGTACTCTGGGGCCTTACAGCTCATAAAAGTCTTCAGCGTGCACCCAGCGCGTTGGGTCGAGCCCTCTGCCCTACCTGATCCAGAAATCACGACTTCGGGTCCCTCATTGTTGACAACCGGCTCGGGATTTCCAGAACCCGAACCACCACCAGTTCCTTGGGCTGCGCCCTCCCCCAGTTGAGCTATAAGCTCGGGCATCATTGCCGCTATCTGTTGAGCAATCATCTGTGCCATGTCAGGATTCGTATCGTTCTCCACATTGTTCCTTCTCGCATTTGACGTATTAGCTCTCGCGTTCGAAGCATTATTTCTCGCGTTCGGATTCGCGGTATTAGCCCTCGCGTTCGAATTCGCGGTATTCGCTCTCGCATTCGCAGTAGCACGTCGCGCGGAACTTCGTGTCGCAACTCTCCTCGTAGGCGCCATCGTCCTAAAATTAAAGAGGAAAAGACTCGATCAGCAAATGTGTGCAACACAAAAACAAGGCCAAATGCCAAAACACAACGCGAAATTAAACACGTATGAAAAATAGTGCACACATTGCAATCAGAGCAAAAATCGATTTAAAAAAAAAAAAGCCTATGGTCATAGTCCAAGTGATTTACTCAGTTAAAATCACTCGGTTCGCTATAACCTTTGGCTCTGATACCAACTTCTGTCACACCCCGCTTGGAAGCGGAAACGCGAGATGTTCCAGTTATAATATCAAAGTCAAGATTACAACAATATAACCGATAAACAAAACGTCAAATTAAATAGATCATGCCAATTGTTTCAAAATACATCATAAAGTCAAAGGCGATGAGACGCCAAGTACAAATACAACTCCAAAAGAGATAAACAAACGGATCGTCATGGTAATTACAATAAACAATATAAATTCAAATTTCCCAAAAGCAAGCGATCCGAAAATAAACTATGGCATGATCAACGGAAATCCTCAATTTCCTGCAAAGCGTTAAAACGACATCAACAACATGTTGGTGAATTATTCGCAATTTTAAAATAAAAGTGACCCATAGACAAGTTTCGATAAACATCATAATTTCAAATACCATATCTCAAATCTTTTCATTTCAAACCATATCTTTTCAAACCATATCTTGTTTTCAACCCTAGTGAGGATCCCATGCTTAGATTAGTTATACATCGAACCTTGCCAGTCCTAAAGACGCAATTCCTAAGGCAGTGTCAACCAAAGGCAACCATAAATCAAATCCGGTCATAACATCCACACATAGATACCTACTGAGGGATGAGGGTCAGGCGAAATAACCCATATCGCTATATATATGTAACCGTTGGGCATAAAGCTTAACGAGTGTATAAGACACCCAATCTAAAGCAGACCTATTCTACTAGGTAAACAAGATAATCAATAACATTCCGCATACGCAGACAGTTTTAAAATACACAATAAGATGATTAATAATATTCCGCATACGCAGACAGTTTTAAAATACGCTTTACAGCCCAAAAATAGTAAGACAAGGGCTACGAATAACTCACTGATAAGCTTCAGCAAACAAATATCGGGTATACCAAACACAGAGCTACCACTCCACCGCCTAAGTGCCTTAAACAATAAACAACATAGTCTCAGTATCCATATAAGTCTAGGTCCGGTTTAGCCTTGTCGGTTAAGATTACGTTTAATATAATATTCCAACGTTTAATAAATCGAATAAGGATGACGGATTAAGAAGACGATGTTCCGCGCCAGAAAAGGGCCGATCGGTAAGATATCGATCTTTCACGTCAACAGCGACCGTTTGAAGCAAATGATAACTCCGAGTCGAAAGAATGTTAATATAAATGTTCATTATGTTGATCAAGATTAAAGGTGTTGACTTATAAAAGTCAAAGGTCAATTATGTTGACTTATTAAAGTCAAAATCAAATTAAAAGTCCAATTGACACTTAGAATAATTTGAAGTCTTTTCATACCAAAATGTTTTGAGTAAAATGTCTTTCAAAACCATTTATAAAGTTTGTCGTAAAATCACATTTTGATGACTTAAAACAATGATTAAATTGAGACGAAGTTTAAAGTATCGCAAAGGTTTAAAATGTCTATTTAAGTAATATTATGTCATTCGAGATTGCGTTGGTGTCTTTGAGTCCAAAGACAATGTTTTTGTATAATATGTTACTTTGGTATACAATTTATTTACATAAGTGTTTTAAGTCGTAAAGAAGTTGTGAGATGAAATTTCGGCAGAGCTTCCGCGTCATAAAATATTAGTCCATTTATTCAATCACTTTCCCGCTTATCAACAATGCATTTTAAACCATTATACACAATACATAATACCATATTTAGCTTTACATAATACTTTGGTTACTTATATTTTAACATTTTGTCCAACTTTAGTCCAAATCGATCAAACGCACGAGTGTTGGTCTAATAATTTATCCTAACCGATTTTCAAGGCTAAAACCGAATAATACACATATAATGAAATCACAAGATTCACAAGAGTAACAAGTTATACCGCTAACTCCGCTTGATTTGACCAGAATTCGGAATGACAACTTCGGTGGTACAACGATGAGAATATCCGCCTCCGAAATACAAGACAAACGCCACAAATTAGCAATACGAAGGATTTGAATACACAAAATGTCACCATTATTACTGTTTTTACTCATCTCAGCCCCACAATATTATTGACAAAAGTCCAGAACGTGAAAACAAGTTTTAAACGATCAAACGACACATTTTCGGGAGGCCAGCAGCCCGGTGCTGCGCACCTGGGCACAGGTGCTGCGCACCTGGCTGCTGCCATTTTCCCATTTCGTGTTTTTCTTGCTAAAATCGCTTTGTGACTCAAAGATTTCGACATGCAACCAGTAAATAACTTATAAAACATCATTTTTATAGTTTCTAAATAACTTTTACTCACAAAAACATAGATATAAGTAGTGTTTATATAAAAATCGTTTTTGTAAACAAAGTGGCATAAATCCTTACAAAAACTCATTTTCGAGGCTTAGATCATACATGCAACAAATAAAAACAGTAAGTAATGATAAGGGAATGATTTCTACCGGATGAAAATGAATGGATGGTCTTTTGGACGGATTTAGAGTTCCAAAAGTGAAGATATATGCTTGAAACCAAATTTGTTTCGCTCCTCCTTGTTTGTCTTGATGATCAACGATTTTGATGGATGATTTATGTGATTTTAATGGTAGAAAGTTTCTGGAAATGGGGTTTGATAGAGAGAAACTTAGAGAGAAAATAGTTGTAGGTGTTTTGTGTGTGTGTGTTTTGAATTAAGAAAAATGAAAAGAAAAGAAATGAAAAAGGAGTGTAATGATACACTTTGGGGGTTGAAATCTGGCAGAAAACTGAGCAAAAGGTCGTCCATTGATTGGTTGGTTTGGGTGGTGGATGGGTAAAACGAGATAGGGACCAAAAGTGTAAGATTTTTGAATTCTAGGAAGTGGTGCTGCGCACCTATGCCCTGGTGCTGCGCACCGGGCGATTTTCCAGCATTTTCTGATTTTCGTTTTTCGCGTTATTGCTTCGTTTGGGAGTTTCGTTCATCGAAAATTCCCGATTCTTTTTGCGTTGAACTTAGGAAAGTTCACACTTTGATTTACCTTATATTAGGTTCATTTAATTTTATATTTTCACTTTTTTTATTTCGAGATTCGCACGATTTCGGTAAAAGAGTAAACAAGAGTAAAAGTGCGATAACTCGCGGATAAAGGATCCGACAACCGACAAATTTGGCATAAACTTTCTAACTTATATTTATGAGGATACTAACTAATTGGCACTTAGATAAAATAAAATTATTACGTCTCGGGGACGAATTTGCAAATACAGAAAACCCGATACTTAATAACAGTAAATCGTGAGCAAAACAAAGCGAAATTCCAGGGTCGAAATCAATTGCGAATAAAATATAAATAATAACGGTAACATAAGTATTTCAAATTGACGGGACGTCACACATACATTATTGAACTACACATAAATAAGAGCAACACATCAGAAAAGAAATTTGTAATGCAAATTTTCTTTTAAATGAAATTACGATTTTTTTTAGAGAAAGAAAATAACTCTTACAAGTTGTGGTGCTTTCCCCTTGTACCATAGATTACAAAGAACACACACCATCATTCGATAATATTACATTTCTAATAAGAAAATTAACAAAAAAAACTAGCATTTTGTTTCATTTTTGGATAAGAGAAGAGGAGTGGTTTGGTCGGATGATCCAAGATCATCTGCAACGCCCAAATCCTCTTGTAACTGGTTCTTCTCTTTGATCTGCCCCCACATGACAGTGTAAAATCCAGCAATAACTATCGTGGATCCAATGGCGCTGCATATACCAATTCAAGATTCAATATCAAGCCATGAATCCAATAAATTCAGATGAGTGTGAAGCATGTTTCAATATTTAGATGCCGTTTAAATGCACGTACGAAAATCCCATATAATTCCGATTATGTGATGAAAAGATAAATCTTTTACCTTCCTAAATAAACTGAATCACCAAGAAACGTGATTCCCATGATGACTGTGATAACTATTGAGAGAGGCGAGAACATAGCTACAAAAACAGGACCTTTCTTCTCCAAGCACCAAATCACAATAATACAACGTAACACAGTAGAATGTACAGCCTTCAAATAGCTCAAGTCAATTAGCAACACCAAATTGTGAACAAAAACTCGTTTAACTAACTCGACTTACCCCAAAAACAATAGCAATCATCCCAATTCCGGGTTGTACCACCCACGCACTTGGATTTGGCTCTATGAAAGGAGATAGAGCTATACATTGTATCGCCCCAAAAAGACACATGAAAAAGACAATGGTTTGTTGATCCGGGTACTCTCTGACTATTCTTGTCTGAATGAATAAATGAAAACTTTAAGAGTTGAAACTAGACCTGGATGAATGTTTGATTGTAGGATCTTACTTGTAAAACATTCCATAAGCAACCACAGGTTTCAGCAATAATAAGTAGTAGACCTCCAAATATCCAATTCGATCGTTGTGACAATAGAGGATGACTGGGTGAATCCGGAGAAGAGATCGTCTGCAAAATTGTCGGGCCTTGATAAAACGTAAACACCATTGCTCCTGATAATGCTATTATGGTACCCAACAATTTGGCCCCACTAGTTGAACTTCTTATGTCTATTTTCTCCGTCCTACAACACGTATTTGTTAAAGCATAAAAACTATGAACTTAACTTAATCTTTCCATCCTTTTGTAGTTCAAGAGCCAAGTGATACCATTTTTATCGTTTGATGACCTTGGTTGGCACAATCAGAATTATTTAAGAAATATAACAAAGCTGATGATTAATGTTATATGTGTTACCTAAAAGCAACTGCAAACAAGAAAGTAATCCCGGGAGTCAAGTTTCCAATGGCACTTGCCATGGTTGGAGAGCTGTAGTCAACACCTAGATACGAGAGAAACTCGAAAAGACAAAGCCTACAAACAATCCATATATGTAAAGTTTGTTTACATAAGAAGAGAAGTATGTAAAGAACATTATAGTCTATTAAACTATCCCCGTTGCTTCTCATGTATTGTGTTTCCGGTACCATGCTATGACTCAATTAATCGCTTACCCGAGAAGGCCAAGGAGGAAGAACTTGACTAGGATATGGAATGTAAGCCGGGGCCGTCCAGTGTTTCTGTTCAAAGGGGAACTTAATATAATTGGTATTTGCGTTATAGCATGACAAAAGAAACAAAAATAGTAAGATCAAAGGACCACAAACCTGAAGATATGAATGATGAAAATTGGAAAAAGAATTAGTGTTGCGAGAACGTTATGGTAAACAACATAAACTATACTCTTCATACCAGCATTCATTGCCGCTTTGACGATTATTAGTAGACTTATATCCAAGATTGTTATTATTAGCATAGCGATAAAGGGCAGCACCTCATCCATTCGTGACTGCATTTCTCTTCTTCGTGTCATGTGGTTAGTTTGGTAGACCTTTAGACATATGTTCTAAACTGTAAATTATTAGAAAAATCTACTTCAGATTGGCTTTTCTACTATAAAATAGATAATACAAGTGTATAATTCCAAGTATCTAAAGTTTCCTTAACATGTAAGGATTCTTCACGCCTTTTTTTATGAAAAGAAAAAGATTCTTAACACTTTATTTTGAAAAGCAAGGATTCTTAACAACACCCAATTTTTCAAAATATTAATTAAATGTTTAATATCAATCTGATATACTCTATCACTCGTCCTTAATATTGTTGTTGGACATCATAAGCCGAGCTACATCTCTGGCAATTGAGTTCCGGATGTGCAATCCATTTCAATCAGCTTCTCGAATGGCCCTCTTAATTTAAACAAGTCAAGTTTGAGCTTTATCGAACTTGAGCTTGGCTTAACTCGTTTACATCCCTAAATTATTTAGCAAATAGTCTTTTTAAGTGTCATAGGTTGGTAAATATTTTTCTATATCACAACAAATTCGTCGAAAATTCTTTTCCCAACATGTAAATAGTTATATATTTCAACACTAGCACACTAATACAAAAACACATGAACCCCATCAAAATTAATAAGGAAATACTTGCAATACCAGGAAGAAACATTCCTTTGGACGGCTCTAATAGGCTAATAGTACAACGTACCAACCACGAAAACCGAAACAATCTCGATAAAAACAAGGAAAGAAAACCCAAAACATGATAATATCAATTATCTAACCTGATTTAGGTACATGGAGAAGTTCCTACAGGCGTTGCTGATACAATTTTTGATTTATTTTAAAATAAACGAAGCCCACACTAACTAAGAAATCTGGAAAGCAGCTATTGTTTGTTACATGACCATGCAGTCACTTGTTTTTCAAATATAAATGTTTTATAATCGAATCAGTAGTTAAATAGGTACCACCCACTTAGTCAACAATATGAAGCTTTGATGCCAACATGGATTATAATATAATATAATATAATATAATATACTATAATATAATAATTAATAATAATATAATAAAACCTTAACAAATAAATATAAATGCTAATATATAGATATAGATATAATAATCAAGATGTGGTTAAGTTACATAGTTAAATATATTATATAAATTTTAATACTCGTATGATGTATGATAATTAGAAAAAAGAAAGTTATGATCAATTTTATATATTATATTTCTTTAAAGATATATATAGAATATATATCTATACCTATACCTATATCTATATCTATACTATTCTATAAAGCATTTCGACATTCTCTCCTATTTAATATTTTAACATTTAAAATTTTAGTTTTTAATACTATAAAATCAATCTATATATTTTAAATAAAACATTTTCCACTTTCTCTTCTATTTATTTTTCAACATTTAACAATTTACTTTTTAGCATTATAAAATAAAAATAATTAAAATACTATCTATCTTTACTATTTTTCTAAATTTTTATTTTTAAAACAATCTCACAATCAATATAAAATTTAAACCAAAAGTAAAAATCAATAATATAATTTGTAACACTTACATTGTTTTTTAAATTCTAAATCTTTGAATATTTAAGCTTTTTTTATATATATAAATAATTATTGTTTGTAACACTTAAATTATATTTATTTTAAGAAAATAAAATATTTTATATTACTTTATATCTGGTTTTTTTTTTCTCTCAAATGATATTAGTTTATTATTTAACTGTGGTTTTAAAATGATATAATATAGATTCTGGTTCCAAATAAAGAAGTAAATACAATTATAGTTCGATCTCGGTTGTTTGACTCTTGTCATTTTAATATCAATTTTCAATGGATGTTGGTAAAATATGTCCTATGAAACCCAAAAATAAATAAATATTTCTAATAATATAAATGAAGAAAGTAGGAAATTAAAGAATGAAAAAAATAAAATATCAAATAATTTTAAAAACTCTTGCTGAAAATATTAAAAGTTTACTTTTTCTTGTAAAACTAAAAACCCAATTAAATAATGAATGTTGCAAATATAAAAAGATTTTGTTACCGTTAGTGAGAGATTCTCGACTTTTTGACATTTGAACTCATAACTTGACATGTCATTCGAGGCTGAGGACAACAATAGTTTACACATATATATGAACTACAAATTATCGCTATATTAAAGTTAAGAAAGATATAAAACCGTTAAAACATGCAACTAAAAACCAATAAAAAAAATTGAGTTTTTATGAAAAACATGGTTTAACTTCAATCCCCCAAACGTGCTTAATAAGTGAAATGACCCGAAACAAACTACATTTTCGTACGCCCCAAAAACAAAATATTCTTTTTACGTCCCAAAGGATAAAACGTGAAACTATTAAAAATAACAATAGGTACTATTTTTATAGTCCAAATAACTTAAGTAGAAAGTTGAAACTATTACATGTAAATGCTTCTATGATAATTAAGAGGGAATAACAATTGAGAAACGATTACCATTTAATCATTTTACGACCCGAATGAGCGAACCATAAAACCTTACTACATTATTTTTTTAAGGCCAGAGGGCCGAACAAGAAACTATTATAGTCAATAAATATATTACGCGATGAATGAGAAACTATCAACAACAGTTTCACTAATAAAATTTTTTGAAAATAAAATTTTCTTCTCCGCTACATCGCGCGGGTTCTATACTAGTACATTATAAAGCATTTGGATATAAAATGTTGAAATTTAAGCATAATAAAATTACTAAACTACCATTTTTAATCATTTATTAAATAATTAAAATTATAACTCTATCACACACTTACCATATATACTTACAAAAATTAAAATAATTGAGTTTTTCTTGAACGTTTGTAAAATAATTAATATTATTGTAAAAATTTCAAATAAGTAGAGTTAATCTTTAGAATTTCTAACTAATTGAATGTTTGCAAAGCGAAATTTTGATCGCTTGTGAAATTATTTGTAATATACGCACAATCGAAGATAATTATTCACCAGAAATTTAAACAATTTATTATCACCCCGGCATCGCGCGGGTATATTGCTAGTAAATTATAAAGCATTTTGAGTTTTGAAAATTTAAGCATGTTAAATTACTAAATTAGCCTTTTAATTAATTAATTATTAAAATAATTCAAATAACTCTATAACACAGTTGCCATATATATACTTAAAATTTTGAAATAATTAAATTTTCTTTTTATATCTATACTATATTATAAAGAATCTCCTTCAAAGTCTTAATCTCTTGAAATTGAAGTAATTGAAATTACTAATTGTTAGAGCAAGAATCGACAGGCTCAGTAACTTGGGTTAGATTGATCACTCTCTTGGCCTCCTGCTCAAGCAGTGCAAACCTAACAGACTCTTGTCGAGTCTAAGGTGGACAAGAGATTGATCGGAAAGGCTTGACGGAATATGGTTAAGTATTCCGGTCAGTGAGTATGTGAGGAACATGATGAAGCTGTCAATAGGATTCCAACGGGTATAAGTGAAAAGGTAACGCTCCTGCAATGATATAATCTCATCAATGCCTTTGACGGTTACATCCAAACATTAGGCTTGGATGTCTGACTGGCAGAATGTCAGGAGCATGATACCTTGAGATGAACTCCAAAGCATCAGTGTTGGTCTACACAAGTCCTTAGACATGCCAAAGCATGAGTGTCGGACTGAGCATCGGATGTCGGGGCAGATCTCCGAGCACGGGACCAGCTAGGTGTCGGGGCCACCACTCCCGGACATGGGGCGCCTAGGTGTCGGGACACAACTCCCGAACACCAGGTGCCGGGGCCATGATTCCCGGACACGGGGCGCCTAGGTGCCGGGACACAACTCCCGGATCCCGGACACGGGGCCACGATTCCCGGACACGGGGCGCTAGGTGCCGGGAGACAACTCCCGTATCCCGGACACGGGGCAACGATTCCCGGACACGGGGCGCTAGGTGCCGGGACACGACTCCCGGATCCCGGACACGGGGCCACGATTCCCGGACACGGGGCGCTAGGTGCCGGGACACAACTCCCGGATCCCGGACACGGGGCGCTAGGTGTCGGGACACGACTCCCGGATCCCGGACACGGGGCGCTAGGTGCCGGGACACGACTCCCGGATCCCGGACACGGGGCTCTAGGTGCCGGGACACAACTCTCGGATCCCGGACACGGGGTCATGATTCCCGGACACGGGGCGCTAGGTGCCGGGACACAACTCTCGGATCCCGGACACGGGGCCATGATTCCCGGACACGGGGCGCTAGGTTCCGGGACACGACTCCCCGATCCCGGACACGGGGCCACGATTTCCGGTGTCGGGGCGCACGTTCGGGGTTCTGGTCCTTTTGTCAGATTGAGATTCAGTGGGCCGGGCCCAAGTGTTAGGTTTGATAGGCTATAAGTATAAGTCATCACCTACTAACACCATCATGCCCCCTAGTTAGGTTTTAAAAATAAGGTTTTGAAGCCTAACTCTTCTGCTTTAGTCGTTCGGTAAGTTTTTTTTTTTTTTTTTTCCGTAACTGAGGCCCTTCTTCTTTTTGTTTTTGGGAACATGTGAGTTTACTTGTTCCAATCAGAAGCTTCGTCCTTTGCGGGTAAGTTATTGTTGTTTTCTCCATCCTTGCAGCTTGAGTCTTATTTTTATCTTATTCAGTATTCTTGAATTGTAGCAGTTTGTTATAATGGGTTCAAAAGCTGAAATGGTTTCCCGAAAAGAGAAAGAGGTTAGGAAATGCAATAGTGGCATCAATGATGTTAAGATAGCGGATTTAATAACTAGGTTTCAATGACTTAGTTCTTCAATCCTGTAGCACCTACCATAGACCAACGTGTCACTGAGCCTCCTTCAGGAAAAATTACTTTATACACCAGCCTTCTTACCCATTCAAACCTTAGACTTCCATGTAGCTCCTTTTATATGAAAGTGCTAACTCATTACAAAATTGGATTTGCCCAAATGCATCTTGTAGGTGCTGCTAAGGTTATAATATTTGAGATGTTGTTGGTTGGGATGAAAATTGCTTGTGCTGTAGATTTGTTTAGGCATTTTTAGAAACTGTGTAAATCTAGAGACTGGTTTAGCCTAGAACAGAGAGAAGCAAAGAATGGAAACTGGTTGAGGATCCTCCTGATAGCCTTAAGAACTGGCGGTTTGACTTTATTTTTGTGGATAGATCGTTTATTAAGCTTTGGTCAAGTTCCCTTTTTAGTTGGCCATCTAAGATACCCAACGGAGTAAATGAACTCCCCGAGCTTTCCGTTCCTAAGGCAGAGGCATATGCACGCCTCCGCCGTATGTCTGTGAGGTATAGGATATGCCCCGAAGGGGTGTTGGCGATGGCTGGAATTATTAAGGATGTTGAAGAGGAGACGGTTCCCGTCATTGTGTCGAAGACATCAAAGAAACATGGGTCTCTTTAAATTCCTTTTTTGACTTTATTATTTCGTGAAGTTGATTGTCATTTATATCGTTTCTTTGTTGCAATTATGGGGTTGCTAGATTTCTTAGTGGGGGATGAAGCATGTGAAGTAGAGGATCATCCGCCTGCCGTAGCTTGCCAGATGTACAAAGCAGCTGGTGTTGATGTCCCTGGTGTTTCTCCTACAGGAAAAGAGGGCAGGGCCTGGAGGTTAGGCTTCCGCTTCCACAGAATATTGAGGATGAAGATCTCGTAGTATCCCCTGCTGGTATTATTTCAAACCTTTTGGTCTATTTAAATAATAGCTATATATAACTGATGTTTTTTGTTTGTGTAGGTGATGATCTTGATCCCAATGGTTACATGCTTGAAGAGCAGGATTCTTCTCGTCAGAGACAAGGTACCTATGAGTTATGATTATTTTTCGCTGTTTGTAGTAACTAACTTGTCTTTCTTTTATGCAGTTGAGTTGGAGGATATTGGATCTGACGATGGTCATGAGCCATACTTTGATGGTGCATTTGTGTTAGGAAAGAGGCCATCAATAAATGTTGAGGATTATGACCTTCCTACACCCAAATCGAAAAAAATGTTGTTCCCTGCTTCTCCACTTCTTAGAACAAATCTTGTAAGGCGTTATGGGGGCCTCCAGATGGCGCCCCATGGATCTACTAGCATGGCTCTTTCTGCTTGTGGCAGTTCTGTTCAACCTTCTGCATTTGTTGGCACGCCATCTGGTCAACGTTTTGTGCCTGCCTGGTCATTTTGTGTGGGTGAAAATGGGCAAACTGTTGGATCTGTTAGGGATTTCATGGACAATGTTGTCCCACCTCAACTTGTTATGCAGTCAAAGTTGCAAGGAACTTCTGAATTGTTGGATGATGCTGATATGAGCCTTTTTCATGGCTTTATGGGACATATACTTGCTAGGCAGCGTACATGTGAAGATCATGAAAAATTGAAAGTTGATTACTCGGATGTGAAGAAAGAGGTGGAAAGTTTGGCTGTGGTTAGGAAAGATCTTGAGGCCGAACGCGAGATTGTTTCCGGCCGGGACAAGGAGATTAGTGATCTTTCTGCCAAGATTTCCAACTTAGAGAAAGAGAGGGATGGATTGGTAAGGAGGGCGCAGGAGTATGAAAATATCCTGGCTGCAAAGGATAAGGAGTTGGCGACAGTGACCAAATCTTTAGAGGTTGAGAGACAGGTAGTTGAGTCTCAGCGCCAGCAACTTGATGTTGCCTTTCAGGGTAGAAAATACCTTCTTGCTGCTTTTCCTGAGTTGTTCAAGCTATTACTTGATCATCCTGATGTGATGAATTTGATGTTGGAAGTTAATCGGGCTACTCAAGCATTTGGAAAACACATTGTAGGTACCAAGTTGCGATCCGTTTCCGATGATGCAGTGCTACCCTTTCTTGATCCTTTGGCGCAAAGTCAGATGCGAGCTGCTAATGCTTTGTTTGAAAAGAAAATTTTTCTTATCCTGGAGCGCATTGTCCAAGACTTGGACATTTCTATTGATGATCTTCTTGCTATTTTTACACCACCAGTGTCTGTACCACCAGTGTAGTGTTTGCTCTTTTTTATATGTTTGAACATTTTTCCTTTTCTGTTATGAATATCAGCTTTATAAGCTTTATGGTTTGGATATTTTGCTTGGCTCTATGAGAGGTTTCTTTTTAATAATAAATGTTTATCCGTTGGATATTTATCTTATGATTTGTTTGCTATTTAAGCATATTACATCACCGTTTATTTGTATTACTCGCGAGGTATGTCGCTTCCCTATGAGAAGTGCTTATCTTTTCTCAAGTAGATGAAAAGACGCGTTCGCATGTTTTGGCTTAGACATGAGTGTCTTATTTGGCCTTATGCTTGTGATGTTGTAAAATGTTCATAAAATAAAAAGATAATATAGTGCATAATTGGGATAATATCATACCAAACATTTTATTAAAAGGCATGGTATCCATGTCCTTGATAGAAAACAAGGTTAAACCTTGACAAAACATGAAAACATAGAATAAAAATTTATCACACCTTGATCTAGGGTTAGTCTATATATGTCTGACCGTCAATCATAAAGATGTGACCTTCTGGCGGTCCTGGTCGTTCAGTATTCTCCCCCCTCTTTTGCCAGGCATATGTTTTCTGGGTTGGGGTCCTGTTGGTTTGTTGTCTTGCAACTGGCACTAGGTGTTCTAACTTCCCTTCGTCCAGCGCCCTTCTGATCTCTCCTTTCAATTCCCGACAGGCATTGGTGTCATGTCCATGGTCCTCGTGAAATTCACAGTACTTGTTCATGTTTTTCTTACCAGACATGTGTGCCATTTGTGGTGGAGGTTTAAAAGTAGAGCCTACATGATCTGTCTGCAGGATCTCTTTCGGGGTCTTGCTGAGAAATGGCTCGGATGCAGCTTTGTCATAAGGGCTAAACCTTCTGTTGCCTCTGTCATCCCGTCTGTCATTTCTCCTATCTTCCCGTTGTTGGTCCTGTCTACCTGACGCTGTCCCATCGTTCCAAAGCTTGTCCTTCTTTCCAGCCACTCCTCTTGCCAAAGAGACAATTTCCCTTGATCTTAAGAAGTCATAGGCTCTATCTGTGGCTTCCTTGAAGGTGGCAGGAGTCCTTTTTGCAAGTTTTTCCTGCAACTGACCAGGCAAGAGGGAAAAGGTGAAACCTGAAATTTGTTGGCTTTCTAGCAAACCTGGGATCTTTTGGCATTCCTGCGTGTACCGCAGGATGAAGTCTCGCAAAGCTTCCCCTTCCTTCTGCCGGATTAGGTGGGCCTCCAAATGTGTCCTGCGTTGTTTCTTTTGCTGAAAGAATTGATACACAAACTTTGCCTTTAGATCAGCAAAGTCCCTAATGCTCCTCTCTGGAAGGCCAGCAAAACAATCTCTTGCAACCCTTGCAATGATCCTGGAAACATTTTACAGGCTACCGGGTCTACCCATTTTTCTGTCATGATGGCCTGCTCAAACAAAGCCATATGGTCGTCTGGGTCTCTTGTGCCGTCATAAGTGCCTACGATGGAGGGGACCTTTTGCTTGTCTGGCATCGGATATCTTGACACCCAGTCACAAAATTTCGAACTTACTTTTGATACAGGCATAATAGCTTCTCTTGGCATTTCTCCTTCTGCTAGTTGCTGCAACAGTCGTAATAACTCTTGATTGGGATTTTGAGGTGGCGCCGGTGTCGGCGCATTCTGCCTCAGGCGATCCGCCAACTATGTTAACAGGACATCTGTTTCGGATTGTTGGGGGATTACCTGTGGTGGTGCTGGCTGCAGGGATGCCAATAGTTGAGCCAGGAGGTGATTAGATGAGGTTGGTGCCGGGACTGATGTTGCTCCTTGGTTATTCTAAAATGTCCTTCTCTGCGTTCCCATGCTTGGGTCCTCTCCCGTTCCTTGAGTGCCGGGTTGGGATCCCGCCGAGGCAGGCTGCCTAGGGGCTTCAAAGCCATGAAGTTCTGGGACAGCCTGCCTAGAGGCTTCAGCGGCTTCTTCGTGCAGTGTTGAGGTACGGGACATGGGGATCTGAAAACTTGACACGTTTGGCGTTGGTATGGCAGATGCACTAGCTTCGGGCACTCGTGTAGAGTACAAAGGTCCAGTGGTTGTTGATCGATACAGACGGGCAGGACCTGAATCTCCTAGTGTCCAATCCTCCAAGGCGGAAAATCCGTGCCTGCCTGTCCTCCCCATAGGACCTCTTTCAAACACCATGTCTGTCTCCATGTCTGGTATGAACTGACTGGATGGAATAGGCAATGAAACAAATGAATGAGGTGACGAAACAATTGTCGGTATCAGGGTGGTATTCCCTTCAGCTTGGGATGTGGTCATAGGAGTCACTAGGGAAGGGGTTACAGTAGTCATTGGGGTGGGGCTATAGCAGTCACCGGGGGTGGTGTTGTAGTAGTTACTTCTGGGACTGAGGAAATTATTGGTGAAGAGTTCATGTCTTCCATGATGAAAAAAGAAACGAATTAAAGAAAAAACTTGTGAAAATCTGGAAATGAAGATGAAACACCGTTGCTAAAAAACGTGTCCCACGGATGACGCCAATGTTAGAGCAAGAATCGACAGGCTCATTAACTTGGGTTAGATTGATCACTCTCTTGGCCTCCTGCTCAAGCAGTGCAAACCTAACAGACTCTTGGCGAGTCTAAGGTAGACAAGAGATTGATCAGAAAGGCTTGACGGAATATGGTTAAGTATTCCGGTCAGTGAGTATGTGAGGAAGATGATGAAGCTGTCAATAGGATTCCAACGGGTATAAGTGAAAAGGTAACGCTCCTACAATGATATAATCTCATCAATGCCTTTGACGGTTACATCCAAACATTAGGCTTGGATGTCTGACTGGCAGAATGTCAGGAGCATGATACCTTGAGATGAACTCCAAAGCATCAGTGTTGGTCTACACAAGTCCTTAGACATGCCAGAGCATGAGTGTCGGACTGAGCGTCGGATGCCGGGGCAGATCTCCGAGCACGGGACCAGCTGGGTGTCGGGGCCACGACTCCCGGACACGGGGCGCCTAGGTGCCGGGACACAACTCCCGGAAGGTGCCAAGGCCATGATTCCCGGACCCGAGGCGCCTAGGTGCCGGGACACAACTCCCGGACACCAGGTGCCAAGGCCATGATTCCCGGACCCGAGGCGCCTAGGTGCCGGGACACAACTCCCGGATCCCGGACACGGGGCCACGATTCCCGGACACGGGGCGCTAGGTGCCGGGACACAACTCCCATATCCCGGACACGGGGCCACGATTCCCGGACACGGGGCGCAAGGTGTCTGGACACGACTCCCGGATCCTGGACACGGGGCCACGATTCCCGGACACGGGGCACTAGGTGCCGGGACAAAACTCTCGGATCCCGGACACGGGGCCATGACTCCCGGACACGGGGCGCTAGGTGCCGGGACACAACTCTCGGATCCCGGACACGGGGCCATGATTCCCGGACACGGGGCGTTTGGTGTCGGGATACGACTCCTTGATCCCGGACACGGGGCCACGATTCCCGGACACGGGGCGCTAGGTGTCGGGACACGACTCCCGGATCCCGGACACGGGGCCACGATTCCCGGTGTCGGGGCTCACGTTCCGGGTTCTGGTCCTTTTGTCAGATTGAGATTCAGTGGGCGGGGCCCAAGTGTTAGGTTTGATAGGCTATAAATATAAGTCATCACCTATTAACATCATCACTAATCTACCCTTTTTATATCTTTTATAAAATTTATCATTTAAAACACTTTACAATTAGTACATTTGCTTAATTACAACAATAACTAATAAATAATAATAACTATATTTATCTTTATCTTTATTAATATATAAAATTTTTACTTTTTATTAAATTTTTATGTTTTTAAGTAAAGTATAATTAGTAATATATCCCTTTATGAATATAATATATAAACTAATCTTAATTTTCTTTGATTAATTCGATTATTAATTTCATAAAATATATATACCCATATAAAATAAAGGCAATTCAAATTAATTGATATAAAATTTGTATGCATGTACCATTATTTTTTAACTTTAAACGTTATTTGATAGAGTAAATTTTTTAAATATTTGGTTTATAATCTAAATTTTATAAAGTTAGTTGACAGTGTTGTGGTTCGCGTTGCTCTATAATTGTAGGAAGTTGGTATCATCAAAAATTTATATATTATTCTGTTGGTCACCGATAAGTCTTAGTACTTATAAGTTGAGTAGTATTACATTTGATACTTTTAAGGTTAATAAACCTTCTTACCATATTGATTATCCTTCATTACAACATTCGAAAGTATGTGTTACCTGACGGATTCATGGAAATAGACTGAATTTGAGTAACTTGAATGAAAATATTTTTTTCAGCTTGAAAAGCATAACGATAAACAATTAGAAAGCGTAGTGTCTGAATGAATTTTTAGTTTGTTGTTGCATCGTTGAAGGAAATTTAGTTTTTGTTTATGGAAAACATTAGTTTATACGGGAATACTATTCAGGAAATATATTTAATTCTCTTTTTGACCTAACGTAAAATTATTAGACGCCACTATTAAAAAAACAAAATGAGTGAATTTTATAGGGGTGAGCATGGGTCGGTTCCGACCTCAACCCGAACCCAAACCGAAATTTCGGTTCCTGAAATTTCCAAACCGTTTGGTTCGATTTCTACATTGGTTCGGTTCCACTCGGTTTCGGGTTTTTTCGGTTCGATTTGGTTTTTTATTTCGGTTTTTGGACATGGGCAAATTCATAGATCTGTCAAGGAAAACTTGTGAAATAAATCTAAAATGGAAGCCTATGTTATGCAATAATTGGCGGAGTAGTTCACAACTTATAACATGAAGTTGCGCATATAACTGTAACATAATGATATGAATCGGAAAACTTTAAACTCAAAATTAAGAGAAAAAAAATACTATATATGGCTTAGTAAACTATAACTTACATGGCAAAAAAAAAAAAAAAATCAAAATTGAAGAAATAAACCTATATGTTGAGTATTGTGGCTTACATGGGACCAAAAGATTACACATTGATAAGTATGAGATTGACAATTTAGAAAAAAAAAACTTTGAGTCTTCACTATTAGCATCGATAATTTGTGTGGTTAGGGAGTAATTAATTAGGATGATTTAGAATCTTAGACAAAGGAAAAAATAAAAAAAAATAAAACTTAAAATATCTACTAAAAGTGAACATATTAAAATTGACATACATATAATGGTTCGGTTCGGTTTTTTTCGGTTTGGTTTAACCCTCCGACCCAAACCGAACCGTTTTTTTCGGTTTCTCAAAAATCGAAACCCAAACCATCGGTTTTTGTATTCGGTCCGGTTTTATGGTTCATTTTTTTTTTCGGGTTTTGGGTTTTGGGTTTTCGGTTCGGTTTTTGCTCATCCCATGAAATTTGAATTGAATTCTTTTTCCATAACATGTTTGTTTGAAGTTTATGACGGTATTTAAATCCGTTGGAATCTAAATTTTCTTTACTTACAAATTTAATATTCCTTAGGGTAGTGGAGAAGAAATGAGAAAATCGATCATATGACATAACAATTATTATCGCTGAATGGTCGAACCATAAACTGTTACCACAACATTCTTTTTATATTGTCCGAAAGACCGAACTTTAAACTTTTACACTCCACATATATGTAACGAGACAAATGATAAATTACCATAAATCATTACCCCACTTTAAGTTGTTGAATATGATTTTTTTCATCCGCTGCATCGCGCGGGTACCATACTAGTAAATTTAAAAGAACCAATTTTAGGGTATAAACGTTTTGATAAGTGGAGTTAATGTTTAAAATTTCTAACTAATTAAATGTTTACAAACCGAAAATATTGATCGTTCGTAGAGTTATTTCTAACAGCATATGTACCACAAAAAAAATTATTTCACCAAAAATTTAAATAATTTATTATCCTCACGACATCGCACGACCGATATCTTACTAGTATTCATTAAAGGTTGTCACATTGCTAAGACATTAAATATTAAATAAATACATACGTTTTCTAATTTCATGTAATGAACAATTGAATTAACTAAATAAAGGAGTAAAATGGAGGTACCCGATTAGTTCAAAGCATTTAAAAACTTTTTATTAAACCAATCAACTTGTACCATAAGTAATTACCCACGGGAATACTATAAACAAACAGTCAAACTTTTTTTCATTTGTTTATAGTAAGCGATTAAATTAAATTAAATTATAATTTATTGTATAATTGAAAAACAATTATACTAAAGGTTAGTAATGAGTATGGCAATAAAGGCTAACGTATTGTGATTACTTTAAGTTAATTAATAAACAAATATATTTGATAAGTACCAATTTATTTTAAAATAAAAAATATACTAATTTAATTTCAAAAATTAATTTAGAATTAGTAAAATAATATAATAATTGCCACATGATATCTCAAAATATGCACATGTGACATTTTTAGAATCGTAAATTTTGAATTAGTTACATATATTTAGATTTTATATATATAAAGTATAAGTATTAAATGCAAAAACCAGGTTTTATTAATATATAAAAATATATTACATAACCAAATATTGAATAGACATCTATGTAATTTTTCATACATAAGTTAATATACAATGACCCCACATAAATACAAAGATTCCATCATATAAACCAAAGTGGTGGGCGCATAAAAAGCATAATATAAGTGATATATAAAGACCCCGATGAATTCAGAGATTCCACCATACAAAATTACAAGCTTGTGATTTAAAAGCAAAGTCGTTGTGAAAACCAACATTCGTTAAAATTGGAAAATGACAAATCTACCATTTTCATATATCTTTAACTTTTATTATGTTCCAGTTGTCACTTTATGAGTAATTTATACTTTTCTTTATCAAAATTTATATTAAGAAAAAGCATTATATATTGACTAGTATGGAACTCGCACGATACTACGGGAACAAAATGATTGAATTTTAATAGTTATTTATTCGAACTTTTAGGCTCTAAAATGTTTATATAGTAAAAGTTTATAATTCGTCCATTTGGACCATATGAAAAATTTTACGAAAACTTTTTCGGTTCATCATTTTCCACAATTAAAAGAGTTATTTAGCGATAACGGTTTCCAATACACTTTAATTCGTCTTTTATATATATGTTAAATGTAATAATATTGTATTTCGACCCCTAAGGTCATTAAACCCACTTGAGTCATAAAGTGCATCAATTTATAGTGATGCATTAAACTCTTTTGACTATGTTCGGATAATGGTAAATAATATTTTTGTTGGCCTGGATCGTGTACTTTAGATCCTTTGGAACCGAATTAGTATACAATTTAATTTCTTTTTTCCGTAAAATAATAATAATAATTATTGAGTTTCTATTTAAAACTCATGTAATATATATTGTGTGTAACAATTTATGTGGTGTCAGAAATTATTTATTCGTGTTTTGATGGTCATCTCATTAAGCACGAACATTGTACCTCAAATATGTTTGAAACGTGACCTACTATGAAATACGTGCATGTCACGTATGAAACCAAAACTGACGCCCAAAGTTTATATTAGATTTTTTGAATTGATTTAAGTTAATTAATTAGCAAGTCTAATATTTCGGGTTTATATTAGTGTCTAGTACATAAAAAATAGTTATTAATGTGTAGCGTATAATATTTTCTAGTTTGAAACGTGTTATATTGCGGAAACACTTATTTCATGTTTAAAACTCTTTTTTTCCATTGAAAATCAATACCATATATTAGATCTAATAGTTTCTGATCAACTTGTCTTCCTACTATATCATTCGGGCCATACAAATTTATACGAGTATTTATAATTTCTATTTAGTTGTTCTGCACATAACAAAAATTATTTGATTGTGTATGGGTTAAATAGTGTTTTTATTGTAAAATAATGTTTGTATCTAAAGTCTAGTTTTTAAAACTCGACCTACTATTAGACTTAATTACACACTTATAGGCAGTGGACATTTTCGTATATAATATAGTTACAGTAAACAAAGGTTCGAACTCAGTGACTAATTTAGTTTTTCAAATTACGAATTAATAATACTGGTTTTGTTTTTGGGGTTTTTGTTGTAACAATTGATTAACTATTTAAAACTAAAAAGTGATTATAAAATCGATGTGAGAAAAGTAATTGAATTTATCGAATATTGGAGAAAATACACTCGTTTGACACTTCACTTGTTTTCTGATTAAGTTTACGAAATTGAATGTATATTAAACTACTAATATATAGTAAAACTCCTCTCGAATATTTTACTAACTTTAACTACTTCAAATTATAATGTTCCTATCGAAAACAATTATAATTATCAACACGCATTAATTAACAAGCCGGTATTCTATGATTTAATCTTATGAAGTTTCCTCTCGAATAACTTCTCTAATTACTAAGTTCTCTCGAATCTTAACAATTAGACTTACTCGTTTATGTTTTATTACCTAAGTTGTAATTAGTCCTCTCGAATCCTAACAATTTTAAACCGATTAAAGATCGATTGATTATTTCATACAACTTAATTAATCTATCTAGATTCCTCTCGAATACCTAGAATAGTGATTAACAAATTGCATATACACAACTTATAATAATATGGCAAAACATAAACAATTAAGGATCTACGATTAAACACAAAAACAAAATTATTAAACAAGATCCATAAATCAAACGAGGATAAAAGATGTTTAGCTACTCATAATCATGTTCAAAACAACAAACAAATAATAAGAAAACATATTGGAAAAAGTCTTTAAAAAGAAATGTTGGGATTATAACTTAGTTAAAATAGTTTTAGTTTCATTAATACCGCTCCTAAACTACTGTTGTGAAGGAACTGCTTGATTACTACTGAACAAAGCAGTTACTACGGAAGGAAGACAAGTTGTTATTGCAGTTGAAGATAATACGGAAGACATTATTACTACTACTTTACATTACTACTGCTGTTCAACATTATTACTACGGAGTTGTTTCTACTGCAACATACTTGCCATGCAAGTTTAGAATAGAATTCAATTGTAGTTAGATTGTATTTCTATATTGATAGATGTAGTTTCCTAGTTTAGCTAGGTTAGCCTCAAGGTGTGTATATATATAGATCCTTGTAATTGATAAAAAAAAACACGTTGTAATTAATAATCTTTATTAATTCAATTGAGGCTTAGAATTCGACAAGCTTATTGTTCTTCATTGTTATTTACATTACAATATTGTTTGATCTAATTAACTTATAATACCAAAGTGTTCAATCCGCTGCTGAACTTCTTTGATAGATCAAGATCTTACGAAGAAAAGGTTTAAGTTTATTCAAACGTTATTTGATCAGTGGTATCAGAGCACAGGAGGTGCTTTAGATCCATTGATCAACAAGTTCAAGAAGTCTCATACATAAGAATTCAATTTACAACATGACTTACGTTCTAGTCAACAAGGTTCCAGTTCTTAACAGTAATGATTTCGATTTATGGAAGCTACGCATCAAGCAACATATTATGTTGTCTGACTACACAATATGGGATGTAATTTTAAATGGCAACAAAGAAGTTCAAACCTTGCAGCTGATGGTAGACGTGGTGAAGTTATTCGTCCAATAACTGATAATGAAGAAGAGAAAAGCAAACCGAGATCAAGGCTTTAAGTATTCTTCTTATTGCAATTCCAAACTAGTACCAATCACAATTTAAAGGATACACCGATCCTAAAGATCTATGGGAAGCCTCGGAGAAAAGGTTTTGTGGAACAAAGAACACTAAGAAGAACAAGAAGGCTCTACTCAAGCAAGAATATGAGAATTTCAAAGCTTTGAAGGAAGAACGAATGACACATACATTCGACAGATACAATAAGCTCATAGGAGAACTTGGAAGTACTGGTCTAAGGATTGAAAAGGATGATATCAATCACAAATTCATCAGATCTCTTGGTGAAGAATGGGTTATCTACACAGTCTCTTACAGACAAGGAGATGTATTGGAGGAGATGGAGCTGGATGATCTCTACAACGATCTTGAAGTGTTTGAAGCAGAGGTGGAAGCAAAGAAGCCTAGCAGCAACATCAGCAGTACTAACAACTTTAATATTGCCTTGATCACTTCATCTGCAAGAACAACTCCACGGGATGATGAAGAACTGTCCTTTGAAGGTTTCATCTCACAAAGCTCTTGTGTAACCAATGAAGACTTGAAGCTGATCCACCAAGATGATTGGGATGAGATAGATCTAAAGTGGCAGATGGCCATGCTATCTTTAAGAGCAAGGAGATTTGTTCAACGCACTGGGAGAAGATTCAATCCCAAAACCAATGATCGTGTTACCTTTAACAAGAGTAAGGTTAAGTGTTATGACTGCGGAGAGCCAGGACATTTTGCCAGGGAGTGCAAGAATAAATCAAAGGGTAACAATTCAAGGAACATTCAAGACACTACATCCACATCATTAGTTACACAGGATGTATTCGGGTATGATTGGTATGATATAGTAGAAGAAACCAGTCAAAACAGGGCTCAAATGGCGGTAATTATTGAAGACACATCTGTTTCTACTGAGACAGTTTCTACAGTTGTCCATGCATGCATTACTACTGATGATGGTGTTTCCGCTGATCAAGTTCCTACTGATGCTGATGAAGATTTTTTTGGGTATGATTGGGATGAAGACACTCCAACAACAACTGAAGAATCAAACCTCATGCAATCTCTGATGGCCATCGATTCCTCCTCTAAGGAAGCAGCTGAGGTAAATGCTAAACTTTGATCTAATGAATGTAAAGAAGTTGTGTCTAAATATAGAAGTCGTAACCAATTGCTGTGTGACTCCATTAAGACCTTAGAAGAACAAATGAGGTCATCTGCTAGGGGGATAGAGAATCTAGAGAACCAAATTAAATCTTATAAAATTAACGAGTCAAGTTATGATGAAAAGATTAAATTGGTAGAATGGCAAAGAGATGATCTACTAGTTAAACTACAGAATGCAAGGGATGAAATCAAACATTTAGTGGAGGAAAAAGATAAAGTTTAATTAAATGTAGGGAAACTAGAACATGCTTCAAAATCTGTTAATGACCTAATTCAACAACAAATCCATGGAAAAATCAAATCAGGATTAGGTTATAAATAAGTAGCCTCACCTTTTAATCACAACTATATCCCTCCAACTTTAGATGCTCCTAGAATTCCAATCACCCAAACACCTCCAAAAGAATCATTCAAAGTTGATCCAATCAACTATGATGAAGTTCTAAAGAGGATGTTGATGAAGAAAGTGACCAAGAGATAGAAGAACACTTGACCAAAATAGTAGAAGTTAAACAACAAAATTCACAAATTCCAGTATCAAAAGAACCCATTAAAAAGAAGGATTGTGAATGCCACTGTTGTAAAAACACTGATGGTCAAAGAGTAATGATTAAAACTTGGGTTCACATAGGAACAAGAGGAAATCAACAAAACAAATATCAATTGAAAACTCAAAAAGGTCAAATTCCTAAGAAACAAGTTAAATCATGTTTTATCTGTGGCAAATCTAATCATTATGCCAAAATTTGTTATTACAACCCTGAAAACCAAAAGAAAGTGGCTCAAAAACAGCACAGGGGGTTGGGGTATACTGGCAAGGTTTACCATCATGATAAGAAAACCAGTTCATTACTTGTAAGAAAACGTGTTTTGAATAGTAGTAATGGAGTTACTACTGAAAAGAAGAACTCTGTTAATATTGTCTCAAGCAGAAGAAGTGTTAACAAAAAGAATTTCAACAACAGAAGAAACAAGATTAATACTGCTAAACAACCTTTTGTTAATACTGCACGTGTTAAAACTGTCAAGAATAATGGTGTTAATATTGCCCGTGTAAATACTGCTAAACGAAATAGTGTTAATACTGCACGTGTTAATACTACAAAAAGTAACTCCGTTACTGTTGCAAGTGTTAATACTGCACATCAAAAGATTGTTAAAACAATACATGTTCCTATTGTTAAAACAAAACCTGTTAATACTGCTAAAGTTCAAAAAGCTAAAATCTTTAAACAAGTATGGCAACCGAAAGTCAAATTAACTCAACCACCTAATCCACCTTATTTCACAAACTAGTTCAAAGGAAGGTGAGTTACTTTGATGAGATGGGCAGACCCAGGTCAACTTTGGCTTGGGTCCCCACCAGAAACTAACTTTCTTGTTTCTGTGCAGGTTAAGCCAACAAAAGATAGTGAGAGCAGTTGGCATGTAGATAGTGGCTGTTCCAGGCACATGACAGGCAACATTGCTTGCTTCCAGAACTTTGAAAAGTTCAATGGAGGTTATGTTTCCTTTGGAGGAAATCCAAAAGGAGGAAATATTACTGGAAAAGGGGCTGTAAGCAATGGAAGAATCAACTTCAAGGATGTATTTTATGTGCAACAACTACAGTATAGTTTGCTGGGTGTCTCTCAAGTGTAAGATGAGAAGAACACTACCATCTTCACTGCATCTGAATGCATAATTATGAATCCTGGATATGTTATTGATGAGAGCATGATCCTACTAAGGACTCCAAGAAAAGACAATGTTTATTGCTTTGACATGTCCAAGGTTCAACCTCATGCAACTGAAGCTTGCTTTGTCTCCAAAGCAACTCTAGATAAATCCACTCTATGGCACAGACGAATGTTCCATATGAACCTCAATAACATCAATGGGTTGGTGAAATCTAACTTAGTAAGAGGACTTCCCAACAAGCAATTCTCTTTGGATGAACACTGTGTAGCTTGTTTGAAGGGAAAGCAACACAAGACTTCTCATAAGTCCAAGGAAATCAACACCATTGATATTCCTCTACATTTGCTCCATATGGACTTATTTGGACCAACCAATGTGAAGAGTATTGTTAAGAAGTCATACTGCCTAGTGATTACTGATGACTACACAAGGTACACATGGGTGTACTTCCTGGCAACTAAAGATGAGACCAGTCAACTTCTCATCTCATTCATCACAAGAGTGGAACACCAAATCAATTTGAAGGTGAAGAAAATTCGGTGTGACAATGGAACAGAATCCAAAAACCAAGTGATGAATGAATTATGTGACAAGAAGGGAATAGAGAGACAGTTCAGTGCTGCAAGAACACCACAACAAAATAGGGTAGCTGAAAGACGAAATATAACTCTAATTGAAGCTTTTAGAAGTATGTTGGCTGACTCCAACTTACCTGTGTTCTTCTGGGCAGAAGCAGTTAATACTGCCTGCTATGTGCAGAATAGAGTTCTCCTAGTAAAGTCTCAAAACAAGACTCCATATGAGCTCTTACACAAGAAACAACCATTGATAAGCTTCTTAAGAGCTTTTGGGTGTCCTTGTACTATTCTCAACTAAACGGAATATTTGGGCAAGTTTGAGAGCAAAGCGGATGTAGGATACTTTGTGGGATACTCTTCACAAAGCAAAGCATATCTGGTCTACAATCAAAAGTCAAGCATCATTGAAGAAAGCTCCAATGTTACATTCAATGAAAACACCCCCAACACAAAGGGTCAAGGGCCAAATTCGCTGTTTGATTTGGATGCATTAACAAAATCTTTCAATTTTTACTTTCGACCATCCACATCAGTTCCTATTGCTCAAGTTCCTATTGCTTCAACAAATCCTATTAATACTGATTCAGTTAATACTGAATCAGTTTCTACTGCAATCCCTCCAGTCCTTGGTACTGACAGATTAGATGTCATGGAGTACATCTATCTTCCAATTTCAACTGATGACCCTCTCAATCAGTATGACACAATTGACAAAGTAGTAGAAGAGGAGGCACAACAATAGGAAATTCCTGAAGAACAACCCTACAAGATGAAGAACTTCCAGTTACAACAACTGACAAAGCAGAGGAACACTTAAGGAAATTCCTCCATTAGTAGAGAAACTGAAGATGGAGTTGAGGTAATAGCTACTGAAGAAGTTGAAGATAGTGATTTTGAAATGACTACTCCAAAGAACACCACTTCAACTTCAAGTCCTTTCCTTGGCTCCAATACTTTCCATGGATATGCCATGCCTGACATGAATGATACCAATTTGGGTGTAGATTTAAGAATTGAGAAGATTCCCTCTACCCGTATTTCAAAGAACCACCCTCCCTCACAAATAATTGGTAACTTTGACATTTCCATGGAGACAAGAACCCACACCAAGCCTCCAAAGGATCCACTAAAGGACATACACACTTGTTTATTTGCCTGCTTACTTTCTCAATGGAACCCAAGAAGATTCAAGAAGCTCTTCTAGAACCACATTGGATAGAAGCATGTCAAGCTGAACTACTTCACTTCAAAATTCAAGGTGTTTGGGATTTGGTTCCATTGCCATGAGGGAAGAAAGTAATAGGCACGAGATGGATTTTCAGAAACAAGAAGGATGAAAGAGGGATAGTCATCAAAAACAAAGAAAGACTGGTAGCTCAAGGCTACACTTAAGAAGAAGGGATAGATTATGAAGAAGTCTTTGCTCCAGTTGCAAGAATAGAAGCCATCAGACTCTTTCTTGCCTTTGCCTCTTTCATGGGATTCAAAGTCTTTCAAATGGATGTGAAGAGGGCTTTCCTCTATGGAGTAACAGAAGAGGAAGTTTATGTTAGACAACCACCAGGCTTTGAGGACCCTCAAAATCCTCACTTGGTATACAAACTGGACAAAGCTCGCTATGGGCTTCATCAAGCACCAAGAGCATGGTATGACACTCTTTCTGACTATCTTCTCAAGAACAACTTTCAAAGAGGAACCATTGACAAGACCCTCTTCTTCAAAAAGACTCATTCTGATATCCTTCTAGTCCAAATATATGTGGATGACATCATCTTTGGTTCCACCAAATATGCTCTATGTAAAGAATTTGAACAGCTGATGCATACAAAGTTTCAAATGAGTTCAATGGGAGAATTAACTTTCTTTCTAGGCCTCCAAGTCAATCAGAAGCCTGATGGACTCTTCATCAGCCAATCAAAATATGTCAAAGATATTCTCAAAAAGTTTGGATTTCTAGAAGGAAAAGTGGCCAGCACACCTGTGGAAACTCACAAACAACTGACTGCAGATCTTGAGGGGGAGGATGTAGACATTCACAACTACAAGTCAATGATAGGTTCACTTATGTATCGCACAGCCTCAAGACCTGACATCATGTTTGGATTTTGTGTGTGTGAAAGATATCAAACCAGACCCAAGATGTCTCATCTAATTGCAGTCAAGAGAATATTTCGTTACTTAAAGGGCAAACCTACGATAGGCCTATGGTATCCTAAAGAGTCACCTTTTGATTTAATTGCTTATACTGACAACGATTATGGTGGTGAAAATTTAGACAGGAAATCAACAATAAGAGGATGTCAATTCATAGGCTCAACGCTGTTATCTTGACAGTGCAAAAATCAAACAACGGTTTCTACTTCTTCAACATAAGATGAATACATTGCTACAGCGAGTTGCTATGCTCAAGTGTTGTGGATACAAAATCAAATGATGGATTATGGATAATCATTCATGAACACTCCCATCTTCATAGACAACTAGAACACCATCATCATAATCAACAATCCGGTGAAGCACTCCAAGACAAAGCACATAGATATACGCTATCACTTCATAAGAGACTGTAACGAAAATAAGTTGATACATGTTAAGAAAGTTCATACTGATAATCAGCTTGTTGATCTTCTCACAAAAGCTTTTGATGTTGGAATATTTACATTCTTGATTACCAGTATTGGCATGATCAACATGGATTACCTAACCTAAAAATGTCTTTTAATTATCTCATGAAAAGTCCCTTCGAGAAACGCAGTAGTAAACCTAATATAAATCAAGTGCCTTAATTTTTAGTATTTCTCTATGTTACTACTGCAAAATGAACAGTAGAAATAGATTTTGATTAAAGTTTTATTAATACGGTAAAATTTTCATTACTACGGGAAGGTTTAACTACTACTACCCTTAGTTTTTTTTAATACTGCTGGAATAGTTAATACTGCTAGTAATTCATTAATACGGACTTCTAGTTAATACTGGAAAGTAATATCTATTACTGCTGCCAGACCAGATAATACTGCCCTCATTACTACTGTCATTAAATTAATTACTATGGTCATTATTTGTTAATACTGCAACGATTAGTACTACAAAGGTTTCTTAATTAATAAGATTACTCTGTTAATACTGTGTTGACAAGTCAAACCTCAACTTGTAAGTAACTTTTAACACGTGGCGCTTTGTGATTGGACCTCAATTTTAAATCTTCGGTGCGGGTTCAACAATTTTTGACACGTGGCAACACACAATTGCACCGTTACTTTTAATCATAACCCACGTCTAATCCAACTCGCCAAGTTGTTATAATCTTTCGCATATAAATAGGGTTCTAATTTAATCTTTAATTATTTTTACCGTTAATCTCAAGAACCCTAAATTGATAAAAAGTTACCGTTACAAGTATAAAATCCAAGTTTTCTTCCACTGTTTGATTAAAATCTTTCAAATTACTAACAGTGGCTGATCTTCAATTCTACAAAGCCATAATATGGTAGCATGTTTCATTAAGAACAAAGAAAACAAGGATTTTCATCCCATTATTGATTTCTTGAAGCAGTCACACATCAAATTCGCTCTAACGGTTAGCCATGAGTTACATGAAGATCATATTAGAGGATTTTGGAATATTACAATGGTAGCTTCTATGGGAGAAGTACCAGTGATCAAGGGCACAGTAGATGGCAAAGAAATCATAGTTTCAGAGGCTACTATCCGCACTCATCTTCACTTTCAAGATGAAGTAGTTATAAGTGATTTACCCAGCGAAACTATTTTTTTAAACTTCAGACAAATGGGGTATGAAGGGACCTAAACACTTCAACTTTTCTAAAAGCAACATTGCCCCCCTAGTGGAAGCACTTGTTGCATACCTTGCAACAATGTCTTTCACAAAAATGAACTGAGTGGAATGAGGGTAGTTTTCATTGGCAACTACCATGGTATGTTTGGCCACAAACCAAACATATAATTTTACAAACGTTATTTTTGATGGATTGCTGTGGAACTTGGCGAATCCTAAATATAAATTTTTAATGTATCCAAGGTTCTACAGCACATCATTAATTGTGAAATCAGAGATCTAACTAGATCTCAAAATGTTTTTCCTGCCCATGCTCATACTAAAATGGTTTTTGGAAATATGAGCAGGTAAATAAAGGTTAATGTTACACCATTGTTCTCAACAATGATGGTGAGAACAAGTTTCACTGCAGATGAGAGACAAGTGACTTCACCTCTGTCTCAACCCCAATCTGCTCCAGTTAATCCTGCTAGTACCTCCGCATTTCTACTGCAAGTACTGCACCCATCACCCCAGGGGTAACAACTACAGTTAATACTGCAAGTGTTCCTCCAGTTACTACTGTGAGTTCTTCTCCAATTTTAACTGCACCAGTCACCACTATTGTGACTCCACCATTTGTTTCTACACCTCACTCACCACCACCCATTGTTGCAACTTTTTCTAGAAAGACTAAGAGGGTTCCTCAACCTCTCCAGTCTAAAACTTCCCCACTTTCAAAATTCAAAAAAGGGATACCATTGAGCAGTCCCACATGCTCCCTAAGGTGGTCAATATGGAAGGGGAAGACCATTTGGAAAGGGCTCACACTACTGGAATCCTTACTTCTCACAGTGAGGCCCACGACATTGTGAACATCACTAAGACCCAATCCAAGGCAACACTAAACTTTGATGCTGCTTTTGTGGCATCTTTGGAAAGTGGTCATGGGTGCCAAGAAACCATGGAGGAGGGACATGCTTATGCAGGGAAGAAGGGTCCCTCTACATCCGATGATCAACCACCTGTTGGTACTCAACAGGAAAGGGGTGAGGATAGATATAACTATTCTCCACTGGAATTGATGGAAGCTTGTGCCTCATTCTTTCTTAGAGTTGAAAAACAAGGGGAAAACCTTGCAACTTTAACCACATTGGTCCATACCTGGTTGAGCAGCAGAAGCAACTACAAGAATTTTTGATGAAAAAGCCAACAACCAGGAGCATTGGTACATCTCCAGGTCTATCCAGCTCTTCTTCTTCTTCGGATGACAACCCCCCATGCTGACAAAAAGGGGGAGAAAGAAATGGAAGATATATGTCCACAGAAGATGATGCTGAGGTTAAGGGGGATGAGATAGAAAGAAAGAGTGATGACACTGTTATAACTGCTACATCATCACATGAAGAGGTTGAAGGTGATAAGATGGTAATTGATGAAGAAGTTGAAAAGGAGGAGCATAAAGTTGAAGGGGAGCAGGAGATAGAGATTGAAAATCAAGAAGAAGTACTTACTACTGCACAAACTGATGAAGTCATAATTACTGCTGCAAAGTTTGTTACTACTGCCCCTCCAATTAATACTGAAGATCTAATTACTACTGCTCCTATCATTGTTTCTACTGAAGGAGATATTAATACTGTTTCTACTGAAGGAGTTATTAATACTGAAGATCCAGTTCCTACTGCCAGTTCTATTACTACTGATCTTCCAGTTTCAACTGCAACTCTAACAGTATCAATTCCTATGGCTGAAGCTCCAACTGCAATCTTCACTTAAGAAACAATTGTTACAACAATTCCTATTTCTACATCAATTTCTACTGTTGATGAAGAAGTTGTTGCTGCGGAACTCTTAAAGCTAGATAGAAGCAAGATCCTTGAACAAAGGAAGATAGAGCAAGCTTCACTGCCCACACAAAAAGGAGTGGTTATACCTGTAGCACCTGACAACACCAAATTAGTAGAAGGAGTAGATTTTGTACAAGACCCTTCAAGACCAGCAGGTATAAGACCAATTATCCCTCCTCATAGATCATACATTCCCAAACCTATTGCAGACATTGAGCCAACTAAAAAGGCTAAAGGAAAGAAGGTTATAGCTGGAGAAAGTGATAAAGAGAAGCAAAAGAAAAAGAAAGAAAGAGAGGAGAAGCTAGTTGACTTTGCTGCTTTCCAACTTGCTGCTAAAGACTTGGGTGTGGGAACTGATCCAGCAACCATTGTGGACATATACACCAAACTTCAAATTGCTGAAATGGATAAGATAAAGAAGTTGAGAGAAGAAGAATTAGCATTAAAAGCTGAGCTAGAAAAGGAGATGGTTGATTTAGCTCAAGTTGAAAGAGAGACGAAAAGAAAAGCTTCAAAGCAACAATCCACTCAAGAAAAGTTAACTGAAGACAAGAAAAAGTTCATGGAATACTTAAAATCCAAAGGCTACCAGGTAAAATCATTGGGGCCTATGAAGATTGGGAACTTACTTGCTTTAGTTGAGAAGGAAAGGAAGAAAGACTCTCAAATGAAACTCAGACTCACAAAACAAGAAAATCAGAAACAATATGAGTTAGAGAGGTCTTTGAAGAGAGCACATGAAACAGGCAGACTTATGTTTGATGTTGAAGGAAGGGAGATTCATAATCCATTTGCTCCAGTTAATCCAAATCCTACTGAGCAGCTGAAGAGGAAAAAGTCTTATTCTACAAGAGTTTATCAGACGAAACAAATAATAGAAGACATTCCTACTTCAACTATTACTGCTCGTGGAAGTTCAGTTGTTCAAATCAAGAAGAAACCAATCATTGTTGAAGAAAAGGAAGATGATATTGAAATATCTGAAGATGACTGTTCAGCCTTGATTATACAAGTAGAAGGACTTAGGATAAAGCCACTAGATGTTGAGCTTCCTAAAATCATTGATTGGGAGTATACTGGTGGGCCAAACAAAACAGAGTATGTGGTAACCAGACAAGACAAGTCCAAAACTGTTGTTCCAGCCATTCACAGAATGGTCAGAGACTTCTCAAGAAATGATCTGGAGCGTGTCTATCCTATTGGGAAGATTAAGTACTCAAATTCTAGAGGAGAAAGCTCTGGAGTAGACATGGCTATGGATTGGTTAAATGAAATGTTTGAACCAGAAGTTGAAAAAGTTAGTCCTGCATTCAAGAAAAGAGGTCCAAACAACCCTGTGATTAAGTGGTATATCTATGAAAGAAGTGGTACTTACTCTATAGTTAGAACACATGGTGCAATGGAGTTCTATCTAGTTGATAAAAAGTATGCACATGGGTTGAGGACTCTGAAGGAACTGATCAAGGTTAGACTGCATGGTCTTGTGGCTTATAGGATGGATCATGAGTTAGTTTGGAGAATCATGATGCAACTCAATGAAGAATTGGCAAAGGAAGCAGCAGAAAAGAAGAAGAACTTAGATGATAAATGATAATGATTTGTAATTAAAGTAGTTAAAATTGATGTAAAAACTTGTACTTTCAATGTTTATAAAAGTTCAAGTTAGGGGGAGATTGTTGGGATTAGAACCTAGTTAAAATAGTTTTAGTTTCATTAATACTGCTCCTAAACTACTACTGTGAAGGTACTGCTTGATTACTACTGAACAAACCAGTTACTACGGAAGGAAGACAAGTTGCTACTACAGTTGAAGATAATACGGAAGACATTATTACTACTGCTTTACATTACTACTGATGTTCAACATTATTACTACGGAGTTGTTTCTACTGCAACATACTTGCCATGCAAGTTTAGAATAGAATTACAATTGTAGTTAGATTGTATTTCTATACTGATAGATGTAGTTTCCTAGTTTAGCTAGGTTAGCCTCAAGATCTATATATAGATCCTTGTAACACGTTGTCATTGATAATCTTTATTAATTCAATTGAGGCTTAGAATTCGAAAACTAATTGTTCTTCATTGGTATTTACATTACAATATTGTTTGATCTAATTAACTTGTAATATCAAAGTGTTCAATCCGCTGCTGGACTTCTTTGATAGATCAAGATCTCACAAAGACAAGGTTTAAGTTTATCAAACGTTATTTGATCCTGACAAGAAAGAAAAAAAACTAGAAAAGTTGCAAAACTTGCTTCGTGACCGAATTTTAACGAAATTCAACTTCTAACTTCTCTTCTAGCTCTCCAACGAATTCTACAGCTCCAATGAATGATAAGAATAAATGATGTAAAATACTGGACGTTTTAGGCTCTATTTATTCAGAGAAATCAAGAGGAAATCGTGTTGGAATACAACTGAAAAACAGGGTAGGGCGTCCTGTAACGACCCAAAAATTTGAAGGACTATATTTGTAATAAGATTTAAGTTGTTAAGTTTGTGATCAAAAAGGACTAATTGTGTAAGAATGTGATATTTTGGGCCAAAGTTGTCATTTTGACAAAGTAGAGGGTTATATATGAAAATTTTAAATTAATTCTTACTCAATAGTGAAGTAAGTTAGAAATAAAAAAAGAAAAGGTATGTATTTGTTTTTGTGCGGGAGATTGTAATAGAAAGAAAAGGAAGAAAAAAATAATATAAGTGGTTTAATCTTTCGGCGGCGATTCGGTATTCATTTTTTGTCGAAAAAATAAACGGAGAGTATATTTGTGCTCCTGGTGTCGAGGGGATCATTTCGGTGTAATTGAAAGTTGGTTTCATGAAGTTTTGTTTCGGACCGTATCAAAAACCGGAGTATAATCGAGGTATAACGTGTTTCTTTCGTTTATATATTATGTGTTATTGTTTTGCTAGTGTGTTATAAGAGTTTTGTAGAGATTAGTTAAGTTATGAAAACCTGCAAATATGGAGGTGTTGTTTGAGGTTGAAAATGATTCGGTTGGTATTTTTACGCTAGAACGTAACTGTAGTTACGCTAGAACGTAACTGTAGTTACTTCAACGTAACTGTAGTTACGCTAGAACGTAACTATAATTACGTTAACGTAACTGTGATCAGTTCCTCAAGTATGTAAAAAATTCATTTTCGTGTTGGATTTTAATCCTTTGGAGGTAGATTTCGATATGTAATGATAGAGACATCAAAATACATTATAAAAGACAGTTTCGTTGAGGTGTTGCGCTAGTTTAGTGTTGCGCAAGTTGCGTATTTACTGCCCCATCCGGTGTTCCTCAGCCGGCGGTTGAGTGGTCGGAAGGAAGTTCTTAGTTTACCGTTAAGCTAGTTAAGCGTTGATCGTTGTGAGTTGTTACGATCTTATTAACGGGCATCTTATGATCTAACTACATTGATCATGACAAGTGCGGCGAGGGCGTTTCTTATGGATTGGAAACTTAAGGTGAGTTACAAACCCCTTTTTCAACTATTTTTGATACATGCTTTTGGGGGAAAATACGAGTACTCAAACGGTATTTTTTAAATGCTATTTTACGATTGTTACCGTAAACTTATTCTATAAGCTTTATAGGCTAGTTTGCATACTTATAACGAGACACTTTTATGCTTGAAACTTATAATTTATACATGGATTGTATACGCATGAACACTTAAACAAAAACATATTTTAGCATTGTTGAATGTTTTGCCAACATGCTGTGAACACTCTAGAAACTTATACTCATACACTTATTGTCTTACACATGTGGATTATTCCACCGCTGAGGTAATAACAACATATACTTATTGTCTTACACATGTGGATTATTCCTCTGCTGAGGTAATGACAACATATACTTATTGTCTTACACATGTGGATTATTCCACCGTTAAGGTAATGACAACATACAATTATTGTCTTACACATGTAGATTATTCCACCGCCGAGGTAATGACAACATATACTTATTGTCTTACACATGTGGATTATTCCACCGCTGAGGTAATGAAAACATATACTTATTGTCATACACATGTGGATTATTCCACCGCTGAGATAATGACAACATATACTTATTGTGTTACACATGTGGATTATTCCACCGCCGAGGTAATGACAACATATACTTATTGTCTTACACATGTGGATTATTCCACCGCTGAGGTAATGACAATGCGATACCGCTAAAATTCCCGACACTTCCAAGTGACATTAGTTGCTATTAATCCCTTTGGAAAGGACCATTAGTAATATGTGGATAGCGCTATTAGGGTAGTGAGACCCTCACAACAACGTCAAATAACGATTGTGCACTATTATTAACTGGGTAGGCTTTGAGGCTTAGCAAGAAAACATTGTGAAACACTAGGATCGTCACATAGTCGTACATTATGTGGTCGATGCCTACATACTTTATATGCCACGTTACCTGGTTGGGTACAACGTGCATATGTAAACTTCTATACTTATACTTTAATTATACTAAATGTTTTAATAGTCTTTACTATTTATTGTCTCGCCAACTACATGCCGATACTCTTTTTCCAAACCTGTCTTTTGCTCGTAGGTTGCTTTGACGTTCTTGGTGAGGCGGGATTACTTGGCGTAGCTTGATATCCCCACTATTTATCATTGCTGAATGATTAATGTTTAACATTTTTTATAATGTGAGTTTTAACGTAACGAATGGTTTAATTAATGAAATACTTTTACGAACCACTAATCACGTTTTAGTAACGTTTTCCGCCGTGTTACTTTCGATTACATATAAAGTTTTTGTTAAACGTGATTTTTGAAAACAAGGTCGTTACAAGTTGGTATCAGAGCCGCGTTGCGAGTGAACTTAGCACAGAGACCAGTGTTCAGACTCGTACAAAGACGCGGTTCAAATTTTTAAAAAGAAAACCTTGACCTAGGTTGGGAAGGGTGTCTGATGAGAGTTTTTTGTTAATGATATCCGTTTCTATAATAGTGGTTGTTTCCGTTATTTATTTCTTTTCTGGTATTGATCTAAGAAGAAGAATTTTGTAAACGTTAATGCTCGTTAAAAAGTACTCGTGTTTTTATTGTACTCAAGTTAAGGGAAATGCATAGGTGGTGCATAAAGGGAGTGACGTCTTTAGGATTTGTTGAGTTAGTAGAGAAACTAGGGGGCTATAAAACTCAAATTGAAATGTAATATTTATAAGATGATTATATTGTAATCACTTCGAATTTGAAAGACGTAAAGATCCGTTAGTTGTTATAATAGGTTCGATGTTAAGTGTTGCTATGTTTATAGATGAACATAAAGTTTGAATGTTTGATATGTTACGTTTATAGATAGACATTGAATAGGTGAGATATTGTGTGTCTCGATGTAAGCCTGATTTAGATAGGCTAATGTTGGAATGAAAGAAAGAATTATGAATTTAATGTTTTGTTTATTATGGCATGTAGATTTTTGGTATAATCGGATTTTGAGCCCAAGTGTGTTATACCTAATAGTTCGATGGAATTTACTTTAGAGGTAAGTATAATGGTAGAAATCCGTATAATGAGATTAGTTTATAATTTGTCCCGTTGATATATAAAGGATTATTTTCTCTATATCTTTAGCTCTGGTGGAATTGATCTAATGATTAGTATAAACTGATTATTTTGAGACCGTGTTAAATTGTGTACACAAGAAAATGGTAAGAATATCTTTAAAAGATAAAAATTTCATTTAAGCACATAGAGAATTAAGTACTAGAATTTAGTAAGATTTCTCTAATGAAGGCAAAAGAGGGTTTAGAATGAATATGTATAATCTACGTTTCATTCCATCGAAAGATGCGAGGAAAATTTGAAAGTGAAAGATGTTGATCTAAGTTAGAAACATTTATACGTTTTCAGAATTGAAATTTATTGCTAAGGTATCTTATTGTATAGTTCTGTCGAAATTGTTAGAAATGATAAAGTAGTTTTAGGAATTTCTTAAATTGTTGGATTTAGTTTCTCACTTTGAAATAGTACTATAACTATATGTGTAATAAAGAAGGTTATATAGAAAGTGAATATAGATTTTTAGAAATATTGATTAAAGATACTGTTAAGTATAAATATCCTTTACTCATGATGAGTGATTGAAAGAATTGTGATAGAGGAGTAGTTATTTCTTTAAGGTTGTTTTGTGCTAATGGTATCTTTAATAAGAGCGGAAAGGCAAGATGTTCCGTAGATAATTTTTAGAACCATGTGTGGTTAGTACGAGTTCTTAGTGGTGTTAAGAATTCTATTCGATTATGAAGAGTTTATGTATATACTATGCATGTGAGATATAGTAAGAATTTTGGTAATGATTTAGTGTTCTTATTCGAAGATAAGAATAAGTTAAAAGAAGTTCATGATAAGATTTGAATTTCTATAGTAGTAATTCTTGTAAATTATCTTTGATGAGATCAGATATAAACTTAAGAATTGTTTGAATTTAAATATGACTTAAGGAATGGAAAATGATATTAAGTCTTGATATTTCCGTCTATTTTGAGATTGATTCGGGGACGGAATATTTTAAGGAGGGGAGAATTGTAACGACCCAAAAATATTTAAGTACTATATTTGTAATAAGATTTAAGTAAAGAACGTAGGTTGTTAAGTTCGTGGTCAAAAAGGACTAATTGTGTAAGAATGTGGCATTTTGGCCCAAAGTAGTCTTTTTGACAAAGTAGAGGGTTATATATGAAAATTTTTAAATTAATTCTTACTTAATAGTGAAGTAAGTTAGAAAGAAAAAAAAGGTATGCATTTGTTTGTGTGCGAGAGATTGTGATAGAAAGAAAAGGAAGAAAAATAATAATATAAGTGGGTTTAATCTTTCGACGGTGATTAGGTATTCATTTCTCGTCGGAAAAATAAACGGAAAGTATATTTGTGCTCCTGGTGTCGAGTGATCATTTCGGTATAATCAAAAGTTGGTGTCGTGAAGTTCTGTTTCGGACCATATCGAAAACCGGAGTATAATCGAGGTATAACGTGTTTCTTTCGTTTATATATTATGTGTTATTGTTTTGGTAGTGTTTTATAAGAGTTTTGTAGAGATAGTTAAAGTTATGAAAACCTGCAACTATAGAGGTGTTGTTTGAGGTTGAAGATGATTCGGTTGGTTTGTTTCGCTAGAACGTAACTGTAGTTACGCTAGAATGTAACTGTAGTTACGCCAACGTTACTGTAGTTAAGCTAGAACGTAACTATAGTTACGTTAACGTAACTGTGATCAGTTCCTCAAGTATGTAAAAACATCTTACGGTTGATATTGCAACCTCCCAAATCTGAGTCGGTGAAGGCTTCGAGAAAGAGGTCACTTCCTTTGGGATACTAGAGTCCCAGCCGAGGTCGGCCTTTTAGGTAGCGAAGGGTCCTATTGACTGCAGAACAATGAGATATTATGTCAGGGCGAGATGCAGTGAGATACATAAGAGAGCCTATCATGTCGCGATAGGCTGTTGGATCCACGTCAGAATCATTGTGTGCATTCGGTTCCAGATTGTGTTGCTAGGGAAAGGGAGTGGCAATGCACTTGGCATCGGTCATGTTGAATTTTTTAAGCATCTCAGTAACACAGTTGGACTGATGAATGAACATGCCATCGGACAATTTCTCCACTTGTAAGCCCAAAAATAGTTTTAGTTCTCCCGTTGCGCTCATTTTAAATTTAATTTTCATGAGTTTTTCAAAATCCTTGCATATTTGATGATTTGTTGAGCCAAAAATGAAATCGTCCACGTAGACTTGAACTAAGAGTTTAGCCTTGGGCGAATCTTTGATGAAAACTGTGCTATCGATACAACCTCTCTTGAAACCGGCTTCTAAGGGAAAAGTAGACAATGTTCCATACCACAACCGAGGGGCTTGATGAAGACCATATATGGCTTTGTTAAGCTTGTAGACCTTATCAGGGTGTTGTGGATCTTCAAACCCAGGTGGTTATTTTTGTAGACTGTGTCATTGATTTTTCCGTATAGGAAAACACTTTTAACGTCAAGCTGATATACCGTAAGTCCCATATGAGAGGCGTAAGCCAGAAAAAGACGAACTGCCTCGAGTCGAGCGACTGGTGCAAAAACGTCCTGAAAATCCAATCCTTCCTCTTGATAAAAACCTTGTACGATCGGGCGTGCTTTATTCCGAGTGATAATTCCACGATCATCTCGTTTGGACCAGAAAACCCATTTAGTGTAGATAACGTACGCGTCATTAGGTAGTATTACGAGTATCCAGACACCGAGCTTCTCAAACTGTGCTAATTCCTCTTGCATAGCATTCACCCAATTTGCGTCTTTGAGGGCCATATAGATATTTGCAGGAACTTCTTGAGAAACAAAGAAGAAGAAACGGAAATTGGCATAATCCTCTGAATTTGTAGGGGTCGCATACATCCCTTGAAGAACCTCTAGCTACAATCTAGTTTGAACTCTCGCGTTCGGATCTCCAATAATATTATCGAGCGGATGATTCTGGTGGATTCTAGACTCTGGAGGATCATTAGAATAGTCTTCATGATCGGAGTGATCCCGAGCTTATTGAAATTTCTAGTCTTTAGCGTGTGATTCTGCCATATCTTCTTGATCATCGGGTTTATCATTTGGCTAATCTTCGGGTTTAACAGCTTCATCAACAATTTCCTGAATTTTAGGCGCACGAGGAAAGATGGGATCCTCATCTTCAGAAGAGTAATCCTGGTTCTCTGCTGTTCCCGAATGTGTCACACTAGAGGAAAGGTTAAACGACTCAAATAACGAATCATAGTCAAAGAAATTGCATGACCGTTTTGTGTTTCAAAATTATAACTAGTTATTTCCAAGTTGAAAACGACTTCCACTGTGCGTGCAAGTTTTAGGTAAACGCGTTTGTTTGCACAACCTTCAACATATCCAAGAAAGTATCCTTGGACTGGTGTGATTTGTTTTCAAAACGGTACATGGAGCCCCAAAGGGTTCCAATCCAGCAAGATTCGGTTTACGACTATTGAGTAATTCATAACTAGTTTTGTCAAACCGTTTAACCGTTAACACCCGATTTAAGACATAACATGTTGTATTAACAACCTCCCCCCAGAACATGACTGGGAGGTGTGAGTCAGTGAGCATTGTATGTGCGACCTTGATCAGTGTTCTGTTTTTTTTTCCCTCTCAGCGACTCCATTTTGTTGAGGTTCATACGGAGCGCTATGTTTTTGAACTATCCCATTTGCAAGACAGTTGAAGGTCATGGTGGAGTTTTTGAATTCTGTTTCCTTATCGCTTTGTAGGCGTTGGACTTTGGCTTTGTAAACGTTATTGATCATGTCGAAGAAGTTAATCAGCGTACCAGCTGTTTCACTTTTAGCGGCCAAAACGTAGACCCAGGAATAACTAGTGTAGTCATCGGTGACTACCAAACGGTAATATTTTCCGCCAAAACTTCTTTGCTTAATAGGCCCGAATAGATCAGTGTGCATCAACTCAAATGGTGTCTCAATCGTGTTAAGGGCCTTGGGCTTGTGAGGTTGCTTGTGTTGTTTTTTAGAGTTTCCATGGGACACATTTATCCTCATACTCAAAACGTTTCAATGGAACCCCGTTGACTAGCCCTTTCTTTGTTATCTCGTTCATTTTCCGAAAATGTAAATGAGTCATCTTCCTGTACCAAATCATTGCTTCTTCACTTGTAGACTTTGACAGGTGAGTGTCGTTCATATCCAAAATATAAGTGTTCTTCGTGCGTGGTGAGCACATGAGTATCAGGTCCCCAGGAATTTCATTTATTGATTTGAGAATCAATACTTCCTTCTTGGTAAAGTAGACAAGGTTGTCGTCACATATTTGAGATACACTCAGCAAATTGTGTTCTAATTGTTTGACATAAAAGACATCCTTCAGTGTTATTTTACCATTTGTAACTAATCCAATTCCTGTTATTTCTCCACCTTTATCTCCAGCAAAATTAACTTGTCCTTTCTTTCCTGATTCTAAGTTTTTGAGCAAACTTCGTTTTCCCGTCATGTGCCTAGAACATCCACTGTCAACGTACCAGTTGTTGACGAATCGGTGACCCAGTTCCTGCACATTAAATAAAATGATTAGTTCTCATGGGGAACCGAGGCCATAACAGACATGGATTGACCTTTCTCAGTCACATAAGTGACCTTCTTGTAGACTTCTTTATTATTGTGAGAGACTGGAGACGAGTTTCGATTAGCGTGATGACTGGTAGAGTTATTTGGAACCCTATGACTCATCGGTGGGGACATGACATTGCGATTTGGAGAACTAAAACTTTGTTGATGGAAGTGTTGATAACGTTGTTCATGATATGATCGTGGGGAACTATGATAATGGTGGTCATGATATTGTCGTGGGGGACTATGGAAGCGTTGTTCATAATGATGTTGGCGGTAGGATGGAACTAAAGGTTGTTAAGGCCATTGGTGAGGACGTTGATTAAAATTTCCCATACTTGGTTTGTTGTACCCATAGTCGCGAGTATTAGTTTCTGCACGTTCATTCTTTGGGTTTCGTAGAATATGGACAGGTTTTGGGGGAAATTATTTAACTTTCTGTGGGGAAGTGCTCCTATCTGGTGGTTCTTTTGAATCTTTTTGTTTATTGGTGAAAATTGAGGCCACGTGTCCACGCTAACGACATTTGAAACAATTTACAGTCTCCATTTTATTGGGTTGATCTGGTTCAGATTCTGAGGGCATGCTTTTGACTCAATATCTTTGCTTGAGATGAACGATTTAGGCAGAGGTTTGGATGTTGAATCTTGAGTTTAAACTTTTGCACGTTGTTGTTCATGAGGTTTCGCAGATTTCTGGTCCTTAGAATTTGATGATTCATATTCATCATGTTGTGGGAGCTCGAATTTAAAGAAACTGAAATTATTATTGTATGGAGGTGGTGTTTTGTTATATCCTAGACCAACATAGTTCCCACTAGTGCGTTGACGACTTAAAATAGAATTTAAGGTAGTAGAAGAAGTGCGAAACTGTTCGATTTTTCTTTCCTGCTCAGTTAGTCTGATTTCACAATTGTTTAATTCTAGGACCTTCTCAGCAAAACTGCTCATTTAGTCTGAGTTAGAATGCTAACATTTGACAAAAGTTCAATTCTGTCCTTTTCATTCTGATGAAGTTTCTTTGAAAAATCGTTTTTTAAGTATATTTGGGTTGTCAAATTAAGCTCGAGTTGTGTTTGGTGAGTTTCCAAGGTGGATAATGACTTAGTTAATTTCTCGTTTTTAATAGTTAAGATTGTAAAAGATTTGCATAATTCTTTTACGAATTGAAGATCAAGAAGTACCTTTGAATTTTCGGTTTTGGGGTCGTCCATCTTTGCAATGAAGTTTTCGTTGGATAGATCCACCGTACAGCTGCAGGCCTTTGTTTCATCTTCGGTATCTTCAACATCTTGAGCATCTTCTTCATTTGAGCTAAGTTCACTTGCAGTTACTACTGGCTTCACTGCGTACTTCTTCAATAGATGCCATGAGTGCTTGATCCTTTTCATCAGTGCAGATTTTCCAATCATATGTGCGATCATCATGTTGAACTATCATGGCATGTTAAGCTAAGTTGCGCTGTGGTTGGGAAGTAGTTGTTCCAGTTCTGTCTTGATTTGGAGTATATTCCACCTTGGGCTGTTGACATTCTCTGGAGAAGTGGCCATGTTCTTGACAGTTGCAGCAAGGTACTTTCGACTTATCAAAAACTGCTTTGCCGGTTCTAGGACTGCGTCCTGTCCTTGCCATAAATATTTTGATTCTGTTAGTAAGCATAGCAGTTTGCCATTGTAAGTCCATTTCTTCTAAGGCGTCTTGATCGACTTGACAAAAATCTTCATCCCATTAACCTGGATCGGTGATTTTACCCTGGACTTGATTACCATATGCAGCCAAAAAATAGGATAGGATTTCTAGGCTTTCTTCAGCTAAATTGACGCTCATTGGCATTTTCTGATGAGTAGTATTAGCCTTTGGTGCCGCCGTATTTTTTCCAGTAATGGGGTGGGTGTCAGGAGTTGTCTGATCTTTGTGAGAAAGAAAAAGCAGTTACATTTCCAGAAAAACTGGACTCCGAAGTTTTTCCATAAGGCGTTTAATCTGTTATTGCGTTTGTAGTTAATCGTGCTAACTCATATCCTCTGAATCTTTCAATCACCTTTCCAAGAGTTAATGGTGGACGAACATGTCTATCGAGTTCATCCTTTATGAAGTTTACATATACCTCCTAACGCTTAGGCAAAGCATCCAAAAATCTCTCTACTGTTTCCTATGTAACTCCTATACCGTTTATGGAAAGTTCTGGAAGTAGATGATAGTATCTGTTGACAGTATGTTCAAAGTTTTCGTTGATTTCAGCTCTAAACGTATCAAATTGCCTTTTAAGGATGTTTCCTCTACTTTTTCTTTGTTTAGCAGTTCCAGCGTACTGAGTTTCAATCTCATTCCAGAGTTCGTGTGAGGTTGCATAAGTTTGGCAGATGTACTTCATTTCAATTGGCAAAGCCATTTTCAGACTTGCCCAAGCTCTGGTTTCAGAGTCATATACTCTTCTAAGATCAGGTGTGAAAAATGGAATTGGAATCTGTGTAGTTACACCGTTTGTGGTTGTCATTGGATGAAGATATGGCTTTTCAATACACAACCACATTTGTACGTCATTGTAGCAACAAAAAGATTCAAATTTATCGACCCAATCGTAATTTGTGAAGAATTAAGTAACTTGAAAGGAGTGTTGATTGATTGTTTTGAATCCATTTGAGAAATAGTTAACTTGAATGACAAACTTAATTCACGAACTTGTATGACGAACTTGATCACGAACTTAAGTGACGAACTTGATCCACGAACTTGAGTGACGAACTTGAGTCACGAACTTGATCCACGAACTTGATCCACGAACTTGAATGATGAACTTAAGTCACGAACTTGATCCACGAACTTAAATGACGAACTTGATTCACGAACTTGACTCACGAACTTAAGCCACAAACTTGAGTCACAAACATGACTTACGAACTTGAGTGACGAACTTGTTTACCAGGTTGTTCACGAACTTGATTGGACTTAGACAAAAGAATGTAGTTTAGTCAACGAACATGATTCATCCACGAACAAGGGCACGAAGATTGCCACAAAGATGATCCACGAAGATGGTCCACGAAGATGATCCACGAAGATGATCCACGAAGATGGTCCACGAAGATGATCCACGAAGATGGTTTACAAGATAGTCCGCGGAGATGATCCACGAAGATGGTTCACAAGATAGTCCACGAAGATGATACTAAGTCTTCAAAATTCACGAACAAATCTCAAACACAGCCGTCAAACCCTAATGTTTTCAAAAGAATCAGCCGTCAAAAATTAAGACAAACCCTAATTTTAACAAGCAGCAACCGAAGATATAAGAACCCTAAGTTGCAAATCGATTAAAACTGAGATTTAATCCTGAACCAAATCACGATAGAGAGCAAACAATGTGTTTTCTCTGATACCAATTGTAGGTCCAGTGGTCAGATCTACAGGATGAAACCAATTGATTACAAGGTGAAAACTCGTAATCAACTGAATCAGCACAAGTAATAATCGAGAAGCAGATAATAAGAAACACGAAATACCAAATTCTGAATACTTTGATTAATAAACACAGTTACAATCCACAAGTATTATCTCTGAATTCTCTACCAAAAAACCAACTTCCCTAAACTAACCTAAATGTCTCTTTATATAGAGAGACATGTTCGGCCAGTTAAGGCTTCACTGGGCCTCACGAACATGCAAGTTCATGAGCAGCCCATTTACCTCTATGCCCACGAACAAACATGTTCGTGGGAATACAAAATAACTAAGTAAATACTAGTACTAAATACAAAGAAAATAGAACAACTAGTCATCTAATATTTACACTAACAACATTTTTCGCGTTTTCTTGTTTAATCCGTAATGTACATGTTCCAAATCATCTTTTAACGTATTATTCGTCATTTCTTCGTCTAAAATCCCACTTAACCGTCATATTCAACCTACCATTGAATCAAACACTTTCACACAGTTAAATGTAAAAATCATATCCTATCCATCATGATTAAATACGAAATGACCAAATATCGCATATAAATAAACGTATAAATATGCGATATCAGTGGCCCAGTAGTATCATACTTCAGTTGCAAGTTGAAGGAAAAAATCCTCTCTTGAATACAAGCGTTAGCCATGTATTTCACTACATTACCAAAAATAGCCTTTTTACTATCCTTATTCATGATAGGTAGAACTATGATCCAACAATGTACTCCATACATGTGTACCTTATTGCATCTCATGTCTAAGGACAAACAAACCAATCATTTATGAATTATACTTAATGACTAACATCCAATATAATTCATTGATGGGATAATCTAGTATGCATCTTGTGGATACTATGTGAGTTGGTGAGTCCAGCTGACCAAACACTCATATATTGTATTAGTTTAATTATATTCTCATATAATTAATCGACAACAGATATTTAGAATAATAATATATGCTAAAAATATTATTTAAGGATTAAAACATGAAAAATAGGATACAATTAATATAATAAATGAAGAAACTCATATATCGAATATTTTATTTCATTTAATACTAAAATTTATTTATTACATCCTTTATCCAAATACTAAACACATATCTACATGTGATTACTAGCTAAACGAAGTCCTATACCCTTAGCATGGTGATTTAGCTTCGCTTTTGACAGAGCCTTCGTAAAGGGATCAACTAGATTATCATCTATGTGAACTTTGAGTAAATTGAGTTCACCTTGTTCCATTTGCTCACGAACATAGTGACATCTCCGATGGTAGTGTCTGGATCCTTTCTGAACACCGGGTTCATTGGCTATGATTATTGCTCCAAAATTGTCACAATACATATCCATTGAAGATTTATTTTTGGGAACCACGTCAAGCCCAGAAATAAACTTTCGTATCCAAATAGCTTACATGTCAGCTTTAGAAGATGCAATGTACTCGGATTCTGTTGTAGATATGGCTTATTCTGAAATCCGGCGTCACAATATCTAATATCCTTAGATCAGCCTCATGATTTCCACCATAAACAAGAACCATATCTTTAGTAGCCCTAAGGTACTTAAGAATATTCTTGACAACAATCCAATGGTTTTCACCAGGATTCTGTTGGTATCTACTCACAATGTTCTGTGCGAAAGCTACATCACGCCTAATGCATCTGAACGCATACTTAATAGATCCTACTTTCGAAGCATAAGGTATCCTTTGCATGCGCTCCACCTCTTGAGGTGTAGAAGCACCTTACGTGACACACAAGTCAAGTCTTTTTTGCATTGGGACTATTCCATGCTTGGAATTTTCCATATTAAATCGCTTTAATACTTTTTCAATGTAAGCCTTTTGACTTAGTTCGATTAACGGCTTTTGTCTATCTCTTGAGGTCTTGATTCCAAGAATGAAAGTCGCTTCTCCTAAATCTTTCATGGCAAAACACTTTCAAAGATAAGATTTTACATCTTGTAACATTGGAATGTGATTTCCCATTATCAATATGCGGTCTACATATAACATTAGGAAAGTAATATTACTCCCACTGGATTTTTGATATACACATAGCTCATCGGGATTTGAGTAAAACCAAAATTCTTGATTTCCTCATCAAATCGCTTATTCCAACTTCGTGATGCTTACTTAAGTCCATAAATGGGTCTCTTAATTGCATACTTTGTTGGGATATAATGGATCAATAAAGCCTTCCGGTTGATTCATGTAGACGTCTTTGTCTAGATAACCATTCAGAAAAGTTGTATTGACATCCATTTGCCATATCTCATAGTCATAGAACGTCTGCTATGGCTAAGAGAATTCTAATAGCCCTAATGTCTGCCACTGGGGAGAAGGTTTCTTTATAATATATATCATAGATTTGAGTAAAACCTTTTGCCATGAGACGAGATTTATAGATGTGTATATTGCCATCCATGTCGGTCTTTATTTAAAAATCCATTTATAATCCACCGTTTTGGTATTTGGAGGACGACCAACCAAATCCCAAACGTTATTTTCTTTCATGGACTGCATCTCCACATTCGCAGCCTTAAGCCATTTTTCCGAGTCAGGCCCTGATAATGCAGCTTTGAAGGTTCAAGGTCCACTAGGATCCCCTAATACATGATACTCATTATCTAAAGCTACATTTAGGTTTAGCTTTTGAGGTGCACGTATTGTCCTTTCAGACCTACGTATTGGAGTAACATCAACTCGAGGATGAGACTGAGGCATAACATGAGGCTCAATCGTCCCCCCCCCCTTCCCGCCAGATTGATGTTCGCCAGTTTGAGCAGAAGTTGATGTATCTTCCTCTTGAATCTCATCAAGTTCTACAATCCTCCCACTGTTTTCTTGAACGATAAACTTCGTTTCGAAAAACTCGCCATACCGTGCAACTTTAACAGTATGTTCGATAGGATTGTAGAAGTAGTAACCCATCGTTTCCTTGGGGAATCCTACAAAGATACACTTAATAGATCTTTGTTCGAGTTTTTCAGGCGTATCACGCTTCACAAGAGCCTCACAACCTCAGACCTTTAAGTAAGACATATTAGGGACTTTTCTATACCATATTATGGTATCTTATCAACTTTCTTAGTTGGAACCATATTGAGAATGAGTATAGAAGACTCAAAAGCATAATCCCAAAATGATAATGGTAGGGTAGTAAGGTTCATCATCGATCTAACCATGTCACGTAAGGTTCGATTCCTCCTCTCTGATACGCCATTGTGTTGTGGGGTATATAGAGGAGTACGTTGTTGGACAATTCCACAGGCTTGAAGATGTTCCTTACACTCTTAGTTTAAGTACTCACAACCACGGTCTGATCGAAGGATCTTGATGGTCTTGTCGAGTTGATTTTCTACTTTGTTTTGGAACACTTTGAATGTTTCAAACCCATCATGTTTATGTTTAAGCAAGTAAACATAACCATAATGGCTGAAATCATCCGTAAATGTAACGAAATAGCTATCACTTTTCTTTGACACATGTCTAAAGGGACCACATACATCAGTATGTATGATTCCTAAAAGATCGGTTGCCTTTTGCGTCTCATTTTGAAAGGGTTTCCTTGCCATTTTTCCCGATACACAAGATTCGCATTTATAAAATGAATCATCATTTGACTTTAAAAACCCTTCATGTTGACGCCTTTCAATGCGATGCTTTCCTATGTGTGCAAGACGACAATGCCTTATATAGGTTGAGGCCAAATTGGACTTAACGCGTTTAGTGCTTATATTAAACATAGAAGAGTTAATTACAAAATTCGTCCCTAAGGTTTATCTCAAATTATGGATTTCGTCCCTACGTTTAGAAAGTGGTATAAATCATCCACTTTTAGAAACTAATTACCTTTTGCGTCCCTAAGATTTTCTCCAATTACGGATTTCGTCCCTAAAGTTTGTCCTCGATTACGGATTCGGTCCCTAATATTTTCCCCAATTACGGGTGCAAATTAGAAATTAGGGACGAAAAGCGTAATTAATTTCTAAACTTGGACGATTTATGCAACTTTTTAAACTTAGGGACGAAATCCATAATTTGGGGTAAACCATAGGGACGATTTATGTAATTAACTCAACATAGAATTATTATTTAAAGACGAATAATCATGAAAATCTATTTCAAACATGCCATTAATATCAATTGCATTAAAATAATGAGCATTATTTGTAGAAACAGAAATACTGAATTCAGTAAAACAATTGGTGAATCCATTATTCTTTAAAAGAGAAACTGAAACAATTCCCCTAACAATAGTAGGTGCATAATGAAAATTTTCTAAAACAATAACTATGTCGGAGGGTAAATGTAAGTCAAAACTTCCACTGGCTTCTACAGTTGCACGTATGCCATTGCCCACATACAAGTATAGAGATCTATTCTCCAGCTTCGTCTTTTCTCTAAATCCCTGTAAGGAATTACAAATATGAGTACCACAACCAGTGTCATATACCTAAGAATTTGTTTTAGAGAAAGAATATAACTTTATAGTGAAGATACCTGAAGGTCTGGCGTTGCCGACTCGCTTCTTATCTTGCACCTCGGCTAGGTACTTAGGACAGTTCCTCTTCCAATGCCCAATCACTCCATAGTGATTGCAACCATCATCCTTAGCGGGATGCTCCTTTTAAACAACAACTTGTTTATTCTTTCTGTCCTGTTTAGCTTTGCCCTTACCTTGCGGTTGTCTTTTTTCTTTTCCTGAACCCTACCACCACTGATCCCTAGGAGCTAGTTGGTAACCGATTTGTTAGGAAGGCTTTTCTCAAACTCTACAAGAATCGCATGAAGGTCATAGAGAGTATTAGCCATACCATGTATATTTTAGTTAGGCGTAAATTCATCAAAACCTTGTGAAAATAAATTGAGAATTATACTAAAAGCAATAGATTTATGGTAGGGGCAATTCATCCTTTCCAAATGATCAAAGTATCTTTTCATGTTGATAACGTGAGTCCTTACTGACGTTCCAGCAACATTCTTACACTTATGTAATTCTTGAATCAAGTCGTTCAGTTCAAGACCGACTTGTTTCTCATACACAGTGCGAAGCTCAATAATCATCTTATCAGGCCACTTATTTTCAACTGCTTTTGTAGTTCAAGGGTCATACAGTTGAACATTTAGCACACAACTTCATTGTGACGTTTATACGTTGCATTATAAGTTGCCCAAGCCGCCACATCATGAGCATTCTAAGGCTCAAGAGATATCGGTGTAGATAATGTCTGGTAATCGCTTCATCACTCGGAGAACAATTCTCAGCAGACGAAACCAGTCATTGAAGTTTGGTCCAGTAAGTTTTTCGCTTTTGAACATTGTTTTTATTTCTGACATAATCCCGCTTGAATAGGGATTTTGTGCCATTTCTACAAAACAGAAAGAAAGTTCAATTTAGTATTCAATAAATTAATTCTTAGGAAAATTCAAAAACCCACGGTTTAATTTTCATTAAGACGAGGATCCAAATGACATAACCACCGTTCCATCAGTTGATCTGCTAGGAACAAGTGTTACTCAAATGGTAAGTGACGTTCAATAATTACGTTTCACATGCAATTACTAGAAATGAGACTTCATGTCAGTTAACGATCAAGCATCAATATGGTGATCATGACATTAATCATGTTTCTTCGCATCTTATTGCCTCGTCGTTAAGGTCTCACCGCTTAACTCGATTTAAGTCGTCCAGCTGAAGACTGCGGATAGTCCACCACCTTCTCACGATGAGTGGTAATCCACCTTTAATACTCTTTACCCCTTCTCACGATGAGTGGTAATCCACCTTTAATATTCTTTACCTACGCCTCACATAGAAGTAACGAGTAAGTACAAGTTTTCTTAGCAACATGGATGGCAATTAACTTAATTCTATGGGTGACAAAATATTTTTTGTATGAAGAAGCATGCATACAACTTCGCAACATAATTTGTAATTTAAAAAGTTAAGACCATTTTCGGTACTTCTATAATAATTTTACGTGCAACAAGATGTCTAATTCCTATACACCACGTGTATTATTTAAATGTGAAACCGTTATTATAATGCCCTTTCGTTAGCTCTATTCGAATACGACCAGGTAAGAACGGTGAGGGTGGTGAGCGTGAAGCATATTAAAAACCGACCTAATTAAGGATTAAATACACACAACCGTTTTTTCCTACACATCGCTTCTTATAGGTGAGCCTAATTAGGAGTTATACGAATAAGGATTTACGATTAATCATGAAATAGAGATAACACATTCATTTAAAATTATTCGATTTTAAATTATTTTATAGAATACACGTTCCTTCGTTGGAGCATATTACGGTATATTTTATCCAACCAAATGAGTTTTAGAACGTATAACTATAAACTAATTTAAAACCTCGTTTCATAATTCTTTAGTCAATATTATTTTAATAATAGAAAACAACAATTGGCAGTTTACATTTAAACAATAATATATGTAACTAAAAGAACTAACTATGCAACAAAGTGGGTGTGTCCTAAATAGCAAAAAAGTCTCTCTAGGTCATTATATATATATATATATATATATATATATATATATATATATATATATATATATATATATATATATATATATATATATATATAGGGAGTGGTTTATGCGAAAATCAATATTTTTGCCAGAACTGCGAGAACTCATTCTGGACCACTCATTTATTCTTCTAATATTAATTGATTATTTTAATTCAAAAGGGTAAAATAGTAAATTTATAATTTCTTTATTTTGATATTTTATCTTTCTCTCTCATGTTTTATGTTTTGTTCCAAATTTCTTGTAACAAACTTTTAATTATTTTCTAGTAAATTTTGTTCAATATCACAATTGTTTATTGGAGACTTAAATAATGAGTTCGTTGATTAGTTGTATTTTGTGTTCTAATATATGGCATATCTATGAACAATAGTTTCTCTTTTGTTAATAAAGCTCCATAATATAATTCTTCACTTACGATCATATATTTTTCTTTATACACATCATGACAAATAGAATTAAATACAAAATTATATGCTACAATGTGAGCAGCTTGCATTAAAAAAATCTACATTTAATCAAGAAACCCTTATTTTGTTTTCAGATATTAATTTATTTTTGTCATGTTCATATGATCACACACATATGTTTACAAATGAACAAAGTTTGATATCATACGCACATAATGATGATGTTTAAATTGTAATAATATATAGACGAATCCAAATTAACACGACTGACTAAGGATTAATCAAAAAGGCAATAAATCTCGAATGTTCACATTATACCATGCAATGTTCATTATCTTCATTGATACTTGTTAATGACTTGAAAATTCTTGCACCAACATATCTTCATCATCTTTGTGCATTAGTCTTCATAATATTATTTCCATATCTTCATTCAAAGAATCAAAACCTGAACACAATAAACACAAATATTATCTGAACAATCATCATTTATAGGATGTGTTCACATTTAAACATGTATGTGTTCTTTAATGAACAAATTTTAGAAACCGGAGCTGTTACATCAGGCGCAATTTGCGACCGATTACAATTCCGACAATGCTTCCCTTCAATCCTTCTTTTCGATAAACTCCCAATCCCATCTCTCATTTCCTTCACAATATTTTTAAATGACATTTTATTATCTTAATTATCAATCTAAAAAAAACAAAAAATCTAATATTAGTATGAATTCAAGTTAGACAAAAACCCTAAAAATAATAGACATACATACATATAGATATAATATATAGATATATAGATATAGATATAGACATAGACATAGATATAGATATACATATAGATCTGAGGTCATATGACTTTAATTACAAAATAAAAAACCTGACTTTGAATCTAATAAAGCGTGAACACATAAAAATTGTCAAATTTGACTATAGAAATATTTAAAAATTAATCAATTAATTAGATTTAATTAGTCTTCTTAATTAAAAACTGAAGAATAAAAAAATTAATAAATGTATATCTGGGATGAAATTAGGGTTAAGTGGATCTTTCCGGAGTAGATCCCGGCACCAGTGGACGGAGTTAAATTGGAAAAAGGGAATCAATTAAGGGCATAAAATTGGCATGCTTGTTATAAAAGGAAAATATACACATCGATTCTCACACACGACGATCGCAATAGAATCTCCATCATCATAATCACTACATCCGCCGCCGTCGGTCCGATGAGGCTTCACATCGAAAACAGCGAAAAATAACTAAAACATCTCCGCGAAAATCTTGATTCATCTAATCGTCCATTACACGGATTTATACTTCTTCAGGTATATATCTTCATTTAATAAAGGAGTTTTGGATCTGGATTGATTTGGGGGTGAGAAGATAAATATGTGTAACTGTATATGATTTTAGGGATACATATTTTATGGTTAAAAATGAGAGATACAGTGAGATTTTTAAGAATGTAATGTGAAATCACAATAATACCCTTATGAAATTTATAAAAGTTCACTCAATGTTTAAATTAATAACAAAATTGCCATTTTCATTTATAATCGTTGATCTGATCATCTA
>CAJVGC010000001.1:58973704-59163975 GCA_910822075.1 Senecio squalidus | reverse complement strand
TGACCTATCACCATAAGTCACATGTGTTAAGTTATATGTTTTGTTTACTCAGGAGATGCTAAATGAAGGACGGGGATTTTCGGAGGATCCATTGGGATCACTAGATTTGCTTACAGAGGAGCCCTGGGTACTGAAGAACAACGTGGGCGTGTACGTGGGATGGGTCGATTTGTAACACATCAACAGTACTTTTTAATACCCAAGAATGTCAAGCAATACCTGAAACAACATGATAAGAAGATGAATAAACGCTAAAAGCTGTTGAAGATGAGTTACAAATAAGAAGATGTGCAACATATGTTTCAGAGGGTGCAAGTAATTGTCGAATGTCGAGTTCCAGTGATGAAGAAGAAGAAGAAGAAGAACCAGATGTACCAAATGAACCAACTGTATGTCTTAGTTTGTCATAAATTCATTTCAATTCTTGTCTCTTTTAATAATATTTGTACATTTTGTAGGATAAATCATGCTATCTTGCGGTTGACGAGCCTTCAAATATAGTCGCCAAAGGAACGATAGTGAATCAGACTCTCTCGGGTATTTGAAGTTAAATTTAATTCTTTAATGTTTATATATATATTCTTATACTTATTAATATTTATTTGTTCATATATTAGATGTGAACATTGAAGTTAAGGTGGACACATCTGTTCAACCAGAAGCTTTCATACCGATTCCAATTCCCGATGAGTTTGTTGTGACTGTTAAAGATGCCATCGGGTACTTGCTAAGTTGGCCCAGTCACCTAGTCATTCCATGCTCTGGTTTGGTAAGACTGTTTTATAAAACATTTTAATAATTAGAACAAATTGGTTTGTTAATAATACTTAATAATAATTTTGCAGAACAAGATAGTGGCCAAAAAGAAGGATAAAAAGGCTGCCGATGACAAGGAGAAAAGAAGAAAAGAACAAAGGAAGGTACAGATAAAAGAAAACAAAGAAGAAGAAGAAAACAAAGAAGAAGAAAACAAAGAAGAAGAAAACAAAGAAGAAGAAGAAGAAAAAGACTTGGCAAAAAAAGAAAAAACAAAGCGAGAAAGAGAACCCGACAACGAAGAAGAAGAACCGAGGATGTCAAAAAAAGGTACGATGCCAAAAAACATCAAATTTTACAGGTTTGTTTAAAGTTATTTATAGTGACCATAAGCTGTATTGTTACAGTTGCTGTTGAAGAAGCAAAAAGCCCAGAAACTGTCGGCTCCGTTGCAAAAGTGAAAAAGAAAGGAACTCCGTTGAGAAAAATGACGACGAGAGCTCAGAAGAGAGGGAGGAAAAGAGTTGAACAAAGGATGGGATTGAAAATGGCTGCAGTGATGGTTGATGGACAAGTTGCAAAGGTCGATAGCATAAAAGTGCAATGCGAGGATGAATTGTTTGGGCACCCCAGTTATACGTACTTAAACTGGAATGATTTTGACAAATTATTTGCAATGGATGAGTTAAGCGGGGCTGTCGTTGCTTCTTATATCATGTAAGTAGTTTATAGCAGATTTGACAGTTAATAGTATGTTAACACGACTAATTGAATGTACACTTTGTATGTTAATTGTTAACAGGTTCCTGTATGAGCAAATCAAGAATGGGTCACACAAACAGATCATGGAATTTGTTTCATGACCCCGACTGCGACAATGCATCATGAACGTAAAGCGAGGGCCAAGAATATCGAGGATGCAAGTCGAGTTATTGCAAAAAGGTTAACTACAAGGAAGCAAAATGACCTCGTCTTAATGCCATACAATCCCGGGTTAGACTTTCGACAACATTTAATTAATTAATATAAATTAACATTAATTAACAGAATCTGAATTTTTTGTTATTTGTAGACGACATTGGGTGTTAGGCGTGCTGAACATGAAGACAAGTACTTGCTATTATCTTGATTCCCTAAAGATTAGCGACGTCAATCATCAGTTCAAGCAAATAGTGGATGCGTAAGTAATACTTAACTGGGTACTTTTTAGGGTAAGTTTGCGTTTATGATGCGTAACTAATACTTAACTTGGTTCTTTGTAGGGCAATTGCATTGTATGATGTAGAAGCTGGAGCCAATAAGAGGACCAAACTTAACTGGGTTAATTCTAAGGTTAGTTATTTGGTTAGTTTTGTTAAGGATTACATAGCATATTAGGCATATTAGGATAGAATACCTATAGTTGTATGTATATTTATGATGATGCTGTTGAAGTGTAATTTTTGGAATAGAAAACCTGGAAAACAATTAGCCCTGTTTGTAGTAGTTGTATATATGTTGCATATTAGGAGGCTGCTGAAGTTGTGTTTCTTGAGCAAAATTACTTCATATTAGGCATATTAGGAGGCTGTTGAAGTTGTGTTTCTTGTGTAGTGTCCACGTCAGCCCGGATGCACCGAATGTGGGTACTACACGTTGAAGTTTATGAAGGAAGTAGTTAAACATGGAGTTCCGGTTCTGGAAAATGACATTGTAAGTACTAATTATCTGTTTTAAGTAGTTTAAGTAGTAATTAATTGTTTCTAAAATGTTGTTTTATTTGATTAGATTGGTGGTGAAAGCAATGAGTACACGGAGGCGGATTTCGATGATATTCGAGAAGAATGGGCAATTTATGTGTCAAACTTTATTTTTAGGTAGAAATCGAACTCGTTGTAATGAAACATATAGTTAAGTTAGTTATTATTAGACAAGTGTTAATCGAACTCGTTGTAAGGAAAACGCATGGTTTGGATTATATATGAAATGCGTTAATTTTGTACAATTTTCAGATTGTTGGTCAGGTTTATTGTCATGTATATATATAATATATATAATATATATAATATATAATCACCAGATTTTATAAAAAAGAATTTTATTTAAAAAAAATTAGTTTGCATAACTTTGACACGCAATTTCATTAGTCAAAAACAAATGTCATATAACGCGAGTCAAAAACGAAGGTCAAAAAAGAAAGTCATATACCGCGTGTCTTAAAACGAAAGTCAAAAAAGAAGGTCATAAAAAAGCGCGGGTCATTCAGCTGTGACGCCTCAATGAGCGTCATAAATTATTTATGACTGGTCCATCCTTGACGCGCATTTGCGCGTCATAAAGCCTCTTCTTGACGCGCATTGCGCGTCATTAATGGCCCTTTTTGTAGTAGTGTCAAATGGGGCTAAATGAGCTTGCCATCTAGCAAACATTTGTTTTGAAACATCATATTTGAAATCTTTAGTGAACATAAATTTTGCAGATTGACAATCAGTCCTTATTGTAAACTGTTGATTATATAAGTCATCTTGGAAGTTTAAAACACATTTAACAATTGATAAGATTTCTTTAGCTATTGTAGCATAATTCTTTTGACCATTATTCCATTTTCCGGAATAAAATCTAACCAAGTATTCTAATTTATTTTCTGGATTAATTTGTTTTAATATTCCTCCGTAACCTATAGCAGACGCATCTGTTTCAATTATTTTTTCCCAATTTGGATTTGCTAAGGATAAACAGTGTAAATTTTTTACCTTTTCTTTTATTTTTTGGACTGTTCTAGTATGTTCTTGTGTCCAAGGAGTAGGAATCTTTTTTAGTCTATCATATAAGATTGATGTATCTTGTGCTAAATTTTTATAAAAGGGAGAAATATAATTTAAACTTCCTAAGAACCTCTGTAATTGTGTCTTATCCATTATTTCATTTGGAAATTTTGAAGCAAATTCAATACTCCTATTTATTGGAATTATGCTTCCTTTTTCTATATTGTGCCCTAGAAATCTAACCTTGGTCTGGAATAACATCATTTTTGGTTTGGAAATTACTAACCCATTTTGAATAATTAATTTTTCAAAAATTTCTAAATGTTTAAAATGTAATTCAATATTTTTAGAGATATTAGAATGTCATCAATATAGACAATAATAAACTCTCCATATGGATTAAATATATCATTCATAATCTTTTGAAATTCAGAAGGAGCATTTATTAATCCAAAAGGCATGACATTCCATTCATATTGTCCAAATGGAACATTAAAAGCAGTTTTATATATATCTTATTCATCTATTTGAATCTGCCAATATCCAGATTTTAAGTCAAATTTAGAGAATATATTAGAATTATGTAATATATCTAATAAATCATTTTTATTTAGAATTGGATATCGAATCCATTTCAAAACTTTGTTTAGAGGTTTATAATTTATAACAAGTCTAGGTACTCCCCTTTCTTGTTCTGCATGTTTATTAACATAAAAAGTTGTACAAGACCATTGTGATTTTGATGGTCTTATTAATTTCTTATTAATTAAAGATTCAATTTCATTTTTGCATAATTGCAGATATTCAGAATTCATTTGGTAAGGTCTTGCTTTTGTAGGAATTTTATCTTCATTAAAATCTTCTTCGTAAGGAAGGCTCACCGTATGCTTTTTTCTATTCCAAAAAGCATTAGGATGATCATTACATATATGTAATGAAAATTTATTTGTTATTAACTTTATTTTATCTTGTAATTTAGGATTGTCTAATTGTTCATCAATTGTATAAGTTTGAATTTCGTGTTTTAAAAAATTTATTTGATTATTTTTTGCAATTAACATGTCTTGTATCTCATTTATCATTATAGTCATTGGTCTAGTAATGAATTCAAATTTAATAGGTTTTCCTTCGTATGTTCCAATAATTCATGTGGAATCTATCATTTGAATTGGAAATATTTTATTTAGAAATGGTGCTCCAAAAATCATTTGGTTAGTTATATTCTTAACAAGGACAAAATTAGTAGTAATGCATATATTATTTTGACAAATTTTTGTATTTGAAAGTTTATAATTAATCTTTAATGGTATTTCGTTAGCAGCTTTTAAACCTTGTTTTGTTTTTTAAAAATATTTAGTAGGAATTAATCCTTCCTATAAGCAATTTAAATCTGCTCCACTATCCACAAGAGCAATAAAATCCTTAGTAAAATTATTTGCTACAAGTAATTTGATTTTTATTAGCCATTTCTGAGATGTAACAATTTCCATAATATTTAAGAATTCCTGATTCTCTGGACTATCATCTTGAATAATATTTTTCCCCTTTTCTAAATTTATAATTCTATTTTCAAGAGATAAATTATTTTTTTTAATTCCTTGAATTTCCTTTTTGAGATTATTAATTTCAAGTATTAAATCATCTTTTCTTATTTGATTGCTACTTTGATGTTTCTGTTTTAATAAATTAAAAACTTCCGACATCATGTAATTTTGGTTGTTAGGTAGTGTATTAACATGCCCTAAAGAATTTTTTTCTTCTTCTTTTAATAATTCATCAACTAATTTTGATCTTACTTCAGGATCTTTAACTAATTTTATTAACTCAAAAGTTTCGTTATTTAATACATTTATTTTTAAATCTTCAAATTGAGCTTGGATTTTATATATTTCATCTTCCAATCTATTATCTTGACATTCACAATCTGATTCTGCCATTAAAGATTCATTATCTAAACATTGTAAATTTTCTTTGTTTCAGAATTATCAGAAGTTAATAAAATTTTTGATAAACTTTCTTTTAACTCATCACTGATTTTTAGACTATTTATTTTCTTTTTCATCTTACATTTATTTGCAAAATGTCCGGGTTTACCACATTTGAAACAAACCTTAGATTTCTTTTTAAAATGATTTTCAAATTTTCTATTTGTCTTATAATTTTTTCTTTTTTCTGAAAACTTCTTTTTCTTTCTAAAAGTTCTGAATTCCTTATTATCTTTAGAAGTTGTTGGTTTGGAAGGAGAACAATCCATTCCAAATTGTTCACAGAAATGACCTATTTGTTTTCTTTCTGTCAATCTATTTTTCTTCATTTGTTGATTTAATTTAATCTCATTACAAAGTCCTAAACCTTCCTGGACACAGACTCCTATTAATTTTCCATAAGTAAAATTTTCATATTTAATTGAGGATTCATTTCCCCTTAAAGCAGTTCTTACTCTTTCAGCAAATAAGCTAGGTAAACCATCAATAAACTTTGACTTCCAATGATTACTATTAGTATCAGGAAGCTCCATAACTCTTGATAAAAATATATCTTTATACCACCTAAATGATGTTAAAGTTGGGCATCTTAATCCATTTAAGAGTGTTCTAATTGTATCAGAATTATCTGACCATCTTCCAGTAAAATGTTCAATTATGTTAACAACCAAAGTATATACTGCTTGAGTAGTTTCTATATTATTTTCTGTTTGAACAGTATTAAGAATTAATGTATGATCTTCGGGTTTTAAATAATTATCCCACCATCCTTTTAATTGACCTGTAAACCCTGCAACTATCATATTTGCGATGGTTTTATCACTATTTCCATTATTTTTAGCAATAGTGATGTACATAAGCATTCTATGTGCTAAATTGTAAATTTGTCTTTCAGAGTAACCATCTATATTTCATTCATATATGTTTTTGCCACTATAACTATTATTAATTGTATATTCTTGTTCCTCATATAAAATATCATGAGGGGTCGGTCTTGGATAATAAAACATTCTTTGATATGGTTTACTAGAGAATTTATTTGAATAAGTATTCTCTGATCTACTTATTTTATTCATTTCTTCATTAATATAGTTTTTGTATTCTTCATTAGAAAAAATTTCTAATTCTTCTTCTAGAGTATTTATTTTTAAATTTTTTAATTGTTCACTTATAAGTTTTTCTAAAGTCTTTGTATTTTGTAATTTAAAATCAGTAATTTCTGGTGGAGGTTGGACACTATTTATTATTTTAGTTTCTTTGGTTTCCTCTTTTTGAAAATGATCTATCAATTGTCGAACCCTATTATCTAAAGAAAACAATTGTTCTCCTAAAACAATAGAGTAAAGATTTGCAAAATTTTGTTGTTGTATAAGAGCATTAATTTGCTCTGTTGTATTTTTTAAAGCGTCATCTTTGAATAATTTTTTAAATGCTTCAAATTGTAAGCTAATTTCTCATTTTTTTATTCTAAAAATTGATTGTGGAGGAAAAATTTCTTTAACGATTTTTCCGTCTTTCAAAATATATTCTCTTTCTAAACTAGAGATATAATTTGCAACATAATTATCAAAATACCATGGAACGAAATATATAATTTGATTTATTTGTTCCAAATAATCGTAAAATTGATCTTGAAGAAGTATTTGATCATCCTTTGAGATATTTTTGAAAAACCAATTTCTAAATGGTTTCCATTTAGGTAATCTAAATTCTTCAGAAATTATGGATCTTGCCTGTGATCCTTTTGTAAAATCAATATTTTGTGACTTATCCATAATTAACATATAACAAGAGAATTTATAAGTTGTTCTAGAATATTTATTCTATATTTAATTGCTTTTCTTAATACAGACCTTGTTTTAAGTAATTCTATTAAAGATCCATGCGATTTATAATTTATAACATTATTTATATGAATATCTATACCATCTAATATTATTTTGTTTCTTAATATTTGTTGATGGATTGTATTCATAAATTGAATTTTTTCTCTATTCATTTTTATTTGTTTTCCACAATCCATTTAAATATTAAAGTCAGCTTCTGAGGCAGGCAGGAATATCCTCATCATCATAAATTTCTTGAACAATATTATTATTTATTTTCAAATTTTCAATTTTTCTTTCTTCTCTTATTTGAGAAGTTGAATTTCTAGATGGAATTGATGGAGGGATTTCGACTTTGTAATCCAATGGAGAAAATTGAGAATAACTAGATGTAGTTCTATTAGATTTAGTTCTTCTTATTAAAGGAGATTCTTCCTCATCTTTTTCAAATTCTATTTTTATTGTTCCATTTGAATCCTGAATAATATTAGTTAGATTACTATTTATTGTAGGTTGAGGAGGTATAGCTTCCTCGATAATCCAATTTGTTGGAAAATCAATTTCATTCCATTTGATAATTTTTTTAGTGGAAATCTTTGATAAACTAAAATTAGATTCAATTAAAATTGTTTCATTTTTTGGTTTATCAACTCTTTTACATCTAGGATTCATTGTTACTAGAGGTTTATAATAAATTCTATAACATATGCAAATTAATTCAGATCCTGGCATATAATTATATCCATGAGTCTTAACATTTAGGGTTAATGCATCTAAAATATTAGCATCAGTTAAAGATAATTGTAGATTAGGATAGACATTAAAATAGACTGGACCATGGGCCAAACTAGATTGTATAATTCCAATAAGAGATTGTTTCCAATTCCTATTTCTACCATCCCGTAAAACAGCCATAAAGCTTTCTGGTAGGCCTTGTAAGGTTAAAGGTTTAAATGCAATTTGAACTAATCCTATATGTAAATAATTATATTCATTTTTATATCTATGTGTGACAACCGCAAATTTCGTAACACTTTTGCGTTTTATCATCTACCGTTATTTTTATTTATTTTATTTTGACCCTATTATTATTGATAGTTATTTTGTTTCACGCGATTTGGTTTAGTCGGGATTTAAATGATTGTTTTGTCCTTCGTGACGTAAACGTTATAGTACCTAAGTGCCTAGCAATTATAAGTATTCTCGTAGGTTAATATTGATATTTTAAAGCCTTCGTCTTTTCGAGAAAAATTAATGTTTAAAATATTACAAATGTTACCCTCTAAATAAAAATCTATTACAAAGTTAGTCCTTTAACGAGAACTAACGAAATCTGTTACAAATTCAGTCCTTTTAACGGACAAACTAACGGATCAGTTATGGCCATGACCGCGGCGGTGACCGCGAGGCGGTCGCATGACCGCGGCGGCGACCGCGAGGCAGTCGCAGACCTGCAGATTTCAATCACATATGTTGCCAAAAACGCTTTTTGACTCTCCTTGAGATTCCAAACCACATGCAAACATGTGATTTCTGCCCAAAACTTACTCTAATGGGTATGGATGAGTGAATTGTGGATCCTTGACCAATTCAACTCATCTCTCATTCCATTTTTCCTCCTTAACCCATTTTTCAACCCATTTGGTCAAAAGTTGTGTTTTTTTCTCTAACTCAAACCCTCTCTAGAATCCTTTCATTTCTAGGAATTTCTAGGGAGATAAACCACATTCAAGAGTGGTATTTGAGTTGAGGAAGACCAATTAAAGACATCCTTTGAGTTCTACAACTTTCGGTAAGTAAACTTTCTTTGAAAACCTATCTTTACATACATTAGTTTTCCTTACTTTGACACCAAGACTTTACTAACCAAACTCTTGTATTCTTGCAAGGAGTTCTTCCATCAAAGTTTCACTTTCCGGCTTATTCTTGAGTTGGAAGGTTTCAAGACTTGGAAAAATCCGGTAAGAAAGCTTTTATAACCACTTTTCCTTAATATTTTCTTCTTGAAAAATATATTCTAACATATGGTTTCTTCTTACATTTGGAGCTCTTTTCTCCACACTTTCCCTTGGAAGCTCATTTCCGGGTTGTTCTTGAAGAAGAGAAGAGTTTCCGTCCTTTTGAAAGTGGTAAGTAAAAATCCCTTACAAACACTTTTCTTTTACTTTCTTCTTCATGAAAAGTCCATATCCTAACGGTTTTCCATTTTCTTCTTATGTGGAGCTTGTTACTCTCCATAACCTTCCTTGAAGTCTTCCGGCAAAAGTCTCAAGACTTAGTTGTTAATTCAAGAACTTTCCGGTAAACCTTCATTTTATCATCTTTACGTTTTCTTTTAATTCTTCATTCTTCTCACCTAAACTACCTTAAAAACTTGTTAAAATGATTAAAATGACTAATATGACTAAATATCTAAAAGTTACTATAAAACTTAACAACTTTGTCATGTAATAAGTTATTAGATAACTTAACCAAAAATGTATGTTAAACATATAAAAACCGGTTAAACACATATAGGTTTATTAGTAAATTCTCTATCGAAAATGTTCCAACACCTTTCTTGAATATTAGTGGACTCGTACAAAATCTAAGTTGTAATATCCCAAAAATTTAAATACATATTTTGAGAAATAAGCAATAAGATAAGTTTGGGTTTAAATATGTTTAAATTATAAGCTAGGTATTATAATAATGATTATATTATTAAAGTTATATTTTTCTAAATTTAATATAATTGAATTAATCCTAAGTTGTAAAATAATAAAGTTAATATAAGTTAAATATTATCTTTTTCACATGATTAATGAATACTTAAAATAATATATTTTTAATACCTTGAACATTTGATTCTTCTTTGATTATATAAGCTTAAATTTTCTAAATAACTAAATACATTGTATGATTTAATCATACATTATAAACAAGTCTAGATTCATAACAAAACCTTTGGATACCATATCATTATAACTTCATCATAATTACTTTTAATCATCATTTATCACAAAACTAATGATATTTTAATATGTGACTATTCACCAACTTTTTTTTTATTACAATTTCATAAAATGTTTCTTGAGTTTTTCCATTTCTCCCATTGATTTTCTAGACCTAAAATTCTGCATCATTTTTTCATCCAAATTGATTAAAAATAAGTGTAATTGATCTATTTTGAAGTAGAAGAGAATGGTAAATCATCACACAAGTTTTAAGGTATGTTTAAGAAAGTTTTCTTTTATTTTTTTTTCTAAATAATCAACTAAATCATATGTTTTACTCCATTTAAAGATCACATCAAAAATTCTTTATAATACCACATATCTTATGTTATTTAAAAATTTGATGGGATAAACTTTTGATAAAACACCACGTATATGAATATATATATTTTGACACATCATGAATAAATTAGAAAATAATCTTTATATAACCTATAAGTGGATATTACAAACTCCTATTTGATTATGTCCTAATAGGTTCCATTTGTTAGATATCTTTTGGTGATCGTTTATTCGGTAAACTTTATTCGAATCGAATGCTTTTCGTTGGAAATTGAGGTACGGATATTCTATACATTATATGTATATTTGGTGTCTTGTTCGATTGATTATTTGTTATATTGGTTATTTTGATTGTACGGATATTCTATACATTATATGTATATTTGGTGTCATCTTTCGATTGATTATTATTGTGATTATTGTTACGAATTTTCGATACATTTATATGTATATTTGTTGTCTTCGTTCGATTGATTATTTTGATTGTTCCTTAACTTTCTTTTTAGTATTCATTTTATTATTCGTATATTGTTCATTCGATATCTTATGTGCCTTATTTTGATTCATGGCTTCCTTATGTGCATTTTCATAATTCTCTTGATATATATGTTTCTTTGATCTTTTGTACATATATATTATCTTTCAATAGTATTATGTTATTCGAAATATGTTTGCACATATGTCTATCTTATACATTCTTTTTATTCAAAACTCACCTTATTGTTTTGCATCTTCCTTCGATACATGTTTCTTGAGATTGTTGATACAAATTCATCGTTCTTCTCGTATGTGTATCTTTTGACCGTTTGTACAAATTTCGTATAAGTCTCTTTGAAAATCTCGTTAAATGATTTGAAATATTATTGGTATGACATGTATGTTTGCATAAAAGTTCTCTAAGTTTTGTTGTAAAATCATATGACTTAATATTGATCATTTGGTGTACTAACGAGAATTTGTGATCATGTGTAGATTTGGAAATGACTAAGCTAAAAGTATTTTATGTGTCAAAAACCGTGTCTCGAAAATCCCTACCAAAACAACCCCGAAACAGTCCCGAATCAGCCCCGAATTAGTCCCGAATCAGCCCCGAATTAGTCCCGAAACAGCCCCGAAAAAGTATCGAAACAACTCGGTAAAGAACACGTGTGATTGTGGTAATTGGTACGGTGATTCGTATAAAGTGTCACTCATTCCGTGTGGCTTTACATGTCCCGATAAGGACCCGTTAAGTTATTATTTCGTAAATAGATTGATAACGTTGTCATGGTAACTCGTGACAAGATTAGAACGAACGGTTGGGTAGATACGTGATTTTCAATATAAATAAAATGTCACATTATATAACATTTTACGTTTGTGGTTAAACTAGTTTACGTACATTATAAATAAATTTTTAAACATATTTTGGAGTCTATTAATCACTTTAAAAATTTGTAAAATTATTTTGGAATTTGTAACATATAAGTCGGTTAAAACGGTTTTGTAAGATATGCCTAAGAGTAACCTATCCATGGAGGTCCCATGGGCGCGTTATTGTGACACCAATAATGTGGCATCGACCGTAGCGGTGTATTTTGCTATATCTACGGCGTCTCTTTTTGTTTACCCGGATTATGGTAAGGCGCACTAAGTATTATTTGTTATAAGAGGCGTATGGATCGATCCTAGGAATTTTGTGTGTTTGATGGTGGACGTTTATCGTAGTGTCATACGAAACGTTTGCACCTTTTGGAAAGACTAGTGGTATGTGTTACCCTAGGATTTCATTTGATATTTGTTACCCATTTGTTTGACTCTTGGTGCATTATTTTACGAAATTTGGCTTTCTAATATTTGGATATATGTTGGTAATACTTTGATATGTTCACGTTGGATACGATGGAATTATACATATTTATATTTTGTTTTGAAAATAAGTTTACTTTGGAAATTAGTTTTGTCTTGCAACTTTGTATTTTAAATAAGTTTTGTATTTAACATTTTATGCATGTCATACCTATTCCGTGTCATTTGTATATATCTGTTCACTGAGCATTCGCTCAGCCGTTTTCCATTTTTTCTTTCTTAAACGGCAGGTACTCAGTGGCTTTGGGGAATGGGGTCGAGCGTAGAGAGATTAAGGATATAGAACCCTTTCCATAGACTATTTAATCTTGTTTAGTCCCTCATTTTGAAAATTTGTCTTTTGAATATTCGGTTTGCTTTTGCATAAGTTTAACGCCCTTTTGCCTTTTAAGTTCCTTTCGATATCATTTTGTATGCTTTGTAAGATTGGGGCGTTACAGAATGGTATCAGAGCTTCGGCTCTTTCCTGTAGAAACTTAGACTTAAGTAATGACCTGTGAGATTGGGTAGATTTTGGGTTAGGATTTCATTTTCGTATTTTGATAAATTCGTTCTACTTTTGAATCTTTCCTTTGGTATAGATCGTTCTAATCACTTCACGATTTACTCCTTCGAATTTTTCTTATCTCGTCTCGATTGATATTTGCTATGTTTTCGTTTCGTAACTTCCTTCAATTTCGAGGACGAAATTCTTTTTTAAGTAGGTAGATTTGTAATATCCCAAAAATTTAAATACATATTTTGAGAAATAAGCAATAAGATAAGTTTGGGTTTAAATATGTTTAAATTATAAGCTAGGTATTATAATAATGATTATATTATTAAAGTTATATTTTTCTAAATTTAATATAATTGAATTAATCCTAAGTTGTAAAATAATAAAGTTAATCTAAGTTAAATATTATCTTTTTCACATGATTAATGAATACTTAAAATAATATATTTTTAATACCTTGAACATTTGATTCTTCTTTGATTATATAAGCTTAAATTTTCTAAATAACTAAATACATTGTATGATTTAATCATACATTATAAACAAGTCTAGATTCATAACAAAACCTTTGGATACCATATCATTATAACTTCATCATAATTACTTTTAATCATCATTTATCACAAAACTAATGATATTTTAATATGTGACTATTCACCAACTTTTTTTTATTTAAATTTCATAAAATGTTTCTTGAGTTTTTCCATTTCTCCCATTGATTTTCTAGACCTAAAATTCTGCATCATTTTTTCATCCAAATTGATTAAAAATAAGTGTAATTGATCTATTTTGAAGTAGAAGAGAATGGTAAATCATCACACAAGTTTTAAGGTATGTTTAAGAATGTTTTCTTTTATTTTTCTTTCTAAATAATCAACTAAATCATATGTTTTACTCCATTTAAAGATCACATCAAAAATTCTTTATAAAACCACATATCTTATGTTATTTAAAAATTTGATGGGATAAACTTTTGATAAAACACCACATATATGAATATATATATTTTGACACATCATGAATAAATTAGAAAATAATCTTTATATAACCTATAAGTGGATATTACAAACTCCTATTTGATTATGTCCTAATAGGTTCCATTTGTTAGATATCTTTTGGTGATCGTTTATTCGGTAAACTTTATTCGAATCGAATGCTTTTCGTTGGAAATTGAGGTACGGATATTCTATACATTATATGTATATTTGGTGTCTTGTTCGATTGATTATTTGTTATATTGGTTATTTTGATTGTACGGATATTCTATACATTATATGTATATTTGGTGTCATCTTTCGATTGATTATTATTGTGATTATTGTTACGAATTTTCGATACATTTATATGTATATTTGTTGTCTTCGTTCGATTGATTATTTTGATTGTTCCTTAACTTTCTTTTTAGTATTCATTTTATTATTCGTATATTGTTCATTCGATATCTTATGTGCCTTATTTTGATTCATGGCTTCCTTATGTGTATTTTCATAATTCTCTTGATATATATGTTTCTTTGATCTTTTGTACATATATATTATCTTTCAATAGTATTATGTTATTCGAAATATGTTTGCACATATGTCTATCTTATACATTCTTTTTATTCAAAACTCACCTTATTGTTTTGCATCTTCCTTCGATACATGTTTCTTGAGATTGTTGATACAAATTCATCGTTCTTCTCGTATGTGTATCTTTTGACCGTTTGTACAAATTTCGTATAAGTCTCTTTGAAAATCTCGTTAAATGATTTGAAATATTATTGGTATGACATGTATGTTTGCATAAAAGTTCTCTAAGTTTTGTTGTAAAATCATATGACTTAATATTGATCATTTGGTGTACTAACGAGAATTTGTTATCATGTGTAGATTTGGAAATGACTAAGCTAAAAGTATTTTATGTGTCAAAAACCGTGTCTCGAAAATCCCTACCAAAACAACCCCGAAACAGTCCCGAATCAGCCCCGAATTAGTCCCGAATCAGCCCCGAATTAGTCCCGAAACAGCCCCGAAAAAGTATCGAAACAACTCGGTAAAGAACATGTGTGATTGTGGTAATTGGTACGGTGATTCGTATAAAGTGTCACTCATTCCGTGTGGCTTTACATGTCCCGATAAGGACCCGTTAAGGTATTATTTCGTAAATAGATTGATAATGTTGTCATGGTAACTCGTGACAAGATTAGAACGAACGGTTGGGTAGATACGTGATTTTCAATATAAATAAAATGTCACATTATATAACATTTTACGTTTGTGGTTAAACTAGTTTACGTACATTATAAATAAATTTTTAAACATATTTTGGAGTCTATTAATCACTTTAAAAATTTGTAAAATTATTTTGGAATTTGTAACATATAAGTCGGTTAAAACGGTTTTGTAAGATATGCCTAAGAGTAACCTATCCATGGAGGTCCCATGGGCGCGTTATTGTGACACCAATAATGTGGCATCGACCGTAGCGGTGTATTTTGCTATATCTACGGCGTCTCTTTTTGTTTACCCGGATTATGGTAAGGCGCACTAAGTATTATTTGTTATAAGAGGCGTATGGATCGATCCTAGGAATTTTGTGTGTTTGATGGTGGACGTTTATCGTAGTGTCATACGAAACGTTTGCACCTTTTGGAAAGACTAGTGGTATGTGTTACCCTAGGATTTCATTTGATATTTGTTACCCATTTGTTTGACTCTTGGTGCATTATTTTACGAAATTTGGCTTTCTAATATTTGGATATATGTTGGTAATACTTTGATATGTTCACGTTGGATACGATGGAATTATACATATTTATATTTTGTTTTGAAAATAAGTTTACTTTGGAAATTAGTTTTGTCTTGCAACTTTGTATTTTAAATAAGTTTTGTATTTAACATTTTATGCATGTCATACCTATTCCGTGTCATTTGTATATATCTGTTCACTGAGCATTCGCTCAGCCGTTTTCCATTTTTTCTTTCTTAAACGGCAGGTACTCAGTGGCTTTGGGGAATGGGGTCGAGCGTAGAGAGATTAAGGATATAGAACCCTTTCCATAGACTATTTAATCTTGTTTAGTCCCTCATTTTGAAAATTTGTCTTTTGAATATTCGGTTTGCTTTTGCATAAGTTTAACGCCCTTTTGCCTTTTAAGTTCCTTTCGATATCATTTTGTATGCTTTGTAAGATTGGGGCGTTACATAAGTATTATATATCTAATCTATATTATAAACGAGCTTAACCAAAACATAACTAAAATCTTTTAAAATAAGTATATGTATGAATATGTGTATTTTATATAAGCTACTTAGGAGTTATTTGACTAAATAACTTCAAATAACAATCTGTAAATATTCCGTTAAGACTTAAACTAACTAACCAAAAGCTAAAACGACTTAGAACGAAAACAGAAACCTTGGCTCTGGGCACTGAGTGCGCCGCGGTGGCCTTGGTGCGCCGCGGTCAGCACCAGTCCCAGACCAACAATGTTGTCGTTTCTTTTGTTGCGTATTTTGGACGATTTTTAAGTATACATAACCCTATTTGTAGTATACGTAAAGTATTATACACTAATCAACATATGTTTTGAACTCAAAACATAAACGCAATCTTAAACAACATATTATTTACTATCATAATCGTTTAAACATTCATTTATCACTAGATCGTCTATTACTCCAAAAACGATCAAATCTTCGATTTTAAACCTAAACTTTTAAATAGCTTTTATGAAACTGATTTCCAATCATATTTTACTCAAATATCCAAATTTGCATCTTTAAAATATTCAAATTGTCAAAGGATGACTTTCGTTGACTTTGACTTTCTTTCAAAACGGTTGACTTTCGTTGACTTTGACCAAGTCAACTATCTTCGATATTGACTTTGGTTAACTTTGACTTTAGTTGACTTTGACTTGGTTGACTTTGACCATAGTTGACTTTGACTTCGGTTGACTTTGACTAAATCTAATACTCCTTTCAACGATATTCCTAGTAGTCACTTTGGGCTCGGATATCATTCCTATCTAATCGTATTTATAAACTTAAATAATCAATATTTCTAGAAGTCATTATCGCTTTTTATTCGTCAATTCGCTACGACTTATCGACGGTGGATACGACGACTTTAAACCTAAATATTTATCATTCGTCTAAACTCTACTAAACTCTAATTTTTAATACAACGCTAATTAATACGAGGCTAAACCTATTACATTAGAGATACTTAGACCTTTTATGTCTTATGCTAGGGCACTTAGGCGGTGGCGTATTATTCTCCAGTTTGTGTCTACCCGACATACTTATCGCTGATTCGTGAGTTATTCGATGCCCTTTTACTACTTTATAAATTTTACTTCGGGCATGATTAGCGTTAACTAAATTTTTATATATCTTGATTATGCATGTTTAGATTATGATGCCTTTAGATTAAGTGTACCTTACTTATACGGCCTTGGTGGTAGTATAAGGCCCTCGATTAAACACCTGTTAACTCTAGTTGAGCCATCGGTATTTATATATAGATCTATATGGGTTTTACAAACCCTCACCCCTCACTATGCGCAGGGATGTTATTGCCGCTACGTTTACCTCGTAATTATCTTAGTTGGACACACTAAGACAGAGGGTTATTGTTGCCTTTACGTGTTGCCTTTACATTACAGTACGGTTCAGGTGTAGATGAATATCTAAGGTTTAAGCATATATCATACATTGTTATAATTCAAGATATTAACCATTTTTACTATTGATTTCTAACTACATTTTCTAATGGGTCAAAATCTTCAAAATATTATGTTTTTATAAAATACGAATAACCCACCAACTTTATGTTGACGTCGTATTTTTAACGCTTTTCAGGAGGTTGAGTTTTGCATCGATTATGGAGTTACTATTTTTGCTTTGGATATTGTATGGACTTTCGAAGAGACTTAGCTAGACGTAGTTAGTTTCTATTTAGGCCATGTACTATTTTGTATTGTTTTATTTGTATTGATGTAACTCCTAAACTCCATTTAATGTAATCTTATTGTGATAGTATTTATTCGATGTAATACTTGGTCTTCTGATACCTAATACACTGCACACCTCGTTTTCCGCCTGAGCGGGGTGTGACAGAAATTGGTATCAGAGCCAATGGTTATAGCGAACTAAGTGGCTCCCTTTGTGAATCACTTAGACTATGACTTTAGGCTTATATTGATCTACTCTGAAAACCTTTTGTGTGCATTCCCTTGAATTTTATATGTTTTGTCTTTACTCATTTTAACGTTGAGTTTAGTCTCGAGTTATGCACACACTCATATTCCTCTTACTTTCTTTCCAGACTATGATTCCCCATGGAGCTCTTAAGCGTAAGCAACCGACACCGCAGAACAACGAGAGTAACTTAGTCGATCGATTTGAGACGATACTTACGGAAAGCTTTGCCGCTATCTTACCCGACCTCGTAGCAAAGGTTAGTGAGAGAGTCCTGAAGAGTATTCGAGAGTCTACACCTAATGAAGCAAGCTTTGATACGGAACCAAGTAATGCCGAGTACGGTGACATACCACAGGACACTGAGGCTCAACCCAAGGCTAAAGGTAAGAGAAGCCGAAACTCCCGTCGCAAGAAGAAGAACCTTAAGCATGATCAAAGACCGCAAAAGACTAAGAATCGCGTAGCTACACCTACACAGACTTGGAGAAATCGCCCTAAGTGTGGCAAGTGTGGAGGTGGTCACGCTAGTGAAGTCGCATGTTGGATTTGCAAGAGATGCAAGAAAGCAGGACACACAGAGCGTTTTTGCCAGATGATTCCCGGCTCGTGTTACGAGTGTGGTACTTTTGGACACTACCGGAATGAATGCCCTAGTTTGGATCCCTCTCCTTTCAGCTTTCCTCCTCCTATCATCACACCAGACAACGGAGTTGCAAGAACTCAAGATGTGAAGTTGCCATAGTTGATGCTTGTTTCCGTAACCCACTGGATCGCTTAAGTAGAATTCCTTTGATCTATTTTGATGTATTGTACTTTATTTCATGCGACATTATTGTACTTCGTTTATTCAGTTTATGTAAAACTTTGAACTTCGGATTCACCTATTTAATCTGATTATCCTTTTATCCTTATGAATGTTATATCTTTAATTCTGATGGTATTACGCCTTGTTTATTCTAGCGCGACTATCATTATGACTACTCCCTTTAACACTCTTGTACTATTGTTGCAACTTATATTTAAAACCTTCCTTTTTCCGTAAGAGGATTACTAAGTCTTGCTATAGCCTATAGCTAAATTATCTAAGCATGATTAGTGACTCACCTTATTCTTTCACTTAATCGACTACCCTTATTCCTATCGTCGTTTCTTCCCCTTAATCGGTTTCACGCCTCGTAACTTTCGACTCGTGTTATCCCTAGAAGAGATGAGAAGAATTCAACTCGTAACTTGTCCACGCCTTACTTCTTCGTGACCCCAGTAAGTTAGACTTCACCTACGATACAAAGTCGGCAGACGATTAACTGTGATAGAACTCCGAAGTCTTCGTCGAAACTACATTTTCGCCTTATTGACCGTTCATGTTCTATCCAATTTTTCCTCGTTGGAGCTGAGAATCCCCAATATTGTTTCTATCGTGGATTGACTATCTGCACATCGTGCCAAGTTCGTGTACCGCAAAGGATGATTCGTATGCCTTTACAAGCAGTGATCCGTTACCCGATCTACACTACAAATCCCTTTGAAGCCGATGCCGGTGTTATCGCATTTTCCTCGTCACCCTGTATTCGCTAATTTCCCTTTTAGCACAAACACACGATCATTCCTTGTTCACTTCATATTCTTGCTTATACGATCCTTCCTTTACATATCATTAACGATCCTTTCATTCCACATCCTATTTTCAATAAAAACTTCGTTCTCTACGTATCCTTCAACGTATCTCTATTTATACCAGGCCTTTGATTTATCCATCACCTCTTCACTATCGTAATTACATATCCGTCTTTTCGTGTTTCCGACCTTCTGGTCATCTCACATTTCTAAACTCCCCTCGACGTGCGTAGTCGGGATACTACACCGTCATGCGTAAGCTTAATTAATGCATCATTTTTCACCGTTCATTTCGCGTTCGAGATTGTTTCATATTCACGATCACTTTTCCTTTATCCTTTTCGCCTTCGCGATTTCATCTTCGTCAATTCATATTTCAAACCATCTTAAAACTGAAGAATCGCGAGCATATTGGTTAAGGCTATTCGACTTACTTTGTCCACCCGTTGAAGATGTGTTTGGTACTGAGGATGAGGAATTAGCCCGATACTCGTGAGTGAACGAATACATTCCCGCAGAGATTACTAAACCTCTTTTAAGTGGACAAACTGAAAATTTAGCATTTACCTTATTCTTGGAACAACGCCTTTTTGCGAAGTCCCCCTTGATTTTCTTAGCGCCTTCGGAAGCGGCAAAGTTTGCCTAGTCAGAGTTATTAATTATCTGATAGCCATATTGTACGCCTTAGTCACTATCCGTAAAGTGCACGTGGGAAATCTTCAAAGAAGAAAAATAAGTCGATATAACTGGGATTATTATTGAGAGCTTTATAAGCTAACGGTAGATAACCGGTAATTTTATCCCTTCAACTGATGACTCATTTGAGTAATTCTAATTCTGATTACCCTACAGAAGTTGATATTCGGTCTGATTACCATCAATGAAGAACGATGTACCCGAGACTATTTCCGTACGCCTTACGATAATTACGAGTTCGTGCAATGCCGTCTGATCTGAAAAACGCGCAAGCAACTCTCGTAAATTTTAAGAAATCGTATTTTCCATTCGTACCTCGTCAAATTCGTGATGTTCCCTATCAACGACGTTCATACTAAATCTCCTAACCGTGAAGAGCATAAAGAATATCCTAGTTTAATTTTAAATTCGTTTCAGAAGAAGCGTCTGTACGCTAAGTATCCAAGGTGCAAGATTAATTGGCATGAGGTTCAGTTTATCGACCACGTGTTTAACGCAAAGAATACTTATTAGATTCTTGCCAATGTCTAAACCGTGGAGAAGATAACTTCTACCATAAGCACCTAACGATATTCATTCATCGTGAAAATAGTCGATTCCTTTCATAAATTCGTCGAGAATCTTCCCAAATATCGCCTTTGATGACGAAACTTCTACAACAGTTTGAACCGTATTTGATGGTCCCGGTCGGGAGAATGCTTTCCATTGATTGGAACAATGCGATGTTGCGACCATTCTCAATTGACCGGTGAGTACCAAGAATCATATCAAGATACTAGTAAGATAAGGTATACCGTGTACGCTAAATTCGATAATTTCCCTTATACGACAATTCGAGGAATTGCTAATAATAAGATCATCTTTGAGAAAAGTTGCGTTGGAACGCGACTATGAAATTTAATACCTTCCGAATCGAGTTAGTGAGAACACTGACGTGGTTAATCATATAAAGACAAACCAGCCTATTTGCCTACGTTTGTAATTATTCCTGTGCAGAGAGCTCGAAAGCTCAATTTATTCGATCACAGAAGAATGAACGTTTCTTTGGTTCAGTTCATCATCTAGAGACAAAGAATGACAACGCATTAATTCCCCTTGATCATCATTAGAATCCGTGATTTTCGGAACTCGTATGATCGCAAATGCAAGTCTCACTTGTGTCTTACCAAGTTTGTCATATATCTGTGGATATAATTTTATTTAACCCACAAGACAATTCGAGTTTTGTCACTTGTTTATTCTTTGAATATCATTCTCGTAAATCTCTAATTACGTTCCCTTCCGAGTGGAGGATTACGACTATTCGAAGATAGCAGACGAGGAGTCGCCCATAGGTCGCTCCACATCCTATTTGTTCGCTCGTAGCTCGCGTTTCGTATTTCACGTCCTTTTTGGAGAACCGCGATGTAGCTGTTTAGCTCGTTTCATACTGATGTTTATCTTTTATTCTTATCCATCCAGTACTTTTCCTGGAGTCATTCGAAGATGTGTTGATTTTATCCACATCTTTCCTTATGCCTTTGTCCAGAGTCTTACTCTTAAGTAATTTCGAGGACGAAATTCTTTTTACTTGTGGAGACTGTGACAACCGCAAATTTCGTAACACTTTTGCGTTTTATCATCTACCGTTATTTTTATTTATTTTATTTTGACCCTATTATTATTGATAGTTATTTTGTTTCACGCGATTTGGTTTAGTCGGGATTTAAATGATTTTTTTGTCCTTCGTGACGTAAACGTTATAGTACCTAAGTGCCTAGCAATTATAAGTATTCTCGTAGGTTAATATTGATATTTTAAAGCCTTCGTCTTTTCGAGAAAAATTAATGTTTAAAATATTACAAATGTTACCCTCTAAATAAAAATCTATTACAAAGTTAGTCGTTTAACGAGAACTAACGAAATCTGTTACAAATTCAGTCCTTTTAACGGACAAACTAACGGATCAGTTATGGCCATGACCGCGGCGGTGACCGCGAGGCGGTCGCATGACCGCGGCGGCGACCGCGAGGCAGTCGCAGACCTGTAGATTTCAATCACATATGTTGCCAAAAACGCTTTTTGACTCTCCTTGAGATTCCAAACCACATGCAAACATGTGATTTCTGCCCAAAACATGGATGAGTGAATTGTGGATCCTTGACCAATTCAACTCATCTCTCATTCCATTTTTCCTCCTTAACCCATTTTTCAACCCATTTGGTCAAAAGTTGTGTTTTTTTCTCTAACTCAAACTCTCTCTAGAATCCTTTCATTTCCAGGAATTTCTAGGGAGATAAACCACATTCAAGAGTGGTATTTGAGTTGAGGAAGACCAATTAAAGACATCCTTTGAGTTCTACAACTTTCGGTAAGTAAACTTTCTTTGAAAACCTATCTTTACATACATTAGTTTTCCTTACTTTGACACCAAGAGTTTACTAACCAAACTCTTGTATTCTTGCAAGGAGTTCTTCCATCAAAGTTTCACTTTCCGGCTTATTCTTGAGTTGGAAGGTTTCAAGACCTGGAAAAATCCGGTAAGAAAGCTTTTATAACCACTTTTCCTTAATATTTTCTTCTTGAAAAATATATTCTAACATATGGTTTCTTCTTACATTTGGAGCTCTTTTCTCCAAAGCTCATTTCGGGTTGTTCTTGAAGAAGAGAAGAGTTTCCGTCCTTTTGAAAGTGGTAAGTAAAAATCCCGTACAAACACTTTTCTTTTACTTTCTTCTTCATGAAAAGTCCATATCCTAACGGTTTTCCATTTTCTTCTTATGTGGAGCTTGTTACTCTCCATAACCTTCCTTGAAGTCTTCCGGCAAAAGTCTCAAGACTTAGTTGTTAATTCAAGAACTTTCCGGTAAACCTTCATTTTATCATCTTTACGTTTTCTTTTAATTCTTCATTCTTCTCACCTAAACTACCTTAAAAACTTGTTAAAATGATTAAAATGACTAATATGACTAAATATCTAAAAGTTACTATAAAACTTAACAACTTTGTCATGTAATAAGTTATTAGATAACTTAACCAAAAATGTATGTTAAACATATAAAAACCGGTTAAACACATATAGGTTTATTAGTAAATTCTCTATCGAAAATGTTCCAACACCTTTCTTGAATATTAGTGGACTCGTACAAAATCTAAGTATTATATATCTAATCTATATTATAAACGAGCTTAACCAAAACATAACTAAAATCTTTTAAAATAAGTATATGTATGAATATGTGTACTTTATATAAGCTACTTAGGAGTTATTTGACTAAATAACTTCAAATAACAATCTGTAAATATTCCGTTAAGACTTAAACTAACTAACCAAAAGCTAAAACGACTTAGAACGAAAACAGAAACCTTGGCTCTGGGCACTGAGTGTGCCGCGGTGGCCTTGGTGCGCCGCGGTCAGCACCAGTCCCAGACTAACAATGTTATCGTTTCTTTTGTTGCGTATTTTGGACGATTTTTAAGTATACATAACCCTATTTGTAGTATACGTAAAGTATTATACACTAATAAACATATGTTTTGAACTCAAAACATAAACGCAATCTTAAACAACATATTATTTACTATCATAATCGTTTAAACATTCATTTATCACTAGATCGTCTATTACTCCAAAAACGATCAAATCTTCGATTTTAAACCTAAACTTTTAAATAGCTTTTATGAAACTGATTTCCAATCATATTTTACTCAAATATCCAAATTTACATCTTTAAAATATTCAAATTGTCAAAGGATGACTTTCGTTGACTTTGACTTTCTTTCAAAACGGTTGACTTTCGTTGACTTTGACCAAGTCAACTATCTTCGATATTGACTTTGGTTAACTTTGACTTTAGTTGACTTTGACTTGGTTGACTTTGACCATAGTTGACTTTGACTTCGGTTGACTTTGACTTTGATTGACTTTGACTAAATCTAATACTCCTTTCAACGATATTCCTAGTAGTCACTTTGGGCTCGGATATCATTCCTATCTAATCGTATTTATAAACTTAAATAATCAATATTTCTAGAAGTCATTATCGACTCGAACTATTAAATACTTTTTATTCGTCAATTCGCTACGACTTATCGACGGTGGATACGACGACTTTAAACCTAAATATTTATCATTCGTCTAAACTCTACTAAACTCTAATTTTTAATACAACGCTAATTAATACGAGGCTAAACCTATTACATTAGAGATACTTAGACCTTTTATGTCTGATGCTAGGGCACTTAGGCGGTGGAGTATTATTCTCCAGTTTGTGTCTACCCGACATACTTATCGCTGATTCGTGAGTTATTCGATGCCCTTTTACTACTTTATAAATTTTACTTCGGGCATGATTAGCGTTAACTAAATTTTTATATATCTTGATTATGCATGTTTAGATTATGATGCCTTTAGATTAAGTGTACCTTACTTATACGGCCTTGGTGGTAGTATAAGGCCCTCGATTAAACACCTGTTAACTCTAGTTGAGCCATCGGTATTTATATATAGATCTATATGGGTTTTACAAACCCTCACCCCTCACTATGCGCAGGGATGTTATTGCCGCTACGTTTACCTCGTAACTATCTTAGTTGGACACACTAAGACAGAGGGTTATTGTTTCCTTTACGTGTTGCCTTTACATTACAGTACGGTTCAGGTGTAGATGAATATCTAAGGTTTAAGCATATATCATACATTGTTATAATTCAAGATATTAACCATTTTTACTATTGATTTCTAACTACATTTTCTAATGGGTCAAAATCTTCAAAATATTATGTTTTTATAAAATACGAATAACCCACCAAGTTTATGTTGACGTCGTATTTTTAACGCTTTTCAGGAGGTTGAGTTTTGCATCGATTATGGAGTTACTATTTTTGCTTTGGATATTGTATGGACTTTCGAAGAGACTTAGCTAGACGTAGTTAGTTTCTATTTAGGCCATGTACTATTTTGTATTGTTTTATTTGTATTGATGTAACTCCTAAACTCCATTTAATGTAATCTTATTGTTATAGTATTTATTCGATGTAATACTTGGTCTTCTGATACCTAATACACTGCACACCTCGTTTTCCGCCTGAGCGGGGTGTGACACTATGAATATCTCTTTGATTGAGTAACTCAATAACCATTTCATCATTATTTAATGTTATTGTTTCTTTTGAGGTTTTTACTGTTTGAATTAATCCTAATTCCTCAAAAGTACCTAATTGATATAGAATTTTTGGCTGAATTTTTGGAATAGTCCATCTATTTAATAATTCCAAATTTCTTGGAATTTCATATTCCTCAACTAAATTATTTTTAATCAAATTCTTATTATTTCGTTTAAAGGTGTTTATTAAATTCATATTAGAATTGAGTTGGATAACATTCCTCATAATCTGACTGACTCCATGGCTCTGATACCATAAAAAGTAAAGTTTATCGTAAAGTTTATGTATATGTAAAAATATATGAAATTGAATAGAAAAGGTTTGCAAGGATTCGATTTACAATCTGCTTGGTCAAAGGGATTTATTTACTATCTGGTTGTCAAATATATATAATATGTAAACTGGTTAGTCAATGAGCTTTTGCCCTTGACGCCACACTTAGGCTTAAGCGGGCTTAATCACGACAAGAGTTTTACATATTATGTATATGAGGGACCAGATTGACCTCGACTAATAGCAGAATTGACCTTACTAAACTTTCATTTAAATTTCCAGACTTTTTTTTTTTTTTTTTTTTTTTTAGAACTCGAAAGAAAAAAAAAAAAAAAAAAGTCTGGAAATTTAAATGAAAGTTTAGTAAGGTCAATTCTGCTATTAGTCGAGGTTAATCTGGTCCCTCATATATATAATATGTAAAACTCTTGTCGTGATTAAGCCCGCTTAAGCCTAAGTGTGGCGTCAAGGACAAAAGCTCATTGACTAACCAGTTTACATATTATATATATTTGACAACCAGATAATAAATAAATCCCTTTGACCAAGGAGATTGTAAATCGAATCCTTGCAAACCTTTTCTATTCAATTTCATATATTTTTACATATACATAAACTTTACTATATATATATATATATATATATATATATATATATATATATATATATATATATATATATATATATATATATATATATATATATATATATATATATATAGGGGTTGGTTCTTGTAAAGTATAACTTATAGTAAAATAAGTAAAACAACAAAAATGTCATTAACTTTCTTTAATGTCATAATTGAATTTCTAAATAACATTTTGTTCAATAAATGGTCATCAATTAATAAAAATGTAACGGTCATTATTAAATTAATTAAAAGTCTCTAATATTTATATTTGTAGGAAGTTTTTAGATGCACGAGGTAAAAAGTCTGATGCATCAACTATATTTGGAGGTTAAAATTGACAATTTTTGATTCACCATAAACACAAATATAATAATTGATGCATATAATCAAATAATTTGATACACATACTTGATTTAGCATATGAATCATTTCAAAATGAATAGACATCAATAATTTTCCGAAATATAAAAATATATTTAAATTCATATACAACTATATTCTAAAGCACTATCAAGAAAATTAAAATAAACATAAATGGATAAATATGTGGAAAAATAATTAAATTCAAAATATTAAATGATAAGGGTTACATTTTTAACTTCTTTAAATATAAGTATATATATATATATATATATATATATATATATATATATATATATATATATATATATATATATATATATATATATGTTAAATAACTCTCGTTTCGCTTGGAAACGGACCACATACATCCGTTCAAATAAGCAATTATGGATTTCGTAAGTTATTTAATACATATATAATTCAATTATCAAATAATTCCCGCAAATAACCTTTTTAAGTCTATTTATGTAAGGTGTCGCACATATTCAATTATCTCGTGTAATAATATGTTTAACCAAATTCAATTAACAAATATCTAATATCGTAATCATATTCCTAAAAGTATGCATGCAATTTTATGATTATAATTATTGCTAAAAGAATTCTATAAAGGTAGTTAAACATCAAATACTGTATTTTAGGTTTAGCTTCTAATTAACATTTAATTTTTTTTTTTTTTAAAAAAACATTTTTTTTTAAATACCACGGTGAGAAAAAGGGATACACCACCGTGATGCAAGATATGGGTTCCATTACGGTTTTGTATGGAACAAGGACAAGGTGTTGTGTATACTCTTTGGACAGTTTTGTGGAGGTTGGTGCTGCAGATTTTGTGGAACATGTCTAGTTTGAGGTGGAATCATCGGGCGATGAAGGTGAGTTGATCGGAGGTCATCACGAAGTTGAGGTATATCAGGGGAGTAGTGATGAGGGGAAAGTTGAGGAGCCTCGGTTTCAGAATCCGGGGATAGTTCCTAAATCGGTGTGGTTTAGGTATCAAAGGATAGCGTCATGGGAACAGACATGTAAAAGGATAATGGCTTGGACTAGCAAGGCTGAAATCAAGGGTACCAAGGGTTTTCTCGAGAAGGTTTTCGACACGAAAGGTCTCACAAACAAGGTTTTTGGTATGGTGATTTTCAGGAAGAAAGGTAGCTGAACCTTGAGGGTGTCTCAGTCGAGGTATGCTTAAGGTATTCTAGGTATTTACAAAATGATGGTGGTTCGGTATTTATGCCATTAGGAGCACGCTTCAAGGTTATATTGAAGGTTACCTTGAGGATGACTAGGATGTGGAAATGATGTGTAAGGTTCCACATGCGGATGTTGTAGGGAACTTGAGAATATTGCGATCGCAAGGCTGAAATCAAGGATACCAAGGGTTTGCTCGAGAAGGTTTTGGTATGGTGATTTTCAAGAAGAAGGGTAGCCGAACCCCGAGGGTGTCTCAGTCGAGGTATGTGTAAGGTATTCTGGGTATTTACAGAATGAGAATGGCGATTCGGTATCTATGCCATTAGGAGCACGCTTCAAGGTTATGTTGAAGGTTTACTTGAAGGGTTACTGGGATGTGGAAATGATGTGTAAGGTTCCACATGCGGATGTTGTGGGGAACTTGATGGTATGCGATAGACCGAATATTGCGACCGCGGTGAGTTTTGTGAAAGGCTCTGCAGATATGGGTCAAGTGCATTGAGGATATCAAGATGACCACGCGAATGTTGATGGTTTCAGGGACCCTGACGAGGGTAGGTAGAAGACCGAGTGTGTGTTCATGGTAAAGGCATGTGCGATTCAGTACATGGTTAGTACAACGGGGGAGTATGTGATGCTTATAGGGTGGCCTAAGGGTTTCCTAATCAAGCTGGGAGAAGACTTTCAAGAAGAAGGTGGTTTCAGGTTCGAAGTTGAAGCATTGCGTGGAGATGCTTGGTATCGGGGGTATCTAATACTTATAATAAGGTGGAAATTGTTATCCAAATTAGTAATTAATTTTGATATAAAATATTCTAGAAGTTTTAGGTATTTGTAATAGGTTAGGTTTATATTTTCTTTTAATTCTAGTTGACTACAAATAAGGTTGCTTGTGTTGCAAGGCAAGGCTAGATTAGATAGGTATTAGGAAGTTGTTTCCTAATCTATTTCTATCTATGATTTACCCCCTCACCTATAAATAAACCTTCTACCAAATTTTCTTTTCCTTAATGAGAGTTGTCTAATCATTCTCATATCTCGGTTTCTTTTCTTCTTTCTTGTTCGATAACCACCGCCATAATTGAAGATTCTTGTATTTCCGCGTGTTCCCTCACGATTATCAAAGGTCAAAATTCCAACAAATGTATAAAAAACTATGATCAAATTATCATAACTTATTTGATTCAAAGGAAAAACTTCAGTCAAACATTAAGCAAACACCCTGCGACTTATATATTTCGATAAATCATAATCAAAAGAAAGTGTTGTGGATTGGGTTATAGAATGAAAATGAGAAATCAGCAACACAAATGTATTAGACTATTAGTAAAGACTGCCAAAATCTTAAATGCAGACGAAATACACATCAAATGTAATGTATCGAGAGTTTTAAAGGACAGAGCTATTCGATTTTTACATATTATAAAATATTGTAAAACATTTAACACATTTCCTCTTTGCATTATTATTGCGAAAAACATATAAGTGAAAAAAATTGTTTATCGAAAATATTAACTATCTATTTGTCGTTACCGCTGCAACGCACGGGTAACTTACTAGTTTTTATAAGGGTTTCTACTTCCACAAGGTATCCTTTTGTAATATTATGAGCGGAATGGGTAACGAGTCAAAACAGGTTGTATTGAAATAACCATAAATTTTTATGTTATATAGCTTATGAACAGACTCTGACTTTCATACTATTACAATAGTATATAAGCCAAAGCCAACATATCGAACTTTGGCTAATATACTATTCTAATACATACGTCTGTAGGTGCTAATTATGGTGCTAATTATGGTAGCCGTAGGCCATGGAAATGAAACTTGAAGAGATTGGTAAAAAAAACGTATGTTAGTTTGCATGATGTGGCTGATGCGAGTAAGCTTGTCGCGTCAACATTATGCAAAAGAGTAAAGGTGCCATCATCATTGGAGGGGGAGATATTGGAATGGAAAGTGCTGCTTCTTTGGTGATAAACAAGATCAACGTTTCAATTTTGTTCCCTGGTTCATATTCGTAGTAAGCGCTTTCTATTAAACTATATTTTGAAATATAGATAAGTGCATGAGAATTGTAACAAACTTTGTGCGATTTGCTATTGTTTGTATCCAACTCTCAAAACATCTATTGTGTGTATTGAACGTTTACTTTTTTTTACATATGATGTAAGAACCGAATTTTTTGAGAAATATTAAATAAAAAAACCAGATACACGTCAGCAAAAATCCGACCCGTTACATCATTTGTGAAAAAGTAAGAGTTGAATACATACAATAGAAGTTTTGAGAGTTTGATACATACAATAGAAAATCAAACAAAGTTTGTTAGGTTCTCATACACTTAGCCCTTTGAAATAACTAGGTCAAAATATTGCTAATATAATTTAGATTGTAACAATGTTCGTTTAGAAGGTAATTCGATGGTTTTTTTGGACTACTGGTTTCGGTTTTATCTTAGCTTCTGGTTATCATTATAATTGTTCTATATGTTTAATTTTCTTCTCTAGTGGGTCGTTTGTTCACCCCAAAGATCGCTAGTTATTACAAAAGATTTCTACAAATCAAAGGGGTAAATCTTATCAAAGGCATAGTCTTGTCCCATTTGTGTTCATGTCACAAGGAAAGGTAGATTCTTAATTTATTCACCTTCAGAAACTCAATTGTGTTGGACGATTGAGTAATCAGTCAAATCGGGTTGGCTCTTTTTTACTATTATTGAACGGGGTTTTTAACCTTTCAACTTATTTTTACATAAATCAATTTACGTTATAGGAGTTAATCTAAAGGACGGACACTACCCTCCTGTTAACATAGTTGTTGCAGGAATGGGACTTGTCACAACACAAGCATCATTTTTTGTCAAGCTTTTTTGGTGACACCCGAAGACTTGAGCATCTCAGCAGCCGTGTCTGCAATAATGGAACCGAAAAACACTTCAGAATTTGATTATTTGCCATTCTTCTATTCATTGGTACTCTTGGCAGTTTTATGGAGACAATGTTGGAGTAGTGGTACATTTTGGTGATATCTTGGGGACTAAATTTGGAGCGTATTGGGTGAATAACAGTCGTTTAGTGAGGATTATGAGGCTATAGCAAAGGTGATTAGGCTTAAACCAGATATTGCGAACTTGAGCGATCTTGAGAGGAAGGGTGTGGATTTCATGGTGGAAGTGAGTCGGAAACCACAGTTTGTTCAGCGTGGTCGTTGTGGTCTATATATGTGGTATGCAACTTCTGCCATTATGGTGGCTACATTTTAATATTTGAGTGCCTGTTGGATGTTGAGAATAGTTGAACGCAACAATATATGTTTAAATCATTTGTATTTATAGAAAGTAATTTGTTCCAACTTCATCTGGGCATTTGGTCTAGTGGTATGATTCTCGCTTTGGGTGCGAGAGGTCCCGAGTTCGATTCTCGGAATGCCCCTTTTTTAAGCTTTCTAAAAACTTTAATGTTTGAACATAAACCAAACCCTACTTAACGGAAAATCTAGATGTTAAAACTTATAATCCAGGAGTCTTAATACCTTGATTGTATGCGGAAAGTATAAAACATTCCCAACGCATTTATTAAATATGTTAGCCAACCCGTCCCGTTTAACCCTCATCCAAACCAACTTATTTCCATGTGTTTGTGTAATGTGGTGGGTAGTGTCGGATATTGTCACACCCAAATAGTCAACATAATTTATATAATTATTTCATATTCAAAAGTAGATTACAAAAATAAAAATAAGTAGACCTCTAAACACTTGATTTGATAATTTTAACAATAAAAGTTGATTGGGCGAATCTTGAGAAATGATCATTTGAACTTTGCTATTATGTTTCCCAATAGCTTTGGTCCACAGCTCGAACTTCGTATGCCTATTTTTTCCATTCTAAAACACGAATTTCACAGGGAGGTCTTGTTATGGATGATTTCTTTGGGCACTAAACTTTTGCAATTATTTATTTAGTTACTTTTAAGTATAATGAAGAACTTAAATTAATGATGTTTAAAACGGAGTACAAGAAACCAAATACAAAACGAAACAAACAAGATTGCAAAGTGTCTTTAAAACATAATAAAAGAAAACCCTGACTACAAAGTTTACAAACAATTTGTGAAGAAAATAACACAAAAGCAAACATAATAACACTTTTGTTTATCGGAGGTCACACAAAGATACGATTAATAGAATCAAATAAACAATCAATTTTATTTTATAACAATGTTTTCCATATTTTTCCACCGACGCAAAACAAACTGCAGAAATTTGTAATCAAACAAAAATTTAAACAAAACAAACTTTGATTGATTGAAAAACAACAAAACTCAAAATCCGAATCTTACAAACTTACAAAACAAACCTCACAATACAAGATTCATAACTGGAAAGAAATCATAATAAAAAAATTCATAATCCCTAATAATTGAGTGAATTATTTCCTGAACTGATCGTTGAGCTGTTGTAACAACTTTATAATTTGTCACTTTTTGTCATCAGAAGTCCATCATCTACAAGCCCAACTCTTAGTCCAAGTCCAACTTCTTTTGATCCAGTCCACTAATCTTGAAGTATAAGCTCTTATTTCCTAAACAACTTATTCCTTAACAGCTTATTCTGCATTTTAACCACATTTATATTAGCAGTGTCACATTCTTTTAATCTATTTCAAAGTATGAATTACTAGTAACTTTACATTTTAACATTCCCCCTTAATTCTTATTTTGAAATAGATCCAACAAATAAACCCTTTTACATAATTCATCATGTTGGGTCACTGTAAATCATCTAGTGAATATATCAGCTAACATTATTTGCCGAACTAACTTTTAATACTTTCATAACCCCTTCTAATAAAAATTCTCTTACAAAAATCAAGTAAATTTTAAAACATTTTGTTATAAAAAACTGGATTTGCTGTTATTTGTCTTTAAAAACTTTAAGTGCCCAAATTATTTTTTCAAACTACCGTTTCCAGTGCCCTGAATTCTACATCAGTTGATGACCTAGAAACTGTATATTGTTTCTTACTCTTCTATGAAATTAAAGTATTTCCAATAATCAATGCATATCCACATGTTCCGGTAGATCTAGAGCTCCGCTAGATAAAGGTAATAATAAATCGTAAAAATAAGATTAATGTGTTTCGAACTCAATTAATTATCGTGTTTTAGTTTTAAATAAAACGACAACATTTTTAGCGAGTACATATGTTCATTCAAACTGGTGTATCTAGAGTTTTAGATAGAGTTATACGATGAATCTTATATATCTCAAAACTAGACTCAGAGGACTGCGTTTTAGACTATGGTTTTGATCTAATTGAGTTAATTATGAAACATTTATGATTGAAACAAAACTGATTTTTATAATCTGTCCAAAACTGTTTGTTTTAATAAGTCGAGTTATAAAACGTTTCAAAGTCGTAAATTATAAATTTAAACAAGTTAACCATTTGTAAGGTCTATGTACCTTTTACAAATCAATATAATCTATTCAAAATATGTTTAAGGTTTTCTAAGTGGTTACACAATTTCAATTACCAAAACTTAACAAAGAAATCCAAAAAACTCATATTCGACCCCCTGCTAGTAATTTACACTTTTAATAAGTTCTACGATGAATTAGACAACGAGTCTTACGTTTTTGAAAACTAGATTCCAAGGGACATAATATGAGTTTAGATCATAGTTACTAATTTAATTCCCATTCAGAGTTAATAGCTGAGATAGACAGACCAAAAAATGATTTCAGAATCTGCCAAAAGGTTTTATTTATGTTCATTATCTTATAGTTTTCTACCGTTTAAGATTACAAGATTGTAGACACGAATTGAGTGACGACCGATTAGTTTAGCACGAGTCATAAACAGGTTCAAACCAATTCAAATATTCACAAAATGATTGTATGATAACGAATAAGAAAAAATATGAAACTAGGGGTTTATACCACAAGTTGCAAACGTTTTGGTTCCAAGATTTGTCAAATGTCGTTTCAAGCAAACCAAGTACCAATGATGACACTAGGAAGATGCCATGTAACCAACATGGGTCACCAAAGCAAAACAAAACACAAAATCAGAACATAGGCATGTAAACATATCAAGTGATGAATCGGTCAATGTATTCACACATACCACGATAGTTTTGATGATGAAACAAGATTGACTATAACTTGATTAGAGACCGAGTATCAAACTGAAATGAACCAAACACAAACCAAGATTAGATTTAACAACAATACACAAAAATTTCACCGAATAGGATACACACTAAAATAGAATACCAATACCATGAAATGAAGAATCGGCCAAGAGAAGAAATGAATGCCATGAAACAAAATACCTAGATGAATTTCCTCTTTGATGTATTGAATTCGAATAGAGGATTAAGATGATGAAACCAAGACTCCAAAATAAATTCAAATTGTGGCTGTAGCAAGAAGAACACAAACGAAATTCAAGATTAAATTAGGGTTTCGGTTTAGATGATACAAGGATCAAAATGCACTACTACCTTTGATAAAAGATGAAGCCTTCAAGTATGAATCAAAGGCTACACAATGGTAGGAGAATCAATGGCTGCAAGATGAAGGATTTTCTGCAGTAGTGGCGAGAATGAGATGACGGTTTGGAGAATGAAATGAGAAATGAGATTAGGTTTGCTAGGGTTACCAAATGAGTGTGTAATGATTTGCTTAGCCAATAGCTAGTGTGTTAGGCTAGAGTTCATGTAGGTGTAGTCTATGGTTCGATCACTGCACCCTGGGGTTAGTCGAAGATGGCCTAGACGGTGGTAAACATTTAACCAGCTCGAACCTAAACTGAACCAAGCGCGCGCTACGGCGCAGTCCGCCCAGTAAAAGTGATTTTTGTGTATGAACGTAACGAACGATAAGCAACGCGAAAGTTATAGGTTAGAGTAGTTTTGAACAGTTTTTACAATATAATATAGACATAATCTGAAACCGGAAGTTCTCAAATGTTTGACGATGTTTAGCGGATACAAAATAACAAGTTCATGAAACACGGAAATTTCTCGTTAAATTATTTAGGATCTTGTCTAGTGGGAACTAACTACTTGTGCACCTAAACTAACACGATATCAATCACATATAAATATATACACACATGTCAAAGCAATAATCACACATAAGTAAAGTATAAGAAACTTTTAAAATAAAAGTTTTTTGTAAACACGGTAAGAGCTATCGGCATACTAGAGTAACCTAAGTCGGAAGAGTGGCGGTTGTCACAGTATCCCCCACTTAAGAGAATTTTGTCCCGAAATTCAACTAAGAATACGGACACTAGAAGGAATCACTGAAATAAATGAGGGAACTTGAGTTTCATCTGATCCTCGCGCTCCCAAGTAAACTCTGGACCACGACGAGAGTTCCAACAGAATTTCACGATAGGAATGCGGCTACGCTTGAGAGTCTTAACCTCTCGATCAATAATCTCGGCTGGTTCCTCCACGAACCTCAAGGAATCATCAATCTAAATACCATCGAGTGGAACTTGCAAGTTAGTGTCGGAAAGACACTTCTTCAAGTTCGAGACATTGAAAGTATCGTGAACATTACTCAACTCCTGAGGTAGCTTTAAACGATAAGCTATCGGACCAATACGCTCAGAAATCTCGAAAGGACCCACATAGCGTGGTGCAAGCTTGCCTTTACGGCCGAAACGGAGAATGCCCTTCCAAGGAGAAACTTTCAGAAAAACAAAATCACCCACACTGAACTCAAGAGGTCTACGACGAACATCAACATAACTCTTTTGGCGATCTCTCACCGCACGGAGTTTATCTCGAATATGATAAATCTTGTCGGTGGGATCCTGAACAAGATCGGGACCGACAAGCTGAGACTGACCAATCTCTACCCAAAGAACTGGAGAATGAAACTTACGCCCATAAAGTGCTTCGAAAGGAGCACAACGAATATAAGAATGGTAATTGTTATTATAGAAAAACTCTGCTAACAGAAGATACGAATCCTAACTACCACCAAAGTCAATGATACAAGCCTGAAGCATATCCTCGAGTGTCTGAATAGTACGCTCACTCTGACCGTCGATCTGAGGATGATAAGTCGTACTCATGTCTAAACATGTACCCAACGCTTTATGCATGGACTGCCAAAAGTGAGAAGTAAATCTAGCAGCTCTGTCTGATATGATAGACACCGGAACACCATGACGAGAGATAACTTCCTTGATGTAGATCCTAGTCAACTTCTCCATTTTAAAATCTTCCCGTATGGCCAGAAAATGTGCTGACTTAGTCAGCCTTTCAACTATAAACCATACTGTGTCGAAACCACTAGATGAACGCGGTAACTTAGTAATGAAATCCATGGCTATGTTTTCCCACTTCCATTCAGGAATCTCAGGCTACTGAAGTAAACCAGATGGTTTCTGATGTTCCGCTTTCACACGCCCACAAGTGATACATTTACTTACTTAGGTAGCAAGGTCTCGCTTCATACCCGGACACCAATACATATCCCGAAGGTCGAAGTACATCTTATCTGCTCCAGAATGAATCAGATACTTAGAGTTATGCGACTAATCCATAATCACTGTGCGAATACCCACGACTAACGGAACCCAAATACGATCGATGAAGTATAATCCACCATTGTCTCGTTTCTCGAACTGACTGTCTAACCCACGAAGTGCCTCAGCTGCTAAATTCTCTTCCTTAAATGTATCCACCTGGGCATCTAAAATTTGTTGTCGAATACCTGAACCAACTGTCATACTCATGGCTCTAACAAGTATCGCTTTAATTCTTTCTTTCCTACTCAAATCGTCAGCTTCCACATTAGCTTTAACCGGATGATACTTGATTTCGCAATCATAATCACTGAGAAGTTCAATTCACCACCTCTATCGCATATTAAGGTCTTTCTGGTCAAATATGTGTTGCAGAATTTTATGGTTAGTGTAGATGACACTTTTGGTACCATAAAGATAATGTCTCCAACATTTAAGTGCAAAAACCACTGCTACAAGCTTAAGATCATGAGTGGTGTAATTATTTTCATGGAATTTCAACTGACGAGAAGCATACGCTATACCCTTACCCTGCTGCATCAGAAAACAACCCAAACCCTGACCAGAGGCATCACAATAAACCACAAAATCATCAGTATCATCAAGAAGTACAAGGATAGGAGCATTACATAACCGCTCCTCAGAGTCTGAAAATCCACCTCCTGATCATCTCCCCAAACATACTTCTTATTTTTTGTGTAAGAGTGGTGAGAGGTTTGACGATTTTGGAGAAATTATCAATGAATCTCTGAAAGTACACAACTAAACCCAAGAATGAACGGATTTCGGTCGGCAAAGAAGGAGGCTTCCAATTTTTAAGTGATTCAATTTTGCTCGGGTCAACATGAATACCCTCACAATTAACAACATGACCCAAGAAGTGGACCTCTGTCAACCACAAGTCACATTTATAAAATTTTGCGTACAAGGATTCTCTTTCGAGTAACTCAAGAATCAAACGAAGATGAAGTGCACGCTCTTCCTCAGATTTAGAATAAATGAGGATGTCATCAATGAATACGATTACGAATTTATCAAGATAGAGCTTACACATGGTGTTCATCAGATCCATAAAACACTGCAGGGAAATTAGTGAGACCGAAAGGCATAACAGTGAACTCGAAATGACCATAATGAGTTCTGAAAGCAGTCTTAGGAATATTAGCTTCGTGAACATGTAACTGATGATAGCCAGAGCGAATATCAATCTTCGAGAAACAGGTGGCTTCTTGGAGCTGGTCAAACAGGTCATCGATGCGGGGAAGAGGGTACCGATTCTTAATAGTAAGCTTATTAATGTCACGGTAGTCAATGCAAAGTCTCATGGATCCAACTTTCTTCTTCACAAACAAAATCGGCGTTACCCACGGAGAATGGCTTGGGACGAATAAACCCAAGATTTTTTCAATTCCTGCAGCTGATCGGATAACTCGAGCATTCCAGAAGGCCCAAGTCGATAAGGGGTTTTGGCCACAGGGGTGGCTCCAGAAATTAGGTCGATACGAAACTCAACCTGAAGAAGAGGAGGTAGACCAGGAAACTCCTTGGGAAAGACTCTAGAAAATTCTCGAAATATCAAGACATCAGAAATACTTCTTCTCTCCACCTGCATACTCATCAGTCTAGCTGTCTTCTCAACCAACTTCTCCCCAATTACGTCTACTGCGGAACCGTATGACAAAGGAATGCGAACAAACTTCTCGAAGCAAACGATTTCAACACAATGTTTGGACAACCAATCCATATTCACTACGACATCGAAACTACCAAGATGGAATGGTATCTAAATAATGTTGAAGAGATGGTTCTCCAAAATAATAGTACAGTCGCGGACGATTTGATGGGATACAAAAGTCCTACCATTAGCTAATTCAATCTAGTAACCCCGAACACATCTAGTAGGCTCTACTCCAAACAAGGATACACAATACATCGATACGAAACTAACAATCGGCACCCGAATGAAACAAGACTGTAACAAAATAATCATTTAAGGAAAACGTACCAGCGATAGTGTTCGGATCCTGCTGTGCTTCTGCAGCTCCCATTAAGTAGGCTCGACCACGAGCTGGGTTCCCTGGTTATTCTGACCAACCTGATTATTCATACTACGATTTCCCTGGTTCCCCGGTTCAGGCTGACCTACCTGAATCCGTGGTGGATTATTACGACCACCATTTCCCTATTTATGAAGGAAATCTCTCAGAAAATGTCAAGTACCTCCGCAACCAAAACAAGAATTAGGCCTCACTGCATTCACTAGTACAGCAGCGATAGGCCTAAAATGATAATCGTTGGCCACATGTCCCTTCTGACTACACTGGGTACAAGTTCACAGTGTGTTCCTCTCGTGGTGACGGTTACACTTCTGACACAAAGGAAGTATACCGTTATACCCAAACTTCACTCGACTGCTAGAACTACCAGACTCACGCTTAAACTTCTTAGACTTCCCCTGATGATCATCTCAATATTTCCGCTTCTCTGATGTAAAGATGCCATCCCTGATTAAGTCCTCGGTAATGGACTTGGCACGGTGAATAGCATCCTGAAGTATAGGAGGGTCAATACCCCTAACCAAATGACGAACCTTAGAATGTAGACCATGAATAAAACGCTCAATAAGACGGGCCTCCGTATCAACCATCCGTGGGCATAGACGAACAAGATCATGAAAGCGGTCAGTGTATGCAGTCAACTTGGGTCCTTCCATGGTATGACCCCAAAGCTCATCCTCCAGTTTCTTCATCTTTGTACGAGACACAAACTGATCTAACATAAGATTCCTGAACTCCTCCCAAGGTATAGCCATCGCAACATACCTACCACGGGAACTGATCACAGAGTTCCACCATGTAAGGGCCTTACCCTTCGGAAGATGGGTAGAATAACGAACTCGGTTTTGAGCACCGTAGTTGTTGATGTTGAAAACTGACTCAGCCTGCTCGAACTACTGACTGAGAATAAGGGCCCCGCCCTTTCCATCAAACTCGGTGGGCTTACAGTTCAGGAAATCCTTGTAAGTACAGCCTTGCGGAGGTGGTGCTACCGGAGGTTGCTGATTAAGAGCGTTCGTGACCTATGCCACGATCGTAGGCACCACTGCAGCTAACTACTGACCGATCAAAGCGACAATCTCGGGCTCATAAGATATCGTCGAGGGGGAGCCATCTATATAATAAGGGAAAACGTGTTGGTATGAGTAGATAATAACTTAAAGAATAGGTATAACAATGATATAAAGGACAAGAACTCATTGTTATGCTTTGCGTCGAAATTACAAACTTGGTCAGGTTAACATATATATAACTCTCCATGGATATAATTACGGTGTACACCCATAATTATATCCATACCGTTTCATACACACGTCTCATCCCCGTGTCCCTCATTACAACGCTCATATTTACCGATCAATAAAAATGAAGTAGCTGGTCTGAGTCTCCTATGCGGCGCAGTGAGAAGGTATTGCAGCGCAGTGAGAAGGTACTGAGGCGCAGTGAGCTCTCAGATTCACATGTCTGAGTCTCTACTGCGGCGAAGTGGGAAGGGACTGCGACGCAGTAAGATCTCAGATTTCAAACTCAAAATTTCCATTCAAACCAACAAAAAGTATATAAAACGAAAACGTGACATGAAAAACGATCATATACGAAACTCTATCGGCGTTGTAAGTCGTTGCGGTTCGCCGTCTTCCTTAGGAGATAAAGTTGTTAAGTGCGAGTAGTGAGACGATATGAAACGATTAAAAGATCCTAAAAGATCTATATGAGGACTCCTAGTTATAGTCTAGTCCAAACCACCTACTTCTCTATAACCGTCTGCTCTGATACTAATCTGTCACACCCCCAGTGGCGGAAACGCAGGGTGTGGTCCATTGAAGACCGTCATAACACAATAGTAAACAAAGACATAATCTATATGTTAAAAGAAATAATGTATTGTTATGACGTTGCCATACCAAGGTAAAATCCTTGGTACACGAATCCGTCAAGCACTACAAGAAATGAGTTCAACCAAACAACAATGTAACGTATCAAATACTAAGATGCAGATTATGCAGGTTGCAAATTCGATAGGAAGAGTACATCAGGAGGATGTCAGCTCCTGGGAGGAAAACTAGTCAGCTGGTCTAGCAAAATTCAGTTGCTACTTCCACTGCTGAAGCTGAGTATGTTGCTGCAGGAAGCTGTTGTGCCCAATTGTTATGGATGCAACATCAGCTAGTTGATCTAGACATCAAGATCAAAAACACTCCCATCATGTGTGACAACAAAAGTTCCATCCAAATTACTGAGAATCGGTCTTCCATTCAAGGACAAAACACATACAAATCAGACATCATTTCATAAGGGACTGTGTTGAAAGACGGAAGGTCAGATTGGAGTTTGTGTCATAGATGATCAGCTTGCAGACATTTTCACAAAACCTCTAACTGAGGAAAGGTTCTTCTATCTGTTGGGAGAACTGGGGATGTTAAATCCTTAAGGATTAACAAGTTTTAAATTCTCAGTCTGACTGGATACTCATACTGAGGAAATTTCAGTATGACTGGGTGCCCAGGCTGAAAACTGCTCAATCTGACTGTGTGCTCAGATTGGATGGTTGTACATTTTTTTAGAATTTTTAATTTTTTTCTATAAATTTTTTTTCAACTTTCTAATTTTTTTTTTATTATTTTTTTTTTGTTGTTAATTTTATTTTAACCAAGTCTAGGGGTCAGTTGCACATATTTGTCAAACCGAGGGTTCTTTGTGTAAATATCTTAACTAAGTTTCTAAATTTTTGCTCCTTTTAGTTTAAATTCAACTAGTATGTATTATTGACCTAAATTTCTAAAAATTTTCTTCTCTTATTGTTCTTAATCTTCTTTACGGGCCTTATACCCTAAATCAAAATTCAATGGCCAGCATGATGTTGCATATCTGACCTGGGATGGTCTCTGGAGCTGAGTTTGATGGACGAGTGAAGGTCAAGGATAATAATAGGGTGGCAAACGTGATCATACCCGAAAATTGTCAAAATCAAGTGTTTGAACAAATGTGTCAGTTCATGGCGTCTCATCCTCTCTATGGAGCATTCTTTCAAGAGACGGTCATGTATCCAAATCTATAGTGTGAATGGTTGTACACCTTTTGCGTCAATGAAACTCAAGATGCTATATCAGTAACTTATAACAATGGAAGGAATACTATCACCATTACAGAAGAAACCATTCGGGAAGCTTTACTTCTTCCTACTGTTCAGAAGGCTCGTGAAGGTGGCTTTCAACCCAGACTGACCAAGCAAGAGGCCAAGTCCGAGGCCTTTCCATTGGTAGGTCAACCTATGGTCAAGGGGGTTATTGACTACAAGATGTTTACTAGTAAATGGAAATTTCTATTTTCATGTATTACCATAAGCTTGGAGGGTAAATCAGGGTCATTAAACGAAATGAATGAATTTGAAACTCACATGTTCCATTCAACGGTAACAGGAAGGATAATTTCTTATTCTAAAATAATTTTTTGATGAAATTCTCTCCCTTGCTTTCAAACCAAAAATAACAAAGGATGTCCCTTTTATATAAGTGCTCTCACTCTGTTTTGAAACTGTTCTAGGAAAGACAAGTTATAATCAACTTGAAGAAACATTTTTTGTCTGTCCTCTTCCCAGACTGACATCTAGGATATTTACTTACATAACAATCACCAAGGATGGGGTGGGATTAACTCCTGTGATGCTTCAGTGGATTGCAAATCCTTTTATTGATCCTGAAGAAACTGAGTCTAATAACTCAGTTTCAGCTAGTAAGGACAATATTGTACCTACAAAGGATGGAATTGACGGCAACAATGATCAGCTTGAGCTGAATGCTAAGGTTGGGGGTGACAGGGCTGGGCCAAGTAATGCAGCTCCAGAGATCAGTTCTCCACCTGGAGCCTCAGGTATGAATATTTCACTCTCTACCCCTCAATCTGAGAGAATCCCCTCTCAGTCTGAGGCAGCCACTATCTCTCAGCTTGAGAAACTTGCAATTCAGGCGGCCAACCTACTGAACTTACCAAATTAAATAGAGAATGTTTACATAATCAGCCCCACCTCAAATCAAGCACAAATGGCCTTACCACACCATGAGGCTGACAGTCTTGAACTGCCCTCCAGTGTTGTAGCTCACACCACCCTCCCTCTGCTAGAGCAGGAGGTGGTTGTAACTACTCATACTACCCAAAGCCAATCTAGTGTAGTCAGCTTGGAGAAACATGCTACTGCTGCCACACTGACACATGCGTCAAGCAATGAAGATGATATCCCCCTCCGGGATATCCCTGTACCTAGTATGGGAACACCCCCGTCAGTTTCACAGCGTATTCCACATGATCTATTCACCAATTTTGTACTGGTACACACTTCTGAACCACTAAAGCTCTCACACTCTAATGCACAAGTCGCCAAAGCCTTGTTCCAGAAACTGAGTGAGGTACATACTTCAACTTCTGTAGTCAACGACCTCTCTCCCAAACAACAGGAGAGTTGTGAGGCTATACCTACCTTACACACTTCTTTTGTTACTAATATCTCCTAGTCTGAGGGTGCTTTGACTTTTTCTGTCTTACTCAAGACTATTCAGGACATGTCAACTCATTTTAATGACAAGCTGAGTGCACTGTAGACTGAGATCAAGGCTCTAAAGAAAAATAATACACAGGAGGTGGCTGGTTTAAAGGATTTGGTGGTAAATCTGACTTCTGAGGTCAGGGCTTTGAGGGATGGAAGAAAATTATTGGGGACTCTTATGTGGGTGCTTAGACTCAGGGTGAGGAAATTGCTAAAGCCATTAGTGAGTCTGAACCCAAGAAGGACCTGGAGAGAAAAAGAACTGAGTCTTCTATTCAAGGGGAGGAAAAGGAAAAGAAGTATAAGAAGAGATATAGGAGGAAGCTGACTTACATTCCCAAAACTGATAGGACTGAAGAAGCATTTGAAACTGACTATAGTGATTTCTCATTATATTCACAAGCTGACAGTGAGGAGGAAATAGGAGTGGAGACTGTGAGAGGTAAAGGGGTTGAAACTGAGAGTCAATCTAAGGAGATTAAAAAGCTTGAACTGACTGAAGAAGAAAGACAAGCCAAGCTGGAAAGGTCAGCTCAAAATGAAGGTATGACAGTAGAAGCATATAAAGAATATGTCAAAGACTTGTACTTTGAAATATTTGGTGATCAGACCAAGGAACAATCCAATGTTGAGAAAGATTCTTGTGATCAAGCTGCTGAAGAACTTGAAGCTGAGTTGAAAAGAGAAGATGAACTGGCTTTTGATGCAGAACAAGAAAGGATTGAAGCTGACAAAGAAATGGCCAAGAGAGTTGAAAGAGAACATGAAAGAATGGATTACATTGAGAAACATTTTCTAAAGAATAAGCTTGTTGGGAAAATAAATCATTTGGAGTGTGTTGAAACTGGTGGAGGTTTGGTGCTCAATTGTCTATTCAAAAATAGCACATTCTAAATATAGCAATGAATAGAATGACACTCTGGGTCTGGAGGAATGGAAGAGAATTTCAAAATTAACTTCAAGGATTGGGAATATGGCACATCAGACTGAGGTCAAGAGGGAAGCAATATACAATGTTAATGCAACTCATTTTCTGGAACTGATTCCTGAAGAAGGTTACAGAAAATTATGCAAAATCAAAAGAGTGCATGTTGGAGCCAAATCCCTTGGGTTGGAATCAAGGAACAATCATCCTGTAACCTCAGGTATAGTCTTTCAAGAACACTTCTATGTCAATTGATTATGGTGGTGAAGAGTGTTTTCAAGCAATGGAAGATCTACACAAGGCATCTCTCTATCATTGCATTGCTTTGTTGAATGAGTGCACAGGTGAACAATGTCAACCAATTAAACTGAGGCTAATAAGCTGGTTGTTTAACAACCTAAGGAGAACTGAAGAGTTGGAGACTCAGTCTGATAAAGTGGAGCTGATCAAGAAAGAATATCAAATTCAGAACTCCAAGACTGATGAAGAAATGGAAAGTTTGTTGAAGTGGAAGACTGAAAGAACTCAATGGGCTAAAGATGCTTTGAAGCCAAAAGTCTAGGATTCTATGCTGAAATCTAAATCAAGAAGAAGGAAGTAAATTATGTCACAAACCTTTTATTATATTATATAAATTATTTTTAGTTTTTGTTTGTTTTTCATTCAGTGTGTGTCATTGTAAAAAGAATTTAATGTAAACAGACAGGGGGAGATTGTTGGGAAATTAAGCAATTAAACCCAAAGTATAAGTCTGTTTAATGAAAGTCTCAGTCTGAGTTTGAGTGACTTTGAGTCTGAGTCATTTTTAGTCTGAGTGACTAGCATATGGGTCTAAGTTAGTCAGTTCCATAATGTCTTGAACAGAAAGTTTAGGAAGTTAGTTAGATAAAATCTTCTAGATAAAATCTTCTATCTTTTTAGAAGATTTTATAAGATTCATCCTTATCAAAGCTCCCTTTATTGTGTATAAATAGACAACATGAATCATGTATTTCAGTTTTCGTTTTTATTGAATCGAAACTAAGTGTTATTCAAGTAATTGGAATCTTACTCAGACCTAACAGAACCAATGTATTCGAATCTAATCAACACCTAACAAATTTCTCTTTCGTATCAAAACTTATTCGAACCCAATTTTAGGAATATCCTATTCGAATCAAACCTTATTCGAATCACCACTTCCTAATTCGAATCACTTAACACTTATTCGAATCACAACTCCTTAATTTCGAATTACTTAACCCTTATCCGAATCACAATTTATTCTAACCAAAACCTCTTAGAATTAGAATTACACTACTTAGAATACACCTTCATTCAAACCAAATGTCTTCGAACAAGAATTTACACTAGTTCGAATCTAACTCATTCGAATCAAATTACCTTCGAATAATAATTGTACTAGTTCAAATCAAATTCCATTCGAATCAATCTCTATTCGAATCAAAATTGTACTAGTCTGAATCATAATTGTACTAGTCCGAATCAAATGCCATTCGAAGCAGTACTAAAACTAGTCGTACTTATGTGATTTTCAAGCACCCCACTCTAATACCAATTGTTAGATATGAGAATCAGAATGAACAAAATGAGAAATGAATCCAAATGTTACATATTTCATATACACACTCACCTATATATTAGAAAAATGTGTGTTGTTGTAAAGTTGCATTTTCTACACTCTAAAAACAACATTAATACATTTTAGTCCTACAACTTCTATTCCCAAAAAGATTTTTAATAGACCTAAATCTTTTATCATGAATTAACTTTTCATAAAAGCTTTGCGTACTTCAATTTTTTGTTTCCACTTACCAGTTACAGTAATATCATCGACATAAACAAGTAAAGCAATAAACATATAACCTTTTATTTTAGTACACAAAGAGTAGTCATTTTTACTTTGCACAGTTCAAGTAAACAAGCGGTCAATGTAGCATTCCGTTGTCTTGGAGCTTATTTAAGTCCATCCAATAATTTTATCAATTTGCACACTTTGTTACATTTTTTATAAAATTGTCATATATACTTCTTCATTTAATTCACCATACATGAAAACATTATTTACATCAAGTTGATAACGTATCCAATCATTTTACACAACAACACTAATTACGCATCTAACAGTTACCATTTTATCCACACCTGGAAAATTTACATCATATTCAATACCTTCTTTTTGACGATAACCTTTTACAAATTAATTTACCTTAAATCTTTTAATTGTACCATTTGATTTATACTTTATCTTAATATCAATTTACAATCTATAGCTTTTCTTCCTATAGGTTTTTCTTCGGCTTCCGAAGTGCTATTACTATATAAAGCGTCCATTTCATTATTTATAGCATTTATCCATCTAGGATCTTTACAAGCTTCAAAATAAGATTTATTTTAAACATTTATTCAAACAACTCACAAACACATACATTCTCAACACTTATACAATTGTAATTAACAGCCTTTTCAATGCCATATTCAACTTTGCTTTCAATTACAAAATCATTCGATTTTCTAGTTGCATTAGACCTTTGTAAAAACTTTCCGTCGGGAGACTCACTTTCCTCTTCACTATCCGAAACTGTCAGTTTTCATGAGTATCATTTAAACTAGCTTTTCTGATAGTATCAAGTTCATAATGAATCGACTTAGGATCATGCATAGTATCTTTACTATATGTATTAATATTTTTGACACCTGAACTTGTACTTCCTAGAGATGTTGTTTTATAAACTATTGTTTGAGTCTTATTATCATCATTGGGACTTAAGTTTTCGAAAAAATAAGGGTTGTCAACAAATTAACATGGTTAATATTGTTCTTATTTCCTTTATAAAACATTTTTTGAGTATTCAGTTTGTGAGGAAATACATTTTCAAATTTTTTTACATCTCTAAGTAAACAATTGATTTACTTTCAAGACTATATAACTCGTATGCTTATTGAACACTTGAATACCTAATAAGAACACACTTTTAAGATTTAAATATAAATTTATTTTTTTCATTTTATTCTTTTAGTAAAACAGAGACATCCAAAATTTCTTAAATGAAAAATATTTGGATAATGACCAAACACAAGTTCAAAATAACACTTACCATTAAGCACATATGTAGGCAACCTATTAATCAATAACATGCAATTAGAACACATCCATACCACATATTAAGAGGAATTCCCCTTTGAATCTGAAAACACTTTGCAACATTAGAAAACACCTTGCAACATTTAAAAGGTGTCTACGTTTCTTTTCTATAATTCCATTTTGTTGTAGAGTATATGCAACATAAGTTTGGTAAATTATTCCTTATTTCTTACAAAATAAGCTCATTTGATCATTTAAGAATTCGGGTCCATTATTAGCTTTAAAAAATTTAATTTTAATGTTGAACGGAGTTTCAATCATCAAATAAAATTATTCAATGTTTTCAAAAACTCTTGACTTTGACTTAAGCATATAAACCCAAACTCGTCTTGAAATATCATCAACTACGGTTAAGAAAATATTTATATCGTTCCCTAGTAGTAACTTTATAAGGTCCCCAAATATCCAAGTGAATTAAATCCCCTAAGTTGTTTTGTTATATGTTCACTTAGTGGTGAACATAATGAAAATAGTTCTTTTGATTGTTTAGCCTTTTAACAGATTTCACAAGGTTGCATATAATCATTGTTAATTATTAACTGATCTTTAAGAACAATTAAAACTTAATCTACAGGATGACCTAATCTATTATGCAGTGTATTTAGATTGAAAACAAGTAAACACGTTATTGCAAACATTGTTCTTACCTAACACTAACTCTTCCACCACTTTAATTCCCAGTCACTAAGATATTTCCCATAACATTGTTGTGAAGCATTTCCCGCACATAGCATTTGTGTTCATCAAACCGAATAAAACTTTTACTATCCTTTGCTAATATATGAACAAATAGAAGATTTAAAATATATTCTGGAACCACAAGAACATCAAACAACACGTACTACATTTGAACTTAATCTATAATTTTCGATCTTGGTTATTTCTGCATCAGTGATGTTATGATATGATGTTCTACTTTTAAGTTTAATGCAGATATATCGTCTAGATATTTGTAATCAAACAATAATTGAAACAAACAAACTTTGATTGATTGAAAAACAACAAAACTGAGAATCTGAGTGAATGATTTCCTCAACTGATCGTGGACTGGAGCTATTATAACAACTTCAGACTTTGTCATTTTTGGTCCCTCAACTTCTGCTCTTTCTTCATTTAATCCATCTTCATCACAAGCCCATCTACAAGCCCAACTTCCTTTGATCCAGTCCACTAATCTTGAAGTATAAGCTCTTATTTCCGAAACAACTTATAGCTTAACTTGTCGATTTTAACAACATTTGTATTAGTCGTATCATGTTATTATAATCCATTTCAAAGTATGAATTACTAGTAAACTTTACATTTTAACACAAACACGTCTTCCCATTTCATTTTTGACCAAATTAATATTTTTTTTCCTTGTGCATTGGTGGCAAAAGAACTCACAAAACTAACAAATACTTTTTTTTTGGTCAAAAGCCCAAAAGAACCGAGCATGACATATGAACGAATAACTAACCCTTATCAACGAACTAGTAACCGGATACTTAATCAAACGAATTCAAACAAAACGAACTAACAAATCTAAAAGACAAAGCGGAAGAGGAAACGAAAATAAATTAACGAAACGAACATAGTTCGTTAGACGAAAGCTTAGTCGAACGAATCAAAAAGAGTCTGAGGCTCAGATAGCATGTTGAAATCAGAATACAAGAAATCAAATACAAAATGAAACAAACTATAAACTGTATTCAAAAACATAATAAACAATAATGACTACAAACATTGTTTAAATACTAATCTAGTAAACCCTAAAATCTATTAACGATTAAATTGTCAATAAAAATAAATCAAAATCAAATTTTAACTGAATTAATTTGTTTGCCATAAAAAAAAACAGGGCCGAGCCTTGTGCAAAATTATAAAATAGACCTAAAAAGATAAACATAGTAACATTTGAACACTAGACCTTGAGTTAAAATAACTCAAAACTGGTGGTTGATCTAGTCCACAAACATGTTATTCGTACCAGTATAAATAATAGGCGTATTCAAATAATAGGGGTATCCAAAATATTCGTATCCGAATCTGAATATTAGAAAATCCGATCCGAAATTATTCAAAAATTCGGATATCCGGTTTTTTGAATTTGGATAGTGATATTTGGGATATTTCGATATTTCGGATATCCGATTATCCGAAAATCCGAATAAAAAAAAATATTTTTTTTTTTACTTTTTATAATTATTTTATATGTAAATGTAAATATTTTGGTGATTTAATAATATATTTAGATAAATATATGTAAATATTAAATATGGTGGTTAACAATATGTATACCAAAATTGGGAAAACTCCATACAATAGTAACCAAGTTTCACTTTTGTTCCACTAAAGTCACTCTAACTTTTTTTTCCTATCAAAAACCACTCAACTTTTGATATTGTTCCATTCCTATGTAATTAACCTGTTACAGTAGGTTAGCAGGTAATCTTTAATAAAAAGGTTTTTTTCATTAAAATAAATTTTAAATAATACACTCTAATAATTATTATTTGATAATAAAACTAATTTCAATTAACTCGAGGACCCCCTGTTCCCACTAAATCATTTTTTACGCACCAAATTTACATATATCACCTGCACAAAATTTACATATACCACCTGCATATTTATGTATCTGCATATCAATTTTTTTCTTTCACCAAACTACATGCATATTTTATTTAGAGAATCAACATATCTAATAATTTTACATCAAAAATAGAGAGGAAAGAAACTACTTGAATAAGCATCCAAAATCAATACTTTTAACATTGTTTTTCAAGCATAAGCACCAATATCACTTAAATACATATCCATGTGATCAAAACAAAAAATCTCAAACATCTAACAAAAGTTAATGTTCTAACAAACTAAACGTCCAAAAAATATTTTCTTGTGCAAAAGGTCATAAATTCTTGACCAATATCACTTAAATACCTCGATCACGCTTATTATTTAAAAGTTATTTTAATAAGAAAAACTTTATTTATTAAAGATTACCTGCTAACCTACTATAGCAGGTTAATTACATAGGAATAGAACAATATCAAAAGTTGAATGGTTTTTGATAGGAAAAAAAAGTTAGAGTGACTTTAGTGGAACAAAAGTGAAACTTGGTTACTATTCTATGGAGTTTTCCCAAAAAAGTTTGAAACAAACAAAAAATAACACAAAAAAACAAAAACAAAATATATTTTTATCAAATTTTCGGATATATTGGATATCCGAAAATTTCGGATAGTGAAAATACTATCCGAAATTTCGGATATCCGATTTTGAACACCCCTAATAAATAATATTAATTCTTTTTTCTTAAAATATATATATAAATAATATTAATGTTTTTTCTAAATATTTTGAGATTATAAATAAATCGAGACCTTTGTGTGATTGCATCTCTTTGCACATCTTCAAAATTGGGCATTAAAATAAAAATAAAGCCTATAGTAGACTTAAATGAAAGAATGTTGTCATTAGCATAAGACCACTCCCATCCGTAACACCAATAACACCATTTTTCGCTGCCACGTCACCATAACACCAACTTAACATAACACCACTAAACACCCCCATCCATAACACCAAAAACTGGGACCCACCACCTTTTCTTTTTTCATTTTCTTTTTTTTTCTCATATTATTTTTAAAACATTATTAATAAAAATAAACTTAGATTAATATTAAAAAAAAAACAATACATAGAAATAAATAAAATAAAAAACCATTACATAAAAAAAAATACGTAAAAATAAATAAAAAAACCAATACATAAAAAACTACTCCTCGTCTTCGTCTTCGTCGCCTTCTTCGCTTTCTTCGATATCCAAATCGGCGCGATATTTGTCCTTCCGCCTTTCGATACGAGCCCGATCCTGTGGCGGCAAATTTTCGGTTGGCATAAGTAGAAACTCCATTTTACGATAACGTATTCTGAGGTTGATCTCCTTTGTTTTTGCGAGCTTAAGCTCGCGAACCTCCTTGACAAGGTCTTCGTTAAAGTCCTCCCGTTTTGAAGTAACATCGGAGGAGGAGGAGGAGGAGGAACGTGCGCTCTTAGATGGTCGTGGCCTTCCTTGAGGTCGTGGAAGTTTATCATGGCCAAAGAAGTCCGGTTCTACATCGTCCTCGAGGTTGATCGGGTTAATGGGTTCAGGATTAGCAAACCTTGGCGCTTTATACAAAACATCAAAAGCAGAGTGATGACGAAATGCGCGACCATTTTCGGCTTGGAACATGCGTAACGCATTTGTGTAGACGGCTTTGTCATCCTCGCCGCTTTGTCGATCTCGGTGGGCACGGTCATGACATGCTGCGAACAATTTTACAAGTTTGCTCATAGCCCTCCATTTTGAACTTAGCGAATTTTTTGTAAAAGGTTCCGTCAAACCTTCGTTGAAAATAGCCATCACGGCGAACCAAAAAGTTAGACCATCGCGGTTGTTTCCTATTTTACGATCCTCCGAAACATGAATCCAATTCTCCGCCAAGCGCCGCTCTTGGGCTTGTGTCCACTGAACCGACCGTGCGTTCGGAGTGACGTCGGGTTCATCCGTGGGTTCATCCGTGGGTTCAACTACTTTCTTACCCTTGTCTTTTCTCTTACGAGGACGGCTAGGTTCGGCTACTTGTGGTGGTTGTGGTTGAGAGAATGCTTGTTGTTGGGGTTGATTGAATGATTGGGGTTGATGGAATGATTGGGGTTGAGAGAACGATTGTTGTTGTTGTCGGAATTGTTGGAATTGTTGGAATTGTTGGAATTGTTGCCACTCGTTCATGGCTAATTGATGGGGTGGAGGTGGTGTGTTGGTGTTTCCGGCGAGTAGTGAGGTAAGGTTTTGGTAATTTGAGAAACCCGGTGAGTTAGGCGAATTGGGATCGGATGAAAAGTCGTTGTAGTTAGACATTTTTCTTTGGGGGTTTTGTGGATAGAATGTAAAATGTAGAGAGAAAGAAATGGTTTGGTGTGAATAAAATGGTGTTATGGGTTGGGTATTTATAGGAAAAAAAAAAAAATAAATAAATAAATTAATTTTTTAAAAAATTAGCCGTTAGGCCTTCCAACGGATACTTTTTTTTCTTTTTTTTTTTTATTTAATTGATTATTTAATACCTAAAAAAAAAAAAAAAAAAAAAAAAAACATCAAAACGCCGCGTTGGGAGAAGGACGCCGGCGGAGAAACGCCAGAAGGACGCCGTCCCCCCAGCCGGAAACGGCGTTGCTGGGGGGAAAAAACGCCGTGGAGATTGTCGGCTGCGAGCGGTCTAACAATGCACCTCATCCATTTCTCTTCTTGTCATGTGGTTTTTTGGTAGACCTTCAATTGTATTAGAATGGGTTTTCAGTATAATATTTTGTGAGAGTCCTTTCCAGAGAAAAAAAGAACATACTATGCTAACAAAATTTTAAATATTCCTACTAATCTCATTTTATAATATGATATAATGATAGCAATAAACCTTGCGGCTTTGATATTTAAGGATTTTTATTGCTCTAAATTTCACAGTACCGCTCATACATTCATCGGAAATTAATATGCTTCTATTCTTTTTTAAATCAAGTATTACATCAACCACATAATTCTTCACATTATTTGTTCATTATGACTTAGCCACAACATTTGGATCAAGATACGACTCACATACCGTCGACCTATAAGACTTTGGTTCTCCTTTGCAAACTCAATAAAAATGAAATGTCAAGTTTAGATACCCAAATGGAGAAACCTGTGATTTTTACATGAAATCCTAATGAAATACATACAATATTCTTATATCCGACCTAATAAAAATTACGTTATTTAAGTTGATCATTCAAGTTAGAGGTTGTGTATTAAAGTGTTATTGTAAACAAGAGTATGAATAATAAAATGTTGTATTTATAATATTTATCTTTTTAAACAAAAATCAAATGGATCTTTATCACAAAATACACCACTTATACAAAGTAAGCAGTTTTAGAACTAAACTAACACTTCAAAATAATAATAAAAAAATTAAAATAAAATAGTGGTCTAAGTGGGCTAAATTAACACCATAACCACCAATAAAAATACATAATTGGTCCAGTTGGCTTAAATTAATTAAGCATTAAAAAAAAAAACATTACATGTGTCAACCCCGTTCAGATGGAAATCCGAGGTGTACAGTAACATAGGTATCAGAAGACAAAGATTACATCGAATGGAAACTACAACATTAAGTTTATATTAAATAAAGGTTTAGGAGTACAATAAATCCAATATAAATACAAGTTTGTGGCTTAAATTGAAACTAAACTACGACTACTTAAGTCTCCTCGAAGTCCACGCAAATAATAAAGAAACCGAACTACGTCTAGTCAAGTCTCTCTGAAAAACTCAAAACTCAATATAAGATATGTACTCCATAATCGATGTAAAATCTCAATCTTCTGAAAAGCGTTAAAATAATACGACATCAACATAAAGTTGGTGAGTTATTCGCATTTCTATAAAACATTAAATATACTCGATAGTTGAAGAAGTTTTGACCCTGTTGAAATACATAAGACCAATAGAAATAATGTTAATAAAATAATAATTTGAATAATAACAATAATACGATATGTGCTCAGCTTTAGATAGTTCAAACTATAAATGTTCCAATATCACCGACCCTTACAATAAACAATACAACCCTCACACGCAGAGTGTCAAGCTACAGAATAATACCAAATATGTGGTCGGTCATAACATCCCCTCACATACGTGAGGAATGAGGGTTTGTAAAACCCATATAGATATATATATATATGCCCCGTCGGCTAATTACATTAACAGGTGCGAGGGCCTCATACTGTCATACGGCCGTACAAGTCATACGACATAACTCATCTAAAGGCACAATAGCATAACATAAGCAAAATATATATATACATACATATTTTAAAATAACACTTAACATGTCCAAGGCTTAAAAATAGTAAAAAGGGGAAACGAATAACTCACTAATGAGCAAAGCAAAAGCAATACGATACGTCGGAAAAAATAATCAGTCGAAGTAGCTCCTTCGCCTAAATGCCCTAACAATACATACAAATAACCGACTAAGTATCTCTTAAGCTTAGTAGGGTTAACTTATGCGATTAACGTAGTATGTTTTAGTCATAAAGTGTTTATAACCCCGATGGTTTAAAAGAAAGATATGGCATGTAATAGCAAAATACGCGTTTTCGACCAAAAACCGTGTTAATAGTGTATATTTTAAGATTGATATGTGTTTTGGGTTAAAACATAAGATTTGAAAGGGTGTAACACTTTACGTAAGTTATAACGTCATTATAGATGGGTTTGATCAAAACCTAATTAGTTACGATAGGAACAATTACTCTAAGAACAGTTACTCTACGTAACTAACAGTTACGTTACGTAACTAACAGTTACGCTGGATAACTAATAGTTACTCTGCGTAACTTTAACAGTTACACTACTCCGCGGAACAACTCAAAACGACTCGTTTTCGACGATTTTTGGGCTGAAAATGGTATATTTTAGCATCTATGGTCTTAAGGGTATGTTTAGGTACATAAAGCCTCCTTAAATTTCTGGTTTTAATGGTTAAAAGTGGCGTTTTTGTAAGTAGATCTAGAAATAAAGTTTCAAATAAAATCGAAGAAAAACTTACCCGATCGAGATGAATTTCGGAGGGATAATGAAGATAAATATGGTGAACGATAAACAAGCTTCGTAAATGATTTTCGACTGTGGGATCTCGAGATATTTTAGAGAGAAAGGAGAGTTTGTATGTGTGTTTTCTAGAGAGAGAGAGAGATGGGGAAAAATGAAAGGGTGAGGAGGGAGGTGTGTAGGTGATAAGGGTGAAAAGGGGGGAAAGTTACTTAAACATCTCATTAAGTAATGTTATTTTTTTTGTAAACTTTCTTTCGTTAAATTTCGGTAAGGAAGATTTTGAAATAAATATGACGGTGATAAAAATAATATAAGTAATGGTTTAAATATATTAATAATAATAATAATAGTGATAATAATACATTTTTTTTTAACGTTAATTTTTCTCGCATAAATAATGGCATATCCTACCCTAACTTAACTTACGAGCATACTTATTTCTACTAGGCACTTAGGTTCTAATACGGTTTCCGTCATAAAGAAGGAGAAAACCAAACGATACTATCCCGACAAAACATAATATTATAAAATACTCCGATACTAAATATAAACTCGATAAATACGACAATATCAATAAACTCAATAAACACGCTAACTCATACTTGCATAAAAATGCAACCGAAATTATATATAAATAAATAGATGTTACGCGATAAACACAAAATACCGAAATACATAAATACTAGGGTCAAAACAACATATAAATACATAAAACGATACACGATAAATGACGGAATGATACTTCGTAAATCGCGGTTGTCACAGTGTCCCCAAGTAAAAAGAATGATTTCCTCGAAATTACTTCTGAGTAAGACTCTCGACAAGGACCCACGAAGATATGAGTATCGTTACAACATCTTTGAATCATTCATAGGAGAAGGATCTGTAAGAGTAAGAATAGGGAGATAGTCCGAAATAGGAACGAGCTAATACCTGTTACATCGCGGTTCTAACGGAACGCGGAATACAAAAACGTAAGATATGAACGGAACACAACATGAGGTAGTCCACATGGGACTTCTCATCATACTTTCCAATAATCGAAGTCTTCGCTTGCCCGAAGTTAGTAGGGATAAGACGGAGCTATACGAGAGGTCGATAAAAAGGCGAATATGGGTCGTCTTGTGGTTTCACAAAAATCTCGCCACCGATAATTGCAAGTTTAATAAAACATCAGGGCGACTTGCACACGCAATCATGTACGGTTTCGAACAACGGTTCCAGAAAATCAAGGAACGCACTTGATTTGTAAAATCTAGTCTTCATTTAAACCTACTATTTCACGTAATTACACACTTATAGGCAGTGGACCTATTCGTATGTAATATAGTTTAAAAGCAAGTAAAGGTTCGTTCGCAGGGACTAACGTTGTTTTTATATTTCGAATTAATAATACTATTTGTTTTTGGGGGTTTTTTATCGTAACAAAAAGATTGATTGATTAAAAATTGCAAAGTAATTAATAAGAGTGATTAGTAAAAATCGAGTGAAAAAGTAATTAAGATTATCAAATAATAGAGAAAATACACTTGTTTGACACTTCACTTGTTTTCCATTTAAATTCACGAAATTGATTAAATATTCTAAAATATAGTAAAAGTCCTCTCGAATCTTTTATTAACTTTAACTACTTCTAATTATACCGTTCCTCTGGAATACAGTTGTAATTATTAATAGTTAAGCATTAAGTAACAAGCCTGTTTTTAGTGATTTAATCTTATAGAGTTTCCTCTCGAATAACTCCTCTAATTATCAAGTCCTTCCGAATCTTAACAAATAGACTTACTCAATTAAGTTTAATTACCTAAGTTGTGATTACTAAGTCCTCTCGAATCCTAGTAATTTTAAACCGATTATAGACCGACCGATTATTTCATACAACCTATTTAATCTATCTAGATTTCTCTCAAATACCTAGAATGTTGATTAAGTAAATTATATATAAACAACTTAAAGATAATATATTAAAACTTAAGCAAATAAGGATTAACGATTAAACACAAAAACATAAATAATCAACTACGCAAAAATAAACTTCAAACAAGATCCGTTAATCAAACAAGCGTAAATTTAGTTTAGCTACTCATTATCGTGTTCAAAATAAAACTAATAAAAAGAGAAAACATGCTGGAAAATAAAGTCTAAAAAGGAACGAAAAAACAAACTAGAAATTGCAAACGTGCCGTGACCGACGTTGAACGAAAACGAAACTCCCAGCTTGAAATATTGCCTCTAAACTTGAACTCCAGCTCTAAGACTTGAATAATGATGATTGAATGTATTTTCTGGCTGGAAAAACTCGGTATTTATACGCAAAAATCGTGTAGAAAACGTATTCGAATACGACTCGAAAACTGCTGAAAACAGCTTACTGCGCCGTCCTGTCCACTACAACGACGCTGTTATTTTATTTTTTAGTTACTGCGTCGTTCTAAAGGCTTGTGCGACGTTGTTACTTCGAAAAATCAGTCACTGCGGCGTCCTAGACACATGTGCGCCGTTCTGCTTCCTGTTTTCACCATTTCTTCACGTTTAAACTCGTTTCTTCCACCATTTCTACTTCCCGATCATGTAAACCTGTAAAATGGACAAAAAACACTTTTCCACACAATTAAATGCAATAATCCTATCTTATCCATCGTGTTTACTATGAAATGTGACCAAATATCGCATATAAATAGTTATATAAATATGCGATATCAAATCCCCTCAAACTTGCCTTTTTGCTTCCCCTCAAGCAAAAACTGTTTTAAAAGTAATTATCAAAGCCAAAAATTAACATAACCAAACACCTCACGATTTTTATGGGAAGTAAAATCACACAAAACTCTCAAACTAGTCTAAAAGGGTGTGTAAAATATTTTTGTAGAATCGCTCAATTGCTCAGTCATGGTGAATATTCTGTCATAGGCTTGATAACGTATCAAATCTCCACCACTGGAGTCTAGGTACAACTAAACGGGGACTTTTATCCGGGTTATAATTTACAGGTAAAGGCATGTGGAAATATATAATGGAGTGTAAATGGGTTAAATAAAATAATACAAAACTTAGATTAAATCCGAACTAACTAAACTCTTTAACGAATTGGATTGCTCAATTTTCTTCAACTTTTACTTTTTCCTCCGAATATACAATTTTCGTATATAATACAAGACTCAAGATACACTATTTCTCTTAAACTCTACAACTAATTTTTTTTCGCTTTTCTGTTTTTTTCTATTTTTTTTTTCTTTTTTCTTTTTTTTTTCTTCAGCCTAGTACATGCCTTACAATATAATATCTCTCGTGGTAAGTACACATGCTCAAAAGGCTAATAATTAACTAATTCTCCAAATACAAAATAATACAAGGCAATAATAATCGAACTTTTCTTTTATGCCTTAGTAACTATAACTTTACTTCATATATAATAGCAATCAATAAACTAAGTTCGGACTTAATCTAAAAAGAAACGAAAATAGGCGAGTGTACAAAATATATAGTAGTGTTTAGAAACGAAAAAGTTTAGGCGCAAAGTTGTTTACTAGAGTTTCTAACACTAAAAGTAAGTGTTACAAGAGTTAGGCGGAAAATATATAAAAAGAAACAAAAAGGCTAACAAATGGATTAATCCTAAATGCCCCTATCATTGTACCAAATCACACTAAGTTACCCTAATGTAATTGCTCGTATGTGGTCTCGAAATGTATAACAGTGTCAAGTTCTAAAGTCATCACCATCGGCACACTCAAAGAAATGAAAAAGTAGTATTAAAAATAAATACTTTCAAAGGCTTCAAAAATAAAACCTAAAAAGAAAATGTTAGGTCTCAATAAGATCTCAAACAATGGCTAATCAATCACAAATAAGTATTTAGACGTTAATTATTATTAATCGATTGATTACTCAGTTTCACGAATTATTATAGCGGAATTATAATAACGAAGCAGTGAAATAAACAGACAGTTATATTTCTTCTTCAAAAGGTGTGTGGATTACAAAGTTCAAGCTCACTATTTCTACACAATAATAGTGAGCTTGATAAGTATGAATCTAAGAAAATCTTCTAAAAGGATAGAAGATTTTATCTAACTATCATACCTAAAATACTGCTCTACGTCTCTTCATGAGTCTGAGTAGTCAGCTTCAGTCACTCAGACTCAGAGTCACTCTGACTCAGAATCACTCAGACTCATATTACTCAGACTAAAACTTTAATTAACAGATTTATTAATTTGGGTTAAATCATTGTTTTTACCAACATTCTCCCCCTATCTGTTTCAATTAAAGTCTTTTACAACTTATGCACCAAAAAAAATAAACACATACAGAATTAGTTACAGATATGTTGTTTGTGAACCAAAAAGATACATCACGCAAATCACTTTTTCTTCTTGAGAGTTCTCTTCTTTTTCTTCAAGGAGGTTTCGAATGGCACAGGCTGATTCACTTCATTTAACCACTTCAGCCTTTCTGTCTTCCAAGCAAGCAATCTCTTCATTTCAGCATCAGACTTATGGAAGTGTAGTTGATACTCTTTCTTGATTAGCTCCACTTTGTCTGCTAAAGTTCCAATATCTTCAATCCTCCTGAGATTATTGAACAGCCAGCTAATCAGCTTTATTCTGAATGGCAGACACTGAGCAGACTCACATTCACTGAGCAAGGCTATGCAATGGTAAATTGAAGCCATGTTGAGTCTGTCTTTTGCTTGGAAACTTTCCTCTCCCCTACAATCAACATAACACAAACCTGCATGCTTCTCAGTTCTACATATGTCCTGTCTTGAAATGTAACATCTTTGGGAACAGGATGCATGTTACTTGTTTCCAGACCCAAAGATTTAGCCCCAAGTCTTACTTTGTGCTTAGTGCAGAATGCTCTATAATCTTCACCAGGCATTAGATTCAGTATATGGGCTACATTCACATTGGAGACAACTTCTCTTTTTATAGCCATTCTTTGAGCTATATCAGTTATGCTTGAGCTCAGACTTGCTATTTCTTTCCATTCTTCCAAACCCATGGTGTGCATTCTTGTTAACCCGACTCTGAAAGATCCACCTTTGTGATGGCATGTGAACAAGAGGTCAGTTCCATCATGACTTTTACAGTCCAAGTGTTGAATCTTATTCTGAAGCTTTCTCAGTGTAAAATTTGCCTCAATGTAGTTGAGTCTTGCTTCTTCTCTTAGCACCTCTTTTGCCATCATTTTGTCAGCTTCTACCCTCATTTGTTCTTCTTCAATTGCCAGATCTTCCTCAGCTTTCATCTCAGCTTCAAGATCTTCGGCTGCCTTTGATGACTGATCATACGGATTGACCTCAAACTTCTCCTTGTATAACCCCTTCACATATTCTTTGTATTGCTCCACAGTCATTCCAGCGTTGTGAGCATACCGTTGAAGTTTGGCCAATTTCTCAGCTTCATCCTGTTTTCTTTTGACTTCAGTTTCAAGCTCAGTCTGAGCCTTTTGTTTTTCAAGTTGCTGTTCAGTCTCAGCTTGATCTGATTCACTTTCATACCCCACTTTGCCTTTTTCCCTTATCCTCTTCCTTCTCAGATTCATCGCTGGAAATGTCGCTCCAATCAGTTTCATAAAACACCTCAGACTGACCAGTTTTAGTGTTGAACCTGGTAGTCTTATAGTACTTTTTCTCCCCCTCTTTTCTCTTCCTTTTCAACTCTTGCTTGGGGATCTCAGATTCATCATTTGTGACATCCCTTTTCTCCCCCTGAATCTGGGAACCCTCTGCAACCTGCTTCCCCTTTCTCATTAGACTTACTTCAGTCGTCAGTTTCAGGACCAACTCTTTTAGTTCCTTCATCTCCTCTGCATTGTGAGTTTTAATGGCATGAACCTCAGTCTGCGTTGCTCTCAGTCTGTCATCAAACTGAGCAGACATGTCCTTAAGGGCTTGTAATAGCAGACATTCAATGCAACCTCGGACCGAGGTGGTGTGGCAGCAATAGATGTTGTAACAGGTGGCACAGCTTCACTCCCGCCCTGTGATGTAGGAGAATGATCATAAGCCATAGAAAATGAAGTTTGTACCTCACTCAGTTTGGGGAGTAAGGCATTGGCAACTAGTGTAAGAGAGTGTAAGAGATTTGATGGTGGTACATGATCGTGAACTAGCACAGAGCTAGTGAAAATAACCGTTGGAACTGGCTGAGAAACTGAGGGGGGTGGTCCCATACTGAGTACAGGAATGTCCAGGAGTGGGACATCTTCTTCAATGCTTGCCACATATGTCTGTGTGGTAGCATCAGCGTGTGACTCCAAGTTTACTACCCTAAAGGGGCTTTGGGTAGTCAAGGCAGTCAGATCCAGCTCCTGCTCTAGCAGAGGGAGACTTGTCTGAACTGCAGCACTGGAGGGGAGTGTAGAACTCTCAGCCTCATGGAATAATGAGTCCATTAGTGCTTGATTTGCTGTGGGGCTTGATGTGAGAGCTTTTTCAAATGAACTTAGTGAGTTCATCAGTTTGGTCGCTTGTGTAGCCAATACATCAAGATGTGGAGTGGACTGCTCAGACTGAGAGGGGAGACTCTCAGACTGAGGTAAAGAGAGAGGAATGTCCATACCTTGGTCAGCTTCATCAGGCCCAGCCCCACCCATTTCTACCTCAACATCTGCTGCAGGGATATTTCCCTTAATTTCCATTCTATCAGCCTGGACATCTGAGTCTGAAGAGTCAGACTTAGTCTGTTCTTGATCAATGAAAGGATTGGCAATCCATGCAAGCATTACAGGTGTTAATGCTGCTTCATCCTCAGTAATTTGAATATACGTGAAAAATTTTGGAGTCAGCCTGGGGAGTTCACAAGTGTAAAAAATTTGATCAAGCTGTTCATAAGTTTCCTTTCCCAGGACTTCCTCGAAGCACAAAGAAAGGACTCGAATGAAAGGAACATCATTCGGTCGTTTTGATTTAAGAGCAAGGGAGAGAATCTCATCAAAATAAAGTTGTGAAAAAGAGATTCGTCTACCCGTTACCATGGCATGAAACAGATGAGTTTCAAACTCGTTCATCTGATCCAAACTACCTGATTCCTCCCCCCCCCCCAAGCACCTTGTAATCATGGAGAATAGGAATCTCCATTTACCAGTAAAAAATTTATATTGAATAACCCCCTGTATCTCAGGCTGACCAATGAGTGGAAAGGAATCAGATCGAGCTTGCTGTTTGGTCCTTCTCCTGCCTCAGCAAGGGTGGGAAGTAGAAGCGCTGCCCGAATTGTTTCTTCGGTAATAGTGATTGTCTCCAGCCCATCATTATACGTCCCAGTGAGGGCTGTCTTGTCAGCGTTGGCGGTGCAAGTATACCACCATTCACATAGCACCGAGGGACACATCGTGTTAGCACAAAAAGAATGCGCCGTAAAGGGGGTGTGCCTTCATATACTGGATAAGTTGCTCAAAACCCCTGTTTTGACGGTTGGCGGGAATTTCAGCGGTGGCTACGCGGTTGTTGTCTTTAATCTGAACTCGATTTTGAAAATCAGCACCTGGAATCATTCGTGGTGTAACATGAAGAATCATATTTGCGTTCGCCATTAGATAGAAAATCAAACAGAAGATTAGTAAGAGTAAAATTAGGTTAAAATTTGAAATTCAGTTACTTTTAAACTTAGGGAGCGAAGATTAACAAACTAAGTTAGGAAACTTTCAATATAGACCTCTAACTCTTATCAGATTTGCCCTATTGACCCTTGACCATACATTGACTCGTTTTTAAAAAAAAAATTATATCTAAAACCAAAAAAAAAAAAAAAAAAATTATACCAAAAAAGTATTTAAAGAAAAAATCATATCAAAAATATTTACCAAAAACAAAATTTCTATATATAAAAAATATTCACTAAAAATACATCCAGTCTGTGCTATTGATCAGACTGAAATATCTGTAGCTGACTGTTGGGTCAAACTGAAAATTCACAAGCTGACTAACAGGTCAGCCTGAGATTTGTGTTTGTGACAGATTAAGGGTTTAACATTCCTAGTTCTCCTAAGAGATAGAAAAACATGTCCTCACTCAGAGGCTTCGTGAATATGTCTGCTAGTTGGTCATTTGTAACCACGAACTCCAGTCTGACCTTTCCTTTCTCCACACAGTCTCTAATAAAATGATGTCGTATCTCGATGTGTTTGGTTCTGGAGTGGAACACTGGATTCTCAGTAATTTGGATTGCACACTTGTTGTCACACATGATTGGATATCAAGATAAGCTAGTTGATGTTGCATCCACAGCAATTGTGCACAACAACTTCCTGCAGCCACATACTCAGCTTCAGCAGTGGATGTTGCCACTGACTTTTGTTTCTTACTAGACCAACTGACTAGCTTTCCTCCTAGAAACTGACATCCTCCTGAGGTACTCTTTCTGTCAAGTTTGCAACCTGCATAATCTGCATCTGAGTAGCCAATTAGTTCAAAACCAGAATCTTTAGGGTACCATAAACCAAGATTTGGTGTACCCTTAAGATATCTAAAAATTCTTTTGACAGCTTTAAGATGAGATTCCTTGGGGTCAGCTTGATAACGTGCACATAGACATGTAGAAAGCATGATATCAGGTCTACTGGCAGTTAAATAGAGTAAAGAACCAATCATTCCTCTATAAGTGGCTTGACAGACTGACTTGCCAGATGAGTCTTTATGCAATTTGTCAGTTGTGCTCATTGGTGTCTTCATTTCAGAACATGGTTCAAAACCAAATTTCTGGACTAAATCATGAACATATTTACTTTGGTTTATAAAAATTTCATCTTTCTTTTGTTCTACTTGTAGGCCCAGAAAGAAGTTTAGTTCCCCCATCATACTCATTCTGTATTCACTACACATGAGTTTTGAAAACCAAGTACACAACTTATCATTTGTGGAGCCAAATATAATGTCATCAACATATATTTGAACCAAAATTACATGACCATTTTCCTTTTTGATGAACAGTGTTTTATCAATTGATCCCCTTTTAAAATCATTTTTAATAAGAAATTCAGACAACGTGTCATACCAAGCTCTGGGAGCTTGTTTGCGACCATAAAGGGCTTTGTTTAACTTTAAAAACATGATCAGGAAAGTTTGGGTCAACAAAACCTGGAGGCTGCTTAACATATACTTCCTCCTACAAATCTCCATTCAGAAAGGCACTCTTCACATCCATTTGGTAAACCAAGAAATCTTTGAATGCTGCATATGCTAGGAATAAACGAATTGCTTCTACTGGAGCAAATGTTTCATCGTAGTCAATGCCTTCTTCCTGTTTGTAGCCTTGAGCCACCAGTCTGGCTTTATTTCTGATTACAACTCCATCCTGATCATACTTGTTTCTAAAGATCCATTTAAGGCCAATAAAGGTCTCATACATGGGACGTGGGACTTTTGTCCAGAGATTGGTTCGAATGAATTCTCCAAGCTCCTCTTGCATACCATCCACCCAGTCTTCATCTAATAAGGCTTCTTCAACTTTCTTTGGTTCCATCAGACTCAAGAAATTAGTATAGAAGCAGAAATTAGTTGTGGCATTCTTTCTTCTCGTTTTAACACCTTCAGTTAAAGAACCAATAACAGAAGAAATAGGATGGCCTCTGACAGTCTTACTGTTGCCTGAAACATTATTAGTGACTGCTTCTTCTTCAGTCTGAGCATTATCAATCTGAGCGGGTTGAAGCTGAGCTTGGTCAGACTGAGGTATTTCAGGGTGAGTCTCATCAGTTCCATTTGATTCTGAAGTATCGAAGTTTGGAACAATCTGAAACGATGGTTCATCAGTCTCACTTTCTGATTCTTGATTTTGATTAGTGTTGCCAGGAGTCTGATCTTCAATCTGATTGTCAGATTCAAATGAAGTTATAAGCAGTTCATCACAGAGTTGATTGATTTTGGAGAGATCAGTCTGGGATGATGAGTCATCGTTTTCAGACTGAGTGGTGTCATCAAACGTGACATTGATGCTTTCTTCGACAAATTTTCGTCGTTCATTGTATACCCTGAATGCCTTAGCAATACTTGAATATCCAACAAATAGGCCTTCATCAACTTTGGGAGATATTTTACACAACAAGTCCCTTTGGTTGAGAATGTAGCATCTACTCCCAAAGATATGGAAGTAATGAATAGAAGGAACCTTGTTATGATACAATTCATAAGCTGTTTTGTCATGACGCTTCACAATGATTGATCGGTTCTGAGTGAAGCATGCAGTGTTCACAGCTTCAGCCCAGAATTTTATCTCCATTTTTCCATAACATAGCATTGTTTTGGCATCTTCAATAAGAGTTATGTTTCTTCTCTCTGCCACACCATTTTGTTGAGGAGTTCGAACTGAGGCAAAGTTCTGAACTATACCTAATTGATCACAGAAATCAATTAGGACTGAGTTTTTGAACTCAGTTCCATGGTCGCTTCTCATCTGACGAACAAAAGTATTTTTCTGTCGCTGTTCTCTTTTGATCAGACTGATAATCTCCTCAGCTGCATCACTTTTGGCCCTTAAGAATATGACCCACGTAAATCGAGTAAATTCATCAACAATGACAAGTGTATATTTCTTTCCTCCTTTACTTTCAATCCCAATTGGTCCAAATAAATCCATATGTAGCATGAACAGAGGTTCATCAATGGAATGCAGCATTTTAGATGGAAATTGAGACTTCGTTTGCTTTCCAAGGACACCAGGCTGAGCAAACTTTATCTTTGGTATAGGTCAATTCTGGCAGACCTCGTACCAATTTTCTTTTGGAAAAAGCATTGATGTTCTTGAAGTTTAAATGAGATAACCTTCGATGCCATAGCCAATTTAATTCTTCCTTTGTCTCTGTGAACAGGCATGTCTCAGCTTCATCATTTGTTGTGCTCAGATCCAGACATAATACATCTCTTTCTCTCTTGGTGAGTAGTAATGGTTTTCCCTTGGCACTATAGATTATTCCAGCTTGTTTCCTGAATCTGACTACATGATATGCATCAGTAATCTGACTCACACTGAGTAAGTTATGTTGTAGTCCTTCCACATATGCCACTCTCAGGAATGTAACAGCTCCAGCATGAATGTTTCCATATTCACGTGTCATTGATACCCCGTTATCACCATATCTCAATTGAGGCCCATCTTCTTCCTTATAGTCTTGTAGAAAAGACTTCATTCCTGTCATGTGTCTTGATGCTCCACTATCTAGATACCATTTTGTAGAATCTTGCACATGAAAGTAGAAGAAATTAGTTCCTTTTGGGTACCCACTTTAGAGTGGATCCATGAACTGGAGTAGGTTTATGTTCAGGTTCAATCTTGCAGTCAGTTTTGGGACTGGTATAGTTCCATTTGTTGATTTCTTTCATGCAGTTAACAGAATAGTGACCTATAACACCACAGTATTTACATGGGGTGTCCTTGAGACTGACTCGAGATGGGACTAACTTAGTTTGAATGGGTTGCACAGATGGTTTCTTTAATGGAGAACTGTTTCTTTGCTTTTGAGGAGAAACTGACTTTGATGAGACTGACCTCAACTTTGATGAGGCTGACTTATGTGAGGTAGTCCAATGTTTTGGTGAAGCTGACTTTTGAACAGTAATTTTCTGTGGTCTACACTGACTTAGTTGGTTACAAAATACAGCTTCATGCCCTTTTTCACCACAATTGTAGCAAATTCTCTTACGAGGAGTTTTGGGCCTGACTTGAGTTGGTGATTTGTTCCTGACTAAAGTTTTGACTATATTGGTCAGTTCCAACAATTGATTTCCCAGTTTATCAATAGTTTTTGTGTTATGACTTTTATTCAGTTTCTTGGGACTGACTGGGTGCAGGATCTTAGGTTTACTCACAGCTTTGGGCAATCTATTAGTTAGATGCTCATGAGCTTTTTCATCATGTACACTTTGTTCAGTTTCAGACACATTAACACATTCAGACTGAGAAGAAGATGAAGAATCATTTTTATTAGAAACTTTAGAAATTACAGGTTTAACAAAAGCATTTGACATCATAACTTTTTCTCCTTTCAAATAAGTGAAAGTATTTGGAAGAATTTATGGTTTGAAAATTATTTTTTCTCTTTCACCTTTTTCAGCTTCTTCTTCTTCTTCAGTCATGTATTTCTTCAAACTGAATCCCTCCCCCAACACTGCTTGAACTTGTTTGGGTACCTGTCTGCTTAAACAATCTTCATTTTTTAAGGATGATATGCACCAAGATTTGCAAATTCTTTTATAATGCTCAGTTTCTTCTCTAAGTTTATGATTATCTTTTGCAAGATCACTATAGGCTTCAATCTGAGCATTTAAAAGTACTTTATAGCTTTCTAGTTCAGGTATCTTAACATCTTTAATTTTCAAATTGTTTTTAAGAACTTTGAATTTTTTTTTAAGTTCAGTTTGTTCTTCTAAGGTGGTGGTTAAGTCAACAAAAATATACTCAAACATTTGAAGTTTTTGTTCATTTGTGTAAGAGTTGAAATTGTGTACCTTATAAAGTTTAGACTTGTTCCAGTCTGAGTTGCAGCTCATTCTCTCAACTTCCTTTAAGTCCTTTTCGAACTGAGAGGCAGATTTCTCAGCTTCAGTTACTTCCTCCACCAATGCCATCAAACATTTATCCACTACTTCCTCTTCATCAGATGAAAGTTCCTCATCTAACCATTCTTCAACAAAGAATGTTTTCTGCTCAGTTTGAGGTTTTAGTGTGTTTGAGCTGTTGCCTTTCTTGTACTTAAGATACTTGTTTCGGTATCTTTGGGCCCTCTCAGCAACTTCGTCCATATGGTCAGTCTGAGCATTCTTTACCTTAAAATCAACAGCCATGTGACCATATTCATTGCATTTAAAACATTTTACCTTTTTCAGATCAAAAGGTTTCTTTCCTTTGTAGCCTGTCTTCTGTTCAAGTTTCATAGTTAACAAGGCAAGCTGACTTTTCAGTTTCTTGACTTCAGATTCATCGTCAGATTCTGAGTCTGAGTGTGACTCAGACTCAGTCGAGTCAGCTTTAGAATAAATTTCTTTATTCCTTTTGCTAGTTGCAACTAATGCAGCTTCTAGATCTCTTGTGGTCCTTCTTGTGTTAATCTTTTTCCTTTCTTGAGCTTCTTCAAAATTCAGCAACAATCCAAAAAGACCAGGCAGCTTGTAAGTGGACAGTTTTTCACTTACCACAAGAGATGTGATCACAGATTCAAATTTGTTGGGCAAGATGTCAACAAACTTTTTGCATATTTCATCATCTTCTTTCATAGTTCCTAAGGCAGAGAGATCATTCAACAGTACTTGAAACCTTGTGTGAACATCAGCTAAGGTTTCTTTTTCTTTTACATAGAAATTTTCATTATTTCTAATTAGACTGTTCAGCCTTTGTTCTCTTACTATTGGGACACCTTCATAGGATACAATTAATGTATCCCATATTTCCTTTGCCGTTCTACATCCAGCAATCTTGGAGAATATTTGTTCAGATACAGCATTACCTAGAATACTTCTTGCTCTTGGATCTAGATTGTATAGTAACTTATCCGTATCTGTCCATTGAGATTTAGGAGTTTGAACCCATCTTGCACGTTGGACAACTTTGTCTCCTTCTTTGACTTCGTCAATTTCCTTTCCAGGAATCATTGGTCCTTCCTGTACAATTCTTAGCATTTCTTCGTGGATTCCAGATAAATGCCACTCAGCTTTAAGTTTCCAGTGAGCAAAGTTATGTCCACTGAAAATTGGAATGCCTTTTCCAGCCATAGCAGGTGTGTCTGAAGATGATGACATTGTTTTTGTGAGATTTTATGTATTGATCGTTTAAGATTTATAAATTTATTAAAATTTAAATCTTATTTGCTCTGATACCAGTTGTTAGGTCTCAATAAGATCTCAAACAATGGCTAATCAATCACAAATAAGTATTTAGACGTTAATTATTATTATACGATTGATTACTCAGTTTCACGAATTATTATAGCGGAATTATAATAACGAAACAGTGAAAATAACACACAGTTATATTTCTTCTTCAAAAGGTGTGTGGATTACAAAGTTCAAGCTCACTATTTATACACAATAATAGTGAGCTTGATAAGTATGAATCTAAGAAAATCTTCTAAAAGGATAGAAGATTTTATCTAACTATCATACCTAAAATACTGCTCTACGTCTCTTCATGAGTCTGAGTAGTCAGCTTCAGTCACTCAGACTCAGAGTCACTCAGACTCAGAATCACTCAGACTCATATCACTCAGACTAAGACTTTAATTAACAGATTTATTAATTTGGGTTAAATCATTGTTTTTCCCAACAGAAAATAAATACAAAAATGAGAAAGGTAGAAAGTATAACCCGTTATGAAAAATATGGCGTTGTAGTGCTGTTTGCTGAACTGAATGCCAGGCTTATGAGCGGGTGCTGAACTTATTGCCACTCTTAGAAAAAACTAAAAAAATGCAACCACACATGTTAGAAATATAAAAGAAAATAATACATAATAAAAAGGTCTAGGAATAATAAATAGTACACAAATAAATAGTAGAGAATAAGATACAAAATACAAAAAAAAATCCCTCAGTCAGCGTCCTCCATATCATCATCATCATCAGCATGTGGCTGGTAAGCAGGTGGGATATAATCGGGATAAGGCTCTGGATAGTAGAGGGCAGGGGGAGCATATGGTGAAGGTGGACCGGCAGAACTCGAAGCTTGGTGTCCCTGGGTGTACATGTTCTCCCAATAAGGCTGGTAATGGTCTTGGAAATACTGCTGTTGTGCCTGATACTGGGTGAACTGTCTTGAATTCTGGTCCCGCCCAAACTGTAACTGATGCATGCCAGAAATCAGCTGGTCCATACCGGATATCACCTGGTCCATAAAATCCCGCTGGGAGCGAGCCCGCGGTTTCGGGGGTGGTGGATCACGCGGTGTCGGACCATCACGCCTCAACGAATTACCGAACTCGGTAAGAATCTGAGCCCGTACCAAAGCGTTTTGGTTGATCACCTTGCAGTGCACAGGAGGGGAACATAATTGAATGTTCTCCTGGGTGAATAAACCAAGTGACCTCGCGATCCGTGTGATCCAGCACCCCCGAGACCGCGGGCTCGCTCCCAGCGGGATTTTATGGACCAGGTGATATCCGGTATGGACCAGCTGATTTCTGGCATGCATCAGTTACAGTTTGGGCGGGACCAGGATTCGAGACAGTTCACCCAGTATCAGGCACAACAGCAGTATTTCTAGGACCGTTACCAGCCTTATTGGGAGAACATGTACACCCAGGGACACCAAGCTTCGAGTTCTGCCGGTCCACCTTCACCATATGCTCCCCCTGCCCTCTACTATCCAGAGCCTTATCCCGGTTATATCCCACCTGCTTACCAGCCACATGCTGATGATGATGATGATATGGAGGACGCCCAAAAACTTGATGTGTAAAATCTAGTCTTAATTTAAACCTACTATTTCACGTAATTACACACTTATAGGCAGTGGACCTATTCTTATGTAATATAGTTTAGAAGCAAGTAAAGGTTCGTTCGCAGGGACTAACGTTGTTTTTATATTTCGAATTAATAATACTATTTGTTTTTGGGGGTTTTTTATCGTAACAAAAAGATTGATTGATTAAAAATTGCAAAGTAATTAATAAGAGTGATTAGTAAAAATCGAGTGAAAAAGTAATTAAGATTATCAAATAATAGAGAAAATACACTTGTTTGACACTTCACTTGTTTTCCATTTAAATTCGCGAAATTGATTAAATATTAAACTTCTAAAATATAGTAAAATTCCTCTCGAATCTTTTATTAACTTTAAAGACTTCTAATTATAGCGTTCCTCACGAATACAGTTGTAATTATTAATAGTTAAGCACTAAGTAACAAGTCTGTTTTTAGTGATTTAATCTTATAGAGTTTCCTCTCGAATAACTCCTCTAATTATCAAGTCTTGGGGGGTCATCGGATAAAAGGAAAATAAAAGGAAAATAAAAGGGATATGAGTGTGTGCATGACTCGAGATCAAACTCAATATTAAAACGAGTAAAGATAGAAACTTATAAAAGTCAAAATAGAATGCACACAAAAGGTTTCAGAGTAAATCGATATAAGCCTAAGTCATAGTCTAAGCGATTCACATAGTAAACCACTTATTTCGCTATAACCATTGGCTCTGATACCAATTTCTGTCACACCCCGCTCAGGCGATTCCCCGAGGTGTACAGTATCATAGGTATCAGAAGACAAAGATTACATCGAATGGAAACTACAACATTAACTTTACATTAAATAATGTTTAGGAGTACAATAAATACAATATAAATACAAGTTTGTGGCTTAAAAAGAAACTAAACTACGTCTAGTTAAGTCTCCTCGAAGTCCACACAAATAATAAGAAACCAAACTACGTCTAGTCAAGTCTCTCAGAAAACCTCAAAACTCAATATAAGATATGTACTCCATAATCGATGTAAAATCTCAATCTCCTGAAAAACGTTAAAAATAATAATACATCAACATAAAATTGGTGAATTATTCGCATTTCTATAAAATATTAAATATACTCGATAGTTGAATAAGTTTTGACCCTGTTGAAATAAATAAGACCAATAGAAATAATGTCAATAAAATAATAATTTGAATAATAACCATAATACGATATGTGATCAGCTTTAGATAGTTCAAACTATAATTGTTCCAATATCACTAGACCTTTACAATAAACAATACAACCCTCCTACGCAGCGTGTCAAGCTACAGAATAATACCAAATATGTGGTCGTCATAACATCCCCTCACATACGTGAGGAATGAGGGTTTGTAAAACCCATATAGATCTATATATATGCCCCGTCAGCTAATTACATTAACAGGTTTGAGGGCCTCATACTGCCATACGACCGTAGAAGTCATACGACATAACTCATCTAAATGCACAATATCATAAAACATAAGCAAAATACATATATACATAAATATTTTAAAATAACACTTAACATGCCCAAGGTTTAAAAATAGTAAAAAGTGGCAACCAATAACTCACTGATGAGTAAAGAAAAAGCAATGCGATACTTCGGAAAAAATAATCAGTCGAAGTAGCTCCTTCGCCTAAGTGCCCTAACAATACATACAAATAACCGACTAAGTATCTCTTAAGCTTAGTAGGGTTGCCTTATGCGATTAACGTTTCATAATATGATATAGTATGTTTTAGTCATAAAGTGTTTATAACCCCGATGGTTTAAAGGAAAGATATGACATTATATAGCAAAATACGCGTTTTCGACCAAAAACCGTGTTAAGAGTGTATATTTTAAGATGGATATGTGTTTTGGGGTTAAAACATAAGATTTAAAAGGGTGTAACACTTTACGTAAGTTATAACGTCATTATAGATTGGTTTGATCATAACCTAATTAGTTACGCTAGGAACAATTACTCTAAGAACAGTTACTCTACGTAACTAACAGTTGCGCTATGTAACTAACAGTTACGCTACGTAACTAAAAGTTACGCTACGTAACTAATAGTTTCGCTGTGTAACTTTAACGGTTACACTACTCCATGGAACAACTGAAAATGACTCGTTTTCGACGATTTTTGGGCTGAAAATGGTATATTTTAGCATCTATGGTCTTAGGATCTGTTTAGGTACATAAAGCCTCCATAAATTTCGGGTTTTAATGGTTAAAAGTGGCGTTTTTGTAAGTAGATCTAGAAATAAAGTTTCAAATAAAATCGAAAAAACCGATCGAGATGAAATTCGGAGGGATGATGAAGATAAATATGGTGAACGATAAACAAGCTTCGGAAATGATTTTCGACTGTTGGATCTCGAGATATGTTAGAGAGAAGGGAGAAAAAGATGGGGAAAAATGAAAGGGTGAAGAGGCACGTGTGTAGGTGATAAAGGGGTACTTAACGTCTCGTTAAGTAATGTTATTTTTTTTGTAAACTTTCTTTCGTTAAATTCCGGTAAGGAAGATTTTGAAATAAACATGATGGTGATAAAAATAATATAAGTAATGGTGTAAATATATTAATAATAATAATAATCATAATTATAATAGTGATAATAATACATTTCTTTTAACGTTAATTTTTGTCGCATAAATAAAGGCATAATCTACCCTAACTTAACTTACGAGCATACTTATTTCTACTAGGCACTTAAGTTCTAATACGGTTTCCGTCATAAAGAACGAGAACACCAAACGATACTATCCTGACAAAACATAATTTTATTAAATACTCCGTTCCTAAATATAAACTCGATAAATACGACAATATCAATAAACTCAATAAATACGATAACTCATACTTGTATAAAAATGTAACCGAAATAATAAATAAATAAATAGATGTTACGCGATAAACGCAAAATACCGAAATACATAAATACTTGGGTCAAAACAACATATAAATACATAAAACGATACACGATAAATGACGGAATAATACTTTGAAAATCGCGATTTTCACAACATGTGACGAAGTTATTATCATCTTTTATTTTCTATTTCAACTTACAAGAGAATAACGAATACTTTCGATCAAGGTTGTTAAAATATCGATTTTAGTCTTAAAATCTTATGATTTTATGATCTCATTTGTCAAAAACGATCCGATCTTTAGTAGGATCTATAAAAGCATAGAGTGTTAGTAGGATCTCGATTTTGCTCGTAAGATCTTAAAATCTTTGTACTATTCGATCCTACTTTTTTTGAATTTGAGAAAAAATAACTATAAATAAATTAACTTTGCTAAAATACACTAAAATAACAAATCGTCTTACCGATTAGAACACTGCGAAAATTAATTTTAATTAAATATTCTACTTCAACCAACGAACACATGTGAATCAAAATCAATATTAACTTAATTAAGTAATTTATATATATATAAATCTTATTTCACATGTTTCATCAAATTCAAATGTTAAATAATCAAACATTTTAACATACTATTAGCAATTATATGAAGTATAAATTATATTAATGTGATAAAAACCATTTTAATATGATCTTATGAAATCCAATATGATTCCGATCTTGCTAACAGAATAACAATCCCAGGTAAGATCCCGATTTTAAAAACTTTAGCTTCCAATAATGTTAATGTATATGTTTTACGTCATATTTATCTTATTGTGATATTGTCCTACACAAAACTAGAATTTGGTTATAGTTTCATTTCGGGCATTTTATTTTATACAACTAATATGTAGAAATACACCGTTACTTTATCTATATTTTCATATAAATTTTATCCTGAAGTGATGTTTATCTGATACCGTTGCACTAAACTCCCATACATGATCATAGCTTTTTAAATTATTTTTCACATGATCTTTCAGTAAGTAACAACTTGGCCTTTGGCCTTTGTATGATATATTTAATAGAAACATAAAATTAATCTAAAATGCTAACAATAATGGTAGTAGAGAAAGATTGAATAAAATTAGGAACCGGTATGAACTTGTTACTTAAGCGATTTTGACACAATAAATAAAGTTAATTGAAAATATTTTCTCAAAAACTTAATTTTGACCGTTAGAAGAAAATAACTAAAAGAAAGGCTTTCGTTCCGGATGGAGTTAGAAAGAGAGCCGCCTACCTTGATTCTCTTGCCCCATTTGAAATGACAAAATTGAAAAAGTGGTCCACTACTTTGTAAAGTGTAATATTGCAAAAGATATTTGGGAAAAGTTTTTATTTTCATTTTTATGGAATATCGACATGGATAACAATCTTACATTATATATGGGAACTTTAACTTTTACGAAAAAAAATCATTTAACACCTATATTTTAAAAAATAATCATCTGATTTGTGACAAATTTCTTCTAAAAATTTTTCGTTACGAAATTACATAAATGATAACCATACCAATAGAAATTGGACACATTGTCACAAGTCTTGCGGCGATATTCTTTTTCCTAGCGACAATATTCATTTATCACGAAGACGTGTCAAGTTTTATTGGTCTGATTATGTTTTATACTAGATTATTGTCCCGCGAATAACACTAAGAAATAAAATGGTAAACTTTATTTTTTATATACACGTTAAAAAGGATATGATGCACTGAATACAAAATCCATATAGGGTTTTTGGAGACGAATAACACCAAGAAAAAAGTGAGAGGTACAAGAAGTCTTATGTAAATATGTAATAGATATGAGAAAAATTAAAATTCAATTCTAAATTTAGTGATAAATGAGTAAAATGTAATAGAAGATTTTAATGATTAAATATATGAGTAAAGACCCAATCGAGTTGAAAGTGCAAGGCTGGTGGGACAAATAACACCATGACAAGATATAAAGGTGCAGAAGATATAGTTTTATGTTGATTCACGTGTTTAAATATTTTGATATAGAAGATTTTAGAATAACTATAAGATAAATTATAGTTTAAATTAAGCGATTATATTTTTTTTTGAACGGCAAACATTTTATAAAACTAGCAAGAAGCTAGAAAATTACAAGGATAAAACCTCAAGAGGGTTTTGAAACCAATTGTTCCAAGAAATGGGATACAATTTACATCTAGAAGAATACCAACTAAATGAAAATTCTACGATCCTGTCAAAAAGAAAACTACGCTTAGGTTTTTCGCTACCAAAGATAGTCTCGTTACGAAATCTCCATAGACACCAAAGAACAGCACCGCAAATAACTTCCAAAGCATGATTTTTATTAAGCGATAAACGGAGACCATCAATCCAGATGTATAGGCCATGCAGACTAGATAATGTAGGAGGATTCAGATTCGTCCAGTTAAATACACGGAGCCAAACAGAATCGGCTAAAGAGCACACCCAAAGAATGTGAAAGGTAGAGTCAATCCCTTTGTCGCAAATCGGACAATTCAAGGAGTTTAACACTATTCCTTTCCGGCTTAGGTTCCACCTAGTAGGGAGACGGTCGCGAAGAGTCCTCCATGTGAAAATATTGATTTTCTTAGGGATGAGTTTGTTCCATCTAGTAACCTGATTATCATCAGGAAGAAACCCCTTGTCGATATAGTGACGAGCGCTTTTGACCGAGAAAGAATCTTTGTCGATGGTCCATTCCCAAGCGTCTTCAGAATTGTTGAGAGATATGCTAGCAATGGTGCTTTGAAGAATATCAAGTTGAGCAGCATTTGGGCCGTTGCTAATGTTACGAGACCACTCTAAATTCCAACCATTATTCCAACACTCATTAATCATGCAATCTTTATTCAAAGACAAATGAAATAACCGAGGAAATTGGAGTTTGAAAGGGGAGTTTCCCATCCAAGAATCAAGCCAAAATTTGGTAGTAGCCCCGTTATTTACACGTCTTTGCATGGAAGAAAGGTGGATGAGACCTTTTTCATGCATACTGTTGATGGAGCCGACAATACGAGACCATGTGCCCTTACTTTTAGTATGACTGAAGAAAGTAGATGAGTCCTTGTTGGGGCCATGTATAGCAACAATCAAACGAGACCAGAGAGCATGAGGGTTGTTAAGAAATCTCCAACGCCATTTTTGGATGAGAGCATGGTTTAAAGAGTAGAGACTACCAATACCGAGGCCCCCTTTATTTTTAGAAGAAAGGGCAATATCCCAAGCGATCCATGGAATCTTATGTAAGTTGTCAGCACTACCCCAAAAAAACTTAGCCCTAAGGGCTTCCAATTTCTTGTTAACCGTAATAGGCATGGGAAACAAAGAGAAAAAATACGTACCGATCGCGCCTAAAACCGAAGTGATAAGAGTGGCTCTACCTCCAATGGAGAGAAGAGAAGCTTTCCATTTGGAGAGACGATTAGAGAACTTCTCAACAATGGGATCCCAACTTTTCACACGCGCCATGTTGCAGTCTATAGGAAGCCCTAAATAATTGAAGTGAGAAGTCAAAGCGTTGCAACCTGTTAAAGATGCTAAAAGAGAGATTTCTTCGAGCGGAACTGTCACACCCCGCAAAAATGGCGGAACCGAGGTGTACAGTGTATACGGTATCAGAGATCCAAAGGTTACATAAACATAAGTAAGCCATACATCATCAACATAGATTAAAGAGTTTGAAAATAGAATACTTATTACAATCATCCGAAAAATGTCAAAATACGGCTACAGAGTTTGGGATACTAAGGAATTGACAATAGCAAAATAAATTCCATGCAAAAGATCCACGTAGCCAACAAAGCATAGCATCAAATAGTGTAACCTCAAATCCCTGAAAAGCGTTAAAATACGACGTCAACATAAAGTTGGTGAATTATTCGCAATAGTAAATAAAAACATAATAGGATAAGAGTTTCAATACGTTTTGACCCAAAAGTGTTATGATTTGAAGATAAGTTATTTGAAAATGATGTTTCAAAATATACGTGAGGTTTACAAAACCTTTTGATAAAATACTCATACTTATACCATAAAAATACCATAATCATTTCATAAAATACCATAATCATACCATAAAATAAATACCATACTGGATAGAATATTAGCTCTAGGAACATACGATACACCTGAACCTCAACAATACTGGCAACTAACCCCACCTAGTGTCTTAAGCTAGGTTGTCCTCGAATAATATCGGTCATAACATTACTAACACGGACAGGGCGCATCCATCATCCATCGTGTTAGAAATGAGGGTTTGTTAGACCCATATAGCGCTATATATACGATCCGGTGGCTAAAAGCTAACAGGTGTGTATACGGGGCCTTGTACTACCACAAAGGCGGTACAAGTTTGGGTAAGACCATCTAAAGCATTCATATCCATAAATACATACCATAATACATACTCATAATACATAATATACCATAAAAATACATTTATACAACGCTAATCATGCCCAAAAAGAGTAAAAGGGTAAAAAAGGCAACGAATAACTCACAGAATAGCAAAGCAATCCAAATCACGATATGTCGGGAAATACTATAATACCGTCAAGCTTCCACGTCTAAGTGCCCTAAACATCACGTAAATAAACATGTCTAAGTATCTCTAAGTCTAGTGGATTATGCCTTAACGATTAACGTTTTATACGGTTTTACAAACGTTTCGGAAAGTCTAGCAATGAGTTACGTGACAAACAAGCCTCTTACGTGCACTACAAGTCACGTAAGGGACTAATTACGTGTTCTAGCAAGTTACGGGACAAGAATTACGTGTTTAACAAGCAATTACGTGATTAGGACTACTTTCGTGAACAATTACGGAACTTAGGGACTAGATATGTAAAATAAGCAAGAGTTACGTGAATCATAAACCAATTACGTGATCAAGAAGGATAATTACGTGATCAAGAAGGATAATTACGTGATCAAGACCTTACTTACGTGCGTAACAAGGCAAATACGTGTTTAGGACTAATTTCGTGAACAATTACGAAACTCAGGGACTAATTACGTAAAAAAAACACCACAGTTACGTGATCTGGGCCTCAGTTACGTGATTTGGGCCTTAGTTACGTGATTTGGGCCTCAATTACGTGATTTGGGTCAGTTACTTGATCAGTTACGTGCACGTAACACAGTTACGTGATGTAACTGAGTTTTTACGAAAAATAGCATTCGGGATTCGATTTCTGAGTGTTCTAGGTGTCCAAATGATCCCATATTGGAACCCTATGTCCAGAATACGATTAGGAACAATAATCTTAAATAAAATTCGAGTTTTGACGGTGAAAAGTGGTAGTTTCGGGTTTGAATCAAAATAACAAAGTTTAAAACTAAAACCGAGAAATACTTACCCGATCGTAACGAAAATCGGAGGATAGATGAAGATGATAACGGTGAGCAATAATCTGGTCTCGGATTTTAATTTCAACGGTCGGATTGCCGGAAAATGTAGAGAGAAGGGAGAGGGTTTGTGTGTGTGTGTTGTGTGTGTTTTTAGAGAGAGAGTGGATAAAGGTGAAATGATAGAAAGAGACAAAATCTGATCTCTAATGAGACAAAGGGGTTGGTAGGGACGATTTTTGTAATAAAAATATGAAAAGGGCTAAAATTGTAATAGGATTTCTCCCATAGGACTAGTTTTGTAATAAAATTTCCGAAAGGACTAAAAATGAAATACTTTTTAAACGTTAATCTTAATCGTATAATTAAGGCATAATTCCCCTAAACTTATCATAAGAGTATACTAGACTTATACTAAAGGCACTTAAGACTACACGTTCCCGACATAACGATTCGAATCACATAAAATACAAATACGATACTCAATAAATACGAGAAATACGAATACAATACTTATAAAATACGAATACGATAAAACATAAAAGGAATACAATAGGGTCAAAACAAGAACATAATTAAATAAAATAAATACGTGACGATAGAAATATACCGAGAAATTCGCGAATGTCACAGTCTCCCCAAGTAAAAAGAAATTTCGTCCTCGAAATTATCACTTGGTACCACTTCCGGGGGAAAGGTGAGGATACTTCCGCAGAATTTCATCTTCGCGTTCCCACGTGAACTCAGCTCCAAAACGGGAATTCCAACGAACCTTGACAATCGGGATCTTACTTCGTCGTAGACGCTTAACATCACTAGCAACGATCTCGATAGGTTTCTCAACGAAATGAAGCTTATCATCAATCTGGAGTTTCTCAAGCGGAACTAATAACGTTTCGTCAGCCAGGCATTTCTTCAACTGAGATACATGAAATACATTATGTACGCTGCTCAGTTCTGCCGGCAAATCTAATCGATACGCAGCTGGGCCGACGCGGGCTAAGATCTTGAACGGACCCGTGTATCTCGGACTCAGCTTGCTGCGCTTCACGAATCGGACATCCTCTTTCCATGGAGATACCTTCAATAATACCATATCTCCAACACTGAACTCAAGAGGCTTCCTACGCTTATCAGCATACTTTTTCTGTCGATCTCTTGCAGTAATCAATCGTTCTTTGATCTTGAAGATCTTGTCAGTGGTCTCTTGTATAATCTCCGGACCAGAAATCTGACTATCTCCAATTTCTGCCCAACATACAGGCGATCGACACTTGCGGCCATACAATGCTTCAAAAGGTGCACACTTGATACTCGTGTGATAGCTGTTGTTGTACGAGAACTCAATCAACGACAAATGAACATCCCAACTACCACCGAAATCAATTGCGCAAGCTCGTAGCATATCTTCCAAAGTCTGAATAGTTCTCTCACTCTGACCATCGGTCTGCGGATGATAGGCGGTACTCATATCTAACCTTGTACCCATAGCAGTCTGGAATGTCTTCCAAAATCGTGAGGTGAAACGAGCATCACGATCGGAAATAATCGATACAGGATCTCCGTGTTTCGACACAATCTCAGCAATATACAAACGTACGAATCTCTCCATCGGATAATTCTCACGAATCGGTAGGAAATGAGCAGACTTCGTCAATCGATCAACAATAACCCAGATACTGTCATAACCACTCGAAGATCTCGGAAGCTTTGTAACAAAATCCATAGTAATACGCTCCCATTTCCACTCGGGAATCTTCGGTTGTTGGAGTAGCCCAGACGGTTTCTGATACTCAATCTTCACCTTGGAACAAGTCAAACATCGACTAACATACTCGGCGATCTCACGCTTCATACCCGACCACCAATAGAAATCTTTCAAGTCATGATACATCTTGTCGGAACCCGGATGAATGGAATAGTTGGACTTATGGGCTTCGTCCAGAATCAACTGACGGATACTAATCGGAACCCAAATACGCTCGAGGAAATACAGAACTCCATCCTCCTTCGGTTCTAATTCCAACGCCAACTTATACAATCTTTCTTCTTTAACACGGTCCTCTGTCATAAAACCTTCCTGAGCTTGAATAATCCGAGCCTTCAAGCTCGTCTGAATAGATACCATCATAGAACGGATACGGACTGGTTTGACTGTTTCCTTACGACTTAGTGCATCAGCAACAACGTTCGCCTTACCAGGGTGGTAGCGAATGTCGCAATCATAGTCGTTTAATAACTCAACCCAGCGTCGTTGTCTCATGTTCAGCATCTTCTGATCGAATATGTGCTGTAGACTTTTGTGGTCGGTAAATACAGTACACTTGGTCCCATACAGATAATGTCTCCAAATCTTCAATGCGAATACGACGGCTCCCAATTCTAGATCATGTGTCGTGTAGTTCTGCTCATGGATTTTCAACTGACGTGAAGCGTAAGCTATAACTTTACCATTCTGCATAAGCACACAACCCAGACCCTTGTGCGAAGCGTCGCAATAAACAACAAAATTCTCGGAACCAACTGGCAGACTAAGAATAGGAGCGTCACACAACCGCTGCTTCAATACCTGAAAGGCTTTCTCCTGATCAGAACCCCAAACGAATGGTTCACTCTTTTGTGTCAACTTTGTCATAGGCGAAGCGATCTTGGAGAAGTTCTCGATGAATCGGCGATAATACCTAACAAGACCCAAAAATGAACGGATTTCGGTCGGTGACTTTGGTGCAACCCAACTTTTAACAGCTTCAATCTTAGCAGGATCAACGTGAATACCCTTTGCGCTAACCACGTGGCCAAGGAATTGAACTTCGGATAACCAGAACTCGCACTTAGATAATTTCGCATACAACTTTTCCTTTCGAAGCACTTCTAGAACAAGACGCAAATGCTCTTCATGTTCCTTGCGACTTCGGGAGTAGATCAGAATGTCGTCGATGAATACGATAACGAATTTGTCAAGATACGGACGACATATACGGTTCATTAGATCCATGAATGATGCAGGGGCGTTTGTCAAACCAAACGGCATCACCATGAACTCATAATGACCATATCGAGTACGAAAAGCGGTCTTATATCATCTTCCTGAACTCTCAACTGATGATAACCAGATCGAAGATCGATCTTAGAGAAATAGCAAGAACCCTGAAGTTGATCGAATAAGTCATCAATACGAGGAAGGGTATAACGGTTCTTCACAGTCAGCTTGTTTAACTCCCGATAATCAATACATAAACGCATGGAGCCATCCTTCTTCTTAACAAAGAGAACAGGAGCACCCCACGGGGAGAAACTTGGACGGATAAAACCTTTATCTACCAATTCCTGAATTTGTTTCGATAACTCGAGCATCTCGGAAGGAGCCAAACGATACGGAGCTTTAGCAACAGGTGCAGCTCCAGGAATAAGATCAATACGAAAATCGGTTTGTCTCTGGGGAGGGACTCCAGGTAAATCTTCGGGAAAAACGTCGGAATACTCGCGAACAATCGGTACACCATCAAGCTTTATCGTAGAATCTTTCTTCACCAAATGAGCGAGATATAAGGAACAACCTTGACGGACATACTCGCGAACCTTCAAACAAGAAATGACTTTAAGACGTTTCCCAGCCTTGTCTCCGTGTACAATCAACTGATCTCCATCCGGCTTCTGAATACGAATAAGTTTCTCATAACAGACTATCTCGCCTTTATGCTTCGCTAACCAATCCATACCGACAACGACATCGAAACTACCGAGTTTCATAGGAATAAGGTCGATGGAAAAAGGAATATCGGCTAATACGAGGGGAATATCACGAATAACTTCTCTAACACAAGCACATCTACCATCAGCTATTTCTACTTCATAAGCAGGCTCTAAAGGACTAGAAGCACGGTTTACTAAGGGACGGAAGTCACTAGATATAAAGCTTCTATCGGCACCCGAATCAAACAAGATAAAAGCAGGATAATCATCGACAAGAAATGTACCAGTGACAACGGTAGGATCCTGATGAGCTTCGGAAGATTCCATGGCGAAAGCTCGGCTCTTAGCAGGATTTCCTCTTGCACTAGTACCAGCACCAGGAGTAGGGAGGGGAGTAGGTGCTATAAGTTTGGGACACTGATGACGGCGATGACCCACTTCTCCACATTCAAAGCACGCTCCATTAGCTCTTCCACAAAACTGCTCAGTGTGGCCTAACTTCTTGCAGCGTTTACAAACCCAACACGCCACATTCGCTGCATGCGCACTGCCGCATGTACCACACTTAGGGCGCACGCCCTGATAACCAGCTCCAGCACTCGTCAACGCATACACCTGAGGAAGTTGAGGTCTCTGATCTTGACTACGGCTTCTCTTCCTCGAATTACCCATATTTCTTCTGTCAGATCGACCAGAATCTCTTCGGCTCACAACCGGATGTAGAGTACCACCACGGATCGCACTTGCGGTCAGCCGACCAGCAATATCGACCGCACTCTGAAGAGTACCCGGAAGGTGAGAGATAATGTGATCTCGCATAGTTTGGGGCAACCCATGAGTGAAGCGTTCAATCCTCTCATTCTCAGTGCGAACCAGACGAGGAGCCAAAACACACAAATCATAAAATCTGTTCACATACCCACGAAAATCAGCACCTTGCATAGTTAGGTTCCATAGCTCATTCTCCAACCTCTGCGTCTCAGATGACGGCACATACTCTTTCTTCATCATAACCTTCAGATTCTCCCAAGTCATCAAGGTAATATCAGCTCGGCCCTTAACCCGTTTCACCGAGTTCCACCAAGTTAGGGCTTTACCCTGGAATAAGAATGTAGCATACTTAACCTTGCTCTCCTCAGCACATCCCGAGACATCAAATACCGACTCGATCCTCTCAAACCACTGCAGGGTAGCAACCGCATCTTCAGTACCCTTAAATTCAGTAGGTCTGCAATCTAGAAAAGCCTTATACGAACAGCCTCGGGGTGGATCCTCAATAACAATACTCGGTCCACCGACTCCCACGTGCACTGCTCTTCCCACATCGGAACCATCGCGCCCAGACGCCGTACCTTCCGATCCAATACTCGGCATCACAGGTTCTTCAAACCCGATGTCACCGGTGTCTCCTTGAGCTGTGCCACAATCACTGGTATTGCCGCTGCTATCTGCTCCGCAATCAACTGACTGATGTTCGGAGTAGCAGAAGTAGCATTGGGGACAGCAGTGGTATTCTGTGGCGTAGCACCCGCTCTCACACTGGCGCGACCTCGCCTTGCCGACCTTCTCGTAGCAGTGACGGCAGGAGTAGACCTAGTAGAAGTTCTCTTAGGCGGCATCTTCTACGAATGTCAAACAGAATAAATCAGAACGATAACCGGATTTGCGACTAAAACGAGCAGGCCTCAAAGCATAAAAAGCAAAATAAAAGCACATAAAGCATACGAATCACATACAGGCCCACAAAAGAAAGAAATGCGCACATAGAGTAAATCAGATAGGTCCAAAAGCCTAGGTCATAGTCTAAGTGATTCCGTAAGGTCACTTAGTTCGCTATAACCATTGGCTCTGATACCAACTTCTGTCACACCCCGCAAAAATGGCGGAACCGAGGTGTACAGTGTATACGGTATCAGAGATTCAAAGGTTACATAAACATAAGTAAGCCATACATCATCAACATAGATTAAAGAGTTTGAAAATAGAATACTTATTACAATCATCCGAAAAATGTCAAAATACGGCTACAGAGTTTGGGATACTAAGGAATTGACAATAGCAAAATAAATTCCTTGCAAAAGATCCACGTAGCCAACAAAGCATAGCATCAAATAGTGTAACCTCAAATCCCTGAAAAGCGTTAAAATACGACGTCAACATAAAGTTGGTGAATTATTCGCAATAGTAAATAAAAACATAATAGGATAAGAGTTTCAATACGTTTTGACCCAAAAGTGTTATGATTTGAAGATAAGTTATTTGAAAATGATGTTTCAAAATATACGTGAGGTTTACAAAACCTTTTGATAAAATACTCATACTTATACCATAAAAATACCATAATCATTTCATAAAATACCATAATCATACCATAAAATAAATACCATACTGGATAGAATCTCTAGGAACATACGATACACCTGAACCTCAACAATACTGGCAACTAACCCCACCTAGTGTCTTAAGCTAGGTTGTCCTCGAATAATATCGGTCATAACATTACTAACACGGACAGGGCGCATCCATCATCCATCGTGTAAGAAATGAGGGTTTGTTAGACCCATATAGCGCTATATATACGATCCGGCGGCTAAAAGCTAACAGGTGTGTATACGGGGCCTTGTACTACCACAAAGGCGGTACAAGTTTGGGTAAGACCATCTAAAGCATTCATATCCATAAATACATACCATAATACATACTCATAATACATAATATACCATAAAAATACATTTATACAACGCTAATCATGCCCAAAAAGAGTAAAAGGGTAAAAAAGGCAACGAATAACTCACAGAATAGCAAAGCAATCCAAATCACGATATGTCGGGAAATACTATAATACCGTCAAGCTTCCACGTCTAAGTGCCCTAAACATCACGTAAATAAACATGTCTAATCTAAGTCTAGTGGATTATGCCTTAACGATTAACGTTTTATACGGTTTTACAAACGTTTCGGAAAGTCTAGCAATGAGTTACGTGACAAACAAGCCTCTTACGTGCACTACAAGTCACGTAAGGGACTAATTACGTGTTCTAGCAAGTTACGGGACAAGAATTACGTGTTTAACAAGCAATTACGTGATTAGGACTACTTTCGTGAACAATTACGGAACTTAGGGACTAGATATGTAAAATAAGCAAGAGTTACGTGAATCATAAACCAATTACGTGATCAAGAAGGATAATTACGTGATCAAGAAGGATAATTACGTGATCAAGACCTTACTTACGTGCGTAACAAGGCAAATACGTGTTTAGGACTACTTTCGTGAACAATTACGAAACTCAGGGACTAATTACGTAAAAAAAACACCACAGTTACGTGATCTGGGCCTCAGTTACGTGATTTGGGCCTTAGTTACGTGATTTGGGCCTCAGTTACGTGATTTGGGTCAGTTACTTGATCAGTTACGTGCACGTAACACAGTTACGTGACGTAACTGAGTTTTTACGAAAAATAACATTCGGGATTCGATTTCTGAGTGTTCTAGGTGTCCAAATGATCCCATATTGGAACCCTATGTCCAGAATACGATTAGGAACAATAATCTTAAATAAAATTCGAGTTTTGACGGTGAAAAGTGGTAGTTTCGGGTTTGAATCAAAATAACAAAGTTTAAAACTAAAACCGAGAAATACTTACCCGATCGTAACGAAAATCGGAGGATAAATGAAGATGATAACGGTAATCAATAATCTGGTCTCAGATTTTAATTTCAACGGTCGGATTGCCGGAAAATGTAGAGAGAAGGGAGAGGGTTTGTGTGTGTGTGTTGTGTGTATTTTTAGAGAGAGAGTGGATAAAGGTGAAATGATAGAAAGAGACAAAATCTGATCTCTAATGAGACAAAGGGGTTGGTAGGGACGATTTTTGTAATAAAAATATGAAAAGGACTAAAATTTTAATAGGATTTCTCCCATAGGACTAGTTTTGTAATAAAATTTCCGAAAGGACTAAAAATGAAATACTTTTTAAACGTTAATCTTAATCGTATAATTAAGGCATAATTCCCCTAAACTTATCATAAGAGCATACTAGACTTATACTAAAGGCACTTAAGACTACACGTTCCCGACATAACGATTCGAATCACATAAAATACAAATACGATACTCAATAAATACGAGAAATACGAATACAATACTTATAAAATACGAATACGATAAAACATAAAAGGAATACAATAGGGTCAAAACAAGAACATAAATAAATAAAACAAATACGTGACGATAGAAATATACCGAGAAATTCGCGAATGTCAAAGGAACTAGAATTACAATTATAGAGCATGAAAATAGCTCTTTTAGGTTGTGGCGTTTTGCCTTCATTACCATCGATTATTATATATACAAGAACATCAAAAACACATTCAATTTATATTTACTTGTTTACTATAATAAAACAAACAGATAACTAGCATTTTGATTCATTTACGGAAGAAAGAAGAGGGCTGGTTTGATCCGATGATCCAAGTTCTTCTACAACGGCCAAATCCTCGTGTAATTTGTCCTTCTCTTTGTTCTGCCCCCACATGACAGTGTAAAATCCAGTACTAACTATTGTGGCTCCAATGGCGCTACATATACAAATTCAAGATTCAAGAATAAATCGTTCATTCAACAACATCAGTGAGTTCAAATAGGTACAAAATGTGCTTCTATATTCAGGTGGTGTGTGGATTCTGATGATAATATTTTGATTATTGCTTTTGTAAGAAAACTGATTATTAAGATGAATGTAATATACATATCTATAACGTGTTCATGACTACTTTTAATCAAACGCTTACATAAAAAATTACTTAACAACCCCATCAAATTATCATTTATCATTTATGATGAAAATGACTAATCAATTACCTTCCTAAATAAAGTGAATCACCGAGAAACGCAATACCCATGATGACTGCGATAACTATTGAGAGAGGCGAGAACATGGCCACAAAAACGGGACCTTTCTTCCGCAAGCACCAAATCACAACAGTACATCGAAACACGGTAGAATGAACCGCCTTCAAATATAACAAGTCAATCTACCAAAACCAAATTGTGAAAGAGTAACTTAACTAAATTACTCAACTTACCCCAAAAACAATGGCAATCATTCCAATTCCGGGTTGCAACACCCAAGCACTTGGACTTGGTTCTATGAAAGGAGATAGAACTATACATTGTATCGTCCCAAAAAGACACATGAAAAAGACAATAGTTTGTTGATCAGGATACTCTCGGACTGTTGTTGTCTGGATAAATAAATGAAGCCATTAATTGTCGATTAGTTGAAATTTTTCCAGATTATATATTCTCTTAATTGAATTGTATGAGATCTTACTTGTAAAACATTCCATATGCAACCGAAAGTTACACCAATAAAAATTATTAGACCCCCAAATGCCCAATTTGATGGTTGTGACATTAGTAGCCGGTGATTGAGTGGATAATCAAAAGAAGCGGGTGTTTGAAAAAATTTTGGACCTTGATAGGATGTGAACACCATTGCTCCAGATATTGCTATCAAGGTACCCACCAATTTTGCCAGACTACTTGAACTTCTTATGTCTATCTTCTCAATCCTAAAACAACAATTCCAAATAAGTCATTTTTTCGCAAGATGTCTTTACCTACCACTCTTTTAAACCTTTTGTAGTTGAAGTGTAAAATAGAGAAGATTTTAAAAGTTTGATAACCTTCTTTGGCACTACCCATAATGTTTAAGAAGAAAGGCATAGCTAATGATTGAAGTGATCTGCACTACCTGAAACAAACTGCAAGTAAGAATGTAATCCCTGGTACCAGGTTTCCAATGGCACTTGCCATGGTCGGAGAGCTATAGTCAACACCTAGGTACGCGAGTACCTCGTAAAGACAAAACCTACAAAAAATGCATATATGTAAGTTTGTTACTATAGATGGGTAAATGGTTTGTGAAGGACATTCTTGAAAAGTTTTTAGGATGTTCAACTTCTTGAAAAGTTTCTTTACTGTTTATGAATAAAAAAGTATTCTAGAAAATGTAACATTTACGTAAATTCCAATTCTGAATCTACTCAATGACTTACCCTAGAAGGCCAAGGATAAAGAATCTGAATAGAATATGGAAAGTGAGCGGAAGGCGTCGAGTGTTTCTATACCAAAAGAGAAAAATATTATGATAGGTATAAGTTCCTTTTTTCATAGCATGACAAATGATGAAGGATTACGAACCTGAAGATATGAATGATGAATAATGGAAGAAGAATTAACGTTGCAAGGACGTTATGGTAAACAACATACACAAAACTCTTCATACCAGCATTCATTGCCGCTTTTACGACTACCAGCAGACTTATATCCAAGCATGTTATTATTATCATAGCAACAAAGGGCAGCACTTCATCCATATGTGACTCCAATTCTTGTACCAAGAAGAGGAGAGAAAGATGAGAGAAATAATTAAGAAACAACTATATCTTGGTACAAGTATATATGCATTAAAATATTGTGAAAGCAACAATATTTATAGGAATATTTTATTAATGAAGGCTTCCAATAGTCGATGTATAAGCTTCAATTAATGGCAAAACATTATTTACCCACATACGACAAAGATATCATGTAGTACTATATTATATGACTTCTATTTATAGTAAGAAAAAGTCTTTGCAACTAGAAAAAAACTGATTTTACCGAATCAAGAAAAGAATAAACCGAAATAAACTGATTTTACCGAATCAAGAAAAGAATAAACCGAAATAAACGGATTATTTTACCGATTTTGACTGTCGTAACAGTTAGAAATATATCATTAACAAAAATTTAGGGGCGGCTATAGTTAATATCAACAATTTAATTGGTTTAATATATGTTTATTTTTATAATAAGTTATTTAATAATATTCAAATTTTATAATGAATTTAATAAGCTAGTGGGTTCATCTTCAATTTACACTCAATTTCCAATTTCCAAATTCTTTAAAAGACTTCCTACAATTTAGTAAACATGACATTCTAAACAATTGGCAAACTGTGAATGTGCAAACACCCTCCGGATGGCCCACAACCCCGCTTTTATGGATTAACCGAGTCAACCAAAACGAGCTGTTATCAATTTCGTTTAACCGAAGTTTGTGGTTATAGAGTTGTTTTGGGTCATAACGGCTCTTAAGTACCAATGCACACCCCTTCTTTGGAGAATGCTTCATTTTCTTTTCATTTTTTTTATTTGTTTCCCTTGGGAAATCATGGTATTTTCTGTATTTTCCCCCCTCATAGAATGTATTAGATGTGGTCAATCGACTTGGTATAAATTAGGTTTAGGGTTTTAGTATATCATTTGTAACCTATTTATATCACATTAATAATACAATTATAACAAGGGGTTTTATCATTTTTTATGGTATCAAAGCGGGTTTAATCTCGTCTCTATTTTTCTTCAAACCCTAATCGGTGCAGGGATGAGCCAAAAAAAAAAAAACACTAAAAAATTTGGATTTGTAAACCACCGGTCACTGTTTCGGTCATAACTCTTAAACCGTTTGGAGTTAGATGATGAGGTTGGCGCCAGTGGCTTCGTTATCAAATTCCGAAAAAAAGTAAATCGGAATCGCAAAAGAAGACCACTAGACACGCCCGCAAGCTCCGAAACAATCACCGGGGTCAGATCTATAAAAAAAAAGTCTCAAACAGTTTGGAATTAGCTGACGCCGTCAGCGGCTGTGAATTCGTAATTAAATTCCGAAGAAAAGCAAACGGAAAAAAAGTAACGAATGCGTCACCGCAAGCAATGAGTCTTATTAGCAATTATCTATGTTTTATTTTATGTTTATTTTCGTAATAATAGTTCTTTGTCCAGTTCGAGTTTTCGCAATTTCGCCGCTCGAACTGACAGGGGAGTATTAGATGTGGTCCAAGCCTATTGGGCTTGGTGTAAATTAGGTTTAGGGTTTTAGTATGTCTTTTGTAATCAATTTATATCACATTAATAATACAATTATAACAAGGGGTTTTATCATTCTTCCATATATGCTCATTGAAGACATAATTTTAGTATTGTTGGTTTTGCCTGTATTTTTGTAGAATCTACCTTTATGAAACATTAGATGCGCCGAAACTTATATATAATCACTACAAGAAATGGACCCTACAGCGACGACAAAAAATCGTGCCTAAAGGGAAAAAATCGTGCCTAAAGGTCTTTGCCGACGATATATCGTGCCTAAAGGGTCGTCGCCATAGCATCGTGGGGAAAGGTGTTTAGCGACGATTTCTCATAACCTATAGCGACGATGGCGGGGCCCACATTGACTTTTCCAAATCTGCTTATTTAATTATATAGTTATTATTTTATTTAATTATATAATTAATTAATATATTTAATAAATCATTTTAAAATATATTTATTAAATATAATTTTATTTTAATTAATTATCTTTTTAAATATTAATTTTCTATTTAATTGAAAATATTTGGTTTTGATTTTAATATACCAATACATAACAATAAATATATAAATGTAAATACAAAAATCAATCAATATATATATATATATATAAACATCATCCATATACAATAAAATTTAATGAAAATAACAATAAATTATATAATTATCAAATAACTTATACAATTATCATCTATTACAAATCTTTATAATAAAACAAAATAATTAATCAAAATAAAAGTCATGGTGGTTGAGGTGGCTGCAGATGGTGGCGGCATCAGGTGGCTGCAGATGGTGGCGGCATCAGGTGGCTGCAGCAGGTGGCGGTGGTGGCTGCAGTGGTGGCGGCGGCGTTTGGTGGCTGCAGTGGTGGCGTGGCGGTTGGTGACTGCAGTGGTGGCGACGGCGGTTGGTGGCAGCAATGGTGGCAGCGGCGGTTGGTGGCAGAGATGGTGGCAGCGGAGCTGGTTGCAGTCATGGTGGCAACGGCGGCAGCAGGCGGTGGTGGTGTGTGATGGCAGCAGGCGGCAGCAGGCAGCAGCAGACAGCAGCAGACAGCAGCAGGCGACGGTGGCAGCGGCAGCAGCAGACGGTGGTGGCAGCGGCAGCAGCAGACGGTGGTGGCAGCCAAGTGATGTGGGGAAGAGATGTGGATGTTTTTTTTTTTATGTTAGGTGTTAATAAAAAGTAGAAAAAGGGATAGTTATATTGTAAAAATTTGGGGAAATAATGGGAGGGAAATTTGGGGGGGAAAAGTTTTTGGTAAAAATCTAGATTAATTGTGGGGGAAAAGTTTTTGGTAAAATATATTGTTAGTATAGATAATAATGAAAATATACATAATAATCAATATATAAATTAATTTATATTGTGTTTTTCATAAGTTGATAATGAATATATAAATTAATTCAATGTTTAATGTTAGTTTAATGTTTAAGTTGTTATGATTTTTCGTTATAACATTAAACGATTATAAACCGTATTACCTAATCATAATATCGGATCTTTAAAATATAATTACTTTTAATTTCTTATCATCAAGTAATTATTATCTATAAAATAATAAACTTCATAATAAACGTCGCATAAGTAATACGGTTAAAAAGTTAAAAAGGTGCATAAATCGTTTAAGTTTAGAAATTAATTAGTCTTTTCGTTCCTAAATATTAAACTTCATAATAAACTTATAACTTTTATTTAATCAATTACAAATTAATGATTTTTTATATTTGAATAACAAAATGTTTATTCAATGCACATCTATAAACGAGTCGATCAATATGTATGAAAAGGGTCGATAGCTAGCTACACAAGTGACACGTACTAGCTCGTATAGTCAATGATTAATGGTGATCAATCAATTCATTGTTAATTGATCAATAAAACGCACGCATATGATTAGCTTCGGATGTCATGTTTGTCTTTGTGGTTAGGGTTTAGGATTATAGTTTAGGGTTTAAGGGTTTATGAGGATTATCGTTGTTAAAAGCTTCAGATTTCATGTTTAGGGTTTATGGTTTATCGTTGTTTAAGGTCTAACTTTGGGGTTTTAAGGTTTAAGGTTTCTAGGGTTACGATGGTTTAGGGATATGAGTTTAGGATTTAAGGTCTAGCATTACGTGGTTATGATGTTCTAATAGTCGATAGATGAATTGTCTATACAACTTTGCCTTAACTCATGTTACCTTTAATAGTCGATAGTCGATGAATGTTGTCCGGGTTTACCGTTACGATGGTTTAGGGATATGATTTTAGGATTTAAGGTATAGCATTACGTGCTTATGGTTTAAAGTTATACTTATACCACAACATTTCGTATTACAACTTTTCGTTATAACAGTAAACGATTATTAATCGTATTAATTATTTAATTACGATATTAGATATTTAAAAATATGTATATACATTTATTTTAAGTATATTAACATTAATAATATAATTACTTTTAATTTCTTATTATCAAATAATTTTATTTTAAACAAAAATTATTATTTAAAATTAACATTATATATTATTTAATTTGATATATTATATTTTCATTTTTTAAATATAATTTAATTAAAAAGAATTATATATATATTAACATTATATAATTTTAATATATTAACATTTTATATTATTTAATTTAATATATATAGTTTAATTATTATTTAGATTATTTAAATAATTATTTAATTTAGATTAATTAATAATTTTAATGTTTTATAAATTATTTAAATAAATATTTAATTATTTATTAATTAATTATTTAATTATTAATTAATTATTTTAATGTTTTATAAATTATTTAAATAAATATTTAATTATTTACTAATTAAATAAATAAGTCAGATAGACCTACGGCGACGACAAATCGTCGCCAAAGGCCTTTAGGCACGATTTTTTCCTTTTTGGCGGGATTTGGCGGTAATTTTTAATGTTTTTGTTAATTAATTAAAATAGTGTCGTCGCTAAAGGTTAAAGTCGTCGCCAAAGGGTCGTCGCTAAAGGCCTGGGTCTGAAAAAGTCAAAAAGTTGATTTTTTTTGTCTCTTACTGGGCCTTTAGGGACGATTTTTTGTCGTCGATGTAGGTGTCGTCGCCAAACGTCATTATTCTTGTAGTGAATTGTCATTAGAGTTAATTGCATAAATCGTCACTAACGTTTGTTAAATTTGCAAGTTTTGCCTTCAAGATTTTGAAATTTCTTGCATTATTAATGTGGGAAACCTTTTGTCTAGTGATTATAGAGAAGATACATGCACTTTTACAAGGTTTAAATTTGTTAATTGCATAAACCGTCTCTATCATGGACTTCATACAAAAAGTTTGCTATTAAGAGACCATGCATGTACTTTCAAAACTTTAGGACCAAATCTGCAATCTGAATAAACATTAAAGACGATTTATGCAATTAACTTTTACGATTAGAAAAAAAGGTCAAGATTAAATAGTTAAACAATTGCCCAAACAAAAAATCCGTTTATCCAATTGAACCTAAATATGCCATTTAAACACAAAATCAACATTGTAACAAATAGAAAAAGAGCAAGTTTATATAAATCATACCTATTTTCATCTTACCAATGAACCTTACAGAAACTGGAAAAAACAAAATTGCTCAAAACCTTTGACAAGGGCGGTGAGGAGAGACAATGATGGTGGTGGTGGTGGTCGGGAGGTAGTGTGGTGTCACTTGTTATTAGTGATGGTTGTGGTGCCGTCGAGGGAGAAAGTCAGAGGAGACTATTCCAAAGAGATTATTATCTATGGTTTTAATTATGATTTTAAAAGACATTGTTTAGGAAAAATGACAAAAGGTTTCTTATGGGTGATTGAAAAATGGTCCGTTAGGTATGTTAGGTGTAAAACGTACGTCATTTAAAAAAAACGTATATCCACAGCAATCATCGAGTCCCTAACAGGTTCATTAAAAATTATAGCTCTTCTTTGATTACGACATTCACCTATCTCCTCTTTTTCAAGGTCACTGCTATTGATAATCTTAATCTCCATTTGTACTGAATCAGCCTATGTAATCTTCATTTTCTTTATGTGTTTCCATCTCCCCAAGTTAATGTATTCAACACATAATTCATGTTTTGCATTCTTTTATGGTCACTCTAAATCTTGCAAATCAGATAAATTTAATTTATTGTAATTTTAGTATCAAGGTTGTCGTATATCTGCTATTGAATCACAATATGAGGAAACGATAAGTTGTTTTCTTTTGGCACAAGTATATACTTTTTTTGTTTTGATAAAGTGGGATTCAAACTGAGATTTACTGGACCTTTTTGATCAACCAAAAGTGGTGGGTGTGGCGCTTCCGGTTCCTCAATCTTCTGCAGATTCTCAAGCACTTTATACAAGCCATTGAAGTTTGAAAAGAAATTAAAATGGCAGACTCTAAGATTCAGTGGCGAGTCTAGGATGGTAATGAAGGTAGGTCCTAAGACAAATTAGACGACAAAAAGTGACGGATCGAGCCGTTTGGAGATGTTAAACGGGTTGGGTCGAAAATTACTACGAATATACATAAAAAGAAAAGTAGTACGGATAAACAAACAATACTAAAGTTAAGTAGGTAAGTCACAATGTTTCATAGATCCAATGATAAGTTTATGTAAGTGGTATACGTTACAAAATTTTTAACCATAAGTAAAAATAAAATAAGTAAAATCGTGATTACTTAACATGATATTGTTATTGTTATTTGTTAACTTTAAAATAAAATGTATTGATCATATAACATAACTAATAAACTTGATAAAATTTCAAGCTAAAACAAATATAAAAAAAATATGTGTTGGGTGAGATTTGAACCCTTGGCCAAAAAAAACGAAAGATTCAGTATCACAAAAAAGTATAACCACTCCACCAACACCATCTTTTGTTACAATTTTGTAAAACAATTATGTTAGCGTCAGATCCGTGTAAACTTTTGAGGTATGTCTTACGAAAAGTCTATACCGTTTCTACAACGATTTTGAAACTTAAGATAGGTCCTCGGACCTACATAACTACTAACTACACTCGCCCCTGCTAAGATTCCGGGTACCCTGTATGACGAGTAAAAAGGGCCCTAAATATATGTTTTATCTACCGAAAGAAATAAATTTGTACTTCAATGTTTGGTTAAGTTATTAAATTTATACAAAACAAAAAAACACACTATCAAAGTGTTTTTTCTTATAACATTATATTGATACTTCGATTGTTATGTAAACCGCAAAACTTGTTATAATATCATACCGATCGATATATATGTATTAAAAAATAGGTACCATATAAATTTTGGGTAATATACGGTGGCATGCATGCCCTTGGACCCAACCCTCATGACAAACCAATATTTATTTTTATTTGAAGTAAAATTTTAAGTAAAGTTTGAATTTACTAATTTACCCTTTATCACTAAATTCAAAACTTAAACTCATATTAATTTAAACTAACCTTTAATGTTAAAATAAAATATAGTCAAACAATGTTTTTAAAGTTAATATAGAAAAAACTATGTTGTTTATTTTAGATGTGTTTCACGTAAGTAGATGAAGCTTGAGCTTCAACTTAAGCGTAACGACGGAACTGAGGTTTAAATGTAAAAATGAAAATATTGTTGGTAAAGTAGTTGAATCTTAAACTTATATATATATATATATATATATATATATATATATATATATATATATATATATATATATATATATCTTTAATATATAATAAAAGAGGGGCCTTAAATGCCACATGGCGAAGTAAGGTACTTTGGATGAGTTAGATACTTTGATTTCAACCGTTAGATGAGATTGATGATGTCATCATATATTTTTTTTTTCATTTTATACCCTCTTACAATACGTAATTTCATTCTCTTTTCAGTTTCACCATTATTACGATAAAAAACCCATGTCTCTTATTATACTATGATTTACCTAATTATTATTATTCTAAAATCATTTTATACAAAATATTAATATATGTGTATAAACATAAATGCATATATGTTATTATAACTATAAACAACATGTGTATAAACATAAATGTATATTTGTTATTATACGTGTAATATTGTATTTTCACAATAATTTAAAAGAACGTGTTCATAAACATAAAGTTTACGATTCAATTTTTATTTATATTTACCCGCGCTATCGCGGGGCAATAATCCAGTATATATATATATATATATATATATATATATATATATATATATATATATTTATATATATATATATATATATATATATATATATATATATATATATATATATATATATATATATATATATATATATATATATAGAGTTGGTTTCATTTAAGAACCATATAATTATTTAGGAACCATTAGGAACCATTTTTAGGCAAGGTGGCAATTTTGTAATTAAACTCAAGGTGGCAATTTTGTAATTAAGTCAAAATTGAGAGCCAAATTAGAAATCAATTAAAACCACTTTAAAATCCTAATAAACTTTAAATTAACATATCTAGAGTATAACTAGGTTTTAGGAAAAACTAAATACACCATTAGAACAAGCATTTAATTATCTTTCCAACGAGCACCCACTTGATATACTTTTGACGACTTTTTTTTTTTTTTTTTTTTACAGTGAGTTTCGGTATATACACTAGTGTATATACTAAATATTCACCAGTGTATATACTAATTCACAAAAAACACATCTGAACCATATATACTATACACTAGTGTATACACTATATTCACTAATGTATAGTTATACACTAGTGTATTTATACACTATAGTAGTGTATTTATACACTAGTGTATACACTATATTCACTAATGTATAGTTATACACTAGTGTATTTATACAATATACACTAGTGTATACACTATATTCACTAATGTATAAGATGTATTCTCTATTGAATACATGGTATTCACTGGTGTATATTGTATATTCACTTGTGTATATTGCGTATTCACTGGTGTATATTGTATATTCACTTGTGTATATATATATATATTGTATATTCACTTTTGTATATTGCGTATTCACAATTAAAAGGAAATTAATATAAAGATTCGTATACATTAGTGAATATAGTGTATACACTAGTGTATATTGTATATGGTTTAGATGTGTTTTTGGTGAATTAGTATATACACTGGTGAATATTTAGTATATACACTAGTGTATATACCGAAACTCACTAAAAAAAAAAAAAAAAAAGTCGTTAAAAGTATATCAAGTGGGTGCTCGTTGGAAAGATAATTAAATGCTTGTTTTAATGGTGTATTTAGTTTTTCCTAAAACCTAGTTATACTCTAGATATGTTAATTTAAAGTTAATTAGTATTTTAAAGTGGGTTTTAATTGATTTCCAATTTTGGGATTTGACTTAATTACAAAATTGCCACCTTACCTAAAAATGGTTCCTAATGGTTCCTAAATAATTGATGGTTCCTAAATGAACCCACCTCTATATATATATATATATATATATATATATATATATATATATATATATATATAAAGACATAAAATGATATGAAAAAATTACATTTTAATATATATTAAAGGATATTTAGATAATTATACCTATCAAAAGCTCAAAACTTTTTAAAAAGTTTCTTCTTGGAAGCTTATGTTTTAGAAGCTTATATGAGCATTTTTTTTTCTTCATAATCCTTTGAAAACAAATTGTACCAAACATGATGTATGCAGCTCAAACATTTAAAAGCCTTCATAAACCCTAACCAAACATACCATATATCATATATAAATTAGTTGATTAAAATAATATGTTTTTCAAAATGAAAAAAAAATAAAATTCAATTATCTGATTTGTGTTTCTAAAGTACTTAGTACATGACTAACCTTAAAAAGTCATTTTATTTGTAAATGATTTTATTCTTTACTAACATATAAAATAAAAGATACACTACTTTCTAATATGTAAAAATAATGGTTATGATTATGTAACAAATACTATTTTTTTTTATAAGAATCATGGCCCGAAAAGAAAACGCACGTAAAATAATTCATAAAACAAAACTATTTTCTTAATGGGATACAAATTTGTTTATTTAAACCATAAATAATAGAAGAACAGTTGAATCGGAAAATATTAGACATAATATATAACATTGATTTTTAACGGGAAGTCAGACTTTTAAACATCAAACAAGTGTTTTCCATAATAAAACATGTTTCAAAGTAGATACTTTCGCTACACGTTAATAACTATATTTATATATTAGACGTCAAAAAAATTAGAAGCTGAATGTTAGACTTACAAATTAATTAACTTAAATCTATACAAAAGTTATAAATATAATTTTTTCAACATAAGCTTGGGTTTCATACGTGACATGCACATTTTTCATAATATGTGTCTTTCAAACATATAACACTGTCCGTCGAGCCACTCAATGGGTCGACATGGCCACCGAAAGACGAATTCAAATTTTGACACCACATAACTTGTTAGGGTTTTCAAAGAGAAGAGAAAATTAATATTTATTGTTTAAAGGAAATACTAGTTTACAATTGTATTATGATTCAGTTCAAAGGGATCTAAGACTACTCCCAACAGGGTTGGTTCACCAAAACGATGGCATCACCAAATTCAGTTGGATGTCGGTTGGCTTCACTTCGATTTGCCAAAGTTGAAGCGAGAAAATACTGTCCCCCATTTCTTTTCTTTTGTTTTTAGCTATTGAAAGTTACAAAAAGAAAAGGTTTGAATATAAATAATTGTAATGTTTTCTTTCAACACGTTATTATTATATGAAACGCTAATTAGTGTGGAGCATTTTTAGTGAAAATCAAAATTTATTAACGAATATAAAAAAACTAAGAAATATGGTCAAGGCAAACCAAGTTAAGAATGAAAATTTTCCTTTATTGCTTTAAAGTCTCAATTGTAATACTATTACATTTAATTACTAGATTATTGTCCCGCGATATCATAAACAAAGATAATTTGACTCGTAAATTTGTATTTATGTAAATTTTAATGTATTATGAAAAGACAATGTCATATGTATAATAACATATATATACTTTTACGTTTATACCTATGTTGCTTATAGTTAAAATAATATATATATTTTTATGTTTATATACATGTTTTGATAATTTTATGAGGAGATTATAGAATAACAATATGGTAAATCATACTCTAAATTGAGCGATTTATAAGTAAATTAAACATATGTTTTTTGTTTAATTTCAGTCGAGATGTAAATGAAAGAAAAAATGTAATTATGTATTGTAAGAAGGTGTAAAATAGAAATAGTCTTTGATGAAATCATCACTCTGATCTAACGGCTGAAATCAAAAAAGATAACTCATCCAAGAAACTTACTTCGCCATACGACATTTAAGACTCCGCTTTTATTATTTATTAATGATATATACAAAGACGAATAAGAATATATTATAAATCATTTCCGTTAAATAACTCTTTTAATGGTGTGAAATGATGAACCAATTTTTTTATCTTTGTAAAATGATTTATATGGACTAAAGGGACGTAATATAAAATATAAACTTTTATGGGTAAAAAGTCGGAACAAAAACTATTACTTTTAACTCTTTTCCATCATTACATTGTTCGAATGTCATAGTATCTTTTAATATACATTTTATAATGTTTTAGTAACTCCAAGCATAGACGGAACATGAAAATTTTAAGCGGGGGGGGGGGGGGGGGGGGCCGAAACTTTGAAACTACAAAATGGGAGGGCCGACTTATAATTCCTGGAAGGGCCAAACACAAAAACTGCAAAAAACTACCTTTAAGATATAATCAATTTCACTATAAACCCAAAATTTTAGGGGGGCCACAGCCCCCCTGGGCCTACATAAATGTCCGTCCCCGACTCCAAGATGGGTAATAATACGCTTTTTCTTTTTTTAATACATTAAAGGGTTCTCAGTTAGAGAAAATACTCCTTACAATCTTAAAGTACTTAATTTTAATTCACTATATTTTACCACCAATTGGGTTTTGGGTAAAATGATATTGAGTTTTTTGTCTGGTGGATGAAGCAAAAGATAGGGAGTCCTTTTATTATAAAAGGAGGAAAATAAATCAAAATATATTTTAAGTATTTAATTCTTTTTTTAACTTTGTTTTAAAATGTCTAAGGTTTGAATCAAGTATTTTGAGGGTTGGGTGTCGATTGGGCATTGGCTTAAAAGATTATGTGATTGTTATAAGTTTTTGATATAGAGGAATCGATTCTTTTTGGAGGCATGTGGTTTTTCTCCGATTTAGATTTTTCAAGTATATTCTCGTGTTTTAAATTCTTTATTGTTTTTATCGAATGGGTTGTCCTCAGACATTATTTTTCCTTACAAATGGTATCTGCACTAAGGTTCAGTAGAGGTCTCGTTTTTTCTTTTAAGAATTTCGCAATATGGTTTGTGGTTGCAATTTTGTGTGAGCTTCTACATCATAAACGAACTATATTTATCGTATTTTAGTATCTTGATTTTCGAGGTTTTTCGTATGCTCTATGGTTGCACTGTTATGTGATCTTTTGTTGGGACAACATTCACTAAGTGTGTTTTGCTACTGATCAGTAGACAAGACCGTGTCTACTGATCAGCAGTAAAACATATTCTTTAGTCCCAAGGTACCGATCAACTTCTAGATGGAAAGAACTGATCCGTATCTAGTCTTTTGAAGAACTGATCAATACATACATACTGATCAGTGTAAACCCATCGTCCCCAACTGATCAATAGAGGTGGATAATCTCCGACGACGACAGCTGATGAAGATCCTCAACTACTCAAGATCACCAACAACTAAAGTACTTTTCATGTGCTTAATCAGAATGCTTTACAGAGAGTTGGTAATAAGTTGATTGGACTGTTTGATTTGAGATTAAACATCTTTATAGAGTATCGGCTATAGATTACAGTAATAGTTTTACTCGATTGTAATCTGTACCTGATTATAGCTTAGTAGCCTCAAGGATTGTATAAAGTATTTCCTTTATCATTTGAGATGATAACGTTGGATGTAATTGATAACACTCTGTAATATTCTCATAAATCAATACATTTCGATTGAGGCTTTGTTGATTAAATTGTTATCTGTTCATCAAATATATTGTTTCATATAACCTTTTAATTATAACCTTGTTCCATATAATCTGTGTTTATCCGCTGCAACACAATTATTTGTTTAGATCTAAATCTTCAATTCAATTAATCTTTTAGTTGATTCGATCCTCACAATTGGTATCAGAGCATTCAGGTGCTCTAGATCTAATTTAAAACAAGGGTTAAGCAAGTGTGTTTGAATCTTCATAAAAAAAAAAATCTTTTCAAAATGGCTGACTTGAATGATGGTGTTCAAGCAAAGAGAGTCCCAGGTCTATCATCTTCAAATTATAGAATGTGGAAAAACAAAATTTATCAGTGTATGCTTCAAACCAATTATCTTCTGTGGGATGTGGTTCAAAATGGAAAAATCATAACCACAACAACTGGAAGTGGAGAGGTTTGCTCCACCCACAGATCAAGAAAAGAAGCAAAGACACATAGAAAGTCAAGATTTAAGCAGCTTGCTGTTGGCTATTCCAAATGATTACCAACACAAGTTTTGCAAGTTCACAGATGCAAAGACTCCATGGGAGGCTCTAGAGAAAATATTTGGAGGGAACGCAAGCACTTGAAGAAACTATAAGGAGGTTCTAAATCAACAATTTGAAGCTTTCAAAGCTGCAAGAGGAGAAGCTCTAACCCAAATCTTTGACAGATTCAACAGACTGTCAAGTGAAAAGGAAATAGTGGGTATGGTTATCTCCAAAGACACGTTGAACAGGAAGTTTCTAAGGTCACTTCTTGAAGAATGGATACCATACACCATCAACTATAGGAACGGTGATGCCTTGGAGGAAATGGAGCTAGATGATGTGTTCAATGAGTTGAGAGTGTTTGAAGGGGAAGTTGACTCAAAGAAGGGACAGACAAGCAGTAGTCCACATAACATTGCTTTGTGTCAACAAAAGCACCAGAAGTTAATGCAACTCCTTGTGATCAAGGATTTGTAGCTAGTGGAAGTGGTACTTCAAGAGGGCCACGATATGAGAACCTGGATGACATAGATAGAGAAGCATTTTATCGCTAGCCATGTAAATTATGGGTTGATCCTTGATGACTTGGAGCAACTCAATGATGATGATCTAGAAGAGATGGACCTTAAATGGCAAATGGCCATGTTAAGTGTCAGAACAAGAAGATTCATCCAAAGGAGTGGGAGAAGGAAATTTGCCTTCAAAAGAAATGACAATGCTGGTTTTGACAAAAGCAAAGTAAAATGTTTTGAATGCAAGAACCAGGTCATTTTGCAAGAGAATGTCCAAACAAGGACAGCACCCAGAAACGTGGACAAAACTCCCACAATGAAGGAAGACATGGAGGATTTCAAATAAATCAAAGCAACCAAAAGAAGCCTACTTCCACAGCCATTACAAAAACAATAAATGAAGAAGAAGGAGGTTTTGATTGGAGCTTTGAAGCTGGTGATACCATAACAAATCAAGCCTTGATGGCTGGTGTGAATGATTCTATTCCTAATGAGGTACTTTCAAAACTATGTACTCAAGCTTGCATAAAACAACTTAAAGAGTACAGAGATCACAACCAAACGGTTTGTGATAAACTGAAAAAGCCAACCAAAGTAGGAATGAATACAGACATATCATCATAAATTTTAAAAACCAAGTTAAGGCTTACCAACAAAATGAACTACAATATGAAGAAAAAATTGAACTTTTGACATGGGAAATAAACACTGCTTTAAAAAGGGTTGATGCTATTGAAATCAAAATGGCTGAAACAAAACTTGAGTGTGACCAAATCAAACTTTCAATAACCAAGTATGAGAAGTCTTCAAAAACCATGGAAGAAATCTTAAAGAGTCAAATTCATGGAAAGTCAAAATCTGGAATAGGTTACAATAGTGTATCACCACCATTTAACCAAAACTATATTCCTCCAACTCCTGAATACAATATTCAAAAGGAGGGTATTGACTTGAAAATCTTGAATCCTGACCCTATCAGTTCAGAGCCTAAAATGACAAAAGAATCAAATTGTGAAAAGGATGTAAGAGATTTGTTCCCAAAACTTTTTTAAAAAGAAAACTCTGCTACTCCTATAAAAGTCATTTCAAGAAAACCATACAAACAAGTTTCTCAAGTTTCTCAAAGCTTAAAGAAATCAACAGTCAAAACCACTGAGAAAAATGAAGCATCATCTTCAAAGATTTTGAAAAAATCAAAACCTGTGCCCATCAAAACTGCACAAAAATCTTTGTCAAATGAAAAACCAAAAGTGTCAAATGAGAAACCAAGAGTGTCAAATCAAATCAAAATTTGTTCTTGTAATTGTTCTAAACTCCACAACGTGGAAATCAAAGAATTTGGAACAACTTAATGGCACACAGAAATCCCAATTTCATTAAATCGGAAAACAAATGCCGTTACATCTGTGGGAAATTTGGACACATTGCTATTTTTTATTTCAATCAAGCGTTCAATGGAAACGGGAAAGGGGTTTCAAAAAAATTTGATACTGATAACCGTAGAAACTTTGCCAAGGCAAAACTTCATACTGGCAACAGTAGCAACAATGCTAAATTAAAGGTATCTACTGATGTCAGTAGAAACTTTGTTAAGGGAATAACTGTTAAGGGAATGTCTACTGACATCAGTAGGGACAAAAGAAAAACTGATGTCAGTAGAAACAAACAAAAAACTGTCATCAGCAGCAAGAAAGCTGAAAAGGGTGTGAGTACTGATGTCAGTAGCCACAAAAGAAAAACCGTCATCAGTAGCAAGAAAGAGTACATGGTCATCAGTAAGGACAAAAATGACATCAGTAGTAAACTAAAAATCACTACTGATTCTACTTGTAACTCTGAAACTAACAAACTCACAACCCAAAATGCATCATCTCTTTACTTAAAACGTTTTGATTATAATGATGAAAAAGGTCAACCTAATAAAACTATGGCTTAGGTCCCTAAAAGGAATTAACCCGGTTTCATGTGCAGAGCAAGCCAACATTTGAGAGAGGAGGACTATGGAGATTATGGCATATTGATAGTGGCTGCTCAAGGCACATGACTGGCAAAAGAGAATTCTTTCAAAATTTCGTTGATTATGATGGAGGGTATGTTTCCTTTGGGGGAAATCATAGAGGGGGAAGAATCACGGGTAAAGGTACCGTTACATGTGTTAAGATGACCTTTGACAATGTTCTTTATGTCAAGGAACTGAAATACAACCTCGTAAGTGTATCTCAGGTATGTGACAATAAGAACCTTGTGCTTTTTACTACAAAAGAATGTATAGTTCTTGATCCCAAGTTCAAAATTGATGAAAGCATGATGATTTTGAGAACTCCAAGGAGAGATAACGTATACTGTTAGGATATGGCCAATGCAACAATGGAAAAAGAACACTGTTTTATATCAAAAGCATCTTTAGATGAGTCTTCTTTGTGGCATAGACGAATGTGTCACATGAATTTCAAAAACATGAACAAACTTGTTAAAAATGATCTTGTAAGAGTTCTACCTCAAAACGAATTTTCATGTTTTGATCATTGTGTCTCTTGTCTGAAAGGCAAGCAGCACAAAGTGTCACAAAAGTCTAAAGAAGTCAATTCAAATGATTTTATTATACAAATGTTGCATATGGATTTGTTTGGCCCAACCCATATCCAAAGCATGGGAAAGAAGTCATATTGCTTGGTTATTACTGATGACTTTTCACGTTTTACTTGGGTTTTCTTTCTTAACTCTAAAGATGAAATAGGATAAATTCTTAGATCTTTTCTTGTTAGGATAGAAAACACAACAAACCAAAAAGTAAAAACCATAAGATGTGACAATGAGACAGAATTTAAGAATCATGACATGAATGTGTTCTTTGAGAATAAAGGCATAGAAAGACAATTTAGTTCCCCTAGGAATCCTCAACAAAAAGGTGTTGCTGAAAGGAGGAATAGGACTCTCATAAAAGCTGCACGTTCCATGTTAGCAGATGCTAAGTTTCCCATCACTTTCTGGGCAGAGGCTGTCAATAATGCCTGTTATGTTCAAAACAGAGTGTCAATTGTTAAATCATGTACAAAGACCCCATATGAGCTCTTTCGCAAGAGAAAGCCACTCATAAGCTTCTTAAAACCATTTGGGTGTCCCTGTACAATTTTAAACACTAAAGAACATTTAGGAAAGTTTGATAGCAAAGTAATGGAAGGGTTCTCTTTAGGGTATTCTTCTCAAAGTAAGGCATTTAGAGTCTACAACATAAAATCTAAACTTGTAGAAGAAAGTGCAAAAGTTACTTTTAATGAGAAAACCCTTAATGCTAATGGTAGTGGTCCTGATTGGCTATTTGATATCGATGAATTAACAAAATCCTTAGGATATCATTTCTTAGTCAGTACTGATGCAGGAACAAGTACTACATCAGCTGGAACTTCAAGTTTAAAGGATCCTACTGATCAGTACCAACCAGGTGCAAATACTGATCAGTTCCTATCTACTGAAGGTTCTACTGATCAGCTGCTACAAAGGCCATCTACTGATCAACTCCAAAACAAAGATCGTGAAGAATTTGTGTACTTACCAATTTACTCTACGGATCCTCCTGGCGTTGTTCAAAATCAAGCAGTTGTAAATGATCAAGACGGAATTGAAGTACAATCATCCAGATATGGTATATAGGCTTGACAAAACTCTATACAATCATCCATATATGGTATATTGAAGTACTGTCTATCAAATGGATGTAAAAAGTGCTTTCTTGTATGGAAAAATTGAAGAGGAGGTGTATGTGTGTCAACCTCATGGTTTTGAAGATCCAGACCACCCAGATATGGTATATAGGCTTGACAAAACTCTATATGGTCTTCATCAAGCTCCAAGGGCCTGGTATGATACACTCTCTATGTACTTGTTGGAGAATGATTTCAAGAGAGGAGCCATTGATAAGACCTTGTTCATCAAGACTGTGAAGAAAGATATTTTATTGGTGCAAATTTATGTAGATGACATCATTTTTGGTTCCACCAACAATAGTCTATGCAAAGAGTTTGAGAAGATCATGCACAAGAAATTCCAAATGAGTTCTATGGGAGAACTAAACTTTTTTCTTGGTTTTCAAGTCAAACAAATCCCTTCTGGAATATTCATTCACCAATCCAAATATGTGAAGGATATCTTAGAGAAGTTTGGTTTCAAGGATAGCAAGGTTGCAAGCACACCATTTGAATCTCACAAGCATTTAGCAGCTGATCTGCTAGGTGAAGAGGTTGATGAGCACCTGTATAGATCAATGATAGGTTCTTTAATGTATCTAACTCCTTCAAGACCAGATATTATGTGTAGTGTGTGTGTTTGTGCTAGATATCAATGTCACCCTAAGGTTTCTCACTTGACTGTTGTCAAAAGGATCTTTAGATACTTGAAAGGGAAACCAAACATGGGATTGTGGTATCCAAAGGACTCTCCATTTGAGCTTATTGCCTACACTGACAGTGACTATGGAGGGGGAACTTAGACAGAAATTCAACATCTGGGGGATGTCAATTTATTGGGTCAAGACTTGTATCATGGCAGTGCAAGAAGCAAACCAATGTGTCCACTTCATCAACTGAAGCTGAGTATGTTGCTGCTGCCAGTTGCTGTTCTTAAATTCTATGGATACAAAACCAAATGCTGGACTATGGTATGTCATTTCTCAAAACTCCTATTTTCATTGATAATAGAAGCACCATTTGCATCATAAATAATCCAGTCAAACACAACAAAACCAAGCACATAGAAATCCGTTTTCACTTTATAAGAGATTGAAATGAAAAGAAACTTATTCAAGTAGAAAAAGTTCACACAGATAATCAATTTGTTGACCTCTTCACAAAAGCTTTTGATGTGGGAAGGTTTACATATTTGGTGAACTCAATAGGCATGATAAATGAAAACTAAACATGTTCTTTTCAAAGTCAAAATTTATGTGTGCTTGGTCAAAGTGTGAAAATCTCTGTAAATATAGTATTATATATGTTAACTATATCTGAATTATACAAACCAACAAAAAAAAAGTATTTTGTTACTAATGATCAGTAGTTGAAAGGAAATACTGATCAGTTGTAACTTAGTAACTACTGATGGAATTTAAAGTTCAATGTTTCTACTGATCAGTTGTGAAAACAACTTAGAAAGTTTTTTCATGTTGCAAAGACTTTACTACTGATCAACTGAAACATTCAAATCATCAAGTGACTACTGGCGAAGGACGAAGCGAAATACTGATCAGTACAAAAGTTTTATCTTACTGATCAGTATGAGAAGATTATACTACTGAGGCAAAGGAAGGGAACTACTGATGATTGACTATACTGACCAACATGAAATCTACATACTGATGTGGGTTCCTACTGATCAGCACTTAGAATATGAAGGGATGCTGACGCAACATTGTTTTTGTCTTTTTGTGTTTAATTGATAATGATGGAGGGCATTTAAGTACTTTCCCAGGATTATTTGAAAAACTATAAATGCTTCTCCCCTGCGAGCCAAGTTCATCACTTTTACACATCTTTCAAGATAACCCTTTCAAAGAAACCCTCTTTTCTAAGCTCTGAAAAACAAGTCTAAACAATCATCAATGGATCTCGAATTCTGTGAACAACATAATGCGGTGGCGTATCTCATGAAAAGCAAAGATACAATGGGTTTTCATCCTCTCATCGATTTCTTAAATCGCTCAAAAATCAAACATGCTTTAACTGTAAACCCTACAATTCGAAGTCTCCACATAAGAGAATTCTGGGAGACAGCCGCCGCCGGTGAACAAAACGACGTTTCGTGTATAAATGCAGTCATTGATACCAAACCTTTCATCCTCACGGAATCCATCATTCGTATTCATCTACAACTTGATGATGAACAGGTACAATTTCTATTCCTAAAGAAAATTTGCTTAAGATTATGGGCCGTATGGGGTACACTTGACCCCAACGTTTAACCTTTCAAAAAGCATTGTTTCCAAAACAATGGAAACTGTTTGGCCACATAATCCAAACCTGCATATCCCCCAAACACAGTACTTGGAATGAATTGAACGTGCCTATTGCTACTGCAATGGCTTGTTTAGCTACAGACCAAGTATTCAATTTTTCTAAAATGATTTTTCAGGGGATGCAAAACAACATAACTGCCAAGGGTAAATTTTTGATGTGTGACGTCCCGTCAATTTGTAGTACTTCTGTTACCATTATTATTTATATTTTATTCGCAATTGATTTGACCCTTGTATTTCGCTTTGTTTTACTCACGATTTACTGTTATTGAGTATCGGGTTTTCTGTTTTAGCTGATTCGTCCCTTGAGACGAAATAATTTTATTTTATCTAAGTGCCAAATAGTTAGTATGCTCATGAATTATAATTTAGGAGGTTATGCCCAATTTGTCGGTTAACGTATTCTTTATCTTCGAGAAAACGTGCTTTTACACTTATTCATCTTTTACCGAAATCGTGCGTTTCTTGAATTTAAACTTAAAGGTTATCATTATAATGAATTATAATACCAATAATATTTATAATGAACTTGACTAAGTTCATTTGTAAAACAATCGGAAATCCTAAACGTGTGCACTTGCGTAACGACAACACGGACAAAACAAGAAATCCAGGAAACCTGACCGAGCGCGCCGCGGTGAGCTGGCCGCGCCGCGGTCATGGTCCTGGACAGGTTGTTCTTGTTGTGTTGTGAGTCATAACTGCATGTAACACACTTGTCACACTTGTTCCCAAACGTGGCAACACCACATCTAGGCCAGAATTGTGCATCACATGGTGTCTTACAAGTCTCTTTTTCATTTTACATTCACACACACATATCACCTTAACTCTCTCTCTCTCTTGGAAGCAAAACACAAACACACAAACACTCCTTCAAACTTTCACCTTGTGACTGTGATTTCAGCAAGTAAACACCCAAATTTCACCATTTTAAACCTATATTTTCGTCATGGAGAGCAAGGTTTAGTCATCTTTTTGGAAGCTTTCATTTATCTCCATCAATTTTGGGTCAAAAATCACCACCAAAGTATCAAGAAAGTTCATCAAGTCATTTTAGATCATCACATCTTCATTTTCTTTGAGGTATAACAACCTTCCATTACTATTTTTCATTTGATTTACTTATTGCATGTATCATCTAGTACTCAAATAAGAGTTTTTATGAAAATTTGATGGTTAAAAATCTATAAAATCAAGTTTACAAATATGTATATAAATCTTTGATTTAAAGGGTGAAAAGCTTTACAAAATGGTTGTTTTAAAGTGTTTTGATGATCCCATAACTTGCATGTTTAAGTCTATTACATCAAACGATGATTTTCCAACTTAGAACAAATTTTGTAAAAATTGATGTTTCTGCAGTCGTGACCGCGCCACGGTGCCTCCACCGCGAGGCGGTCGTGGTAAAGTTACGACCGCGGCGCAGTCACTCCACCGCGAGGCGGTCGTTGTCCAGATTTTGGAAACTTTGTAAATCCGTTAAATTTGCACCTTAAACTTGTTATATTGTGAACCTTTATTAACGGTGAGTGTATTGTGTTTTAGAAGAGGGTTTTTCCTCAGCACCACGTCACCGAGGTCTTTGATTGCGGATTCTATTTTGTCAAATCTTGCGGGTGTTAACGGTATAAGTTGCTATCTTTGAGAATCTTTCGTTTCATTATCCTTTCCTATTAATTATTCGGTTTTAGCCTTGAAAACGGTTAGGAGTAAATACTAGACCAACACTTGTTATATTATCGGATTTGGATTGAGATTGGACGAAATATATTAAAATGTAATCAAACCGAAAGTATCATAATTAACTTATTATTGTATTATGAATTATGAGAAAGGTTTAAAATGCAAATTGTTATCAAGCGGGAAGTGTATGAATTTTGGATAAATAATTTTTGATGCGGAAGCGCTGCCGGAATTTCCATTCTCGACTTTGCGACATTTAAAACACTTATATAAATACTTTGTATACAAAAGTAACATAATATACAATAACTTAGTCTTTGGACTCAAAGACGCCAACGCAATCAAAAATATCAAAATATTACTTAAAACGGATATCTTCAACTTTTCTGCGACATATTAAACTTCGCCTCAACTTGATCATCGTTTTAAGTCATCAAAATATGTTTTGCGGCAAACTTTATAAATGGTTTTGAAAAGCATTTTTGCTCTAAACATATTGGTAAGAAAAGACTCCAAATTATTCAAAGTGTCAGTTTGACTTTTAAATTCATTTTGACTTTAATAAGTCAACATAAATGACAATTGACTTTCATAAGTCAACACCTGTGACTTTGACTTCTATAAAATCAACATACCTTACGTTTGACTTTGACCAAGTCAACATTGTTTCCGTTGACCTTGGTCGATCTATTGAAACTTGATAACGATATTCTATTAACCGATACTCCTAGTAATCATATACGATTCGGTTTATCACTCTTTTCCAGCTGACGATTATGACGTGGAATGCCGATATCTCTCCGAGCGGTCCTGTTTGACGCGGAACATCGCCTTCTAAATACGTCACCCCATTTAAACTTATTAATATTTGGATTATCTTATTTAACTTAATCTTAACCGACAAGGCTAAACCGGACCTAGACTTATAGAGATACTGAGACTATATTATTTACTGTTTTAGGGCACTTAGACGGTGGGATTTTGATTCCGTGATTGTATTTACCCGAGATTTGCTGAAGATTGTTTTGTGAGTTATTCGTAGCCCTTGTCTTAAATACTTTTGGGCTGTAAAGCGTATATTAAACTGTTTGTGTATATTAAACTGTCTGCATGAATGCGGAATATTTTTCTAAATTATCTTGTTTACCCAGTGAATTTGGTCTGCCTTAGTTTTAAGTGTTTAAGCCATGGTGGCTCCCCTCTAATACACTCGTTAAGCTTTTGCCCGTGGTTCATATGTATAGATCTGTATTGGGTTATGTACCTAACCCACATTCCTCTGTAGACTGTTGCTACGAGCGGATGTTATGACCGTAATATTAAACTGTATGATTAAACTGGTTGCCTTTGGATTAACACACCTTAGGCTAGGGGATTAAACTGATTGGTTCAGGTTCGAGATGTATGACTACTTAGGCATAGTACCTTTCACCAATTGGATGAATAACAAGATATATTTTTGAACTGATGTTGTTTACCGGAATTTTACTAGATGGGTCACTTTTTACTTAAAATTGCGAATAATTCACCAACATGTTGTTGATGTCGTTTTAACGCTTTGCAGGAAATTGAGGATTTCCGTGATCATGCCATAGTTTATTTTGGATCGCTTGCTTTTGGGAAATTTGAATTTGAGCTGTTTATTGTAATTCCCATGACGATCCGTTTGTTTATTCCTTTTGGATTTGTATTTGTACTTGGCGCTTTATCGCCCTTGACTTAATGTATTTTGTAACAATTGGCATGATCTATTTAATCTGTTGTTTTGCTTATTGGTTATATTGTTGTGATCTTGACTTTGATATTATAACTGGAACGCCCTGCGTTTCCGCTTCCAAGCGGGGTGTGACAGAAGTTGGTATCAGAGCCAAAGGTTATAGCGAACCGGGTGATTTAAACTGAGTAAATCACTTGGACTATGACCATAGGCTTTTTGAATCGATTTTTACTCTGATTGCAATGTGTGCACTATTTTCATACGTGTTTAATTTCGCGTGGCGTTTTGGCATTTGGCCTTGATTTTGTGTTGCACACATTTGCTGATCGAGTCTTTTCCTCTTTTATTTTAGGACGATGGCGCCTACGAGGAGAGTTGCGACACGAAGTTCCGCGCGACGTGCTACTGCGAATGCGAGAGCGAATACCGCGAATTCGAACGCGAGGGCTAATACCGCGAATTCGAACGCGAGAAATAATGCTTCGAACGCGAGAGCTAATACGTCTAATGCGAGAAGGAACAATGTGGAGAACGATACGAATCCTGACGTGGCTCAGTTGATTGCTCAACAGTTAGCGGCGATGATGCCCGAGCTTGTAGCTCAACTTCGAGAGGGCACCGCCCAAGGTAATGGTTCGGGTTCTGGAAACCCTGAGCCGGTTGTTAATAATGAAGGCCCTGAGCCGATTGTGAATAATGAGGGTCCCGAAGTCGTGATCACGGGATCAGGTAGAGCAGAGGGCTCAGGTGGACACGCTAGTTGCACATTGAAGACATTCATGAGCTGTAAGGCCCCAGAGTATAAGGGCAATGAGGGAGCGACCGGAACGCTCCAGTGGATGGAAAAGATGGAATCTATCTTCGATGCTATTGACTGTGCGGACAAAGATCGGGTCCGATTTGCTGCGTTTGTATTTCAGGGAACAGCTCTGACATGGTGGAACTCGGTCGTAAATGTGCGAGGCCGAGCGGAGATTAACACCCTGACTTGGGAACAACTAAAGGAGCTGATGATCATTGAGTATGTACCTGAATCCGAGATTCAGAAGTTGGAAGATGAATTGTGGAACTTGACCATGGTTGGGTCAGACATCCAGGGGTACACAACGCGTTTTCACGCTTTGTCCCAACTAGTTCCCCACTTGGTTCGACCGGAGCTTAAACGTATCGGTCGCTACACTCACGGATTACCCCCAGCAATCCGTAAGAGTGTCCTATCCAGCAAACCGAGCACATTCCAGAGCGCGGTTGAGATTGCGATTACCTTGACTCAGAACGCGGTCCGGGATGGTGAGTTACCCCCGATGATTGTTGAGCAAAACGCCGGAGGGAAACGGAGTGGTGGAAACCACAATGAGGACTCAAGGAAAAGGTTTAGGAGGAATGACTCTCCTCAAGTTATGAAATCTTATGCTGCTGTGGAATCGGGTACCCAGAGTAAGTACCCGAAGTGTGATCGATGTGGAAGACACCACACCAAGGATGTGGCTTGTTGGGTATGTGGTAGGTGCAAGAAGTTAGGGCACACTGATAATTTCTGCAAGACCCCGAGGGGCAATTGCTATGAATGTGGATCTCCCGAGCATCGCAGGGACAAGTGTCCTAAGTTAGCTGCAGCTGGTACGAGTACTTTTCTCATCTAAAGTCAGCCCGCATTTATTCTGCTTGATTCTAATGTTTGGCTTTATATTCCTTATATTGTGAACTTCTCTTTCCTCTTATGTTATTTTTATTTTTACGCCTCTTTTTGCGTGGAAACCGAAGAAAATCTTATCTGTAAAGAAGTCGACGAGACAAAATTTTGCTACGAGTGCGTTTCCGAGAGGTTCGACTCCAGATTTTAATCTTTCATTTCGATTCGACTTAGTAATCATAGGTGCCAAACCAAACTATAGTCTAAACTCTGTCATATTTTGCAAACTTTTAAACTTTAGTGAATTAATTCCGCAATTGCATGATTCGCATCCAACTACGCGTAACTTGATCAACTACGCCTAGTTCGAAACAAATTATGCGAGAACGGAACGTAATTTCTATTGTTAACAGTTTATTTTTGAGTCGGTAATTCTCAATTCTACCGATTCCCAACCTCAGTCCGTCATTCGAAGAGTTTCATATCTGTTACGTGTAGGACCATGATTTCTTGTACGTCTATACCCTTAGTGTCTTCCTTCGAAATAGAGTGAGCCGTTGGTGAGTTTTGCCTGCTACCGAAGCACTTTCTGCCTATTGTTTTGATTCCGATGACCATTCTTTTCCTACCAACTCGATTCCGATCGCCTTAGGTAGATTCGACGTTATTATTAGCATGGGTTGGTTGTCGACACACCGTGTAGAGGTTATATGTGCGAGAAGATTATCCGCATACTGTTATAGTAGGAAGACTGTTGTTACGTCAGGGGGATAAGGCGGAGAAGCGCCTTAAAGTCGTCTCAGGATTTGAAGTTCGGGAGTACATCGAGTGGGATTGTTCACTCTTTCTTACATACCTGTAGTTTTGGATTACTCCGCGGTACGTGACCTTCCCGATGTGTTCCCAGAGGACTTATATGGATTACCCCTATTTGAGACGTGGAGTTTTGGATTGACCTAGTTCGAGAGCAGCGCCAGTGGCGAAGGCTTCTTATCGGTTAGCACCTTCGGAGATGTAAGAACTATCGAAGCAGATATAGGGATTGGTGGACAAAGGCTTCGTTAGGCCGAGTTATCTCTTTGAGGCGCGCCGATACTTTTCGTTAAAAAGGAAAGATGCTAAATGCATTACGTTGACGAGTTGGGTAGCATGACGATTATGTTCGTGAGATTCGCTACCATCTGGGTAAAGCGAATATAGTAGCCGATGCGTTAAGTCGCACGAAGTCGATTAATCCGGTGAGAGTACGCACCATAATGATTTCGACTCAGCCGAGCTTGAAGGCTCGTATCATTCAGGCTTATCAGGAGGCTCTCACCGAGGATTGTATCATTGGATTATCGTGGAACGGCTGCATAAGTCAACACATTTTCTGCCTATTCGAGAAGATTACCGAATAGAGAAACCTTTGAGTTTGCATATTGACGAGATTTTTCCGTCATTTCTGATCGTGACGCGCGTGTTTTGAATTTGGGCGGGAGTTGGGATAGACATTTGCCGTTGGTCGAGTTTTCGTACGACAATAGTTACCGCCCCATCTTTGTTGCGCGCCGCTTGAGGCTCTCTACTGTCATAAGTGTAGGTCTCCACCTTGTTGGACTGGGATTGATTTTAGCCAGATTAAGGGTCCGGAGTTGACCCCGGAGACTACCGATAAGATCTTAGATTAAGGATCGTATTTTTGCCACTAGAAATCGTCAGGAGGATTATGTGGTTTTGCGACAGAACCCTTTGGAATTCAAGGTCGGCGAAGTGGCGTTATTGTAAGTCTCTCCGTGGAAGGGTGTGTTTTGTTTCGAGAAGCGCAGCAATGTTAAGTCCACATTTAAGGGTCCTTTTAGAGCCTTGTCTCGTATTGGCCCAGTGGCATGTCATCTTGAGTTGCCACCTGAGTTGTGCGGTGTGCACAACATATTTCACGTATCGCATCTCAAGAAGTGCCTTGCTGGCGAATCGTTGATTATCCCCTTAAAGAGACGACGCTTGGATGAGTCGCTTCGCGGATAGAGGAGCCGGTGGAAATCGTTGACCGAGTGGTCAAGCGTTTACGGCGGAGTCGGATCCCTATTGTGAAGGTCCGATGGAACTCTAAGAATGGAGCTGAATTTTACGTGGGAACGGGAGGATGGAATACAGCGGAAATATCCCCATCTTTTTTCTAGCAGTGATTGCTCATTAGTAATTTCGAGGACGAAATTCTTTTAACTGGGGGAGGCTGTGACGTCCCGTCAATTTGTAGTACTTCTGTTACCGTTATTATTTATATTTTATTCGCAATTGATTTGACCCTTGTATTTCGCTTTGTTTTACTCACGATTTACTGTTATTGAGTATCGGGTTTTCTGTTTTAGCTGATTCGTCCCTTGAGACGAAATAATTTTATTTTATCTAAGTGCCAAATAGTTAGTATGCTCATGAATTATAAGTTAGGAGGTTATGCCCAATTTGTCGGTTAACGTATTCTTTATCTTCGAGAAAACGTGCTTTTACACTTATTCATCTTTTACCGAAATCGTGCGTTTCTTGAATTTAAACTTAAAGGTTATCATTATAATGAATTATAATACCAATAATATTTATAATGAACTTGACTAAGTTCATTTGTAAAACAATCGGAAATCCTAAACGTGTGCACTTGCGTAACGACAACACGGACAAAACAAGAAATCCAGGAAACCTGACCGAGCGCGCCGCGGTGAGCTGGCCGCGCCGCGGTCATGGTCCTGGACAGGTTGTTCTTGTTGTGTTGTGAGTCATAACTGCATGTAACACACTTGTCACACTTGTTCCCAAACGTGGCAACACCACATCTAGGCCAGAATTGTGCATCACATGGTGTCTTACAAGTCTCTTTTTCATTTTACATTCACACACACATATCACCTTAACTCTCTCTCTCTCTTGGAAGCAAAACACAAACACACAAACACTCCTTCAAACTTTCACCTTGTGACTGTGATTTCAGCAAGTAAACACCCAAATTTCACCATTTTAAACCTATATTTTCGTCATGGAGAGCAAGGTTTAGTCATCTTTTTGGAAGCTTTCATTTTTCTCCATCAATTTTGGGTCAAAAATCACCACCAAAGTATCAAGAAAGTTCATCAAGTCATTTTAGATCATCACATCTTCATTTTCTTTGAGGTATAACAACCTTCCATTACTATTTTTCATTTGATTTACTTATTGCATGTATCATCTAGTACTCAAATAAGAGTTTTTATGAAAATTTGATGGTTAAAAATCTATAAAATCAAGTTTACAAATATGTATATAAATCTTTGATTTAAAGGGTGAAAAGCTTTACAAAATGGTTGTTTTAAAGTGTTTTGATGATCCCATAACTTGCATGTTTAAGTCTATTACATCAAACGATGATTTTCCAACTTAGAACAAATTTTGTAAAAATTGATGTTTCTGCAGTCGTGACCGCGCCACGGTGCCTCCACCGCGAGGCGGTCGTGGTAAAGTTACGACCGCGGCGCAGTCACTCCACCGCGAGGCGGTCGTTGTCCAGATTTGGAAACTTTGTAAATCCGTTAAATTTGCACCTTAAACTTGTTATATTGTGAACCTTTATTAACGGTGAGTGTATTGTGTTTTAGAAGAGGGTTTTTCCTCAGCACCACGTCACCGAGGTCTTTGATTGCGGATTCTATTTTGTCAAATCTTGCGGGTGTTAACGGTATAAGTTGCTATCTTTGAGAATCTTTCGTTTCATTATCCTTTCCTATTAATTATTCGGTTTTAGCCTTGAAAACGGTTAGGAGTAAATACTAGACCAACACTTGTTATATTATCGGATTTGGATTGAGATTGGACGAAATATATTAAAATGTAATCAAACCGAAAGTATCATAATTAACTTATTATTGTATTATGTATTATGAGAAAGGTTTAAAATGCAAATTGTTATCAAGCGGGAAGTGTATGAATTTTGGATAAATAATTTTTGATGCGGAAGCGCTGCCGGATTTTCCATTCTCGACTTTGCGACATTTAAAACACTTATATAAATACTTTGTATACAAAAGTAACATATTATACAATAACTTAGTCTTTGGACTCAAAGACGCCAACGCAATCAAAAATATCAAAATATTACTTAAAACGGATATCTTCAACTTTTCTGCGACATATTAAACTTCGCCTCAACTTGATCATCGTTTTAAGTCATCAAAATATGTTTTGCGGCAAACTTTATAAATGGTTTTGAAAAGCATTTTTGCTCTAAACATATTGGTAAGAAAAGACTCCAAATTATTCAAAGTGTCAGTTTGACTTTTAAATTCATTTTGACTTTAATAAGTCAACATAAATGACAATTGACTTTCATAAGTCAACACCTGTGACTTTGACTTCTATAAAGTCAACATACCTTACGTTTGACTTTGACCAAGTCAACATTGTTTCCGTTGACCTTGGTCGATCTATTGAAACTTGATAACGATATTCTATTAACCGATACTCCTAGTAATCATATACGATTCGGTTTATCACTCTTTTCCAGCTGACGATTATGACGTGGAATGCCGATATCTCTCCGAGCGGTCCTGTTTGACGCGGAACATCGCCTTCTAAATACGTCACCCCATTTAAACTTATTAATATTTGGATTATCTTATTTAACTTAATCTTAACCGACAAGGCTAAACCGGACCTAGACTTATAGAGATACTGAGACTATATTATTTACTGTTTTAGGGCACTTAGACGGTGGGATTTTGATTCCGTGATTGTATTTACCCGAGATTTGCTGAAGATTGTTTTGTGAGTTATTCGTAGCCCTTGTCTTAAATACTTTTGGGCTGTAAAGCGTATATTAAACTGTTTGTGTATATTAAACTGTCTGCATGAATGCGGAATATTTTTCTAAATTATCTTGTTTACCCAGTGAATTTGGTCTGCCTTAGTTTTAAGTGTTTAAGCCATGGTGGCTCCCCTCTAATACACTCGTTAAGCTTTTGCCCGTGGTTCATATGTATAGATCTGTATTGGGTTATGTACCTAACCCACATTCCTCTGTAGACTGTTGCTACGAGCGGATGTTATGACCGTAATATTAAACTGTATGATTAAACTGGTTGCCTTTGGATTAACACACCTTAGGCTAGGGGATTAAACTGATTGGTTCAGGTTCGAGATGTATGACTACTTAGGCATAGTACCTTTCACCAATTGGATGAATAACAAGATATATTTTTGAACTGATGTTGTTTACCGGAATTTTACTGATGGGTCACTTTTTACTTAAAATTGCGAATAATTCACCAACATGTTGTTGATGTCGTTTTAACGCTTTGCAGGAAATTGAGGATTTCCGTGATCATGCCATAGTTTATTTTGGATCGCTTGCTTTTGGGAAATTTGAATTTGAGCTGTTTATTGTAATTCCCATGACAATCCGTTTGTTTATTCCTTTTGGATTTGTATTTGTACTTGGCGCTTTATCGCCCTTGACTTAATGTATTTTGTAACAATTGGCATGATCTATTTAATCTGTTGTTTTGCTTATTGGTTATATTGTTGTGATCTTGACTTTGATATTATAACTGGAACGCCCTGCGTTTCCGCTTCCAAGCGGGGTATGACATGATGTACCCTACATTTCTGGCAGAAAGTTTCTCAAAGGAAGTGGAAAACCTCATTTTACATGAAAACCTTTACATGTCTTCCTTCCATTCTTCAAAAACCTTTACTTTAATGAGGAATATAGGTAAAAATTTTAATGGTGAAGATAATACCCCACTCTTTCCAAACATGTTGGGGGTATCTGCATCTTCTTTTAGAGGTGAGGGGTCCTCAAACCCAGTGGGATTCCAACCCACACCTCCCACACATTCTGTTCCTCCTACTGCTGCTCCCGAGGAGCCAGTTATTCCAGCTGCTCAACAAACTGTTCAAGCTGATGAACCAGTTGATCAAACTCTTGATCAAACTGAAGCTCCACTTGTTGAGCCACCCGTTGTACCAGGATCAAGTACACCAACCTTTGAATTTGGCTCACTCACACAAACAGCCATGCATGAGACCATGATTGATGCAGAGTTGCATGTGCAGACTCAAGGGGGTCCTCAACCCTTGTTTCCGAAACCCAAATCCCTAAGACTTTTCAATACTCATTTGTATTTACTGGAGAAGCTGATGATGATGATGTTTTTGATGACTCTCAAACCTTTGAAATTTATAAATCTCTTTCAGTCTCAGAGGGTACACATGAGGTCTCACATAACCTCACAGAGGTGGTCACTAAGCTGATGCATGGCCATGTGGAAAGGGCTCCCACTACTGTTGTTATACCTAGTGTGACACAGGACAGTGTGAAAGGCTATAAGACCCAGACCATAACAACTTTAATCTTTGGAGGATCTTTTGTTCCTTCATGTGAAGGTCCCTGGTTCCAAGAAACCATGGGGTTTTCAGCTGGTCAAGTTAGGTTTGATACTGTTCCTTTGTTCCTAGATCTACCTCCTGTTGGTACTCAACAGGAGAGTGGGGAGAACAGTTTGAAAATAAATGAATTGACGAATAAATGTACCATGTTGGAGGAGAAGGTGATCAGTCAAGGTCAAACTATCAAAATATTGAAGAGGCAGATGGCCAGGCTTGACATGAAGATCCAACTCTCCCACATCTCATTAAAGAGAAAAGCCAAGCTCAGGAGTGTTCACAAAAAGGTCCCATCAGTGAACCAGGCTGTTCAAACTAAAGAGAGAGAAGAAGATCAATCTATTGTGATGGTGGTACATGATAGTTTGGTTGATAGTGGTGTGCATGATGAGGATGCAACCACTAAGGGGGAGATAGAGAATATGGTTGAAAGGGAGAAAGAAAAGGTTGTTGAAAAGATAGTGGAGGAGAAGGGAAAGGAGAATGTGATTGCCTAAGAAGAGGAGATATGAGATGAGAAGGTAGTGGAGGAGGAAATCTTGAAAGTTGATGAAGCTATAGTAGAAACTCAATCTACTGTGGTTTCTACTGAAGAAAAGATAACTACTGATGAAAATGAGGGTGCTGATGAAAATATAAATGTTGATGCTTTAACTACTGATGCTCCAGGAGCTGATTCTCCAATAACTGATGTTGTATCTACTGATCCTTCAGCAGCTGACAAGGAAGAAAACTGGAAGATGGTCCTATTTGAGAAAGCTAAGGGGGGGGGGGGGGAAGTCTACTGATCAAAATGAAAAAGCTGATGATGCTTCTGCATCTACTGATGCCCCTCCAGCAGCTACTGAAGCTCCAAAGAAGGATCAATCTACTGATGATGCCTCTCAAGCTACTGAAGCTCCAAAGAAAGGAAGGAAGAAAAGAAAGAACGAAGAAAGGTTGGGTCAAAATCATTGCAAATTAAAGAACCCCAAGACCAACCTACAGCTAAGAAGGCTAGTGTATCTGGGAAGGAAAAGGAAGCTGCACTTCATGCTGCTCTTGAAGAAAAAATTGAAAAGGTCAAGTCTCAAATTGAAAAAGATCAAGAACTTGCCTTGCAAATCGAAAAGGAGTATGCTGAAGAGGATCAAAGATTGAGGGCGGAAGCTGAAAAGCAGAAAAAGAAGAAGGTTGAGAAGAGGAAAATGTCACCAGTCAAAGCAAAAGATGGTACAGACAAGCAGAAGGAAGATAGAAGGAAATTTATTGACTACTTGATAAGCAAAGGGGCAAATCCTAAATCAGTAAGATCAATGAAGATTAGTACCCTGGTGACAAGGTATCAAGAGGTGAGAAGGGAGGAGAAGTTAAAGGAAGACAAGGAGCAGTACATGCTAGAGAGAAATTTGAAGAAGGCTCATGAAAATAGAAAGAGAGCTCCTAGTGGTCTCCTTAAAAGAAATACAAGTGGTGAGATCAGATCAAAGGTGTCTCAGTATCTTAAGGATGTGCCTGCAACTAGAGAAATTTAGTAGAAAAGGAAATTAGAGGCACTTGATCAAGAAGGAAATGAGAGCCCAGAGCAGCCACTAAAAAGGAAGAGGTCTGATGCTGGAGTATCATCATCTGCTGGAGGTTCATCAAAGAAGGAAATTGATGAAGAGGTTGAAGCTTCAAACAGAAGATCATTCCATGAAATGAGAGATCTTGTTCAGTATAGAGCCATTCAAACCCCTGAGCCTATTAATAAAATTGTACCAATTACTGATTGGTACCATGTGGAGGTAGAAGCAAAATCTCGTATCAAGGTGATCAGGGCTGACAAGAAGGAAGAAATCTACTCCTCTCCCACAAGAGTGTTTTCTCATATGTCAAGAGCTGACCTGCTGGAGATGCTTGCCATTGGAAAGAAGAAATATGGGAAAAGAGAAAAGGGAGAATTCAATCTAAATTTCCTTCTTTTAGGCCTGCTCACTATATGCTTTGAACCAGAATTTATGGCCTCGAGAGTAAGGAGATTCTCTGAAGTGGTGTTATGGACATTGTTTGATAGAAATGACATCTACTGCATTAATCGAAAAGATGGTACTGCAAAATTCTTTCTCATTAAAAAACAATATGCCCATGATCCAGGCATGATGTGCATTTTAATGAAGAGAAAGCTGAAAGCATCTCCTACCTCTAGAAGAGCAGTTGAGCTTGTTTGGAAAATCAATGGGCAAATCAAAGAAAAGTATGCTTACGTGTCAAAGGATCAACAGCCAAATCAATGATGAAAATGTAAGCATCTTTATCTCTTGAAGATATTTTTGGGTTTTTGTTGTAGTGATGAGCATGGATATGCTATCACTAAGGGGAGATTGTTGGGACAAAATTCACAAAGTGTGTTTTGCTACTGATCAGTAGACAAGAGTGTGTCTACTTATCAGCATTAAAACATATTCTTTAGTCCCAAGGTACTGATCAGCTTCTAGATGGAAAGAACTGATCAATATCTAGTCTTTTGAAGAACTGATCAATTGATACATACTGATCAGTAGAAACCCATCGTCCCCAACTGATCAGTAGAGGTAGATAATCTCCGGCGACAACAGCTGATGAAGATCCTAAACTACTGAAGATCACCAACAACTAAAGTACTTTTCATGTGCTTAATCAGAATGCTTTACAGAGAGTTGGTAATCATTGATTGGACTGTTTGATTTGAGATTAAACATCTTTATAGACTATGGGCTATAGATTATAGTAATAGTTTTACTCGATTGTAATCTGTACTTGATTATAACTTAGTAGCCTCAAGGATTGTATAAAGTATTTCCTTTATCATTTGAGATGATAATGTTGGATGTAATTGATAACACTCTGTAATATTCTCAGAAATCAATACATTTCGATTGAGGCTTTGTTGATTAAATTGTTATCTGTTCATCAAGTATATTGTTTCATATAACCTTTTAATCATTACCTTGTTCCATATAAGCTGTGTTTATTCGCTGCAACACAATTATTTGTTTAGATCTAAATCGCCAATTCAATTAATCTTTTAGTTGATTCGATCCTCACATCTTCCATATCATAAACGAATTTCTATTGGTTGTATTGTATACGGTTGAATTATGTGTGAACATGAAGCATTTATATGTGTAGAAAAGATATGTATAAGGAAAGACTTGGTACTTAAGTGTGTCCATTGTGACCCATCTATATTTTCTACGATTCTTTTTTTCTTTTGAGTTAATTACTAATACTCTTCTAGTATACAATACTTGTTAATTTTTTTTAAATACTTATACGATGTCAAAGTTCAGCCTGATGAGGTTTGATGTCGAGAACTTGACGGAATAATCAATTTTGATTTGTGCAAGTTCAAGTCAAGGAAGTGTTGAGTCAATCGGGGTTACACAAGGCATTGAGGGGAAAACAACCCCTGCTAGTTAATTGACCAAGGAAGAATAATCATGAAGTTATGGATTTGAGAGTGACAAGTGCTATTCTTTGTGTCTTGGAAAGAATGTTCTTGGAAATGTGCATGGATTATCAACGACGAATGAGCTTTGGGATAAGCTTGAACAGTTGTACCATGGAAAAGGCATCTCAAATCGTTTTTTTTTCTCACGGCTCAGTCCCATACGTTACATATGGATAGAGGTACACAAATTTATGAGCATCTTAGTATTCTTAATATTATCGTTTTAGAGCTTTGTCATCCTCTCATGTGCACATGAAGCCTATCTGCATGGCGTAAAGGCCTTACGTCATAAAGCATCAGTCCTTTAAGGTGTAAAGGCGTGGCAGTTACAAGAAATTAAGTCAAGTCAGCATTCACTCCCTTTTAAGAGTGCTATTCAAACCAAAGGTCTTCCAGAGAATTGGGGGTTTTCTTGGAGCTCTTTGAGGGAAACTGAAGGTGATCTGATCACAATTCTAGGAAAGTCTGTCAATGGTTAGAGATACCGTTGCAATCTTTCGTGTTTGATTTGAATTTGTTTCTTCGATTCAGGAAGCTAAAACTCACTCACCATCTATCTCGAAATTCTATTCCTCTCTTTCCACTACAATAAAAAGGTCATTTTTAACTTATTTTTTCTCACACTTTTAAAAAGCGTGAAAAAAATTATCAATTTGTTAACATCTAAAAGTGTGTCTAAAATCTCAACATTTAAAAGTGTGAAGAAATTTAAATAATCCACACCTCATATATGTAGGGAAAAACGTTCACACTTAAAAATGTGTAGAAATATAAAACTTGTTACATTTAAAAATATGAAAACCAATTTGTCACACCTAATTTCCTCACGCTAGAGAAAGCGTGAAGAAATTGAGTGTCACAAATTACCCTTCACATTTTTAAGTGTGTATAAACTTTATATTTGTTCACGCTTATAATTGTGAATATTTTATTTCCATAATCATAAGTGTGCAAATCTTAAATTTTTTCACATTTTTACATGTTAAGATTTTTGATATATTTTTAAAAATGAACAAATTGATTATTTTTCATATTTTTTAAATACGTGAACAAATAAGTGTGGAAAATAAACATTTTTGTTGTAGCATTTGTGTCTTGATTACATTAGAATTCATCATGTTTAGGATATTCGTTCGAGTATTCATGTATTTTCGAGTTTTATCTTATACGTGTATCCTATTGATATAAGTTCTTTGAGGTTCCTTTCATGTTGTATTGTTGGGATATAAACGTTTTGAATAACCGGTGAAATTAACTAAGTAAGGATCAATGCAACAAATACTTGGTTAATATTGTTGTTGTTGGTTACTACTGCCCGATGGGATTAGTGCCGCCGGAGTGGACATTTTGCCGTCGGAATTAGTGTCGGACGACGGCACCGCCGTCAAGTTATGAATCTGGTATAGCCGGCATATGCCAAATCAGCCACGTAGACTTTATCCATCTCCTTTGTCTAGTCAGCCGCACACATGTCATAAGCGGGCGTTCCCAACGCCGACTTTTGATTAAAATTTAGGTGATTTTTGTTAAGCGGTTTCCGGTATTGGTGGTGGTTTTGTGGTTTAGTTTTTTTTTTTGTTTTGAAAATGGTTAACTGTTAATGTTTAGGGTTAATTATGTATGTAATCTGATGATTTTTATAAAAATTTCCAAATTGTGTTTTGTTAATATGTTATTGTTTTAGAGTTTATAAAAGTTAGATTATTATTTCTGGTTTGTTTCGTGTGTTTTATGCTATGTACAAAATGGCAAAAAAAATCATTTTGGTTTGTTTTTATGTTTTGAAAATGGTTATTTGTTAGTGTTTAGGGTTAATTATGTATGTAATCTGATGATTTTTATAAAAATTTCCAAATTGTGTTTCGTTAATATGTTATTGTTTTAGAGTTTAGAAAAGTTAGATTATTCTTCTCGTTTATTTCGTGTGATTTATGCTATGTACAAAATGACAAAAAATAATGTTTTTCACAAAAATTAACAACTTAAACTAAGAAATGGCCCTCTTAATCACAATATTTTGAACAACTAAAAATATAGAATGAACAAGTGACAATAAACACTATTGTTGGTTACGTGGGCAATTCCGGCTGCGACTGTTGTGACCTGTTTGTCCACAACCACTACAGGTTCGGGTTCTACTTGCACTTCCGGTTGGCTGGTTCATTTCGTTACGGATTCTTCTTTGTTTATTTCTTCCTCTTTTTGTAATTATCATTCTTGAATCCACTTCGATGGTCCAGTTCGCTTCTCTCCCGTAGTCCTTGTGCCGCCCCTAAGTGTTGCGTTATACTGCCGTCTCCACTTTTCTGTGCTATAGAAGTCCGAAACCATTATTTGAGCAGCTCCATGGTTTCTTCGAGTAGGACCGTTCACGTGTCCATCAACAACAATGCCATGGGAAAAAAATAAACCTTTGCATTTGCCACTTTCCACAAGTACAAGACTTACGTGGAAAAGTGACCTCGTATGTGTTCCCCCCACCCATGGTTATGGGGTCATTTTTCCGACACTCATAAATACCATCCGATACATTGTAAGGTGTTATCTTCTGATGAATGGCATATGATTCGAGACCATTGTAGAGTCTCCACATGGCTGTTGAAAGGGGTGAATTACAGTTTCTAGATCTCTCGAAGTTCTGTACAAAGTGTGCTCTGGTTAGTTCGAACGTACCTTCTATACATGCCTTGATAGAAATCATGCGCACCGTGGGTATCACATTGTTGTATGATTCTGCATTGTTTGATGTGGTGTTTCCCCAACGTACATAGCCTACATCATGCAACAATGTCCACTTCTCCACACCAAAAAGTAATGATATAACAACATTTGAAATTAAAAAATGACATGAATCAAAAACACTAAAGATTCTATAATATCTTTTGGATTTTAATAGATTACATGTTTTATTCAATTTTATGTATTAAATAAAAAAATAAAAACTTTTTGTTGCTAAGTTTAAACTTTTTTTTTCTACATAATGTGATATCTGGTTTGAGATATGGATAAAAGCCGGTGTTGGTAAATCCGGCTTATCATAAGCTTTTATTTAAGGTCTGTATGATGTGAACAAAACACTGTGTCACGTACAATATCTTATGTCAGTGGAATCAATGCTTTCACAACCTTTTATTAAAGGATTCTATATGATGTGGTGTGTCACGTACAGTACCATATCTGAAAATATCTGACCAAAAAATATAGGGATTAAACTTGGTCCAGTTAAAATTCCACGTAGATTTGAGATATGGATAAAAGCCGGTGTTGGTAAATCTAGCTTATCAAAAGCTTTTATTAAAGGTCTGTATGATTTGATGAAAAGTCCATTTCATGTACAGTACCTTACATGTTTTATTCAATTTTTATGTAATAAAGACTTCAATTCAAATAAATAATCCGATGTGAAATTCAGGTCTTATTTTATGTAGCTAGCCAATAAATGTAAAAAGTAATGATATAACAACATTTGAAATTAAAAAATGACATGAATCAAAAACACTAAAGATTCTATAATATCTTTTGGATTTTAATAGATTACATGTTTTATTCAATTTTTATGTATTAAATAAAAAAATAAAAACTATTTGTTGCCAAGTTTAAACTTTTTTTTTTCTACATAATGTGATATCTGGTTTGAGATATGGATAAAAGTCGGTGTTGGTAAATCTGGCTTATCATAGGCTTTTATTATAGGTCTGTATGATGTGAACAAAACACTGTTTCACGTACAATACCTTATGTAAGTGGAATCAATGCTTTCAAAGCCTTTTATTAAAGGATTCTATATGATGTGGTGTGTCACGTACAGTACGATATCTGAAAATATCTGACCAAAAAATATAGGGATTAAACTTGGTCCAGTTAAAATGCCACGTAGATTTGAGATATGGATAAAAGCCGGTGTTAGTAAATACGGCTTATCATAGGCTTTTATTATAGGTGTGTATGATGTGAACAAAACACTGTTTTACGTACAGTACCTTATGTCAGTGGAATCAATGCTTTCACAGCCTTTATTAAAGGCTGGTGTTGGCAAATCTGGCTTATTAAAAACAATTGTTATCATCTTATTATAAGTAATAACTTACTGTAACACTATCGATTTACACTATCACCTTATTATATTTCTCTAGCAAAATCCTATAACAAATTAAATATCCTAAGCATGGCTTCTTCCAGTAATTCTTATTCAAACACCTCCAATATCCTAGACACTGTTTTCAAACATATAGAAAAAGATAAAAAGCGTATGGAATAACTAAACTCCCTTATCAAAAGTTTCCAGAAAGCTGATAACGAAAATACTCAACTCATACAATCAATTCAGGATAACCCCCACCTATCATTTTTAAAACAAGATTATCTCAACCTCCTTCGTCTCCGGTGCGTGAAAGATTGGGAAAATACGTCCAAATGTACCGAGTTGATTAGTCACTTTGATCTTCAACTAGAAGAGAAAAATGACTTTATATAGAGAATTTGCAACGTTAACGAAGATGTAGATGCGGTCAACATCTTCGAAAACAACTCACAAGCTATCATACCAGCTGAAACTGCTGAGGAATTTTTCCTTCAAGGAGACAGAGGAAAGAATAATGAAGACGACCAATATTGTAAAATTGTTTTTTTTACCAGAAGACGTACAATGTTCTAGAACATTTTGGGGCGTTCTGTTAGGATTTACGCAAGACAACGCATTGTGGGAAACTGTAAGTTTGTAATTTACATTTTTTTTTTACATAACTTTAATTTTTCCCGGTTATTTTCAGCATGTTAATGCATGGATAAGGCGATCACAACTGGTTCATAGATATTTAATAGAGAAGGAAGCAGTTCGCACAAGAACCAGGTATGCAGTTGTGCCTATATCGTTTCATGAAGATTTTTACAATCATCAAAATTGGAGCAAAAACTTTGATCTAGCGCATGGATTTACAAAACCATATATACGCTGGTTGAAGGTTGATTCAGTCCTTATTCCAATTTGTTGTCCCAATAGTCATTGGTTTCTTATTTAGTATAAACTTGCTGAGAATGAGTTGACCATTTATGACCGTGATAAATCTGCTCCTCCAGAAGCTTATAAACAAAACGTACTTTCATTTTACAAGAAAAACATACTATGGTTTTATAACTCTTACAGACATACAAGAGCAACAGCCGAACCAGTACCTCCTCCTGGGTCTGAGCCATTTATTTATTCGTTTAATGTACTCAATATCCGGGTAATAAGGAGAACTCTGCTTTATTTGTATGTATGTTAATTCACCACCTCGTCACTGGTGTAGCCTTAAATGTAGTTACAGTCGATGTATGTGATGAACAACCACTGGATTTCAGAAGAAGGATGGCTACTGTACAATACGCTAAACGTAAAATGTAGGGTGATGTTATATTATTTTAAAAATATATAATGATTTTTATATTTAAAAATATGTAATGTTTTTAATCTATGTTTTTATTTAATGTTCTTAATCTATGTTTTTATTTAATGTTTTTAATCTATGTTTTTATTATTATGCTTTTATTGATATCACATGGGATGTATAAAAGAATATATTTAACAAAATTCCAAAACTTATAAAAAGTATAATTTACTAACATTCAAAAGTTACTTATAAAAAAAGTTATTATAGAATTCTAATAAAGTTACTTATAAAAAAGTATAATTTACTAAAATTCAAAAGTTATCATAGAATATACGAATAGTGTTATAAACGTACTTTTACATGTTCATTATTGATAATCAGTTCTACTATCACATTATGTAATGTTTTTAATCTAACTTTTCATTTTGTTTTTAATCTATGTTTTTATTAATATGTTTTTATTAATATGTTTTTTATTAATATATTTTTATTAATATGTTTTTATGTAATATTTTTAAATAGGTAATGTTTTAAAAAATATTGATATAACATGGGTAAACAAATATTAACACACGAAACAAAACTTTAAACACAAACATAACTTTTTATTAATTAAAAACATCAAAATGCTAGAAATACAACACACTTTTAAAACTCTTCTAACGAGGGGGAGGGTGTTGGTGATAACGACTGCTAGTGAAACATTCCCTTGGTACTGGGATCCTCTTTGATCTTCTTGGTTGGTCTTGTCCAGCTTCTTCTTTCTGTGCGTTGGGTGGCTGGTTTAGCCCAAAATCACCAGAAACTTGAATCAGGACCGGGCTTCTATCAGCATAGTGAGACCGGCGTGCAACCATGTCAGTATCGATGTCCCTCTGAAAATTTGGTTGTACCCAATTACTGTACTCCCATGAATATTAGGTGACAAAGAAAGCCAAGTATGGTCATGGATAGGGGTAGGGCGAGGGGTAGGGGTAGCAAACAGTTCATTGAGCAGTTCTTGCCCAGGCTGGGTACCACTACCTCCAGCCTGAAACTGCTGATACTGCGAATCACTCTCACCAGCCTGAAACTGCTGATACTGTGAGCCACTCCCACCAGGCTGAAATTGCTGCCCGTACTGGGAACCACCCCAACCACCCTAAAACCGACCTCCATATTGGGGTTGAGGAGATGGAGGACGTGGATAATACGCAGGTGGGGGAAACGAAAATTGTTGCGATCCATAATTCATCCGGTCTAGATTATGTCCATATCCCATAGCATCATTAGGGAGTTGAACAAAATCCTGCCACATGGCGTTGTTACCCAGTCCACTATTCATGTTCCGTGGAGCACGATCGTGGGTATCCCTCAATGTCTCGTTCTGCAAAATAAATTTTAATTTATTAATTTAATATACAAATATATATCGTATAAATACTAATATATATATATATATATATATATATATATATATATATATATATATATATATATATATATATATATATATATATATATATATATATATATATGGTTCTTATAAACCAAAAGTTAAAGTAAAATAAGTAAAAAAATATGAAAAAATAATTTATTATATGTGTAATTTTTTATTATGTTTATTTATTCAATTATAAAAAAATTTAAAAAAGCAAGTTTTAATATGCATCAAAATATATGTCCTTTAGGAACTGTTCATCAAATTCTTTGTTTTTGTGTAGTAAATTTTCAAATTTGATGCATAACGCTAAACTACCCATTTTATGATGTACAACAAAACTTCGTTTTTTAAAGTTTGAGCTATGGTTAAAATGAACGATAATCCAAAATATCTAACGTCATAAATTATTTTTTAATTTTTTTTACTTATTTTACCTTAATTTTTGTTTTACAAGAACCAACATCTATATATATATATATATATATATATATATATATATATATATATATATATATATATATATATATATATGAATATATTATAAAAATTTAAATTTAATATATACTATAAAATAAATACTCAGAACATATTATCTTTAGTTGTTGGACCCCACCCCAATCTGGATACACGTTAGGAGGGTTATGTGCATCCGGAGACGTGATAACTAAGACAGTGCGATCATGTATAAAATTTTAGGAACCCCTTGCGCGTATGAAAACTTCCTGCATACTCGGTTTGGTACATGAGGTTCCGCAACATTCCAACAAACAAGCCATCCAACCTATGCCCATAACTCGCTGTTTCGAGTGCAATCCTCCAGAAGTTCCCCTAGTACAACAGTATAAGGACACCATATAAACTGGCCCTCTTCCAAGGTGGTGAAAGCGGCACGGTATGTAACCAACACATGAGCCGGTGTGGCTGTGTGACTAAGGGTACAAAACTGCTCATGCAACCTAATATACAAAATAATACTCGTAAAAATTTAATTCTAATATTCAGAATCTAAATTAATCAAAATAATAAATATAATAATAAAAATATAATGCTATAAATATTACCTGCTACCACGACAGTGTGGGTAAGAAATAGGTGCATTCACCCGTAATAAAATACGGGGCGCAATCAGTGGTATTCTTTCAGATAGGTCGTCTATGTTTTTAAGATATTTAAGCGAAACATCATACGACCGTGAATCGCTTAACAGGTGCCCATCCAAAAGAGCTAAAATATAAACTCTAGCTCTTTTCTTGTAGCTCGCATCATTCCTCCGACAACGAGTTTGAATTACCCTACTAGAGTACGGATTTTTACTCTACCAGCATCAATGTCTCCCTCCTCTGGCCAAAACCCAAGATAGTCATGACAATCCTGCGCCTAGTGCTCCTCGTCTTTACACTCCCATTCTCCGGAAACCACATCTCCGTCTATAGGCAAACCCCACAAAATTGTACGTCCTGCAACGTAACAGTGGCTTCACCGACTGGAAAATGGAATGTGTGCGTGTCGGGACGCCGCCTTTCATCCAAAGCCGTAATAAGAGCTGGTCTATTTTATGATAACTGGTGCGTAATACACCGTTAAACCCAGCCCTTACTATCCAGCTTCTCACACCCTCTTCAATTACGTCGGTGTGGTCCCAAAATCCAGAATCACGTCTCGCTTTTATTATTGCGGTCGCATCTTGCGTACCGTTAAATAAACGCGTAGAACGATGGTTCTCACCATCTTGTTAAAACAACAAACTTCTGTTTCACGGGGTTGAGGTTGTTCTAAATTGTGCCATTTTTGTGTTTAGTGGAAAATCGGTGTTGAAATTGCCGGAATATGTGTTTGAATATGTGTTTCTATGTGTGTGTGATCGATTGTGTTTCTATGTGTGTGTGATCGAATTTGTGTTTGCAACGGTGGGAATTTAAGGGTTTCATAAGCCGGCCTTTGCAAAGCCGGTTTATACACGTGTCAAAATCTCGTTGGTTGGTCAAAAAGGAAGTGCCGACAAGCATGTGAGGCGTGCCGGAAAAAGCCATAAGCCGACCTTCCCAACGCCAGATTATGGTGAGTGGATTTGTGACGTGGAAAAGTCTACCGTGACTGGGCGACAGAGATTGCTTTTGTCCGACGTGGCGGCTGACTAGGCAGAAGCCGGCATTGCCAATGCCGGCTATACGACTTTTTTAAATTTATTCCGGTGTCGTCGTCCGACGCTAATTTCGGTGGACAAATGTCCATTCCGACCAATTTGTCTGGAGATCTATATTGTAGAAAAGAGTTGACTTTATCCTTTACTACTTTGTAGGCATTATATTTTGCATGTCTATATTGTTAGTTGTAATAAATAATTTTTGATTAATAAATATAGGCTTGGTGTTAAACCGTTCTTGTATTTATACGGTTATTCCTATACATATAAACTGTTTATTATAAAGTTGTGACATTAAAGTGTTGATAAGTGTTGATTTGCTGCAAGTTTTTTGACACATCTTGATCTTAACGTTTTTGTATTACAAAGCATATCTTTCGTGACAGGATTCCTAATTGTTTCGGATGTATATTTTATGTGGGAATATTTCGAGGTGAGTTTAATGGTTGCTAACTCGAGTACATAGACAAAACGGGAATTTATGGGCTGTTAAACGGATATTACTTGTTTTCGGTTACTCATATTTAGTCATAAGTTTCGTTATATATTTCACTATGCATTGTGATATTTATGAGATTATTTCATAAGGGAAATATTAATTCGTTGGATATATCAGTATAAAAACTTATCGTATAAATTACATGTTTTATTTAATGGGAAAGTGGTGACGATAGTTTATCTAAATAAAACATGTTCTTGAAAAGAGTATTTTGAAAAGAAAAAAAACGATTTTGATGGTAAAAGACGAGTTGTTTCATGACGTGAACATGCATAATTTGATAGAGAAAGATCTATGGTTTAGTTATCGAGTTTTACATGCTCGTGAATATGCATGTTTTAACAAAAAATTATTTGTTGCTAATTGTCGAGTCGATGCATGTTTTGATAAAAATGTCTTTTTGTTTCTATGTGCAGGTTTGAAAACATATGGTGTTGAGAAACGGGTTTATAAGAAATTTCGAGTTAATACAAGTTTGCAAAAATACGGTTTTTGATAAACGGGATTATTGTGAAATGGTTACGATATACATATTTTTGCGGTAAATTTCATGTTTTACTAAGCGGGTATTACATGATCAAAAGTAGCATGTAAATTATTATATGGGTATGTATTATACATTTGTTAATACGTGTAATTGTGATTTATGGTTTATGCACATTATTTGGACCGTAGGTTTTGTAGTACACTAGTACTACTTTCCTTACTTGTCGACGTTAGTTAGGTTTAGGAGTATTGACCTACTAGGGAAAAACATGCTATTGAAGGGACATCATGTATTCTAGATACTTCAGATGATGGATATAAGTGTAGATGTCATCTAATGGCATTCCATATCCTCTGTGGTACGTGATTACTAGTGGTACGTGATTACATGTTATGGTTACAATGCATAGTACTGCCAGGGAGTTTGGGAGAGCTTACGAGAAACTGCGTTCGTTGATACCATCTCCCAAAAGAACGATGATATAAGTCAGAGTATCATGAAGGCACGCGTGGGACTTCATTGCAGGCGGATTAGCTCTGTTGGGGGCATCAACTATCATTAGGGTTTTTCATGTGAATTTCTCGGTATTTAGACCTTTGGACGACCGATACGTGTAGAGGGACCATGCGGATACGCGGGCTATGGCTTTACGTGCAAAAAATGACTTTAAGTGTAAGATATATTATGTACTATTTCTATCTTAATCGTGTTACGTGTATTATGGGAATTATTGTGTGGTTGTAAAATTCTAATGATGTGGTTTACGGTGAATGTCTGACAATCCAATTAAGTTTTTGGATTGAGATTTACTCTCCGTCTTGCATATTTGCATATTTGGTTTTATAAAGTGTTAGTCGTCGAATTATATATATGCTATCTGGTTTTAAATATTCGACAACTAAATTACGGGAAAAAGTTTTGGAAATTGTAAATCATGGTTAAAATGGTTTTCAGAAAATAACTATATTACCGTTTTATTGTTGCACTCACTAGCTTCTTCAGATGACATTTGTTTATTGAATTTTTCTTGTACTCGTGTAGGCAACCTAGGTTTGTGATGGACTTGCGATCCTTCCGGTTAGATCGAGGGGGTTCGTGTAGGATCTTTTGGAATACACTAGGGTTTCGGGTCAAGTTGAGAGTGTTTACTTAATTTTACTTATATCGACTCTGATATTCCTTATTCGATTATTTCGATCCTATGTATCTTCGATTTTTGGTTGACTTGATTTGTACATATAGTATTATTGCGTGTTTAATTTGTGTATTTGGTATCCTGTTGTGTAACTACTTTTTAGTTAAAATTTTGTTCGATATCGATATCGTCTATGGGTGCTTTTATTTTTGTGGATGATGCTTTCCACTTGTTGACGCGTATGAGATGTTGTGAGAAATTCCAGGTTTGGATTGTTGGCTAGTGCTTCGGAGAAACGTGGATTAAAGGATCCTCGAGCTAACCTATCATCTAAGGCTCCTCATCAACCGTATTTTGAGGCGATTAATGAGAGTACCAAAGACCAGGAAATTGGGATTAGTAACACTTCCATGTATATGCTTAATGCGGGAAATAATTGGTTGGTGGTCTCTTTGCATCAAAATGATTCCTTTGTTTAGAGCTCGCAACTGGAAGGTTGCTCAAAATTTTGGGATGAAGGTATTCATCAAAAGGATAACACTATTAGTATTGAGTGTTGGAGAACGCACTTAGAAGTTGGGAAAATAAGACATGAAGAAGTAATGACCAAACAGTGACTTTTGAAGGATCGTTAAAGGGGGAGCATAAATGAATGGCCAACGTAATGTATGAAATGCGAAAACATTGTGATTCATATTGTTGAATTATGGAGTAGACATGTTATAACTTACATGGAACGGGAAACATCAGGAAGGACTTTCCCAAGCGGGTTAGTAGGAATATGAAGTAAAGAGCACTTTTCCGATGCAAGTGAGATGGATAGCGTTATTGAAAGATTGTTGCTAACGTTGTTGAAAATGTTGAGCATTCGAATATCGAATTTGTGGAATTTTTTTTATTAAAGTAATTTTAGTAATTTGTAGTTAGGTTTAGAGGAGGGAATTTTATTCCCTTGGTCGGTATTATAGTGGGTAGCTTGAAAGGAGGTGATGCGGGAATCTGTAGGACGTTGCAATTGATTAATAATGTTTCTAGGGGCCAAAATTAAATAACTACGTAGTTGTAATCAAATTCCTTGCCAATAAATAGGGATGGGGTGTAACATGTAACATTGGATTCTCAACGAAAAATCCTTCATTTCATTGATTTTTAGATCTAACAATTTTTATCAGAGGAGAGTGTTCGAAAAAGACTCATGTTCGAACTAAAATACAAAGGGAAGAGCTTGTGACAACCCACAAAGATTCAGGTTCATACCAACTCGACCTTTTAACGTTCTACAAAACTAGTATATGTTCTCAATTATGTACGAACGGTAGGTCACACCATGCATAAATAATGCTTAATAATTACGTCTTAAACATATACGGATACCGGAATTAGGTATACGGGATTTACTTTACGTCAAAATATATATTTTTACATCCATATTTCTAGTCCAACATGAAAGGCATAAAAACTCTAACTTTGTATTCACCACCTTTGCATGAATTGTTGCATGCATTATTATAAGTTACCAAACTTGCATGAATCACCCACTATACATCAAAACATGCATAAACACCATAGACTATGAAAAAATACACCCCCCCCCCCCCCTCCACTTTCCCTTGGCCGAACCTAGGGTGATCCCACATGGGATTCCCCATTGATTTTATTCTTACATTTGTTTGTTCGACTAATATTAGTTACCTACATACACAACACCTCCATACCAATCACTTACATAACCACCCCCTTACAACCGCTTATCCTTACAACACTATCGCCACCATACTAATCAATGACATCAAACTAGGGTTGAAACAACAACTTACTTGAGTTAAATCTCTAACCCAACTCACCCTCTATAAATAGAAAGTCATTGAACTCAATATTCCTTGCACAAAATCAAAAACCACCTCCCTTTTCTCTTGATATAATCAGCCAATGCAAGAAAGCAAGAAGAAATCACCAACACAGATCAAAAACCCAAATCTCATACTTTGATCATAAGGAAGAAACATCAAGTCGTGCATTCATATACTCTTAGGTATGTTCTAAAAATCATTCTCATGCATCATATTTTCATAGTCTCATTTCATAAAACTTATGTTTATTATACAAAAATATGGTGAAACAAAAGAAAGGTTAAGTTATTTTGTTAACCGAAAAATTTCATCAAGTTGTTTACACTTTTAATCATTTTACCTAAATGTTTTGTGTTGGGTTATAACAGTTACTAATGGTAAATAAGGTTAGTACTGGTCACTAAGGTAGTATATACTGGTAAGTAATAATACTAGTGAAGATGGTTTCTACTGGTCCTCGGTATTTGAATATTACTACTGGTCACGCTATTACTACTGCTGCATGGTTTGCATGGAGTTTCTATTGGCGCTTGTTTCTACTGTTTATTAGATATGTTTTAGTGCGCATTGTAAGGAGATAATTATGGAATAGATATAGATAATTATCTTTGTAGATTTTGTTAGAGTTTTAACCTGGTTAGGTTTTTAGCCTCAAAGTCTATAAATATAGATCCTTGTTTCGTTGTAAAAACACGTCTATTACGAGATATTAATTCTAATAGATTGAGGCTGTTGGTAGAATTCTTGTGTTCTTAATTGTTAACATTTATTCATTCATACTTATATAAACTGTTAATCAATTTATCCTTATCAAAGTGTTGATCCGCTGTAACTTCTTTGATAGATCCAGATCTACACGTTTGTTTATTCAAACCTAGTTCGACAGATCTTGACAAGTGGTATCAGAGCACAAGGTTGCTCTACATCTACGATCAACAACGCGTTTAAACAAGTGTTTCACAAACCAATTCAAGATGTCTGATCATACTGAACGCGTTCAAGCTAATAGGGTTCTTGTACTCACATCATCAAACTATGATATGTGGAAGAGTCGCATGTATCAATACATGCTACAAACCAACTACTCCATGTGAAAAGTGGTGAAGAATGGTGCAAAAATTGTTCCATTACCTGGACCAGATCTCAAGAACAAAGGAGCAGAAGGTTCAACCCAACCAGTAACTGAGCAAGAAAGAAGAGATACTCAAAACGAATGTCAAGCCTGGACTACTTTACTTATTGCTATTCCTAATGAGTATCAACATCAATTTAGAAACTTTACTGATGTCAAACTATTATGGGAGGCCTTGGAGAAAATATTTGGTTGAACGGAAAGCACAAGGAGGAATCAAAAAGATCTATTGAAGCAACAGTTTGAGAACTTCACGGTTGTGAAGGGTGATACTTTATCTCAAACTTTTGACAAATTCAACAAACTGATTGGTGAATTGTCAAGCATAGGAGTTAATAATGCTCAAGAGGACGTCAATAGAAAGTTTCTTAGAGCATTGGGAGAAGAATGGACGATGTACACAGTTAGTTATAGAAAAGGAAACACTCTTGACACTGTGGATATTGAGGAGCTATACAATGAGCTTCGTGTGTTTGAACCTGAAATTAAAAGAAAAACAAGCTACTCAACACATAATGCAGCTTTTGTTTCTACTACTGGTACTCCATCTGAAACTGGATTCAATTCTAAGGAATCAAAACGTAACCAGAATGATGAAAGTGTTAGGGAAGCTTTCTTCCCTAGTCATGGAAATTATGGTCTAGTAATTGAAGACTTAGAGCAACTGAATGTTGATGATCTAGAGGAGATGGACTTAAAGTGGCAGTTTGCTATGCTAAGTGTGAGAACAAGGAGGTTCATTCAAAAGGAGGGAAGGAACAACTTTATAGTTAGAAGAAGAGAAACTATTGGCTTTGATAAAAGTAAAGTGAGGTGCTTTGACTGCAAGAAACTTGGACACTTTGCCAAGGAATATCCAGAAAGCCAAGAAGATAAGCAAAAGCAACCAACTCAACACAACTCAGCAGGTTCAAGCAACAATTCACAGGGAAGAACATCTAATTCAACTGCTTTGGTTACTCACGATGGATTGGGATTTTAGTGGAGATTTCAAGCAAATGAAGAGATCACAAATCAAGCTCTCATGGAAAATCCAGTTAAAGATGACATTCCACCTGAGGTACTTTCTGAACTTTGCACTCCTGCATATATTAAACAAGTTAGAGATTATAGAGAACATAATAAACTTGTTTGTGAGTCATTACATAAATTAGAAGAAAGGAGAAGAGAGTTGTCTAAAATAATTGCTAGTTATGAACAACAAGTAAAAACATATGTTAAAAATGAGTCCAAATATGAAGAGGACTTAGCAATTGTTAAGTGGGAAAGGGACAACGCTCATCAAAGCAGAAGAATAGGTTGGGGATATTAAAATAGAAAATGATCAAATTAAGCTTAGTATCAAGAAGTATGAAAATGCTTCTAAAAAAGTTGATCAAATTCTTAAATCTCAAGTACATGGGAACACCAAACACGAGATTGGGTACAATAATGTGTCGCCACCATTTAATAATAATTATATTCCTCCTAGGGCAGAGTCTAGTGAAAAACTTAGTGAGGAATACATTGAAATTAATACACATGCTAATGCGGACCCCATGAAAAGTAAAATACTATTGACCAAAACTGGAATAAAGAAAAAAATGTCAAACAGGTGAAAACTAGAGATTCTGAGTCTAGCCAAACTCCCACTTTTCAAAAAGGTCAAAGTCCCACTTTTCATAAAAATCTCAAAAATAGACAAGAAGTTTACAAGGAAAGAAACTGGCACTATATTGGTCAAAAGCAACAGGTGAAAACGTGAAAGTGTATGTGTCAAAAGACAAGTTCACCACCGGTGAGGGGTAATGTGAGAAACTGGAATCAAAAGATCACTCGACAAAGAGGACAAATTTTTTTTAAAAGTTGTGAGGTGTGTGGAAAGAACAATCATCTGACTATGGATTGTTTCTATAATAAAAGTCATCGTAATGGAATTGGATTTAATAGAAACAGATCTAACACAATACCTAGATTTGGTAGGACAGCTCAAAAATTTGTAAGCTCAAAGAACGTGCATGAAAAGAAGCAAAAAACTAATTTTTCATAAAAATACTACCGCTAGTAGAAATTACCGGAGAACCACCAGTAGAAACTCTACTAGAAGAAACTCTACCAGTAGAATATACTGGAAAGTCACCAGTAGTAATACTGACAGTAGTAACTGATAGTAGTAACTGTACGGGAAAGTCACCAGTAGTAATAATGACAGTAGTAATACTGGAAAGTCACTGGTAGTAATACCAACCATTTCAAACGTTTTGAGTATGTCAATGAAAAAGTATAACCCAAGACTACTTTGGATTGGGTTCCTAAAAGAAACTAACCTCTTATTCATGTGCAGAGCAAGCCAGGTGTCAAGAAAGGGGATACGTGGCATGTGGACAGTGGCTGCTCTAGGCACATGACATGCAACAAGCCGAAGCTCAAATATTATGTTGAATATGATAGAGGCTATGTTGCATTTGGAGGAAATCCAAGAGGTGGACGAATTACAAGAAAGGGTACAATCAGTAATGGTACAGTTACATTTTAAAACGTTTTCTTTGTTCAAGAATTAAACTATAATCTGGTTAGTGTCTCTCAAGTTTGTGATAAAGATAACAAAGTGCTCTTTATTGAAACTAAGTGTATCATTCTTGAAAAGAAGTTGCAGCGGATCAACACTTTGATATTACAAAGTTTTGTGAATAACAGTTTATCTATATGAATAAGAATGAATAACAAGAACATACACAGTTTTCCACCAATGCCCCAATTATAATTTGATCAGAATTATAACGCATATTTACAACGATATGAGGATCAAGGAAACCTTGACCTTGCGGCTTAACCTAGTTTTTTTAGGTTTACATAACCATGCATTATTTATGCATTCACGCGTCTATTTTTCTCTATGAATTCATCAAGGTTTTATAACGTTGATTTTAACAAACTCCTACGAATTCGTAGGAATAATAATTACAAAGATTGATATCTTTGTAACCTTCCTAGAATATTTCCTTATTCTAAGGTAAAAAAATCCTTATAATAATGATAAAGATAATTTCAAATAAGAATCAAATCTAATCATATCTTATCCTAAATTAATCTTTATCTTCTCAGCAGTATTAACTCTTGATAGGGCAGTAATAACTGAGTTGCAGTAGTAACTGAGCAATAGTAACTGTCACCAGTAGAAACTTCTTCACCAGTAATAATTCTACCAGTATTAGTTGTCACTAGTAGAAACTTCTATGAGCAGTAGAAACTATCACTTAGTCTCGTTTTCAACATAAATTAGCAACTCCAAAACTACTATTTCTTCACCGTTATCATTTTATATTTTGTATCATCAAATCACAATATGGATAATTAATTATCCCAACAATCTTCCCCTATTTGATGTTGACAAAATAACAAACAATAAACTGAAAAACTTCCCCTACAACCGAGATCTCTTTGAGCAAGTTAATACTTCTTGTACCATTGATATTTCGATACATTTAATGTAAGTAGACTTTCGATACATTTAAGCCTTCAGTTCTTATTCCATGCCACCACACTTCATATAAGTTGCAAAGCATATCATCTATATAACATCTTTCCCTTTTTGACATTATTCACTAGGAGAACTTTGAAGATATGCAACTTTGAACATCTCTTTATAACTACGAACCATATTAAGCTACTAATCCAAGCTTTCCAATGTCTCAAATTACCCTCCATGAAGCACACACCCAACTAAAAAATGAATTTCAACAGTAAAGACTCAAGCTAGCAGTAGTATTAAATTTGAAGTAGTATACCTTCTTATTTGAATCGAGAGTTGTTCTTCTTTCACGAGGTTAAATCATATTTCACAAGTAAGAACCTTTTCCTCAAGTGGATCATGTATACGATCACATCTTCCCCTCAAACGAATATATAGATATTAATATCGCCTTTATTGTAACCATGAAGAGAAATACAAGAAGTACTAACAAAGAGGAGCAATACTAACTTCATCATCGAACAGAAAAATGTGTATTGTAGTACTAACAACGTAGCAACAACATCAATATAAGCACCATACTAGCTAAACATATGCAGCAGATTAAAAATTAAGTAACTTTTCATTGACAAATTTGATCAGGCTCAAATGTTGTCCCAAAGTATATCTGTGTATCTCGAACCACATATCAAAAAATCAAGACAATCCAACGGTTAACGAATACACAATGATCTTTTTACCATAGTTGCGCTCCGCAAACAATAACCATTCAACATCCAATTTTGAAAATTGTACATCTCCTTATCTAAACATCCAATAACGATAAAATTTTAGCAAAATGTAGATCTGTATTCCTTTAAAAACATATCCAAAATTCACGAAGATCCAGTGTGTAACGAATAAGCAACGATCGTTTTATTATATATATAAACACCATAAATCTAACCTTACAGCAGCCGATTTCAAAAATTCATATCTTTCTATCAGAAGCTCAGATTGAAAATTCCCTTGGTCAAAATGTGCGTTTATGCTTGAAGAAGCTACAGAAAACATTTCGTCCAATTCCGACGGCTAGCGAATGAGTTATGATATTTTTACCACGGCTTCCCAGAATATGACGAATAGATACCCTAATTTTCAAACTTGTAGATCTTCTTCTTTCTTCTTTTTAAAACCTTGTGGATCTTAGATCTAGAGCAACCTTGTACCACTTGTTAGGATCTGTCGAACTAGGTTTGAATAAACAAACGTGTAGATCTAGATCTATCAAAGAAGTTGCAGCGGATCAACACTTTGATATTAACAAGGGTTAATTTAATAACAGTTTATAAGTATATGAATGAATAAACGTTAACAATTAAGAACACAAGTATTTCACCAACAGTCTCAATCTATTAAGAATAATGTTTCGTTAACATACGTGTGTTTACAACGACACAAGGATCTATATATATATATATATATATATATATATATATATATATATATATATATATATATATATATATATATATATATATATATATAGACCTTGAGGAAACCATAATACAATTAGGTTAAAACTCTAACGAAATCTACAAAGATAATTATCAATATATTGTTTACATAAGTAACTCCTTACAACATGCTAACAATATCTATCACATAAGCAGTAGTAACATGCGCGCCAGAGGAAACTCTTCATGCAAATCCATGCAGCCAGTAGTAACATTGATACCACTATTAAGTCAGCAATAGTAATATAGCAGTAGTAATCTCCAATACTTGACCATCCGTATAAACTATAGTTACCAGTATTATCACTCACCAGTATTAACAAAATGATCCACCAGTACTAACTAATTTCACCAATATTAACACCTTATATCCCAACATTTAGGTTGTTGACATTCTCTAGCGAAATGTCCACTTCCTTGACAGTTGTAGCAGCGCACCTTCGACTTATCGAAACCGGCTTTACCAGTTCTAAGACTACGTCCTGTTCTTTCCATAATCTTTTGATCCTGTTGGTTAGCATTACGGTCTGCCATTATAGATCCATTTCTTCTAAGTCATCTTGATTTACTTGAGCAAAGTCTTCATCCCATAACCCGTGGTCAGTAATTCTTCTCTGAACAAGACTTCCGTATGCAGCCAAGAAACAGGATAGAATTTCTAAACTCTCTTCAGCTGATTTAACGCTCATAGCCATGTTCTGATGAGTAGTAGACGACTTTTCTGCTTCCGCACTCGTTCCAGCAGTAGGAAAAGAAGAAGTTTTGGTTGACTTTTTCTCTTTGTCGGAAAGAAAAGCAGTAACGTCATTTCCTGATGAACTTGAATCCGGAATATTCCCATAGTAGAGTGTTTGATTCTGGGTGAATTATGAAGTTGCATCAACGGTAGAATTAGTTAAGTCATAACCTCTTAACTTTTCAATGATTTTCTCTAATGTTAACGGATCTTCATGTTCATCCTCCTCTTCTTCAAGTTCATCCTTCGTTAAATTCACATATACTTCCCAACGCTTAGGTAAAGATTCCAAGAATCTTTCTCTTTTCTCATCATCAACATCTATACCATGAATTTCGAGTTATGCGAGTAGGTGATAAAATATGTTGATGGTATCCCCTAAGGTTTCTTTAGCTACAACTTTGAAAATACAAAATTGTCGCTTGAGCAGATTTCCTTTATTCCTCTTCTGTTTGGCAGTTCCAACATATTTCTTCTCTATGGCTTTCCATAGTTCAAATGTTGAATGATATTTTCTGCAAAGGTGCAACAATTCAGTGGGTAAAGACATCTTTAAGCTAGCCCAAGCTCTATTTTCCGAGTCAAACACCTTTCTAAGGTCAGCTGTCAGACCGGAAATAGCTTGCTTTGAAACCACACCCTCTACTATCACAGTTGGATGAACGTATGTTGTTTGTATACACATCCACATCCATACGTCATTATATTTACAAAAAGACTCAAACTTATCAACCCAACTATAATAGTTTGAAGCATAGAGGAGCTTGGGAGGAGTGTTCAATGATTGTTTTGAATCCATTTGAAAATCCAGCGAACTTGTTGTTGACGAACTTGATCAACGAACTTGACTAAGAAATTGTAATATTTAATCCACTAAGTCAAACTCAACAATGAACTTGAATCCACAAACTTGTAGAAACGAACTTGAATCCACGAACTTGTAGCAACGAACTTGAATCCACGAACTTGTGGCAACGAACTTGAATCCACGAACTTGTAGCAACCAACTTGAATCCACGAACTTGTAGCACGACTTAAGGAAACCCTAATTTTATCACAAACACAGTCGCCAACCCTAAATTCTTCAGTAAACACAGCCGTCAAAAAATTAAGAAAGCCTATTTTTATAGAACAGCCGCCAGATACTTAAGAACCCTAATTAGCTAAATTGATTGAACCTTAAATTAATCTTGAACCGATTCTCGATAGAGAGCAAAAAAAATGTTCGCTCTTATACCAATTGTAGGTCCCAGTGGTCAGATCAACATGATTAATCCAAATGATTAGAAGGCGTAAACTCGTAATCAATTGAATGTACACAAGTAATAATCGATAATAGCAAATCAACCACAAATAATTACCAAATTCTGAATACTTTATTGATTGAATCGCTCAATTACGCAATACATTAGTCTCAGAATTGTCTCCAAAAGTCACACCCTAAAACTAAACTGAATGTCTCTTTATATAGAGAGACATGTTCGTTTTACATGGGCTATCATGGGCCTCACGAACATGCAAATTCGTGAGCAACCCAACAAACTCTAAGCCCACGAACATACATGTTCGTGGGACTACAAAATAGTCTAAGTAATTACAATTACAAGATAACAAAGTAATAGAACAATCAGTCATCTGATACGTGCATCAACATAACTGCTTCCATGAAAGATGTTATATGCTTCATAATTTGATTTTGAATGAAATCGATGTGAATGATTCCGTGAATGAGTGTGTGACTATTAAACATGAAAAAGTCAAATCTAAAAAGTCTAAGAGAAAACCAAAATGCAATACATGCAAGAAGAAACATAAATTAGAAGAATGTTGGTTGAAATCTAAGAATAAATGTGTTTCTAAATCTGATAAATTTCAATTTGGTAATAAATTTTAAAAAGTGTCATGACTAATTATGAAGAATCCAAGACTGAAAATATGATGAAACTTGGTAGAATTAATCATGTAGTGTTGGCTTCTTTAAAATTACCCAAGTTAAAATATTATGTATCCGAGTTAAAAAGTTTGAAAAGTGATGATAACTTTTTTAAATCGGGTAAAATGAAAATTAACTCTGCTAAACATGTTTTCAAGAATAACTTTGGTGAAGAAAAATTTAATTTGGGGGAACAAATGTTTAAGTCAAATAAAAGTTTGAAATTCACAATTTAACTCGGGTGTAAATTTTTTTAATTCGGGTGATGGAAAATTTAACGGATTATGAAAATTATATTCCAAAAAGAAGATTATATGATATTTTAAGTTTAACAAGATTAAAAGATTGCATTTCAAGTTTACAAAAACTTAGATAGCAAAATCTCATTGAATAATGATTATTTTCAGGAGCAATCCAATAGTTCATAAGAGAATATAAGGGTAGTGGATAGTGGATGCTTTAGATATATGACTGGGAACATCAAGTTGCTTCAAGATTTCATTGCATTTATTGGTGGAAGTGTCTCATTTGGAGGAGATTTGGGTGGAACAATTACAGGACAAGGAAAAGTTTCAAATGACCCTTTGACTCTGGAGCATGTTAATTTTGTGAAGAACTGAACTATAACTTGATTTCAGTCTCTCAGGTATGTGACAATGAATACATTTTTGCTTTCACTTCAAACTTTTTCTATATACTTAAACGTGAATATGTCATACCACAAGACATGATTGTTTTGAAAACACCAAGATGTGAGGACATATACATTTTAGATATGAAAAATGTTCAATCTACTGAATCATCAAACTGTTTCATATCTAAAACTATTGAAAAAGAGTCTGATTTATGGCACATAAGGCTTTGTCATGTTAATCTTAAAAGCATGAATAAGTTGGTCACATACAATTTAGTTTCTGGATTGCCTAAAAAGAAATTTCAGTTACTTGACTAATTTATTTCATGTTTCAAAGGAAAACAGGATAAATCCAGTTTTAAACTTAAAACTAAAAATTCAGTAGATACTGCCATTCACCTTCTACACATGGATCTATTTGGTCCAGTAAGTGTAAAGAGTTTTGGCATAAAATCTTATTGTTTAGTTATCACTGATAACTATTCAAGATTCTCATGGGTCTTTTTCCTTGCTCATAAACATGAGACATCTGAGATTTTAAAAGATTTTGTTATTCAAATTTAAGATTTATGTGATAAAAAGGTGAAAGTCATTAGATGTGATAATGGCGCTGATTTTAAGAATGCAACCATGAATGAATTTTGTGCACTTTAAGGTATTTCTAGACAATGTAGTTCACCTTGAACACCTCAACAGAATGGAGTTGCTGAGAGGAACTATAGGACATTAATTGAGGGAGCTAGAGCCATGTTAAGTGCATCTTCTTTACCTGTTACATTTTGGGCAGAAGCTGTGGATACAATGTGTTATGTGAACAATAGGATTCGCATTTTTAAGAGCCTAGGCAATACTTCATCTGAACTGTTCTCAAGAAGAAAGCCTTCTATAGGATTTTTCAAAGCATTTGTATGTCAATGTTCAATTTTAAACACCAAAGATCACCTAGGAAAATTTGATTCTAAGACTGATGATGGATACTTTCTTGGTTATTCTAGTGTTTCAAAATCTTATAGAATTTATAACAGAAGAACTAGAACCATAGAGGAATCCATTAATGTGATATCCAATGAATAAACACCAAATGTTAAGATTTCAAGTGGTGAATCTTTGTTTGATTTAGATATATTTGTGAATTCTTTTAATGGTTTCTGTCCAGAACTTGTTTCAGAAGAAATGCAGGTATCAACAGGAGATGTTACTAATGGTGAAAACAATGATGAGTTTGAATTTGGTAATCAAGCAAATACAAGTGCAAGCCCTTCATCATTAGTTCATGATCACACCATTTCATCAGAAGCTACAACAGTTATGAGTCAAGATAGTTCAGGGAGTCAAACTGAAGCAGAAATTCTTCAAGAAGAAGACATTCCAGTATCCTCTGAAGAACATGACAATGTTGCACAAGATCAAGCTATGAATTTTGGTGAACATCAAATCAATTCGGGTGCACAACATGTAATTGAAGATAACTCTGGTGGATCACAATTTAATTCGGGTGCACAAGTTGAAATTGAAGATAACTCTGGTGGGTCACAAGTTAATTCGGGTGCCCAAAGTGGAATAGAAGAAAACTAGGCTGAATCACAGAACAACTCTGGTGAATCATAGAACAACTCTGGTGAATCACATAACAACTCTGGTGCAAAAGCTAAAAATCTAAACAACTTTGGTGAAGAATCTGAAACTCATTTTGATGAATCAAGCGATGAACAACCCACTGAAGCAACTTCCGATTCTCTATTCTTTGGTGATATTGTTCCAAATCAAAAAAATCTTTCTACTAATATTACCGAGGATATAAATTCATTTTTAAAAGTTCACAAAACACATCCTCTAAGTAATATTATAGGAAATTTGTATGATGGGGTCAAGACTAGAAGTAGTACTGGTTTAGCAAATTTTGTGTTTATTTTCTTGCTTTCTGTTCCAACTTAGCCTAAGAATGTAGATATTGCATTGACAATAAATAATTGGTTAGAGGCTATGCAAAAAGAATTGTTACAGTTTAAGGTTCAGGAAGTAGGGACTTTAGTGGAAAGACTTACAGATGTGAATGTTCTAGGAGTTAAATGGAGTTTTAAGGTAAAAAGGGATGATAGAGGTATTATTGTGAGGAATAAGGCTAGACTTGTGGTTAAAGGTTATACTCAAGAAGAGGGTATAGATTATGATGATTTCTTTTCTCCAGTTGCTAGGATAGAGGCCATTAGATTGTTTTTAGCATGTGATTCTTATAAGAACTCTAAGGTTTATCAAATGGATGTTAAATAAGCCTTTTTGTATGGAGTTCTTGAAGAGAGTGTATGGTAGTCATCCTCCTGGTTTCCTTGATCATGGGTACTCTGATCATCTGGTCAAGATGGACAAATTTTTGTATGGATTACATCAAGCTCCTAGAGCTTGGTATGACACATTGTCCAAATATTTGATTGAACATGGCTATCTTAGGGGAACAATTAATAAGACTTTATTTATTAAGACAGTTGGCCAAGTATCAGTGTTTGTTCAAATATATGTTGATGATATCATTTTTGGCTCAACTATCGATGCTTTGTGCAAAGAATTTGAATTTGTAATGCATTCAAAACTTCAAATGAGCTCTATGGGAGAGATGTCTTTCTTTCTAGGATTACAGGTTAAGCAGTTGGATAATGGCATTTTTATCAATCAGTCTAAGTATGTTAAAGACATGTTAGCTAAGTTTGGATTCACTGATTGTAAATCTGCTTCCACTCCCGTTGACACTAGGGCCAAAATACATCCTGATTTAGATGGTGAAAGTGTTGATCAACATTTATATTGGTCTATGATAGGTTCTTTAATGTACCTTACTGCTAGTCGACCTGATATTATGTTTGAAGTTTGTCTTTGTGCTTGATTTCAAGTTGATCCTAAATTTTCCCATTTAACTGATGTTAAGAGAATATTTAGATATCTCAAGGAACAACCTTCTTTAGGCCTTTGGTATCCTAAAAATTTTAGTTTTGACTTTTATGCCTACACTGACAGTGATTATGGAGGTTGCAACTTGAATAGGAAATCTACTACATGAGGGTGCCAGTTTTTAGGAAATAGGCTATTCTCTCAGCAATGCAAGAAACAGACTTATGTTTCACAATCATCAGCTGAAGCAGAATACATTGCTGCTTGTTCTTGTACTTTCCAGGTTTTATGGATTCAAAATCAGATGCTAGACTATAGCCTTAACTTTATGAACACACCTATTCACATAGACAATATTTTTGCAATGTTCATTACTAAGAACCTTGTACAACATTCTAAGACAAAACATAATGAGATTAGACACCACTTCAGAAGAGAGTGTTTTGAAAAACACTTTATTCACTTGGTTAAGATTCACACACATCTCCAATTAGCATACCTTTTCACAAAGGAATTTGATGTAATGAATCTTGATTGAGTGTTTCTTCAAACCATTTTTGTACATATCTTTTTGCATTTTGTTTTCTTTTTATTTCAAAATACAAAAAGAAGGGGAGAAAATGAGAAAAATCAAAAATATTTTTAATTCTGGTAGTGTTTTCCTTTTATGTCAGGTAAAAAAATTTAAATATGGTACAACATTTTTAAGTCTGGTAGTGTTTTCTTTTTAAGTATGTTGTTTTTCTTTTTAAGTCTGGTAAAAGTTTTAAATCTGGTAGTATTTTTGTATAGATAAAATCCAAAAATATGTGTTTTCATTTTGTATAGATAAAATCCAAAAATATGTGTTTTCAGTATGTATATATATAACTCAAAAAGATTTCTTTCTATTCTATTTTTAAGTTTTTAAGTCTGTTTTCTAGAAAATCAAGTACAAAATATGAAAAATCAATCAAAAACAGTATAAATTTTGAAAATGTTTCACAAAAACAGATGTTCTAAGAAATGAGTCATAAACGTAAATTCCAGCATAATTTAACATAGTTCAGTATTTAAAGAATTTCTTGAAACCAAATATGTTCTTAAATGTACATATTCTTGTGTTTTGAAACCTTTAGCAATCTGTGGTTTATACATTGCATAAAGTCATTAAAATTGATAACTGTCAAATGGGAAATCAGTGATTGTCAAGTAGAAAAACAAAGAAAAGATATATTTTCAGTAAATAATGGCATTTAAATATATTTATCATAAAAAACTATAACGTTTTAAAGTGATTATTAATAATTTATTGACTTTGGGATCCTTCATGCTAGCTTGATAAACGATAGAGACAGGTGAATAAGTCCAAATTCTTTAATAAACTAGTCTATTGTCCTCTTAGATCCTTGATGTTAACTTGATAAACGGCAGAGACATGGGAATGAGTTGAAAATATTACTAAGTCTAATTTTGAACATAAAAACGGTCATATAATCAAAAATATTTTGAGAGAAAAAGCAGTTTATAAGGTTGCGAAATCATATTATGGGGACTCTCAATAAAGATGAAGATTATTCATGTGTTCATATAAATTCTTTGGTTAAAATATGTCTCAAAACTGCTCTGTTTTAATGACAATAAGGTATATATGTCATATTTAAGTATAATATTAATTAATATATTTCTACTTGACAATAATTAAATAAGTTTGATTGTATATCATGTCATTTTTTATATTATTAAAACCTGCAATTTATGAATTTTTTACACAGGTTGAATTCTAATAAAAATAAAAGTTTTTGTGTTTTACAAAAAATTTCATTTCTGAAGCAAATATGCTCATATGAACTAATTTATGGAGTCATGGAGTATAAGTTTTTTATTTCTGAAATTGAAATTTTGTTGTTTAAACAATTTCTGGTATTAAGAATTCCACCCAGAGAGATTTAAAAGAGTTAATTTTGATTTACTCTAATTCGGGTAATAAAATATTAGGTCGGGTGTTGATTTCATTTCTGTCTGGTAATGACTTTGACTTTGTTGACCATATTTTTATCTCGGGTTTTAAATTTATATAAATCTGGTACTTGATTTGACTAGTTTGACCATAACTTTTTGTCAGGTTTTAAATTTATATAAATCTGGTACTTGGTGGAAAATTAAATATAATATTTTTTTCTTAATTTAGTTTTAATACTTTTAAATTCAAATAATCTTTTTTAATTCATGCAAAATGCATCTCTAATCCGGATCAAAATTGCTAATCTCAATAAAACTTCTTACCATTTCATTTCACTAACGATTTCCATAAGAGCTTTTCTATAGTTTTTTAGTGTCTTTGAGATATATTTTAGAGTTTTTTTTCCAGTTTTAGAGTATTATTCCTCTGTTTTCTTAGTTCATTAAGGTATTTTTAATTTTTATTATATATGTTAAATCAGTTTATACTTTTGATTGAATACTAATGATTTGTAACTGATTTCATATGGCTTTCCCTTGTAAACCAAAACATAATGTTGCTACATTTTTGGATATGGGCCATTCTGAAGTTGATGAGGATTGGAAGCTTATTTTGGGATTTTAGAGATTTGCTATTTCAGAGAGTCCTGTGTTGTATATATATGTATTACTGGATTTCTGGCAAAATGCAAGGTTTGCTATTGTAAATGGTGTGATGTTACATCAACTGTACAAATTCAGAATGTTACTATTACTGAAGATGTGTTAAGGAGAGTATTATAGTTGGATGATGCTGGTGGTGTGGAGAGATTGGGGATGGAAGAAATAAGGGTTGTATGTAGACAAGCTGGTTATAAGGGTGATTTCCCAGAGAGTATGGTGAAAAAGTCAAGAGTCTCATTCAACTGCAAATATCTCATTCATGTACTGGTTTTTTGTATATCTGGAACGTCTTGAGGGTTTGATGAGATGAATCAAACTTTGTCATCTTCTTTTGTATTTATGATCACTCAAAGGAGGTTCGACTTCTCTGGATTCATTATGGACTGCATGTAGAGAATGGCTGATGGCAGTTCACAGAAATTTCTTATCTATCCAAGATTCCTTCAAATCATCTTGCAGTCTGAAGTTGAGGCTGATGCTACAAGGTCCTACATTTAAGGATGAGAATATGAACCGGAAGATCATGAATAACATGAAAAAGTCTTTTTCAAAAGCAAGGGTGGTCCTCTCAGGTCATTTTACTCCTTTATTCCCACCAATGATCAATCAGGCAAGGGTAGCTATACATATGTTTTTAGAGCTACAAAGCCAGTGGGTAGAGAATGTACAACAACAAGCACAAAAACAGCATCAACAAGCACAACAACAACACCAACAAGAACAACAACAGCAAAAACAAGATCAACAACAACAAGTGAAGGTTGATCAACCTGAGTCACCATGTTATCCCTATTCCATCACCTCCACCTCAATCACCTATTGATAGTTTGTTGAAAATATTTATAAAGGATCCTATAGCTCTAAACAGTGAATTGTTTGATCCAATCATGATGCGGAATCTCATTATTTGATTGAATCATTAACGGTAATTGAATTGAGGATTTGGTTAAGGAAAACTAAATGTTTAGATATCATTGATAGAACAGTTTTGGCGGGAATAGCCGTTACATGAATGTTAAAGCTCTACGGTACTAAAAAGAGTCTGGGTTCAAAGACTAATGACTCTTACCACACATCATTTTATTTATAGACATCATTACATACAGATTACACTAAACAAAACTAAGTCTCCATCTTAATTTTAACTCTGGAGTTGTACACTTTAACTCGGAAGTAGAGTCTTCATCATCAAAATTATAATCTTCAATGTTGACTTGTGTTGACTAAGTTAATCTTCAGTTTAAATCTAACTCTGATGAAATTCAGTTAACTTTGGTGAAGTAACTTGTTCACCCGAGTTAAAATATTCACTGAATACTTTCTAAGTTTTAACTCGAATAATGAACTTAGTTCACCCGACCTATTCACTTACTCAAAAACACATACTTTGAAGATTTCTTAGCTTCATACATACTTTTCAAACCCAACAATCTCCCCGTTGGATGATGCTAGGAATCTTCAAATCAGCACATATGATTTTCCATGATTAGCTTCACAACTCAGATTCTTCAATAATGAATTATCCATTGTTAGCATAACAAACTTCATATTAATAATCTCCCCCTCAATTTTAGATTCTGCGATGTAACAATCTCTATTTCAAATGAACATCTTTAAATCAACTTGAGATGATACTCCATGATCAGTTCTTCAAACTATAGTTCCTAAAAAATCAAACAATCTCCCCCTTAGCTAACAAGCATACAAACTCATCATATTCTTAAATCTTAATCAATAACAACATTAGCAGATCATTTTGCTTTGAAGAAATATGTTTATGAAAAAAAATTTATTCTTTAACACATGACAAACTTGTAATCTTCACTCCTTCATCATCATTAAAACAATTTAATCATTAACAATCACATTTTCCTTCAACATCCAACTTAAACACTTCATTTTATTCAAATCTTCAATTAGAATGACTTAAATAGATAGAATTGACAAATCACTAATCTAAGCTTGTATAAGCATGCAAAATTAATTTTATGAGTAGATCCTTAGCTTCATGATCATCAGATTTAATCTGCTTTTCATCAATCAAAATTTCAAATTTAGTTCGGATGAACTTCTTTATCATCCGAATTAAAATCTGCAGCATCAAATCTCATATCCTCATAAATTGACAACTAATGGATTAGCTTCATACTTCGATTACCTCTAATTGATTATCCTACCAGCAATTCCACCAAAAACTAACTAATCTTCACAAGTTCTTCGATAATTTTACTCAATTTCAATTTGAACTACTTCTCTTTTACAAAATACTGATAATTTGACTAAATTCACTTGAATCAAGTCCAATTGACAGGATTTACAAAGGGTCCTATAGCTCTAAATAGTGAACTGTTTGATCAAATCATGATGCGGAAACTCATGATTTGATTGAATCATTAACGGTAATTGAATTGAGGATTTGATTAAGGAAAGCTAAATGTTTAGATATCATTAATAGAATAATTTTGGCGGGAATATTCGTTAAATGAATGTTGAAGCTCTACGGTACTCAAAAGAGTCCGGGTTCAAAGACTAATGACTATTACCTCACATCATTCTATTTATAGACATCATTACATAAAGATTAGACTAAACACAACTAAGTCTTCATCTTAATTTTAACTCTAGAGCTGTTCACTTTAAATCGGAAGTAGAGTCTTCATCATCGGAGTTATAATCTTTAATGTTGACTTGTGTTGACTATCTTAATCATCAGTTTAAATTTAACTCTGGTGAAGTAACTTGTTTACCCGAGTTAAAAATTTTACTGAAGAATTTTTGAGTTTTAACTCGGGTGATGAACTTAGTTCACCCGACCTATTCACTTAGTAAAAAACACACATTTTGAAGATTTCATGCTTTCATCCATACTTTTCAAATCCCAAAAACTATCTATATATGTAGACAATGATCATCATAGGAAGAAAAAAAATTATATATGTCAGTAATAACAGATTAAAAGTTTTTCATGAAACATTATCTATATGGGATTCCATACATAACCTCAAGAATGATATTTGTATGATAAGAGTAAGCATTAAGGTTTTTCATGAAACATGTTTAACTTATGAGGTATAACGTTACATTTTTTAAGCTCTACATTTTTATATATTTTGTGTACGTTCAAAATGATATTGATATCTAATTTTTATGTCGGTATTTTGAATTCATAAGATTACTTGTTTGCTTGCAATACGTAACGATCATAATCATCATTTATTTTTAAATCTTACAGGATTTTACTTAACGTTGGTGCTTCAAGAAATTCTCCTTTATACATACCCGTAGTGAATTATAGTGTTCCATATAATTGAAAATTCTATATTGTGTTTAAATGTAAATTTCAAAAAAGTTTATAAGACAGATTATATTCATTTTTAAATCGAAAAATTAGCAATAACTATATAGTTTAATATCGTACTATTTAAATATAATTAAATATGTCAATGTCGTCTACTATTTATTAACTCTGCCACGTAGCGCGGATACGCTGCTAGTATTTATTTAAACTAATATTTAATATTTAAATTAATAATAGTAATTTAATACTCTATGAGTTATTTTTAGTAAAAACTAAGTTATTTATTACTCCCTTTATCCCAAAACAAGTGTTCACCTTTCTATTTTTGTTTGTCACAAAGCTATTGTCTTGTTTCTAATTTTGGATTGTTAAAATGTAGTAACTTTCTATTTTGCCGTTAAATATTTTTAATTTTTCAAAATCTAAAAGTAACTGACGTCGTTAAATATTGGGGCATAATAGGTAATCTTATTAAAAAACACTACCTATCTTATTTCGACCGTTTTTGGATTCCAGACACTCTTTTTGGGACGGAATGAGTACATGTAAATTAATTGATTAACATAACATATATCTCAAAATACAAAAAGTTTACATTAATTGATATTTGTGGTTTTTAAGTTATTAACCTATGACTAACATTAAAAATTCATTTGTATATGATATTAATTAAAACTGATTTATAAAAAAGAAAAGATAAACCAAGTTTTAAATGTGTACAAATTATGATGAACAATACTGTAATATTTTTTTTTGAGAAAAATTTTCGGAAAGAGAAACACAAATTAATTCATAAAACAAACCCATTTTTTAACGGGATAGAAACGTTGTTTTGCAATAATAACACTATTTAACCATTAAAAAAAAAAAAATTTGTTATGTTCAGAACAACCGAATAGAAACAATAGATGCTCGCATCAATTTTTATGTTACAAATGATATAGTCGGAAGACAGGTTGATCAAAAAATATTATACATAATATTATATGGTATTGATTTTTATTGGGACGATGGAGGTTTAAACATGAAATGAGTTTTTCTGCAATATAACACTTTTCAAACTAGAGAGTATTATATCTTTTACATTTATAACTATTTTGTATATCCTAGACGCTCATATAGAAACCAAATATTTAGACTCACGAATTAATTAACTTAAATCGATTCAAAAAAAATCTGTATAAACATTCAGCGTAGGTTTGAGTGTCGTACATGACATTCACGTAATTCATATTGATAATATGTTACGTTTTCAAACATATTTGACGTACAATGTCTGTGGAGTGTAGGGCTGAGAAATACCGACCGAAACCGACTGGCCCGACCGAAACCGACAATACCGACCAAAACCGAGACCGAAATAAGTTCATCCGACGCGGTAGTCGACAGGCTAAATCATCGTTTTCAGTATTCGGGTCGTTCGGTAGAAAAACCGACCCAAACCGACAGTGGCCCGACTCACTCGAAATTAATTAGGGATTTAGGTCTTTATTGGATCATAAGCGGCTGTAGCAATGCTCAGTTCTGTCACTCTACGCAATCGCATTAGCCTTACGCTTCTTCATCTCCCGACATTCCACTTCCCAATTCCTCATCACTTTCCCTCAACCAAACACAACCACAACCACAACGGAACCGGAAACAATTTGTAAACACTTCTATGATGATGTTGTTGTTGATGGTGGTGTGATGACTTCATCTCCACTTGTAAATGATGGGTGGTATTTTTTTAATCCCATTTTGGTTAATAATGTTGACGTTATCAAGTCAGCGAAATCCAAGGTTGAGGATAAGTTGATCGACGAGGAGGATTGGGATGGAATTGTTGGAGGCACTAAAACATGTGGAGGATTATTTTCTAAAAGCTTATGATAATTCTCCGACATGGCCATCGAAACATGAAAAAATAAGTTTTGACACCACATACATTACATGGGTTTTTAAAGAGAAACTCAATTATATTTATTAATTTTTACAGTAAATACAAGTTATATTATATAATAATTCGGTTTAAAGGGATCTAAGGCACACGGTCCAGCCAACAAAAACATTATTTACTATTATTCGAAAATAGTCAAATAAGTTTAATGCATCACCATAAACTAAAATATTTTATGACTCAAATGGGTTTAATAACCTTATGAGTCGAAATAGAATATTATTACATTTAATATATATATATATATATATATATATATATATATATATATATATATATATATATATATATATATATATATATATATATATATATATATATATATATATCCAAAAACGAATGAAAATATATTAGAAACCGTTAACGCTAAATAACTTTCGTAATTATGCATAATGATGAACCTATTAAAGTTTTCGTAAAATGTTTTATAAGGCCCAAAGGGACCATCTATATACTTTGACTACGTAAATATTTTTAGGGTCAAAAAGTTTAACTAAAACCTATTATACTTTTAACTATGTTTTCACCACTACATCGCGTGTGTCTTATAGTAATGTGTTAATATATCTTATTATATATAAAGAATTTGAGGTTTTTGTTGAAATTTAAGTAGAAAAATTATTAAAATATCCTTTATTTTACATTTAACAATATTTCCTTTTTTAATTTTTCATATTTAATAATGTCATCAAAACTAAAATTCAAATAAAACTTATATTACAATTTAGATAATTAACTTACACCTAATTATGCTAACTTTTAAAATAATAAAAGTAAATTCTAATATAATAGTACTAAACTACTAATAATAAACTTTTTCTTTTTATTAATAATCGACTTATGTTTAGATATATAAAATATATGCTTAAATAATAATGCTAATAATAGTTTTTTTTTCCTTATAATAATCGACTCGTGTTTAACAAGTTGACTTAATTATACTTTTAGAACTTTTTCAAATGTAAAACGACATAATTACTGAAATTTAGAGTCAAGAATAAGTAAATACATTTCTCTAACATACAAAGTTTAAATAATTAATATACCTATTCTCACATGGACTACTATAAATGAATCGAACGAATACAAACTAGACTTGTTTGTGTTAGATTGAATAAATTTAACCGAACAAATAATCAAATACACACACATTTTTAAAAACCATTTTGTTACCAATATCGTTTATTAGAAATTTAATTTGTTCGTTTGGATGTTAAACCTACATAAACGAATACGAATAAATATACTCAACCTAAATTATTTATAAAAATAATTACCTTATTTCTAAATCTAAACACCAATCATTTATATTTTATTTATTTTTATATCTATAATTAATTACTTTTCAAGAAAAAAAATTAACTTTAAATAATATATTGTTATATTAAGTATTTTTAAAATGTATAAAATAAACTAGCATTCATATTATCATAAAATGTATGAAAATATAAATGAATATTCATGAATGTAAATCAACGAATAAAACCTTTCTTCATGCTCGTTCATTTAATTAATCGAACAAAGTATCTTATTCATGTTCGTTTTGTTAACTAAATAAAGTAACATAAAGGAATTTTTTTTTTTCCTAAACGCTCACAAATATATGTGGTTTTTCCGATAGGGATTTCACGTGGCAACACAAAATTAGACTATTAGTAAAGACTGTCAAAATCTTAAATGCAGACGAAATACACATCAAATGTAATGTATCGAGAGTTTTAAAGGACAAAGCTATTCGATTTTTACATATTATAAAATACTGTGAAACATTTTAACACATTCCCTCTTTGCATTATTATTGCGAGAAACATGTACGTGAAAAAAATTGTTTATCCAAAAACTTAACTATCTATTTGTCGTTACCGCTGAAACGCGCGGATAACTTACTAATATATATTACACAGAGGCTATGTAGGTATTTGAATAGTCTCGAATAAATATGTGACTGTAAATCTGTGAGACTATTAGAGCACACACATAGACATTTAGACACGACTACTAGTTTAATATATTTAGTAAATATTACTTAAAGGGTTAAGTATAATGTTTATTAAATGGAGGGATTTATTATGTAAATAAGGAGGTTTCCTTATTATAATAAAACTCAAACTCTAAGATTTGAAAACTCATAAATAAAACACAAACCCTAAACCCTAATAATACAAATTATCGGCTATTGGAGAAAAAAAAAAGTTGTTTGTTTTTTTTAGTTTTTGTAATAAGGAGTTGCTGCTAGACAATTGTTGTACAAAGCATTAAACAAGTACTAACATACTGGTATACCGTAATTTTGTCCTTCGATGGAACGTATTAAATTACAATATACATTAAAAATCAAACATTTAAAAGCGGGGGATTGGTTATTCGTAATTAGATGTACATCCTTAGTGTATAAATTCCCAACTAGGTTCATCTACATAAAGGACGATATCTAGGAAAGTTTACGGTGGTATTATACCCTTAATGTGGTTAGGTTTTAAGTGATGTTTTGTCGTCCCATACCCTCACTCACTTTCATGGTCGTACCGATTGTAGAGCTACCGAAAGGGTTTTATGATGTCGATGGTATGTTTAATTATAATATACACTTGGTGTATAGGAATTAGACAATCATAGAAACACGTTTTAAAACTATAAAAATGTTTATATGAAAATCAATAATTATGAGACGAAGTTGTATGCATGCCTCTTCGTACATAAAATTTTGACACCCACAAAATTAAGTCATATTGCTATCCGTATTGCTTAGACAACTTGTACTTGTTCGTCACTCTACGTGAGACGTAGGTGAAGGGTATCCAAAGGTGGATTACCACTCATAGTGAGACAATGGTGGACTATCTAAAGTCTTCAATTGGATGACTTAAATCGGGTTATGCGATGAGACTGTAAATACGATAGAAATAAGATGCGACGAAACATGATGATGTCACGATCACCATATTTATGCTTGATCGATTCATGACATTAAGTCCCATAATCTAGTAATTGCATCGGTAAATGCAATTACTGAACGTCACTTACCTTTTTAGTATCATTTAGTTCCTAGCAGATCAACTGATGAAACGGTGAATATGTCATTTGGGTCCTAGTCTTAATGGAAGGTAAACCGTGGGTTTTACAATTTCGTTAAGAAATAATTAATGTCGAAAGTACTAATGAGAACTTTCTTCTGTTTTATAGAAATGTAACAAAAATCCACTTCGAAAGAGATTTTAGATGAAAGCAAAACAACATTAAGAAGAAACTTGCTTTCTGGATCGAACTTTAACGACTGGTTTCGATCACTGAGGATTGTCCTAAGAGTGATGGAAAGGCTTGAAGTCGTTTCAAAATCTATGATCCATAAGCCAGCTGAAAATGCTTCTCAATCTGAACAAGATTTGTATAAGGAAACTTATTAGAAGCATGATGAAGTTGCTTGTCTCATGCTTAACAGTATGAATCCTGAGTTGTTCAAGCAATTTGAGGCGAAATGGTCGGATCAGATGATCACTAAGCTGCGTGCATTGTATGAGAACCAAGCTGGCCTTGAGCTAAATGACTTGATTCGAGATGTACATGCATGTCATCATTTGGCTGGAACACCAGTGGGGACTAATTTTCTACACATGAAAAGCTTCTTTGATCGCTTGGACAGGAGGAAATATGCCTATCATGACCCTGTAGCTGTGAGTATAATTCTCAATTCTCTTTCACCGAATTTTGAGGAATTTACTCCAGCCTACAATATGCAAGGCATGAATAAGAGCCTTAACGAACTCTATGCAATGATGGTGGAATTCGAAAAGAGCATCTCCAATCGTAAGGTGAACGAAAACCAAATCCTTGCGATTGGTGGTGGTCAGGGCCATAAAAGGAAAAATCAACCGCTAAGTGCTAAAGGAAATGTTGCTAAAGCTGGTAAAAAATAAACAAGTTGTTGTTTATTCTCCCAAGTTTAAGCAACCTCCTCCAACCAAAAAGGAAAGGGTCGCAAAAGATGATGGGTGTCACCATTGTGGTGTGAAAGGACACTGGAAGAGGAATTTTCCTAAGTATCTCACCGAGATGATAAAGAAAAAGAACGACCTGGCCGAATATTCCGGTATTTCCACTATCGAGTTATTTTCTTTTGCTAAAACAAATACTTGGTTTTATGACATTGGCTATGGAACTCATATTTGTAACTTCTTACATGGGTTTAGAGCAAAGAAGAAACTAAATAATGGATCCTTGTACGTGTACGTAGGCAACGACATACGTGTAGCAGTGGAATCCATTGGAAGTTTTGACGTACATTTATCTTCAGGAATAATTATTGTGCTAGACACTTGTCATTATGTTCCTTCAATAGTTAAGGGAATTGTTTCAGTTTCTGTGTTACGAGATTGTGGTTATGACAATAAATTTAATGTGCATTGTATTAATAGTATTAAAATTAATGTTATATTTGAAATTGATATGTATGAGCGTCTTTCTTATACAAATAACTTTGTTTTTAATGTAAGCACTAAAAGAGCTAAGTCTAACTTAGACTCATCCTACCTATGGAATTTTCGTCTTGAACACAGAGGCAAACACCGAATCGAAAGACTTCAACTTGAAGGACTTTTGAAATCAAGTGATGATTCATTTGATAGGTGTGAGTCTTGTGTATCGGGCAAAATGGCAAGGAAACCCTTCTCGCATGAGAACCAAATGGCAACCGACCTACTAGGAATCGTGCATAGTGGTGTATCCGGTCCCTTTAGGAATATGTCTAGGAAAGGAGCTTAGTACTTCGTAACATTTACGGATGATTTCAGCCGTTATGGTTATGTTTACTTGCTTAAACATAAACATGAGGTGTTTAAAACATTCAAAGTGTTTTAAAAAGAAGTAGTAAACCAACTCGGTAAAACCATCAAGATTCTCCGATCGGATCGTGGTGGTGAAAACTTAAGTCTAGAGTTTAAGGATTATCTCAAAGCACGTAGAATTTTCCAACAGCTTACTCCTCCCTATACTCCACAACCCAATGGTGTATCGGAGATGAGAAATCGAACCTTTCTAGACATGGTACGATCTTTGATGAACCATACGACTTTACCATTATCTTTTTGTGATTACGCCTTAGAGTCTGTTGTACGCATTCTCAACATCGTTCCAACCAAGAAGGTTGATAAGACACCATATGAAATATGGCATGGGCAAGCCCCTAATCTGTCTTACTTAAAGGTTTGGGGATGTGAGGCATTCGTTAAACGCGATTAGCCTGACAAACTCGAGCAAAGATATGTTAAGTGTATCTTCGTAGGATACCCAAAGGAAACGATGGGTTACTACTTCTATACTCCTTCCGAGAATACTGTGAAAATTGCTCGATATGATGAGTTTTTTGAAACACGCCTTATCTCTCAAGGAAACAGTGGGAGGGTTGTAGAACTTGACGAGGTTCAAGAGGAAGAAACATCACCTTCTAATCATACTGGCGATCAACAATTTGGGGTGGATAGAATTGAGCCTCATGATATGCCTCAGTCTGATCTTCAAGTTGCGATTGAGCTTCATTAAATGACTCAGTCTCAAAATCAAATTGCTGATGCTCCAATTCGTAGGTCCGAAAGGACAATACGCGTCCCTCAAAAACTAAACCTAAATGTAGCTTTAGACAAAGCATTAAACAAATACTAACATACTGGTATGTCGATAAAGAGAGTGTCGCGTACGCATAAGTGGTAAAATCCTTACGTTAGGTTTTCATTATTTTGCTTGCTCAATAAGATACACTACTTATATCCGATTTATTATTTACTATGTGATCCTAATTTTCGTTGCATGTAATTGTGTGAAAATTTGACTCGAGGTCTATACCTATAGTGGTATCAGCCATAACATCGTATTTTTATTTTTGATAATGATAAAACATCAAAAATTGTGGGGGGGATTGAGGTTAGGATTAAAATTGCGATTAAAAGTGTTAAACATGCACCTGACTGCGTCACCCAAGGGTGCGGCGCAGCGGACGGACAAAAAAACAATAACGTTTCTTTACTAAAATTTAATTAAACCTTAAACGCAAATTTTGATATTTTATTAAATGTGTGCCATATTTATTTTTCATGAAAGTTATGGTTATTAAGTTAAATGCATAACTTAATAAACGTAATTAGATATTATGATATTGTAAAAAGTAAATTGCATATACTGGCATATAATAATTGTTATTTAATATGTGCGACACTAATGATATTGGATATAAAATTGTTATTTGTGGTTTATTTGATAAATTGTATTGAACACATATTGAATAACTTAAGCAATCCATATTTGACTTATTTGAACGGATGCATGTCGTCCGTTTCCTTTTGAAACGGGAGTTATTCAATATGTGGACAATGACCATAGAGAGACTATTTGCTTTAGGGCTCACCCAATTTTAGTGCGTAGTTTAATTCAAATAATCATATTAATGATTATAGTTAATTGTTTTGAAAGTAATAAAAATGAATATGACTAAAGAATTATTACGAACTTTTAATTAATTTTGGCACTTTTATACGTTCTAAGACGAAGGTTGGGTTTATACCGTAATTTTGTCCTTCGATGGAACGTATTAAATTACAATATACATTAAAAATCAAACATTTAAAAGCGCGGGATTGGTTATTCGTAATTAAATGTACATCCTTAGTGTATAAATTCCCAACTAGGTTCATCTACATAAAGGACGATATCTTGGAAAGTTTGCGGTGGTATTATACCCTTAATGTGGTTAGGTTTTAAGTGATGTTTTGTCGTCCCATACCCTCACTCACTTTCATGGTCGTACCGATTATAGAGCTACCGAAAGGGTTTTATGATGACGATGGTATGTTTAATTATAATATACACTTGGTGTATAGGAATTAGACAATCATAGAAACACGTTTTAAAACTATAAAAATGTTTATATGAAAATCAATAATTATGAGACGAAGTTGTATGCATGCCTCTTCGTACATAAAATTTTGACACCCACAAAATTAAGTCATATTGCTATCCGTATTGCTTAGACAACTTGTACTTGTTCGTCACTCTACGTGAGACGTAGGTGAAGGGTATCCAAAGGTGGATTACCACTCATAGTGAGACAATGGTGGACTATCTAAAGTCTTCAATTGGATGACTTAAATCGGGTTATGCGATGAGACTGTAAATGTCGATAGAAATAAGATGCGACGAAACATGATGATGTCACGATCACCATATTTATGCTTGATCGATTCATGACATTAAGTCCCATAATCTAGTAATTGCATCGGTAAATGCAATTACTGAACGTCACTTACCTTTTTAGTATCATTTAGTTCTTAGCAGATCAACTGATGAAACGGTGAATATGTCATTTGGGTCCTAGTCTTAATGGAAGGTAAACCGTGGGTTTTACAATTTCGTTAAGAAATAATTAATGTCGAAAGTACTAATGAGAACTTTCTTCTGTTTTATAGAAATGTAACAAAAATCCACTTCGAAAGAGATTTTAGATGAAAGCAAAACAACATTAAGAAGAAACTTGCTTTCTGGATCGAACTTTAACGACTGGTTTCGATCACTGAGGATTGTCCTAAGAGTGATGGAAAGGCTTGAAGTCGTTTCAAAATCTATGATCCATAAGCCAGCTGAAAATGTTTCTCAATCTGAACAAGATTTGTATAAGGAAGCTTATTAGAAGCATGATGAAGTTGCTTGTCTCATGCTTAGCACTATGAATCCTGAGCTGGTCAAGCAATTTGAGGCGAAATGGTCGGATCAGATGATCACTAAGCTGCGTGCATTGTATGAGAACCAAGTTGGCCTTGAGCTAAATGACTTGATTCGAGATGTACATGCATGTCATCATGTGGCTGGAACACCAGTGGGGACTAATTTTCTACACATGAAAAGCTTCTTTGATCGCTTGGACAGGAGGAAATATGCCTATCATGACCCTGTAGCTGTGAGTATAATTCTCAATTCTCTTTCACCGAATTTTGAGGAATTTACTCCCGCCTACAATATGCAAGGCATGAATAAGAGCCTTAACGAACTCTATGAAATGATGGTGGAATTCGAAAAGAGCATCTCCAATCGTAAGGTGAACGAAAACCAAATCCTTACGATTGGTGGTGGTCAGGGCCATAAAAGGAAAAATCAACCGCTAAGTGCTAAAGGAAAAGTTGCTAAAGCTGGTAAAAAAAAAAAACAAGTTGTTGTTTATTCTCCCAAGTTTAAGCAACCTCCTCCAACCAAAAAGGAAAGGGTCGCAAAAGATGATGGGTGTCACCATTGTGGTGTGAAAGGACACTGGAAGAGGAATTTTCCTAAGTATCTCACCGAGATGATAAAGAAGAAGAACGAACTGGCCGAATATTCCGGTATTTCCACTATCGAGTTATTTTCTTTTGCTAAAACAAATAATTGGTTTTATGACATTGGCTGTGGAACTCATATTTGTAACTTCTTACATGGGTTTAGAGCAAAAAAGAAACTGAAGAATGGATCCTTGTACGTGTACGTAGGCAACGACATACGTGTAGCAGTGGAATCCATTGGAAGTTTTGACGTACATTTATCTTCAGGAATAATTATTGTGCTAGACACTTGTCATTATGTTCCTTCAATAGTTAGGGGAATTGTTTCAGTTTCTGTATTACGAGATTGTGGTTATGACAATAAATTTAATGTGCATTGTATTAATAGTATTAAAATTAATGTTATATTTGAAATTGATATGTATGAACGTCTTTCTTATACAAATAACCTTGTTTTTAATGTAAGCACTAAAAGAGCTAAGTCTAACTTAGACTCATCCTACCTATGGAATTTTCGTCTTGAACACATAGGCAAACACCGAATCGAAAGACTTCAACTTGAAGGACTTTTGAAATCAAGTGATGATTCATTTGATAGGTGTGAGTCTTGTGTATCGGGAAAAATGGCAAGGAAACCCTTCTCGCATGAGAACCAAATGGCAACCGACCTACTAGGAATCGTGCATAGTGGTGTATCCGTTCCCTTTAGGAATATGTCTAGGAAAGGAGCTTAGTACTTCGTAACATTTACGGATGATTTCAACCGTTATGGTTATGTTTACTTGCTTAAACATAAACATGAGGTGTTTAAAACATTCAAAGTGTTTCAAAAAGAAGTACAAAACCAACTCCGTAAAACCATCAAGATTCTCCGATCGGATCGTGGTGGTGAAAACTTAAGTCTACAGTTTAAGGATTATCTCAAAGCACGTAGAATTTTCCAACAACTTACTCCTCCCTATACTCCACAACACAATGGTGTATCGGAGATGAGAAATCGAACCTTGCTAGACATGGTCTGATCTTTGATGAACCTTACAACTTTACCATTATCTTTTTGGGATTACGCCTTAGAGTCTGCTGTACGCATTCTCAACATGGTTCCAACCAAGAAGGTTGATAAGACACCATATGAAATATGGCATGGGCAAGCCCCTAATCTGTCTTACTTAAAGGTTTGGGGATGTGAGACATTCGTTAAACGCGATTCGCCTGACAAACTTGAGCAAAGATATGTTAATTGTATCTTCGTAGGATACCCAAAGGAAACGATGGGGTACTACTTCTATACTCCTTCCGAGAATACTGTGAAAATTGCTCGATATGATGAGTTTTTTGAAACACGCCTTATCGCTCATGGAAACAGTGGGAGGGTTGTAGAACTTGACGAGGTTCAAGAGGAAGAAACATCACCTTCTAATCACACTGGCGATCAACAATTTGGGGTGGATAGAATTGAGCCTCATGATATGCCTCAGTCTGATCTTCAAGTTGTGATTGAGCTTCATTAAATGACTTAGTCTCAAAATCAAATTGCTGATGCTCCAATTCGTAGGTCCGAAAGGACAATACGCGTCCCTCAAAAACTAAACCTAAATGTAGCTTTAGATAATGAGGATCATGTATCATGGGATCTAAGTGAACCTCGAAACTTGAAAAGTGCATTATCAGGGCCTGACGCTGATAAATGGCTTCAAGCTGCGAATGTGGAGATGCAGTCCACGAAAGACAACGACGTTTGGGATTTGGTGGATCGTCCTCCAAATACCAAAACGGTGGATTGTAAATGGCTCTTTAAGATAACGACCGACATGGACGTCAATTTACAATCTATAAAGCTCGTCTCGTGGAAAAAGGCTTTACTCAAGTCTATGGTATAGACTATGAGGAAACCTTTTACCCAGTGGCAGACATTAGGGTTATTAGAATTCTCTTAGCCATAGCAGCATTCTATGATTATGAGATATGGAAAATGGATATCAAGACAGCCTTACTGAATGGTCATCTAGACGAAGACGTTTATATGAATCAGCCATAAGGTTTTGTTGATCCATTACATTCCAACAAAGTATGCAAGCTAAAAAGGTCCATTTATGGACTTGAGCAAGCATCACGAAGTTGGAATAAAAGATTTGATGAAGAAATCAAAAGGTTTGGTTTTGTTCAGAATTTCGATGAGCCATGTGTGTATCAAAAATTCAGTGGGAGTAATGGTACTATCTTAGTCTTATATGTAGATGGCATATTGTTAATGGGAAACAATATTCCAATGCTTGAAGATGTTAAATCTCATATTGGAAAATGTTTTTCCATGAAAGACTTAGGTGGGGCAGCATTTACATTAGGAATCAAGATCTCGAGAGATCGATCTAAGCGGTTAATTGAGTTGATTCAAAAGGCTTACATTGATAAAATACTAAGAGATTTAGTATGAAAAATTCCAAGCGGGAAAATTTACCAATTTAAGATGGACTTAAACTCAGCATCAAGGACAGTGCTTCTACACCTGATAAGGTGGAGCGTATGCAAAGGATACCTTATGCTTTGGCAATAGGGTCTATTATGTATGCGGTAAGATGCACAAGACCTGATGTGGCTTTTGCGCAAAATATAGTAAGTAGGTTTCAAAAGAATCCAAACGAAAGACACAAGATTGTTGTAAAGAACATATTGAAGTACCTTAGGGATACTAAAGATATGGTTCTGGTGTATGGTGGAAATCCCAAGGCTGAATTAAGAGTTAATGGTTATTGTGATGCCGGATTTCAGACTGACCATGATGACACCAAATCTCAAACTGGATATGTGTTCACCATTAATGGGGGAGCAGTAGTATGGAAGATCAAGAAGCAATCCAATACAGGCATGTCTGCAACAGAATCCGAGTACATAGCAGCTGCACAAGCTGCAATGAAAGTTGTTTGGATCCGGAAATTTATTTATGGACTTGGTTTTGTTCCCACAGCCAAGTCTCCTTTGGATATGTATTGCGAGAACACTGGTGAAATAATCACAACCAATGAACCCGGGGTTCAGAAGGGAGCTAGACACTTTCAGAGGAAATTTCACTATATTCGGGAACAAGTCGAACAAGGGGAAATTCGAGTGCTCAAAGTTCACACAGATGATAACTTAGCGGATCCTTTTACAAAGGCACTAGCAAAGGCGAAGTTAACTCACTTAGATGAGGGGATAGGACTTCGTTTATCTAATAATCAAATGTAAATCCGTGGATTTAGTATTTAGATATATGGATGTAATAAAAGAATTTATTTATGAATGAAATAATATTTGTGAATTTTTTTTTTTCATTTATTATAATATTTGTATCCTATTTTTCATGTTTTATCCTTAAATGATATTGTGGAATATCATTCTAAATATCCGTTGTCAAATTGATCATTTGGGAAAATAATTGAATTAAGACAATATATGAGTGTTTAGTCAACTTGGATCACTAACTCACATGGTATTCATTATGATGCATACTGGATCATCCCACATTAATTATTACTTATAGATCCTAGTCATTAAGTATAATTCATAAGGTTTAGATTATCCTTAGCCTTGAGATACAAGTTGCTACTCATGTACGCGGTGCATTATTTGATCATAGTCAATACTATTCCTGGATAAGGGTAGCAAAAAGGCTATTTTTGGTAATGTAGCGAAATACGATGACTACCATTTGTATTCAAGATAGGATTTGTTCCTTCAGTGAAAACTTAAGTTAGATACTTATTGCGCCACTCATGAATACTTAAGATATTTGTCTGGCCGGACCCAAATAAGTCTAGATGTGTCTCGATTATATTTGGTAATCTTTAAGTGATCGAAATGAGAAACAATAGTTAAAATGAATGCTTTTTATCCATCTATATATTTTAACTAGAGTATTTGTAACAAAGGGATATAAACCAACTATAGGCTCACAATGACTCTGGAGAAACTTCACTTGTGCATTTATGGGAGCATTGATATGTTGCTAGACATTAATCAATGTTATCATGTTTATTCGAACTTATTCAAAACTGGGAGTTGTAGGTATTTGAATAGTGTCGACTAAATATGTGACTGTAAATGTGTGACACTATGGAAGCGCATCAACATGTAGACACGACTACTAGTTTAATAAATTTAGTAAATATTACTTAAACGGTTAAATATAATGTTTATTAAATGGAGGGGTTTATTATGTAAATAAGAAGGTTTCCTTATTGTAATATAACTCAAACTCTAGGATTTGAAAACCTATAAATAAAACACAAACCCTAAACCCTAATAATACAAATTATTGACTATTAGAGAAAAAAAAGGTTTTTGTTTTTTTTACTTTTGTAATAAGAGTTGCTGCTAGACAATTGTTGGATAAAGCATTAAACAAGTATTAGTATTCTGGTCTGTCGATAAAGAGGATGTCGCGTACGCAACAGTGGTAAAATCCTTACGTTAGATTTTTCATTATTTTGCTTGCTCAATAAGGTACACTACTTATATCCGATTTATTATTGACTATGTGATCCTAATTTCCGCTACATGTAATTGTGCACAATTTAAGGTCTATACTAGGCCTGGCAAAACTGACCCATATGATAAAAAAAAGGTTGACTTGGGTGAGTTTTATGGCATGTTGGGTTGATTTGGGTTTTGTTAAACTTGATAATAGGTCAAACGGGTCAGTGAAATTCATTTTCTAATTTATGACCGGGTCAAACGGGTCACTCATAGGGTTAAGAAAAATTCAACTAGTTTCACCATTAATGAATTGTATTAAAATGATGGAGATGAACATATTGTTTTCAGCCAATTGCTCTCGTGTAGCAACGACTCAATGATTCGAAAACGACGTCGTCGAAGGATGAAATCGCCGGCGGTGAATTGGTTGCAGTGGGGGAGAGAGAGTAAGAAAGAAAGAAAAAGGGGTTTCTCAAATGATTTTGTTATCTATGACATGGTTTTCATTCACCTACATTTCAATTTATTATTTTCTTTTATATTTTTATTTAGAATGGATTAAAATAATAATCTAATTCATCAGTGGTAAAATTTAATTGTAGTTAATCTTTTCATAAAAAACTTTCATATTTAATAATAATTTTGATATTAATAATAATCTGATTTGTAAATAATAATTTGATTTTTAAATATTTACAAAATTTTAGGCATTTGATAGTTCTATTTTATTATATATATATATATATATATATATATATATATATATATATATATATATATATATATATATATATATATATATATATAATACTATAAAAAAAGATTAGAAATAAAAAGAATAAGAAGGGTTATGGTGCTGATACGTGTCAGCAAAAAAAAATCTCATTATTATATCATTAAGGGTATAATGGTCATTTTGATACCATAATTAAATAACCAAATTTTCTCATTTTTCATCATCTTCATCATCTCCATTACATCAATTAACCCTAACCCTATGGAGCCACCGCCGCCACCACCGCTGAAGCCACCGCCACCGCCGCCATCGCCTGAAGCCACCGCGGAAAGAAGCACCGCCGCTGAAGACAAACCACCGGTGATGAACGCGATCTGTTTTTTTTTTTTTTTGTCAAATCTGTTTGTTTTTTTCTTCAGATCTGTTTGTTTTTTCTTTTCACAAATGATGATGAACGCGACGGTGGCGGCGGATTGGAACGGATTTGAAAATGAAGGTGACGAAGGTGGTGTGTGGAGGTGACTGTGACTGTGGGGAAGACCGGAAAATGAAGGTGACGAACGGATTTGGTGCTGATGGAGGTGACTGTGGCGGATGGTGGTTTCCGGCGACTGTGGCGGCAGTGAATTCCGGCGACGGTAGCGGCGGTGGATATATCTAATTGTTTTTGTAATTTTGATGCACAAATATATCTAATTTTTATGCACAAATATATCTAATTTTTATGCACAATGTTTTGTAATTTTTTGTATAAAAAAGTTACATAAAATTAATGCACAAGTTATTTTATAAAAACCGATACACAATGTTCGTAATTTTTATATAGAAATTTGTTATGCACATAAAATCGATGCACACGTTATTGATAAAAGTTATGCACAAAGATTCAAAAAATGAGTAATCTAGTAAAATGAAAAAAAAAAAAAAAAACATATTTCTGTTTATTACGAAAAGGGAATGAAAGTTTGAAAATATTATAAAAATCCCACCGCGTTGACTTTTTTAGAATTGACTAAATGTGTGGCTAGGAATGTTTCCTATAATTTTTATTTTAAATATTTTTTACAATAACCCACCCATATATATATATATATATATATATATATATATATATATATATATATATATATATATATATATATATATATATATATATATGGTGAGGTTCAAATAAGATCCTCAATTTGCTATGGATCCAAGGATCCACTTTTGAGCCACACATTTTCCCCTTAATATTTTTTTTTTTTTTTTTTTTTTTTTTTTTTTTTTTTTTTTGCTAGGTTTTACTTAACTTTTTTTTTTCAAAATCACATGTGATTTTTTTGTAAAAAAATTGAAATTGCATATTATTTTCAAAAACCAAAATTTATAAATTTTAAAATCACTCGTGAATTTTTTTTTTTTTTTGGAAAATCACATGTGATTTTCAAAAACCAAAATTTATAAATTTTAAAGTCACACTTGAAATATTTGTTTCTCGAAAATCACATGTGATTTTATAAGCAAAATAGTTTGTAGGTTAAAAATCACATGTGATACCCATAATAGATTTGTAGATTGAAAATCACATCTGATTTTTAAAAGTAAGATTGAAAATCAAATTTGATTTTCGGAAGAAAAAAAAAATAAAAAAATAAAAAGTAAATAAAAAGGTAAAAGAAAAAAGTAAAAAAAAAAAAATTAGAAAAAAAGCAAAAAAAAAAAAAAAAAATATAAGGAAAAATGGGTGGTTAAAAAATGGATGCCTAAATCTCTAGAAAATTAGGGATCCTATTTGAACACCAATATATATATATATATATATATATATATATATATATATATATATATATATATATATATATATATATATATATATATATATATATATATATATATATATATATATATATATATATATATAGAGGTGGGTTCATTTAGGAACTATCAATTATTTAGGAACCATTAGGAACCATTTTTAGGCAAGGTGGCAATTTTGTAATTAAGTCAAATCCCCAAATTGGAAATCAATTAAAACCCACTTTAAAATACTAATTAACTTTAAATTAACATATCTAGAGTATAACTAGGTTTTAGGAAAAAACTAAATACACCATTAAAACAAGCATTTAATTATCTTTCCAACGAGCACCCTCTTGATATACTTTTGACGACTTTTTTTTTTTTTTTTTTTTTAGTGAGTTTCGGTATATACACTAGTGTATATACTAAATATTCACCAGTGTATATACTAATTCACCAAAAACACATCTAAACCATATACACTATACACTAGTGTATACACTATATTCACTAATGTATACGAATCTTTATATTAATTTCCTTTTAATTGTGAATACGCAATATACAAATGGTTCCTAATGGTTCCTAAATAATTGATGGTTCCTAAATGAACCCACCTCTATATATATATATATATATATATATATATATATATAGTGAATGGTTCCTGCGAGAACTCAAAATTCTGCGAGAACTGCGAGAACTCTTTTTAAGCCCTTAGATGATCAGATCAACGGTTATAAATGAAAATGGCAATTTTGTTATTAATTTAAAGGTTGAGTGAACTTTTATAAATTTTATAAGGGTATTATTGTGATTTCACGTTATATCCTTAAAAATCTCCCTCTATCTCTCCCTTTTAACCATAAAATACTTATCCCCTCAAATCATTTACACTTGCAATTGAAAAGGGATAGCGGCGTTAAAATAAAAAAATGGGATAAAGGCAGCGGCGAGAGCGAGACACACAGTTACATACACAGATCAAAATCAAAAATTGAAACGTGATTTTTGTTGGCAGATTACACATCCATTGGTGGTAGAGAATCGTGAGTTGAAGGAAAAGTATGTAATTTCTTTCGTTTTATATCTGTTTAGATCGGTTGCGTACTTGCGGATGCTAATAACGTGACTAATATTATTTTTTTATTCTTGTAGATTGAGAAAGAAAGACGAAGAGATATTAGGTGATTTGCTACAGGATCTAGAAACTCAAAAGAATTGGTGCAAAGAACTAGAAGCTCAGGTAATTTCACTTGCAAAGGAGCAATATACTTTCACATTTTTAAGGATTAACCAATTAGAACTTACATTGAAAATATCTGAAATAGTATCTTACTTTAATTTGTTTTACCAATAACTACTCTGTCTGTATCAAAAGAAATAAACAAAGGTCCATTTAAATGGTGGAAAAATGAAATTATGTTGCTATTTACCATGTTGCTATTTACTTTGCTGCTATTTATAAATTATTTATGTGTCTTAATTTGTTTCATTTTTTGGTGTAAACAGTGTGTGTGTTTGTAAGAAATGACCCGGAGAATCACACAGCGTATAGCGGGATGGATTTTTTACTCCTTTTCTTTCTTTCATTTGTACCTAGTTTTAGGATTTTTATTTTAACTTTTTACGATTACTATGAGTTGTTCATATTTGATCATACTTAGTTCATTGATTTTTTCTCCATCACATCTGAACATCGTCACGTGTTCATATATTATCACAGTTGTTCATATATTATCACAGTTGTTCATTTGTAAACATTAGGGTGCGATCATATGAACACACATAAAAATGAGTTTAGTATTGAAAAGTTAAGGTTCTCTAAATAAAAAATTATTGAAACAACATATACATTAAAGTGAAATTATATTTGTATATTTATCTTTTCCTAGTTGCTATATAAAGAACGATATTAGTAACCATGCGAAAAAATCATTGGCTGAACGTTTTTAATAAAGAAAAACTTTTGTTCATAAATGCACAAGATTTAAAATACTAATTGGCTGAAGGTTTTTAATAAAGAAAAACCTTTGTTCATAAATGCACAAGATTTAAAATACTAAGACAATCGACGAATTACTTTTTTACACAAAAATTTTACTAGAAAATGATAATTACTTTAAAAAAATATGTAGTGAAAAAAAGAAATAAATTAAGATGAGAGAGAAAAGAAAAATAAAAATAAAATACAAATAAGAAGATTACTATTTTACCCTTTTTAATTTCAGAAAAAGGTTTAATATTCAAAAATAAATGAGTGGCTGAGAATGAGTTCTCGCAGTTTTCGCAAAAATCTGAGTTCTCGCATGAACCAGTCCCTATATATATATATATATATATATATATATATATATATATATATATATATATATATATATATATATATATATATATATATATATATATATATATATATATATATATATATATATATATATATGTATATATATATATATATATATATATAGAGAGAGTTGGTTTCATTTAAGAACCATGTAATTATTTAGGAACCATTAGGAACCATTTTTAGGCAAGGTGGCAATTTTGTAATTAAACTCAAGGTGGCAATTTTGTAATTAAGTCAAAATTGAGAGCCAAATTGGAAATCAATTAAAACCCACTTTAAAATACTAATTAACTTTAAATTAACATATCTAGAGTATATCTAGGTTTTAGGAAAAACTAAATACACCATTAAAACAAGCATTTAATTATCTTTCCAACGAGCACCCACTTGATATACTTTTGACGACTTTTTTTTTTTTTTTTTTTTTTTAGTGAGTTTCGGTATATACACTAGTGTATATACTAAATATTCACCAGTGTATATACTAATTCACCAAAAACACATCTAAACCATATACACTATACACTAGTGTATACACTATATTCACTAATGTATACGAATCTTTATATTAATTTCCTTTTAATTGTGAATACGCAATATACAAAAGTGAATATACAATATATATATATACACAAGTGAATATACAATATACACCAGTGAATACGCAATATACACAAGTGAATATACAATATACACCAGTGAATACCATGTATTCAATAGAGAATACATCTTCTACATTAGTGAATATAGTGTATACACTAGTGTATATTGTATAAATACACTAGTGTATAACTATACATTAGTGAATATAGTGTATACACTAGTGTATAAATACACTACTGTAGTGTATAAATACACTAGTGTATAACTATACATTAGTGAATATAGTGTATACACTAGTGTATAGTATATATGGTTCAGATGTGTTTTTTGTGAATTAGTATATACACTGGTGAATATTTAGTATATACACTAGTGTATATACCGAAACTCACTGTAAAAAAAAAAAAAAAAAAAGTCATCAAAAGTATATCAAGTGGGTGCTCGTTGGAAAGATAATTAAATGCTTGTTCTAATGGTGTATTTAGTTTTTCCTAAAACCTAGTTATACTCTAGATATGTTAATTTAAAGTTAATTAGGATTTTAAAGTGGTTTTAATTGATTTCCAATTTGGCTCTCAATTTTGACTTAATTACAAAATTGCCACCTTGAGTTTAATTACAAAATTGCCACCTTGTCTAAAAAATGGTTCCTAATGGTTCCTAAATAATTACATGGTTCTTAAATGAAACCAACTCTATATATATATATATATATATATATATATATATATATATATATATATATATATATATATATATATGTATCTTTAATATAATATAAAAGAGAGGCCTTAAATGCCACATGGCGAAGTAAGGACCCTTAGATGGGTTAACTTATTTGATTTCAACCGTTAGATCAAATTGATGATGTCATCAAACACTATTTTCATTTAGTTGTCCCACATCGCTTCAGGTATGAAACTTTTTCATACTTCTAGCATATATATATCATATGCCTTTAGTTTTTCCTACTTTGTCCCACATCGCTTCATGTATGAAACTCTTTCAGATTTCTAGCTTATATATAGCATATGCCTTTGGATTAAAATATAGTTCGACGGTAATTTTCGGGTCAATCGGGTCAAATCCGAAACCCGACAAACTGGAACTATTCTATCCGAAACCCGACCCTATTTATGAATCGGGTGTTGCCTTAAATGCCACATGGCGAAGCAAAAACCCTTAGATGGGTTAACTTATTTGATTTCAACCGTTAGATCAAATTGATGATGTCATCAAACACTATTTTCATTTTACACCCTTTTACAAAACATAATTACATTATCTCTTTAATTTCAATCTCTACTTAAATAAAAACAAAATTCCAATTTACTTAAAAAAAATTCACTCAATTTGAACTATGATTTACATTATTTTTATTTAAAATCTCCTAATAAAAAATATTAAAACATGTATATAAACGTAAAAGTGTTTATGTTATTATAACTATAAACAACATGTGTATAAACGTAAACGTATATATATGTTATTATACGTATAACATTGTCTTTTTATAATAACCTAAAATTTACATAAACATAAAGTTTACAATTCAATTTTTATTTTTTTCCGCGCTATCGCGGGACAATAATCTAGTATATATATATATAAGAAAGTAACAAAATTTAAAACATAATGTGAACTTAAAAAATTAGAAAATTTATATGAAATATTAGAGGGTTGACCCGACCCAAACCGACCAAACCCGTTTGACACATAACTTGTTTGACCCGAATGATTAAGTGACTCGTATGATTCGCAACCCGTTTTGATCAATCACTCAATCCGACCCGACCCGCCCATTTTTCCCGCCCTAGTCTTAGTAGTTTCAAGCTTGTTGTATTCATCCCTTGGTGAGTCTCGGAGGGTGTTACTGCTTTATCTTTTTTAGCCTGTTTGATAGGACGAAATTGAATCAATAATTCGCTGTTTTGCAATGTATTATTGCAAAAAATATTTGAAAAAGATTATTTTAATGGTGGTATATAGATATGGACAAAGATCATGATTTAAAGGAGATACTCTTTAAAAATTATTTTTGGCACATGGAGTGCTTGTTAAATATATCAAGATGGGCACAATTTGTACTTTTGTTAAAAATATCAAGATTGAATGTCTAGAAAAAAAAAAGAAAACTGGTTTTCTTGATTCGCCCAAGAAGAAACACAAGATATTGTAAAAATATTCTTTATTAATTAAAAATAACTACAATACATTATTGAAAATGACAAAAGTAGACTCGATTTCATAGATAATACAAAACAATAATAATAAAATGTAAAACCGAAGGCCACTTAAGACATACTGAGGTCTGTTTCTCATGATATAATGGTTAAGATACTTGTATTCTTTACTCCAAAGCTGATTGCTTTTGGGAATCTTAGGTGGGCATTGATTTCGGTTGTTTTATCAAAGGGCCTCATAATTATCGAGTTGGATCAATATCTGAAAGTTGAACGGAATCACATAAATCTGAATGTTTTATTACAATATCTCTTTAAATAGTTTTATACCAATAAATGTTTTTTTTGACAACTTTCAATTAGAACCAATTATAGTTGGTATCGATCTACCCATGTTTGGTTAAAAAAATTTAACAGCTTTCAACTAGGGGTGTAATCGATTCGAGTAGAGTCTAGTATTTCCAAGCTCGAGCGCGACTCGATTACTAAAAATCAGGCTCGAAACTCGACTCGAACGTGCTTTAATTTTCAGGCTCGAACTCAACTCGGTTACTAAAACTCGAGCTCGAAACTCGACTCGAGCTCGATTGCTTATACATTTCAAGCTCGGCCTCGATAAATATTTGTTATATAAACTCGACTCGAATCGCTTTATATACATAATACCTTATATAGTATGTATTTAAAAGGGTAAAAATGTAATTTAACACAAGCTCGATAAGGCTCGCGAGCCTCACGAGCTGAGTATTTTTGAGCTCGAACTCAACTTGAAAATTTTAATCAAGTAACTCGAGCTCGACTCGTTTAAATCGAGCCGATTTCGAATAATCTACGAATTGATCTCGAGTAGCTCGCGAGTTTTCTCATCTCGTTTATACCCCTAACAACTGCCTGTATTAGCCCTGTCCTGATTATCGATCCACTCATGTTTGATTATAAAACAATTAACAACTTTCAGTTAGAACTAACTAGCTATAGTTGGTACCGGTCCACTTATGTTTGGTTAAATTTAATTTGACATTGGTGGTAAAAGATAAATTATTGGACAAAAGAAGCTAATTAAAAAACAAATATTTATTTTTGTAATATACATTTTTTTCAAAAATGAAATGGCAATTACAGAGCATGAAAATAGCTCTTAAACTTGTGGTGTTTCGGTTTTCCACCATCGTTACTATACATACAAGTACATCAAAACAAACACATTCATTTAAAAGAATTTACATGTATACTAATATAAAACAAACAAGCAACTAGCATTTTGATTCATTTCTAGATGAAAGAAGAGGGGTGGTTTGGTCCGATGATCCACGCTCATCTGCAAAGGTCAAATCCATGTGTGATATGTCCTTCTTGTTGGTCTGCCCCCACATGACAGTGTAAAATCCTGTACTCACTATCATAGCTCCAATGGCACTGCATATACAAATTCAAAATTCAAGAACAAGCCATTAACAGAATAACCTTATAAAAGTTCAAATAAGTAAGCACGAAACATGTTTGTATATTCAAGGGGGTGTTTTTGGCTACTGAATATAATATTTTGATTATTTTTTTAGTAAGAAAACTTATTATTAAGAAGAATGTAATAAATTGATACGAATTGGGATGGTGAAAAGTTGTGTTTGGTGATTGGATACAAGGCATATGAAGGAACCATGGATCAAGGGTTGTGTTTGGTGACTTGGGAGGTTTGCTTGGATCTAAATTTATCACCGTTGGTTGATTTATAGGTTTAAAACAATCAACATACTATCTTTTATTATTGTTCCGCAGCAAATTCGTATCATAAACATACCTATGACCTATCTATGACTACTTTAATCTACTTAGATAACAAAAAGCATTTAACAAACCCATCAAATAATCAAATGACGAGAATGATTAATCCGTTACCTTCCTAAATAAAGAGAATCACCAAGAAACGCGACACCCATGACCATCGCGATAACTATTGAGAGAGGCGAGAACATGGCCACAAAAACAGGACCTTTCTTTCGCAAGCACCAAATCACAACAGTGCAACGAAAGATAGTAGAATGAAACGCCTTAAGAAAAAAACAAATCAATCTACAAGAACCAAAGTGTTAAAAAAAATATATTAATTTAATTACTCAACTTACCCCAAAAACAATTGCAATCATTCCAATTTTGGATTTCAAAACCCAAGCACTTGAACGTGGTTCTATGAAAGGGGATAGAGCTATACATTGTATCGTCCCAAAAAGACACATGAAAAAGACAATAGTTTGTTGATCCGGATACTCTATATCTGCTTTTGTCTGGATGAGTAGATGAACATATTAGTAGTTGATTAGTTAAAAGTATTTAGGTTTCTTTTTTAATTGTAGGAGAGATCTTACTTGTAAAACATTCCATAGGCAACCACAAAGTACAGCCATAAAAAGAATAAGACCTCCAAATACCCAATTTGATGGTTGTGATGAGTCCAGCTCCTGATTAAGCGATTCCGGAGAAGTGACGGAGTGAAAAATTTCTGGGCCTTGATAAAACGTTAACACCATTGCTCCTGATAAAGCTATTAATGTACCCAATAACTTTGCTCCACTGCTTAAACTTCTTATGTCTATTCTCTCCATCCTAAACACGTATTTTCATCATAAATTTGCAATTATTCATTTAGCTACATTTAAGTATAAAAAATGATATCCTAAAAATGTACACATGAAGAACATAAACTTAAACTATAAACAAATTTTAACTAAATTAATAATAAAGAAAATAATAGTTATTTTTTTCAGTTTTTTGCCATCAAATTGGAAGATGTTAGTGCAAATGAAAACCATTGCATCCTTTTGCAAAATAGACAAATTTAATTGTTTGATGACCTTCATTGGTACTAGCTATCCGTATTTTTTTTAACATGAAAGACGGGAAAGGTAATGATAAAAGTGATTCATGTTCGTATGTGCTACCTGAAAAGAACTGCAACCAAGAATGTTATCCCAGGAGCCAGGTTTCCGATGGCACTTGCCATGGTTGGAGAGCTGTAGTCGACTCCCAGATACGCGAATACCTCATAAAGACAAATCCTACAAAATCCATTAATGTAAAGTTTGTTAACATAGAAGAAAAATATAGGTAAAGGACATTAGTTTTTGAAAAGTTTCATTTAGCATAAATTCATAAATTCGAATATTGAATGGACTGAATCGTTTACCCTAGAAGGCCAAGGATGAAGAATCTGAATAGAATACGAAACGTGAGGGGCGGACGTCCAGTTTTTCTGTAAGAAGTGAAACGTAATCAATATAAATGGTAATTTTGAAACAAAAAACAGAGGGAACAGAGTTTTACAAACCTTAAGATATGAAAGATGAAAAACGGAAAAAGAATTAGTGTCGCGAGAGCGTTATGGTAAACAACGTAAACAATACTCTCCAGACCACCATTCATTGCGGCTTTGACGATGACCAGTAGACATATATCCAAACATGTTACTGTTAGCATAGCAATCAAGGGAAGTACTTCATCCATCTGTGACAATATTTCTATACTTCCTGTCATGTCTTTTTTTGGTTAGGAGAAAAAGAAAAAATAGATAATTAGCAAGTATAGCATCTTTGTACCACTATATATATAACATTTAGTACTATTATAGTAATAAGGAAGCCGACTCGTCACACCAAAATTGAGCATGCTTGTTTCATTTTTTATAGGAATATTCTCTTAAAACCCAAATTTTAATGCTATGTATATTTAAGTTCTAACTTTTCTCCTATACTTTTTTCGTCTAATCTAGTAATATGTTTGAAGTAATAAACTTTGTATCAACAGAATATAGTAAAGTATAATTATATACAAAAGACTAAAATAATTTTAAAAAATTAATTTTTTAGACCCCATTATAAGTTTTGCTTTAGGCTGCTCATTATCTTGAGCGGTCTCTATAAGTAGGGATGATCATAATCCGATCCATTGGATATCCACCCCATCCGATCAATTTATAGTGGATATGGATGAATTAATGGACGAATAATGAATATGAATATAGATATGGATGTTCTAAATTTATATGGATGAAATTAATTTTCTTATCTATTGACAACCCGTTTACTACCCGAAATAATGACATATATTTATATATTCAAAACATATATGAAAATTTTCGAATGAATATTAAACTACAACTACTATTTTAGCTTATAAATTAGTAACTTGTAATATACCGTTGTGTAATGGACTTTTCTATAGTTTATAGTTTAAAGTATAGTTGATGGTTATAACGTATACATCAAAATGAATAGACTTGTATAGTAAAAAATGCTAAATTATATGAAATGAGTTTCATGTATTTCAATTGATTATTATATTGTATTGTCATATGTTACAAACTATACAATTCAATATTAGTTTGATGTTTTTATTTTCTAACGAAATTTTTTATGATATATAACAAATATCCATTTACCCGCTTCGTCAATTGATATAGATATGAATGAATGAAATTTTTTAAAGGAATATGGATATAGATATTGATGAAGAAATAAAAAATGGAAATAGATATAGATATAACTCCAGTAAATCCAAATTCAAACCTATAAGCATACCTAGTCCGGTTAATGGTTAGGGTTATTGTTGTGGTGGAACCGTTACAGAGAAAGTTAGGTGAGATGGAAGATAATATTCTTTAAAAATATTATATTTTATTGAAAAATGTTATTTGTATATTATTCAAGGTTCTAAATAACGCGCCATGGCGGCGAGGCGCGGCGAGAATTTACGAAAACATGCAAGGCGTCTTTGTTAGGCGTGGCGGCAAAAAAAAGTGGTCATAGCGTCCCATGGCGCGCCTTAACGCGAGTTTTTTGTAACGCGTTATGAAAATTTAAAAAAAAAAAAAAAAAAGTTTAAAAATAGTTAAAAATGGCTATAAATCATTTGATTGTAAATTTGTGACTATATCTTAGATTATATATATACTTAAATGTTAAAACAGACTTTTTGATAATTTATTGATATTTATATAACTTAATAATAGTAAATATATATATAAGTATATATAAAATTATAAAATATATTTAATTTTTTTGCCGCCTTGTCACGTTTTGAAAAACGACATGTCTCGCATTTTCTTGCAAAATTTAAGGCTTACTAATACCGCCACGCCACGCCTTACGTTATCTGTAACCTTGATATTATTTGAAGATGGTTGATTAAAGTAGTAATATACGCGTGAATGGAAAGAGAATAATATTTAGGAATGAGTCATTTAAGTGGAATCCATTACTTTAAAAAGTAAATAACTAAAACTGCCCTTTTCTTATTCTTCATTTGTAAGGCATATCTAGTATAATTACATAATTACGCTCAAGATAAAAAGCAAATATAGGTGATATTTGGTACTCTGAATTTGTTTTTATAAGAAGGTAGTACATTAAAAATATCTTAAAAACATGGTATTCTTTAACATATTAGCAAAACCATCGTGAGCTCAAAACCCTAAAAAGTTGATGTTAGGTAATTATATCCTGTATAAATACTTACACACATCAAGTGTAAGAATCAAGCAATTTGATTACTTTCATGATATCGACCATAGATCCTAAACAATAGTTTCTTCTTATCATTTCTTTTGTTGGTAGAACTTATTTGAATAACACAAACAAACTATTTTTATTTCCAACTAGTCCCATTTCAAAAGATGACTATGTCAAGGAAAAAAACATTGATATACAGTTTTCCATCTACTAAAATTGAATTTGATCGTGACATGATTAGGGATGGCAAAACTACCCGAAATCGATGGGGAAAACCGAAACCCGAGACAGTTGGGTTGAGTTCTGAGACGGGTTTGGAGGCGGGTATGGGCACAAAAATATTTCTTTTGCGGGTTCGGGTATGGATATGGGTTTTTTCAAAATACCCGCCAGATAATCCGTATCCGTACCCATACCCGTACCCATACACATATTAAGTCTTTTTTTTTATTTATTTATAAAAAAATACATATTACTAATAATAACTTTTTATATTATATACTCTAATTGAAAAAAAAAGGACATAATATAAAAAAGATATGAATGCGGGTACGGGTTTAGTGATATCCGACTCGAACCCGCCCCATTGCCATCCCTAGACATGATGTTTATCTAATATTGTTAGTGTAATGGTAAACTTAACTCGGTAGATTGTATAGAAACATGTGTTTATCTAAAATGCTAACAATTGTAAAGATTGAATAAAATTAAAAACCACGGTGAACTTGTTAATAAAACGATATTTTTGATATTTTTCTAACATGCTTAATTAAATTATTAAAAATTAACTTTGAAAGTTTTTATAGAAAAAGTTAAAGATATTTGTCAAGAAAATATGAAATTAACTATTTAACATTTAACAAATTAAAATAAGGGATTTGCTAACCATTGTTTCGAAAGCATTAACTCATTATATTAAAATACATTAATTGAACTCAAACCTTCCATCTTTATATAGAATTTTAATAAATTGGCATTATAAAATCATTATTTTTAGAATTTATTGAATATAAATATGGAATGTATGAGTTCATTTAATGCATATTATTTTTAGAATTTATTGAATATAAATATGGAATGTATGAGTTCATTTAATGCATATCTACTATTACTTATAATCTAAGGTTCTCAACCATCTAAGGTGTGAGTTATTCCAAATAGTGAAATGATGTGCATTTGAAACTCATAACTCTTTAGTTCCCTATGTTTTAATTACCATAATAGAGAGTTTTACTATGTCCTAACTCTTTAGTTGCCCCATGTTAAACTCCTAACTCTTTAGTTGCCCCATCTTTTAATATATGTTTTAATTACCATAATGGAGAGTTTTACTATGTCCTAACTCTTTAGTTGCCCCATGACCTATAAATAACGGCTTTGTATTCCTCTTGCAAAATGATCCAGGCGTTGGCAGCTATGCAAATTAGTATTGGCAACATGTCGTTGACCGATGGCCTACAAGACCATGTTTTCACTGTTTTGGCAACAATTGATCGTCTATATACTCAATCGGGTTGGTGCTACAAGAGTTATGGAGAGTGCATCAAAGAGTTAGTTGTAAAGGATGGTTTGTTTTTTTTGTGATCTTTGCAATGACTTTTGCAAGTACCCTATGATAAGGTTGTTGTTTTGAGTTGTTTTATGTAGGGACTATGGTATTAACCTACCCAATTCCTGCCTTTTGTAATGTTTGTTTTCATTGTTGCAGGTATAGGGTCCATGTGCATGTTGTTGATGAGACAAGTGATACAATATTTACCATTTTCAATTTCCTGGTGGAGAAGGTGTTTGATAGTTGTGCCAACAAACTGGTGAATCGAAGAGGCTTTGAGTGGGAGGTCTTGAGAAGATCGGAGCTCCAGAAAAGGTCGGTGGCGGTTAACCGGCGAGAACGGTTCCACACATATTCACTGATTTGATTTTTTTTTATATGAATATTCACTGATTTGATATTGGAAAAAGAAAAATAAAAATGAGTAAATAAATGTGTTATTGTTGGAAGCTAAGTTTTATACATTCGAGGGAAACATAAAGTAGCAAATAATAGGCACAAACCATGTGTTTTAATTTTAAAAAGTAGGAGGTCAGCGGCGGTTAAAGACACAGAACTCCCGATTCTGATCATTGTTCGTGACAAATCTCTTTAGAAATTGTCACCGGGCAACGCGCGGCAATACGCCTAGTTATTCAATAATAGTAAGATTAACCATTGCTCCGGGGGCGATTATTAGCAAATCCCTTAAAATAATATACTTTTTTAATTTCTTAAAATATTAATATATATATTCGTTATGAATAATGAACCAGACACCTACATGCTCGCAACAGCTAGTCTGTCCGCTTAAAAGAAGAAAAAAATATTTTTAGCTATTTTTATCGGACTTTAAATTTTTATGTTTTCGTTTTAGGCTACACTATTGAAAAAAGTAAGTTATTACTTATTTCGATTTATCATTAACTAGCTTGCCCGCTTAAAAAAATTTAACTTTTACTTTCGAGCTATATTTTTATTGGACTTTAATGTTTTATATTTACTTTTTGGGCTATGCTCTAAAATAATATGACTTCTTATTTCGATTTATGATTAATTTTAACAATAGCCCTCCACTAATACAACTTTATTTATTTTATAAACTTTTAGTTTTTATATTACAAACATTAATATGATATAGAGCATAGTTATTTTTTAGTTTTTTATTTTGTAGATCATTATAAACTATATATTTTTTTATTTGCTATTTTTATTTTCAAACGATTTTTATGATACGATCACAGCTTATATTTTCTTTCTCTTAACTATTTATATATTATGACCAAACTTTTTTTTCCACTTCAATGCGTGGGACTTTGTTTCTCGTTAAAGATAAAAGATATTTGTCTGAAAAAAATAATTGATTTCTTTATTGACCATGGAAGGTGAGGGAGGACATCACCATTAAAACCTATCTATAAACAAAACAAACTAATACAAGGCAAAGAACTTACTACAAATCACTATCCTACACAAGACTTATGGACAAAAAAGGACAAATTTGCAAGCAACTAAGTTACCAATTCCGTCACACAACATACCAACATAAGTGATCTAAGCAAGTCCAATCCCCACGTTATTATGTATACTCAATCACGACGCAAAGAGAATGCTTCTCTTGCTAATATTCTTCTTTCGTAATCTTTTTCTATGGACTTTAGCTTATACTTTATGAATAGATAGCTTATGATTTTTAAACTTATAAATTTTTATTAAAAGTTTGACTAAATCAACAAAAAACTGTAAATATGAATTTTATTTTGTGGTTAAAGTAATGATGTTTGTGTGACACTATTTATCACACAAGATGATATGTTTAACAACTCTACTCTTTTTTTTATTCCTACATACATCTCAGATTTGTCTTGTCATCCAAATAAACTAAATGCAATATCTATTAATCAGGTAATTACACTACAACGAAAAGGCTTGTTTTTCACATTAATCTTTTCATAGTTTAAACAAATATCATAAAATATGATAATTTGTTCACCCTTAAAGATATATGTATAATCTTCACATTACAAGTGCGAAAAAATTAAGAAATTATAACAGATTTCGTATTTATTTTTTCAAAAGCAAATGTTTATACTTGTAAACGTGAATAAATATAAATTTTCTTTTTTTCCAAAAAGTTCCGGTTTTATTAATGTTCAAAATCAACATATACATAGTATCTCTTGTCATCATTGGACAATACCTATACATCTCAATTCTCATAAACCTAAAAGAGAAGTACACCATTTATTCTATACTCTCCTGCTTTTATCACCATCAATTTCAACTTGACTTGATTAACCTTCCACATTCGGTTCCTTGTTATTAAAAATCGTATTGTTCCTTTCTATCCAGATAGTTGCTGAAAGGGCAATTAGATATTCTGCCATGTACCATTGCAATTATCCATCTGACATGATACTTTGATTCTATTCCATACTTACAGCCTATCCTTGATAACTAACCAAAATAAAAGTGTGTTTGGGAATACACCGGAAAACCTCACTAAAGTTGATAGCTATACCATTCCAGAGCTCACATTCTCCTTCATATCCAAATCACCTTCATACAGAGGCCCTAATGATAGATCTCAGCTCCATTAGGTAATTAATTCCACATCCAACATTCTTGAACAATCTCTCTAAATCTTTAATAACAGAGCGAGCTTGGAATCTTAAATACTGCCATCCACTACACCTTCGTAGAAGCTAAAACAACAGCTATCAATTGCAACTTAATTATCCAATGCACCATTTTATAATGAAATCCATAATGATTTAGACATTCCTGAATAAAACTCCACTTAATTAATTGTATCACAAGCTTTCTGCAGGTCTATCTTCAAATGCACTCCATTCTTTCTACTATACCCTCTCATCAACTCCTGTGTAAGCATGATGTTTCAGGTACGATCTACACTCTGATTTATATTTACCAGATCCCCCACTACATTCTTTATCCTATTACTCAGGATCTTGCTTATACACCTATAGACTACATTGTAGCATGGAGTTGGTCTATAGTCTGAAACCTTTAATGGAGTGTTCATTTTTAACAGCTTTACATTCCTCACTACCAACTATATTCCATGATCCCTTAAAGAACTTTGAAGTATAGCCATCTGGACCGCGAGCCTTATCATCTCCAATATTAAACATGGCTTCTTTAATCTACTTATCAGCCTGATATCTTGTTATTTTATTCACAAATAAGCTTTCTGGATCATCAATAATGTGCACCTCCCTAGCAGCTCCTAGAAAACATCATCACCCTCTACTTGCACCCCCTGCTCATTACATATTTTGAGAATTCTACTTTTATGCTTTCTTCCTTTTATTAAATTGTGAAAGAATGCACTATACTTATTTCCTTCTTGTAACCACTCGATTTTAGCTTTTTGCGATAGAAGGGACTCTTCATAGCCATTGCTTCCTAGTACTCTTTCAAAGCAACCACTACTTTGTTCCTTAATTCAACATCAAATGGATAAACATCTACCATTTGTTGTGCATTGCTCAATTCTACCTTCAATTTCTTGACCCTTTCATACAAATCCCCATTTTTCCAACTCAACAAGTAATATATGTGTGTTTTCTTATATAGTTCTCTCTCTACAATATTCTCTCTAAAATCTCCATAGCTCCTCTATATAAATAAAATATAGATCTGCACAACTCCCCCCTCCCCCTACGTTCTTACAGGTCTTATATAGATCTGCACAACTCCCCCTCCCCCTTGGTATCAGAGCCACTCATGCTCCTACCATACCGTCACTCATGTACTTTCTTTAATTACGTTCTTGGTTAGTATGCTCTGTGATTGCAGCCTAGTGTCTGATCTTTCACACCAGAAACCCAGAAATTAACTTAAAGCTTTGAAGTATATAACCTTAAGAATTGAGTCCTTTATTTTCTATCCTCTATCAGGGCCGTTGTAGGATTTGTAAGTCGACAAAGGAAGTCGCAGTTGTTTCTTCCTGGATAGTATAAAATTAGAAAATAAAGCCTATAATTCTTAAAATCATGAGTAACAACGATCCCTTTACCCGTTCACCTTCCTCTAGCTTCCGTCAATCCTTTGCATCTAGAATAGATCAACTATACGAAATTTCTTATGTTCCAGATGATTCCAGAATACCCATAAGTGAAATGCCATTTGAAGTATATAACCTTAAGAATTGAGTCCTTTATTTTCTATCCTCTATCAGGGCCGTTGTAGGATTTGTAAGTCGACAAAGGAAGTCGTAGTTGTTTCCTCCGGGAGAGTATAGAATTAGAAAATAAAGCCTAAAAATTCTTAAAATCATGAGCAACAACAATCCCCTTACCCGTTCACCTTCCTCTAGCTTCCGTCAATCCTCTGTATCTAGAATAGATCAACTATAAGAAATTTCTTATGTTCCAGATGATTTCAGAATACCCATAAGTTAAATTCCATTGGTAAAACCTTACCAAGTTTTCACAAAACCAACCACTTCAATCACAAAAAGAGTCAAACAGTTGATGGGTTCAACACCAAACAGACAAATTAAAGAATTCGTCCAAACCGCCAAATTTGACTCCCATCAATTACCAGCTTCCCAGGTTGAACACTTGGTACCTTTATCATTACCGTCTGATCTCCCTCGCCATTGTTTAGCACAAGGATATACTCATATCCATTTTGGTGCTATAAGGTTAGCATTAACCTTTCATGGGTGAAAAGGACTTCCTGCATTCTCTCGTATAGATTTACTCGATACAAGATTTGTAGAATACCAACACGCTTGTATTAGTACTATACAAACCACTTTGAAAGCAGGAACAATCTTTGTCACATTTTACCCCAACTTTAACATGCCCCTAAATGATCCATCATTACTCACAACCCTCAAAGCTCAGATACATATTGGTGGTACACCCCAAGTGAATACGTTCCAAGCTACATTTCATTACAAAATGGCCTACCGAGTCCAAAATCACTCGCTAGACATTTTGGTCCCTGGACAGGATAATGCAGAAGATGCTTTGCTGATAAATGTTGACTCTAATGCAACACCAACCTGTACATATGTCCCAAGGCAGCTATCTCGAGATGAATTGGTTAAATTGCTAACAGATAAATGGATAACCAATTATGAACAAATTCATCAAGCTCCGGTACGATCAACATCAGCCCCTGAATTTGTCAGATACGAGAATGGTATAGTCGAGATTAAGTTCTCATCCTCACAACCAAAGACATCTAATGTCTTTCCTACAGGCATTCATATGATTACACCAGCACCAACCACAACTCAAGAGCCTCCTCAACAAGTTAAGCACATATGGTGGGATGCATGTAATTGTGAAAGTTGCCTAGATGATGCCGCAAAGATCGATGATGAAGAAGATCTTCCTAAGAAAAGAAAGTCCTCCCAACAAAAACTTAAAAGACGATATGAGAAAGGCGATCCAGCAGTCGGACTTCTAGGAGAACCTTCTGGAAAATTTGACTATTATGTCTTGTACCCAAGAGAAAAGTCAAGCCAACCACCACCATCACGTAAATCCCCACCAACCAGTCCATCAACACCATCACCTAAACTTTCACCATACAACCAAAATGCCTTATCCATCCTCCCTCAAAACTTGCAACCAGAAAAGAAAGAAGTAGATGCATCACCGATATTTCCAATAACCAAAGACCCTTCATGTTCCTATTCACAAGAATATGAACATGAGTTTCCAGCCCTTACTTCCTTCGAGCATCTTGATAGTCGAACTAAACATGATTGGAAGATAAAAAAAAAACCCAACAACTATTGGCCCAACAGGACACCCAAACACAATCAGTCCCGCTGAAGCTACTTTGAATTGGCAAAGTGAGAACGCCGTTGCTCAAAATAAAGTTCTTGTGAAAATTCTCTCCCAACAAAGCATGATCACAAATACCCAAGAGAAACTTTCAACAAGAGTAAGATGTCTTGGGAGCATCATCATCAAGCTTCGCTTCAAAATCCAAGAGCTTCATCAAGAGATCATCCATATTATTCAGACACACCTACAACCCAACCTTCCTCCTCCATCTCCCAAAAAGAAGCTGAAATGAAGAGCTTAAAGAATCAACTTCAAGATCTAGAGCGGAAACATTAAAAAAAAGAGTCAACCCTCTTATTGATGATCCGTGGAGGTTACCGAAAACACCTTTTGTAGGAGTTTCATTTGATCCACAACCATTATCTCGGTCACACACCCATACAACCTCTCCATCAATAAATAATGGGGCGGCAGAACAAAGAAGGCTTAAGCCATCTACCAAGAGAGAGCCAACCTCTTCCCAAGTGTCACAATCCACCGATAAAATGGTCACCTAAAAAAAAACCCTGGTGTCCTTCCAATCCAAAAAGTGAACCATGTCTCAATGTTCCTAAACTTACTCACCCAAACAAAACCCCTCAAAACCCCCGATTTATTGCTCCAGTCATCAAGCCTCGACAAGAAAAAATAATATCGGAAACTTACACTAAAAAATATTATTTGTTCACATTTTTTTTCACATTTTCTAAGAGTGTAAAATCTTTTGTAATTTGTTCTACCTAAAATGTCTATAAATCCTTACTTATTAAAAGTGTGAAAAAAATTTAAGTAATGATAACAATTTTCGCATTTATATAGTGGATATAAATGTTAACACTTAAAATGTTTCAAATATAAAACTTCTTTAATTAAAGTGTGAAGTCATTTTCTATAC
>CAJVGC010000001.1:58937100-58973604 GCA_910822075.1 Senecio squalidus | reverse complement strand
AACAACATAGTTAGCACCTTTCTTTGACACCTGTCTAAAAGGGATTACATACATCGGTATGTATGATTCCTAAAAGACCAATTGCCCTTTTCGTCTCATACGGAAAAGGTTTCCTTGTCATTTTGCCCGACACACACAAGATTCGCATTTATCAAATAAAATATCATTTGACTTTAGAAGCTGTGAAGCCTTTTAATGCAATACTTGTATATGTGCGCAATACAACAATGTCATAGATAGGTTGAGTCCAAGTTGGACTTAACGCATTTAGTGCTAATAATAAATATAGAATTATAATTTAAAAGAAGAATGAGCATGCAAATCTATTTCATATATGTCATTAATATCAATCATATTAATATAATAACATTATGTTCGAAACAGAAATACCATATTCATTATTCTGTAAAACATAAACTGAAACATTCCCCCTAACATAAGAAAGTGCATAATACCAATTTTCTAATACAATTATTATGCCCTAGGGTAAATGTAAGTGTTAACTTCTAATGGCTTTCATAACTACACGTTTGACATAGCCTACGTATAGTTATAGAGATCCATTCTTCAGTTTCTTCTTTGCTCTAAATCCTTGTAAGGAATCACAAATATGAGTACCACAACCAATGTCAGATACTCAGGTATTTGGTTTTAGAGAAAAAACATAATTCTATAAGTGAAGATACCCGAAGATCCGGTGTTGCCGACTCTCTTCTTATCTTACACCTCGGCTAGAGTAGGACAATTCCTCTTTCAATGCCTAATCACTTAACAGTGATTTCAACAATCATCCTTCGTAGGATGTTCTCTTTTCGCTAGAGGGGTTAGCTTAAGCTTGTGAATATAAACAATTGCTTGTTTATTCGTTCCATCTTGTTTAGCTTTGCCCTTAGCTTGCGGTTGTCTTTTCTTATCTGAATCATACCACCACTGACCGCTAGGATCTGGTGGGTAACCGATTAGGAAGGAATTTCTCAAACTCTACGAGCATCATATGAAGTTCTTGAGAATTTTGGCCATACCATGCATATTGTTGTTAGGTGTAAATTCACCAATACCTTGTGAAAGGCAAATTAGAACAACAATAGTTTTATGATAGGGTAATTCATCCTTTCCAAATGATTAACTTAGCTTGTTATGTTGACAACGTGAGTCCATACTGACGTTCCAGCAACATGTTTTCACTAATGTAATTCTTGAATCAAGTCGTTCAATTCAAGACCGACTTGTTTCTCATACATAATGTGAAGCTTAACAATCATTATATCCGGCTACTTATCGCTGCTTGATAGGTTGCCCGAGTTATCTCATCATAAGCATTCGGCTCAAGAGATATCGGTTTATTAATGACTGGTAATTACTTCATCGCTCATGGAACGATTCTCAGCTGATGAAACCAATCATTAAAACTTGGTTCAGTAAGTATTCATCTTTGAACATTGTTTTGATTTCTGACATAATCCCGCTTAAATCGGGATTTTGTGCCATTTCTACAAAACAGAAGAAAGTTCTCATTAGTACTATCGACATAAGATTTCTTAACAAAACGTAAAAACCCATGGTTTAGTTTTTGTTAAGACTACGACCCAATTGACATATTACCGTTCCATCAGTTGATCTGCTAGGAACTAAATAATACTCAAAAGGTAAGTGACGATCCGTAATTGCATTTACCGGTGCAACTCCTAGAAAATGGGAATTAATGTCATAATTCGATCCGAGCATCAAAATGGTGATCGTGACATTAATCATGTTTCGTCGCATCTTATCGCTATCGGCGTTTACAGTCTCACTACATAACCCGATTTAAGTCGTCCGACTGAAGACTGCAGATAGTCCACCGCAGTCTCACTATGAGTGGTAATCCGCCTTGGATACACTTCACCTACATCTCACGTAGAGTGACGAGCAAGTACAAGTTGTCTAGGAAATACGGATAGCAATTGACTTAAATTCCATGGGTGTTAAAAATCTACGTACGCAATTGTCATGCAACAATTTCGTAACGTAATTTTATTAAAAACAAAATGTTTTTATTTTACTGGTTATTAAACGTGCTTCTATGATTACCTAATTTATACAACTAATCGTAACATGGTCATCATTAAAACCCTTTCGGTAGCTCTACGAGAGTGCGACCAGGAAAGCATGTGAGGTGTAGCGAATGGTTCAACATTTCTTAATAGCATTGCCTCATTTGGAGTGTACCCCACTCCGCATAACTTTCCTAGGCATCGTCCTCTATTATAGGTGAGCCTAGTTGGGTAATAATACACTGAGCATGTACAATCTAGTTATAAATTACCAATCACACGCTTATTAAATCGATGGTTTTTAAGATATTTTGTAAATTTATACGTTCCGTCGCTGGACCAAATTACGGTATATAAACTCAACCAAATGCGTTGTATAACGTATAAAAGTGCCAAAATAGATTAATAACTCGTCATAATAATTCTTTAGTCTTATTATTAAATTTTGTTTCTTTCAAAAGACATTTGACAAACAATATTTTTATAATAAACAATTTAGAATTATTCTACGCAACTAATTGGGTCATGCCTAAAAAATCTCTATGGTCATTGTTTACATATTGAATCACTCTCGTTTCAAAGGAAACGAACCACATACATCCGTCCAAATAAACAAGTTTGGATTGCGTAAGCTATCAATATGTAAACAATTCGTATGTCAAATAAACCACACATAACTTTTTATCATACAAATCTTTTTGTGTTGCACATATTCAATTAACAATTAATAATATGTCACTAATTCAATTTACTTTTTAACAATACCAATATATCTAATTATGCTTACAAAGTTATGCATGTAACTATATAAACATAATTTTGCATAAAAGTAAATAAGGTAATTAAACATCAAATTGCAAGGTAGACAGATTTCAAATTAACTTTTAATTTTGTAAAATCATACAATAAACCAACCCTAGATCCCCTCAATTTTGATGTTTTAGATCCAAAATAATATTTACCTATGTTTTGGCTGATATCACTATGGGTATACAACTAGAGTCATATTGTCAAACAATACATGGCAGCGGAAATTAGGATCACATAGTAAATAATAAATCGGATAAAGAATTACCTTGAATTAGAAGCAAGCTAAAGTCGTAGATCTAAGTATAAGATCTAATCTACGGTTATGTACGCGACACCTTCTTTTAGCGACATACTAGTATGCTAGTACACGTTTAATTGTTTTGTACAACAATTGTCTTAGCAGCAACTCTTTATTACAAAAACCAAAATAAAAACAAAAACCCTTTTCTTTTTAAAAAACCGATCGGCTAAGGTTTCTTTTAAACCTTAGTCGACATTTGTATTATTGCAATCATTAGGTTTAGGGTTTATCTTCTATTTATAGGTTTTCAAATCTAAGAGTTTGAGTTATATTACAATAAGGAAACCTCCTTATTTACATAATAAACCGTCTATTTAATAAATATTTACACTTAACCATTAAGCAATATTTAATAAATAAATTAAACTAATAGTCGTGTCTAAATGTCGATGTGTGCGCTCCCGTAGTCTCACACATTTACGGACACACATTTGTTAAAACTATTCAAATACCAATAGTTTATTGTGAGAATATTAGGTAAACATCATGTTTTAATAAATTTCATAAGTATAATATAAAACCAAAGATGTAGGGTAATATGATTGATATTAAATAAACATCACGTTGAGATAAAATTTATATAAAATATAGTCAAACAAAAAGTGTAGGGTAATATGATTGATATGATGTACAAGAAAATAAATATTTTTACAAAACTTCTTATCAAATTTGAGGATTTATACTTCATTAAAGACAGTATTAGATAAACATCATGTCACATCCCAATAAAATTTATATAAGAACATACATAAAATCAACCGTGTATTCATATTAGTAAGAAATTATATATTAGAAGCTATATAGAGAAAACCCACACTAACCAATTTGTTGTTTAGTAGTGCGTAACAGTAAGATAAGTGGTTATAAACAGGGCAAGAAGAAAAAGAAGTTAAAGATAGATTCAAACAACGAATTGTGATTATTAGAATTAACAATGACGGTCTAAATGTTGAAGAAAAATAGGACCTTCGGACGTTGTTTTGTGCAAGTGTTTATGGTATTGAACTTTTGGTTTATGTTCTCACACGGTTGTTAATTTCACTTGGCTCGTACGATATTAAATTTTCTCTAGTGGTTTGTGAGATTTTATTCAGTTTTGGAACAGAGTTTATTCCGGAGTATGCTTTGTTTTCGGCATGCATTTCCTGTAGACCTCCTGTAGAAAGCCAATTTTCCTTGTTGGTTTAATTTTGTTTTCTATGCATCGTCTGACTTGTTTCATGTTAATACCTATACTTGTACTTATTTAATTAACAATTAATGTTTAAAATACCTTTTGGCTCATCCTTTTTAACTTAATAATAAATAGAGTAAATTACATAGATCGTCCCAAAGGTTTATATGGAATTATGGATTTCGTCCCTAAGTTTGAAAAGTTGCATGGATTAACCCATTGTTTAAACTAATTACTCATTTCGTCCCTAATTTGGACGTCCGTTAATTTCCACCGTTAGCCTTCCCTCACGTGTTAAACACGTGAGGGGTATTTTAGTCATTTTGCACTCTTCTTTTTCATTTTAACAAAACCCCAAAAGTCAGATTCATAATCCCAAAATTCAAAATCAGATCCAAACAAGAATTCCCACAGAGCTCACAAGCAACGGGTAACACATTGCAGTGTATTCATGGTTGATTCCGAAAGAAGAAATGGAAGCAACCACAAGTGCAGCAGATGATGACTCGGCATAAGAACCAAAAAGATCAGATCCCATTCCCGCAATGTCTCCAACATTATCACCAACGTTGTCAGCAATAACAACAGGGTTTCTAGGATCATCTTCAGGAATGTTACGTTCAACTTTGCCGACAAGGTCAGCACCGACATCAGCAGCTTTAGTGTCGAAACCACCACCATTTATTATCATCACCAACCACCATTGCTGCTCCGATTCCGACCACCACAACCTCCGCGATTCCGACCACCACAGCCGCTGCAATTCCAGTCGCCGGAGCATTAAGCCGTCGAACATCAATTTCGACTCTCCACACACTCCACCTAACCGGTTACCCCCTTCTTATTCACCTCATTTCGCGCTAATTACGGATTTCGAATTAGGTTAACGATTTTAGGAGAAAGAAATGTCTGATTGTTGTTTAAGAGACAACAGTTATGGGACGATTTTAGATGAAACCTCCCTGTTAACGATTTTGAAAGGAGAAAGAAATGTCTGGTTGTTTTTTATTTTAGAGAAATTAGGTTAAAATATTAGGGATACTGCAAAATGACTAAAATACCCCTCACGTGTTTAACACGTGAGGGAATGCTAACGGTGGAAATTAACGGACGTCCAAATTAGGGACGAAATGAGTAATTAGTTTAAACAATGGGACGATCCATGCAACTTTTCAAACTTAGGGACGAAATCCATAATTCCATATAAACCTTAGGGACGATCTATGTAATCTAATATATATTTAAAGACTTTTTGGCCCACCCATATTATTAGTAGTCAGTAAGCGAGACTAAGAGCACACGCAGTCATAACACCGAAATACTCGGTAATATGGTCACGTCAACTAAACTCAACAGATAACACAACACCGGAATCTAGACGCACTTATTTATATTTAAATTTTTAAATATTAGATAAAAAATGAAAAATACCCATAATGCGCGTTACCCGGATAACACTGACGTCCATAACACCACTAAAACACGGTTGCCCAACCATGACTCAAGCCATGGAGGTAGAGATGGGCAAGGACCGTTTTAAACCGGTTTTTAGTTCAGTTCAAAACAGTTCAGTTTTTCTTCCTAAAATAAAAACCGGTGTTTCTTAGGACTGGGCCGGTCTCAGTCCAGTTTTTCCTCATTTTTTCAGTCTTTATAGGACCACAGTCCAATTTCAGTCCAGTCCAGGTCACACTAGTCTTTTTTTCCCGATTTCTTTTGTTTTTGTTAAAAAATAAAAACAAATAAATAAGTTGCATTTGGATTTTGTAATGTTATTGACGGAGACATAGCTACCTGAATTACTAATTTTTTAAATATGTATTTATTTATTGTAGTTATGAACTCGTTTGGAGAGTATTCTAGCTCCGAACATGGTAATTAGATTACTCTTAGTTAAAACTTGATAGAGTTTTACGTGCGACATATATTATTTTCTATATTTAATTTATTAAATGCGAATTTAAGTGATTCTTAGTGTCGATCAAGGTCACAACTATTTAATAATAATATTTATATTAATATTAATAATAAAGGTGATAATAACAATTATAGAAAAGCAAAGAAATAATAAATATAACATAATAGAAAGAAAAAATAAAAATTCAAGGACGATTTTGTTTTTATTCAAATTATTTAAAGGTTTAGATGGTTTTTGATCGATTTCGGGTTGTTTTTATAACCGATTTAACTTTTAAACCAGTTTCGAACTATGACCGGTTTCAGTCTGGACTGAATCAGTCCAGTTTTTAACCAGTCTTTCAATTGAAAGTAGGACTGATTCAGGACTGGTAGGCCAGTGTAAGACTAGTGCTGGTCCTAATCAGTCCAGTCTTTTTCGGAACCAGTCATAAACCGGTTTCAATTTTGGACTATTTTGCCCATCTTTACTTGGAGGTTTAACACACGTACATAATACCACCGATGCATGTACTCTAACAATATATGACTATCTAATATATTTCATCAATAAATTTTTGACTGTTCGATCAAAAATATGACAAGTGGATTTTCTTTCTTAATCTTATGAATAAAATACTACTAAATATTAAATACATTATATTTTGTTGGGTAATATGATTGATATGACGTTAAAATATTTATACTTTTACATTATTAGAAAGCTAAATGATTATGATGCAAGTTGATATAAAAATTAATAATAGACTTTTGGCACATGTCGAATGTTTTTTTATTCTTAATGCTCTAAATTAAATTAATGCCCCTAACAGCATGGAAGGAGCCATATATAAAATAGGGGGCGGCATAAGGGTGTGTTGTTGTCGGTGGTTGGGCAAGATACTCGACCATTTATCTGTTAGCATGAAGACCAGGTGTCGATAGTTTCTCAGCCTTTTTTTAAGGTCGGTAATTTTAGACTCGATTTGAAACATTATCGAACTGAACACAAAATATGACGACACGAACATGAACCGGGTCGTAGTGGATTGACACGACATTGACTTGAAACTTTTTGAATCGGAATAGCATCAACCCGTTTGACACGACCTTTATACATTTGATCCTGTTTATAAATCATAATATTTAAAAAATATTTATATAAATAACTAAAACTAAAAATATCTAAAATGAAAAGAAAATATAGCAAAAACAAAAGCACAAGTAAAAGTGAAAGTGAAAATCTTAAAACTTCTCTCCAAAACTTTTTTAGTTCCCACTAAAACTAAATTTGAAAAATAACAAATGTGACAAATACTTTAATTAATAAAATTAGAGTAATTGCGTTTTTAATTCCTCATTACTAACTGATTATCTGATTTCGTTATTAAACTGTTTTTTAATCATTCTTTTGTTCCAAACTTGTTAATTTTATTTTTTTCATCTCTCCGTCTAATTTTCGTTAGTTTTCTCCGTTAGATACCCACATATGTCAAACATGTGAGGACAATTTAGTCTTTTTCACTTTTCTATAATTTATTTAATCATTGAATTTAATACCATTATTTCATCCCACCTCCTTCTTATCCAAATCCACCTAGTACCTTCTTTCCCAAACCAAACCCTAAAATAAACAAAATCAATTCTAAAAAGATCCAAATGAAAATCAAATTAAATCTCTTCTCCGTATCTCTCTTTTCAAAACAAAATCAATACTAATTCCAATTACTAAACTTACTCGAAACTCAGATTATATAACCGATAATGATGAAATAGATCTTGGATTTGGCGGCTGTGGTGGTGTAACAAGGTGGGGGAAACAATGGTTGGGCGGCAACGATGGTGCAGAGGGTGATGGGACACGACGACGATGGTGGTACAAAGGGTGGTGGGCAGCAACGATTGTTGGAGAATAAAATGATTCATGACTGAAGCTTCCAAAGAATTTTATCAAAGTGTATTGTGTTGATAATTTAGTTCGGGTGAACATTGTTCATCACCCGAACTAAATCTTAGTTAGAACTTTAATGAAGACTTTAGGTCGGGTGAATTAACTCTTCACCAGAGTAAAGTTCAAGTTAAACCGAACTAAAGTTAAATGAAGTTTTATTTATTATTTCACCCGAAGTGTTTTTAAATAAACATAAGGGTTGGTGTAATGTAATAAATAGATATTTTAGTCTATAGATAGTGGTGAGAGACACGAGTCCCAATTATAACTCCCCTTTTAAGCACCAACCCTTATGTTTATTTAAAAACACCAGTCATCCATATCTGGGTCATGGAGAGTGATTACCGCTACTGTGACATGAATAGCTCGGAAATTCTACCGTTTTTACAGATTGATCAAATCTAATAGTACACAACCACGAATCCCAAGTATAAAGGTGTATATATAGTAGTTTTAGTGAGGGGTGGTTTTGGTTCACCGGTTTGGTTCTTCGGTGAGTTATTATCGGACAAATTGTTAGGTAGTGGATCATACTTGCATGAGACGATTTGACGAGCTTCTTTAGGTCCCTTGAAGTGTCTTGAACAATGCTAGTTGTAGAGGAATTTGGATCATCCGACCAAACCACACCTGATGGTATAAAAGAGACAAGACCACAAATTTAAGAGCTATTTTCATGTTTTTAAGTTGTAATTTCTTGTTAAAAGAAATATAATTAAAAGTTTAAAAATGTGAATCAAACATGAGTCCAATAATTTATATTTTACTATCGGTTTAGTATACTTCAATCAAACCCAAGTGGTCTTCATCGATAACAACTATAATCGGCTCAAATTGAAAGTTGTTAAAAAAATATATATCTGTTCATCTATTTTTTAAATTCTCTTCTCGTAATAAAATTAATAACTACACATTCTAGGCCCGTGTGGTACAACCTACGAACAACAATGAGCACCCAAGATTTGCAAAGACAATCAGCTTTAGAGTAAAGAATACGTAATATCTCGATAAGTTCCATCAAATTTTTAGACACGTTACTTAAGCCTAGCACAACTGCCTGAACCTTTGTTCTATGTTTTTGGCAAGTTACTCAAGCCTAGCACAACTGCCTTAACCACTGCCCCATGAAAAAAGACATCAATTACGTTTTAATGGAACAATATATTTTAAACATGACTTTAGTTTACATTTTATTATTATTGTTTTGTATTTTCTATATAATAAATTCTTCCTCTATCATTTTGTTCACGGGTATGGGTATCAAAGTAACATAAAACCGACCGACTCTAACCCGATTAGAGCTTATTAGTGTAGAGTTAATTGCTTATACAATCCATGATCGGCTTATTCGGGATAACTCGATTTATCTAGAACTTCAATTAGGGTCGGGTTACGTGTTTTTGTTAGCATTCTTATTCTAGTTAGGGTCAACCCTAATAAAGATTTTTCTAGTTTTAATTCATTCCTCAATAAGTCCACGATTATGGATCAATCATATACTATTTAGTAATATTTTTTCTTGAAAATAATATATGGAAACTTACACTACAAAAAATAGTTATTTGTTCACATTTTTTTCACATTTTCTAAGAGTGTAAAATCTTTTTGTAATTTGTTCATTCCTAAAAATGTCTATAAAATCCTTACTTATTAAATTATTAAAAGTATGAAATTTTTTTAAGTAATGATGACAATTTTGGCATTTATATATGTAGATATAAAAGTTAACACTTAAAAATATTTTCAAATATAAAACTTCTTTACATTTAAAGTGTAAAGTCAATTTTCTATACCAAATTTCTTCACGTAAGAGGGAGTATAAACATATTGGGTGTCACAAATTAACGTTTACATACTTAAGTATGGACAACTTTAATATGTATGTGCATTTAACGATGATCTCACAAACTAATCAAGCAGTTTTATACTATTTGGAATCAATTGATGGTAGATGGAAGTTCTAGTACTTTCATCTATGCTAAAACAAATGGTAGAGATAGAAGAGTATTATCTAGGGGTGTAACCGAGTCAAGCCGAGCTCAAGCTTGACAAGGCTTGAATTTGGCTTGAAAGAAAAATAATAAGCTTGAGCTTGGCTTGATAGCTTGTCAAGCTTTAATCATCTAGGCTTGAGCTTGACTTGAGTGGATTCAATCAAAGCTTGAGCTTGGCTTGAAAGCTTGAATGTATACAAAATCCAAATGTCCAAACTTATCAATAAACATATGTATAAAATAAAACAAATAAAAAGTTATAACTGAACACCATTAATAAAACCAACAATAACATTCTCGTACCAAAGTTCAATATTAGAAACAAACACAAGCCAAAGTACTAATTAACGTTCAAACGTACAAAACAATAACTTTCCGCCTAACTTACAATTTTTCTAAAAAAGGTAAAAAGATAAGATGTGAACAATGATCGGAGAGGAGACTGAAGTCCTGATGAATTGGAAAGTGAGAAAAACTATAAAGAACTATACTTAATCACATATTTTCGAATTGAGTCCTTATAATTAGGTTACTACTTATAAATTAACCCCTAATTATTTATAAGAATTTGTTATGAAAACATATATACATTAAAGCTTGAAAAAGCTTGATAAGAACTCGAGTCAAGCTATATAAAGCTTGAGCTTGGCTTGTTAAGGGTTTCGAGCTTATTATTAGGCTTGAGTTTGGGCTTGATTTTGATAAAAGCTTGACTCAATCGAGTCAAGCTCGAGTTCGAGCTCAAATTATTTGATAAAAGCTTGATTTGATTACACCCCTAGTATTATCGGAGGTGCTGAATGTCCAAAAAATGTTTGTGGATAATAAAGCATAAAGCTGGAATGTCTTGTATCAATAGGGAAATGCAAGAAATTGAAGATAATATTGTGTGAATAACATAGAGGTAGATAACTTATGAAGTTCAGGGATGCATTACACATTGAGTCAAATAATGTTGAATCCTAGTGTAGGTATTCTTAAAAAGTTGAATAGGGTTATCCTAAATACTGAATTTATTAAAGAGTACAGTACAACTAGTGCTACTTTCTTGCCTAATGGAATGTCATATCCCTGCCAGCTATCACATGTTTTCCAGAACCTATAGTAAGAAAACCTAAACCCTTTAGATATTCCAATTATATTGTTAGTAAACTTAAATTTTTGAATATTGTAAAGGAGAAATGGGGGATGAGAGGACCTTATTCATTTACAGATTAAGCACATATGATGGGTGTATGTAATTGTGAAAGTTGCCTAGATGATGCCGCAAAGATTGATGATGAAGAAGATCTTCCTAAGAAAGAAAGTCCTCCCAGCAAAAACTCAAAAGACGATATGAGAAAGGCGATCCAGCAGTCGGACTTCTAGGAGAACCTTCTGGAAAATTTGACTATTATGTCTTGTACCCAAGAGAAAAGTCAAGCCAATCCACACCATCACCTAAACTTCAAGTTCCTATTTACAAGAATATGAACATGAGTTTCCATCCCTTACTTCCTTCGAGCATCTTGATAGTCGAACTAAACATGATTGGAAGATAAAAAAAAACCCCAACAACTATTGGCCCAACAGGACACCCAAACACAATCAGTCTTGCTGAAGTTACTTTGAATTGGCAAAGTGAGAACGTCGTTGCTCAAAATAAAGTTCTTGTGAAAATTCTCTCCCAACAAAGCATGATGACAAATACCAAGAGAAACTTTCAACAAGAGTAAGATCTCTTGAGAGCATCATCATTGAGCTTCGCTTCAAACTCCAAGAGCTTCATCAAGAGATCATCCACATTATTCAGACCACACCTACAACCCAACCTTCCTCCTCCATCTCCCAAAAAGAAGCTGAAATGAAGAGCTTAAAGAATCAACTTCAAGATCTAGAGCGGCAACATAAACAAAAGAGAGTCAACCCTCTTAGTGATGATCCGTGGAGGTTACCGAAAACACCTTTTGTAGGAGTTTCATTTGATCCACAACCATTATTACGATCACACACCCATACAACCTCGCCATCACTAAACATATGGGCGGCAGAACAGAAGGCTTAAGCCATCTACCAAGAGAGAGTCAACCTCTTTCCAAGTGTCACAGTCAACCGATAAAATGGTCACCTCAAACAAAACCCCAGATGTCCTTCCAATCAAAAAAGTGAAACCTATCTTAATGTTCCTAAACTCACTCACCCAAACAAAAACCCCTCCAAACCCCCAATTTATTGCTCCATTCATCAAGCCTCAACAAGAATATGAAGAAATTGATACTGTTGAAGCATTTGAACATTTGTTCATGGCTGAACCAGAAATTGCTGAATCAACAGTCCAGTTTGATGCAGAAGAATATGACGAACACCAGGAACACCCTGAACAAGAAACCGCCACAACACCTACGAACTTCCCAAAGTCTGATATAAAACAATACTTCACCATTGACGATGTACCACCATCCAAATAGCGTGAAAGAAGCATAGAGATGCTAACCCGGTGCTCTGCAGAATTGCAATATTACACCATTGATATCGTCATCAAAAGGTTCTTAACCACGATCCAAGGACGTCTCAGAGATTGGTATCAAATTCTTGGCGAATACCGCCAACTCCAAGTTCAATAGTCAATATCTCTTGAAGCATTCATAGAATATATATACTCGGAATTTATTGGCAGTCCTTGGGAACACACGACTCATGCAAGAGAAGAATTCCTCATGATGAAGTGTTTCTCATTCCAAAAGAAAGATATAGAAAAACACTATAATCGCATGTCCGAACGATTTTACTGTTTAAATGGTGTAGATGATGTCAATCTAAAGCAAGTGTTTCTTAACTCCTTTCCATAATCCCTTGGAATTGAAGCATATCGAGCATTAGAAGCAAGAAATGTAACGATATCCCAGACAACCCTTTGCGAGTTGTACCAGTTAATCTTGAATGCATTGGCAAAAATTTGCAACCAGAAAAAGTTTCTTGCTGAATTTGAAAAGACAGGAAAGCGCCTTGGAACAGCATGCGATGACAAGTACCTACAGATCAATTGCAAAAATAAGTCATCATGTGATTGTACTCACACAAAAAAGAAGTTCCACTCTAAAAGGTTTTCAAGATTCTCTAGTAAACCTCGTTTTTCCCGACAAAGCAACAAGAAGTGGAAGTTTCATCAGAAAGAAAAAGCAACGCGGAAAAACATCTGACATATGTTTTATTTGTCAAAGAAGAGGACATTTTGCAAGAAATTGTCCGGATAAAAAGAAGTCTCAGGACTTGATCCAAGCTCTAAACCAGGTGGAACCAGTTGATCTTTCTGATCTAGAGTCAATCTATTCTCTAGATGATGAACCCGGTGACTTAGTCTTGTGTACGATTGCCTACTCAGACTTTTCATCTGATGATGATACTGATTCAGATGACGATAGTGATTCTGATTTTGGTATCCATATGATCAACCCAATACCGCACGTGTTTCCAGTACAAGAAGACCCACCATTACCACTAGCCAAGATCCACCTCCTTACAGATGGATATGCAAAGCCTATTCCGGTTATTGCATTCTTTATTATCAGTTCCTCAGTGTCTATATTAAATCCAGCTATCCTCTCAGATCATTATTGGAAGCCTCATCACCAGAACTTCATGGCCGCAAATGGAGAAAACTTTGTCATTGACATGATAAGTGTCCCTATCAATATTCGGTTATTCCCAAAGTGTGTAATCAAGAGAAGGCTCTTAGGATCAAGCTCCCATGGAAAGACCTCTTGATAGGATTCGATATCCTCCATAAACTTCCACAATTGCGATGGACAAGTGAAGGTATTCGATATAAAAGCTTTTTCAACCCATGGACGCCCATGCATCGCCTCTTCGTAAGAAGTATCACCCCACATGTGTTCAATATCAACAATATCAAGCAACGACTCATCCAAACCGCTTGTGCTTCCTCTCATACCGAATTCCTAAATGAACACCCTTCACCTTTATGGTTAAATCCTTCATTCTTTGTTTCACTTCCATTTAAACAAAACGAAGATATCAATCCAACAAAAGCAAGTCACCCAAGGATGAACCCAAACCACTACCAACTAGCCAAAGAAGAGTGTGACCAACTTGTATCTCAAGGAATCATTGAACATACAACCTCCCCATGGGCATGTGAAGCTTTCTATGTCAACAAAAGAAGTGAACAAGTCCGAGGAAAACTAAGATTGGTAATTAATTATCAGCCTCTAAACCATTTTTTGGCTGATGATAAAGTTCCACTCCCGCAAAAGAAATCATTATATCAACACTTGGAGGATGCCAAAGTTCTCTTCAAGTTTGATCTCAAATCACGTTTATGGCAACTAGGAATTAAGCCCGAGGATAGACCGAAAACAGCCTTTTGCATCCCCGTTCATAATTATCAGCGGAAAGTCATGACGTTTGGTTTAAAAAATGCTCCATCAGCTTTCCAAAACGCAATGATAACCATTTTCGAGCCAATCCTCTTTAACACACTAGTCTACATTGATGACATTCTTCTGTATTCCCCAGACGAACAATCTCATGCAGAGTTACTTTCAAAGTTTCATGCTCTAGTCACAAAATATGGGACTATGTTATCTGAAAAATAGATGGAAGTTGGGGTAACCACAATCCAGTTTCTCGAGATGGAGATCTCTTATGGAAAATACCAACCTCAACCACATGTGGCCCAAGAGTTGCTAAAGTTCTCGGATGAATTATCTTCACAAAAAATGAGCCAAAAGTTTCTTGGGTTAGTCAACTATATGGCAGATTTTTTGCCCAAATTGTCACATCACACTGCCTTGTTGTTCCCCATGTTAAAAAAGAATCCCCCAAAGTGGACGTCAAGACAAACTGAAGCGGTGAAAGCTATTAGATGAAAAGTCTGAGTAGGCAATCGTGCACAAGACTGAGACTTCTTTTTATCCGGACAATTACTTGCAAAATGTCCTCTTCTTTGACAAATAAAACATATGTGAGATGTTTTTCCGCGTTTTTGTTTCTTTCTGATGAAACTTCCACTTCGTGTTGCTTTGTCGGGAAAAACGAGGTTTACTAGAGAATCTTGAAAACCTTTTAGAGTGGAACTTCTTTTTTGTGTGAGTACAGTCACATGATGACTTATATTTGCAATTGATCTGTAGGTACTTGTCATCGCATGCTGTTCCAAGGCGTTTTCCTATCTTTTCAAATTCAGCAAGAAACTTTTTCTGGTTGCAAAGTTTTGCCAATGCATTCAAGATTAACTGGTACAACTCGCCAAGGGTTGTCTGGGATATCGTGACATTTCTTGCTTCTAATGCTCGATATGCTTCATTTCCAAGGGATTCTGGAAAGGAATTAAGAAACACCTGCTTTAGATTGACATCATCTACACCATTTAAACAGTAAAATCGTTCGGACATGCGATTATAGTGTTTTTCTATATCTTTCTTTTGGAATGAGAAACACTTCATCATGAGGAATTCTTCTCTTGCATGAGCCGTGTGTTCCCAAGGACTGCAAATAAATTCCGAGTATATATCCTATGAATGCTTCAAGAGATATTGACTGTTGAACTTGGAGTTGGCGGTATTCACCAAGACTTTGATACCAATCTCTGAGACGTCCTTGGATCCTGGTTAAGAACCTTTTGATGACGATATCAATGGTGTAATACTGCAATTATGCAGAGCACCAGGTTAGCATCTCTATGCTTCTTTCACGCCATTTGGATGGTGGTACATCGTCAAAGGTGACGTATTGTTTTATATCAGACTTTGGGAAGTCCGTAGGTGTTGTGGCGGTTTCTTGTTCTGGGTGTTCCTGGTGTTCGTCATATTCTTCTCATCAAACTGGACTGTTGATTCAGCAATTTCTGGTTTAGCCATGAACAAATGTTCAAATGCTTCAACAGTATCAATTTCTTCATATTCTTGTTGAGGCTTGATGACTAGAGCAATAAATTGGGGGTTTTGAGGGTTTTTTTGTTTGGGTGAGTGAGTTTAGTAACATTGAGATAGGGTTCACTTTTTGGATTGGAAGGACATCAGGGGTTTTGTTTGAGGTGACCATTATATCGGTGGATTGTGACACTTGGGAAGAGGTTGCTCTCTCTTGGTAGATGGGTTAAGCCTTATGTTTTGTCGCCCATATGTTTAGTGATGGCGAGGTTGTATGGGTGTGTGACCGAGATAATGGTTGTGGATCAAATGAAACTCCTACAAAAGGTGTTTTCGGTAACCTCCACGGATCATCAATAAGAGCGTTCTCACTTTGGCAATTCAAAGTAGCTTCAGCGGGACTGATTGTGTTTGGGTGTCATGTTGGGACAATAGTTGTTGGGTTTTTTTTTATCTTCCAATCATGTTTAGTTCGACTATCTAGATGCTCGAAGGAAGTAAGGGATGGAAACTCGTGTTCATATTCTTGTGAATAGGAACATGAAGGGTTTTTGGTTATTGGAAAAACCGGTGATGCAGCTACTTCTTTCTTTTTTGGTTGCAAGTTTTGATGGAGGATGGATAAGGCATTTTGGTTGTATGGTGAAAGTTTAGGTGATGGTGTGGATTGGCTTGACTTTTCTCTTGGGTACAAGACATAATAGTCAAATTTTCCAGAAGGTTCTCCTAAAAGTCCGACTGCTGGATCACCTTTCTCATATCGTCTTTTGAGTTTTTGCTGGGAGGACTTTCTTTTCTTAGGAAGATCTTCTTCATCATCAATCTTTGCGGCATCATCTAGGAAACTTTCACAATTACATACATCCACCATATGTGCTTAATCTGTAAAAGGTTTAAGTTTTCGTACTATAGGTTCTAGAAAACATGTGATAGCTGGCAGGGATCTGACATTCCATTAGGAAAGAAAGTAGCATGAGTTGTATTGTACTCTTTAATAAATTCAGTATTTACGATAACCCTATTCAACCTTTTAAGAATACCCACACTAGGATTCAACATTATTTGAGTCCATGTGTAATGCATTCTTAACTGCATAAGTCCTCTCCCTCTATGTTATTCACACAATATTATCTTCAAATTCTTGCATTTCCCCTGGACATTCCAGCTGTATGCTTTATTATCCACAAACATTTTATGGACATTCAGCTCCTCCCATAATACTCTTCTATCTCTGCCATTTGTTTCAGCATAGACGAAAGTACTAGAACTTCCATCTACCATCAATTGATTCCAAATAGCATAAAACTGCTTGACTAGTTTGTGAGATCATCGTTAAATGCACATACATATTAAATTTGTCCATACTTAAATATGTAAACGTTAATTTGTGACACCCAATATGTTTACACTCCCTCTTACGTGAAGAAAATTGGTATAGAAAATTGACTTCACACTTTAAATGTAAAGAAGATTTATATTTGAAACATTTTTAAGTGTTAACATTTATATCCACATATATAAATGCGAAAATTGTTATCATTACTTAATTTTTTTTCACAGTTTTAATAAGTAAGGATTTTATAGACATTTTAGGCATGAACAAATTACAAAAAGATTTTACACTCTTAGAAAATGTGAAAAAAAATGTGAACAAATAACTATTTTTTGTAGTGTAAGTTTCCGTATATTATTTTTTCTTGTCGAGGCTTGATGACTGGAGCAATAAATCGGGGGCTTTGAGGGTTTTTTGTTTGGGTGAGTAAGTTTAGGAACATTGAGACATGGTTCACCTTTTGGATTGGAAGGACACCATGGGTTTTGTTTGAGGTGACCATTTTATCGGTGGATTGTGACACTTGGGAAGAGGTTGGCTCTCTCTTGGTAGATGGCTTAAGCCTTCTTTGTTCTGCCGCCCCATTGTTTAGTGACGGCGAGGTTGTATGGGTGTGTGACCGAGATAATGGTTGTGGATCAAATGAAACTCCTACAAAAGGTGTTTTTGGTAACCTCCACGGATCATCAATAAGAGGGTTGACTCTCTTTTGTTTATGTTTCCGCTCTAGATCTTGAAGTTGATTCTTTAAGCTCTTCATTTCAGCTTCTTTTAGGGAGATGGAGGAGGAAGGTTGGGTTGTAGGTGTGGTCTGAATAATGTGGATGATCTCTTGATGAAGCTCTTGGATTTTGAAGCGAAGCTTGATGGTGATGTTCCCAAGACATCTTACTCTTGTTGAAAGTTTCTCTTGGGTATTTGTGATCATGCTTTGTTGGGAGAGAATTTTCACAAGAACTTTATTTTGAGCAACGGCTTTCTCACTTTGTTAATTCAAAGTAGCTTCAGCGGGACTGATTGTGTTTGGGTGTCCTGTTGGGCTAATAATTGTTGGGTTTTTTTTTATCTTCCAATCATGTTTAGTTCGACTATCAAGATGCTCGAATGAAGTAAGGGCTGGAAAATCATGTTTATATTCTTGTGAATAGGAACATGAAGGGTCTTTGGTTATTGGAAAAACGAGTGATGCATCTACTTCTTTCTTTTCTGGTTGCAAGTTTTGATGGAGGATGGATAAGGCATTTTGGTTATATGGTGAAAGTTTAGGTGATGGTGTTGATGGACTGCTTGGTGGGGATTTACGTGATGGTGGTGGTTGGCTTGACTTTTCTCTTGGGTACAAGACATAATAGTCAAATTTTCCAGAAGGTTCTCGTAGAAGTCCGACTGCTGGATCGCCTTTTTTTATATCGTCTTTTAAGTATTTGCTGGGAGGACTCTCTTTTCTTAGGAAGATCTTCTTCATCATCGATCTTTGCGGCATCATCTAGGCAACTTTCACAATTACATACATCCCACCATATGTGCTTAACTTGTTGAGGAGGCTCTTGAGTTGTGGTTGGTGCTGGTGTAATCATATGAATGCGTGTAGGAAAGACATTAGATGTCTTTGGTTGTGAGGATGAGAACTTAATCTCGACTATACCATTCTCGTATCTGACAAATTCAGGGGTTGATGTTGATCGTACCGGAGCTTGATGAATTTGTTCATAATTGGTTATCCATTTATCTGTTAGCATTTTAACCAATTCATCTCGAGATAGCTGCCTTGGGACATATGTACAGGTTGGTGTTGCATTAGAGTCAACATTTATCAGCAAAGCATCTTCTGCATTATCTTGTCCAGGGACCAAAATGTCTAGCGAGCGATTTTGGACTCGGTAGGCCATTTGGTAATGAAATGTATCTTGGAACGTATTCACTTGGGGTGTACCACCAATATGTATCTGAGCTTTGAGGGTTGTGAGTAATGATGGATCATTTAGGGGCATGTTAAAGTTGGGGTAAAATGTGACAAAGATTTTTCCTGCGTTCAAAGTGGTTTGTATAGTACTAATACAAGCGTGTTGGTATTCTACAAATCTTGTATCGAGTAAAGCTATATGAGAGAATGTAGGAAGTCCTTTTCGCCCATGAAAGGTTAATGCTAACCTTATAGCACCAAAATGGATATGAGTATATCCTTGTGCTAAACAATGGCGAGGGAGATCAGACGGTAATGATAAAGGTGCCAAGTGTTCAACCTGGGAAGCTCGTAATTGATGGGAGTCAAATTTGGAGGTTTGGACGAATTCTTTAATTTGTCTGTTTGGTATTGAACCCATCAACTGTTTGACTCTTTTTGTGATTGAAGTGGTTGGTTTGGTGAAAACTTGGTAATGGTTTACCAATGGCATTTCACTTATGGGTATTCTTGAATCATCTGGAACATAAGAAATTTCGTATAGTTGATCTATTCTAGATGCAGAGGATTGACGGAAGCTAGAGGAAGGTGAACGGGTAAGGGATTGTTGTTACTCGTGATTTTAAGAATTATAGGCTTTATTTTCTAATTCTATACTCTCCAGGAGGAAACAACTGCGACTTCCTTTTTCGACTTACAAATCCTATAACGGCCCTGATTAAGGATAGAAAATAAAGGACTCAATTCTTAAGTTAAATTATGGGTTTCTGGTGTGAAACATTAGACACTAGGCTGCGATCACATGCAATCACAGAGCATACTAACCAAGAACATAATTAAAGAAAGTACATGAGCGACGGTATGGTAGGAGCATGAGTGGCTCTGATACCAAGGGGGAGGGGGAGTTGTGCAGATCTATATATAAGACCTGTAAGAACGTAGGGGGAGGGGGAGTTCTTCAGATCTATATTTTATTTATGTAGAGGAGCTATGGAGATTTTAGAGAGAAGATTGTAGAGAAAGAACTATAAGAAAACACACATATATTACTTGTTGAGTTGGAAAAATGGGGATTTGTATGAAAGGGTCAAGAAATTGAAGGTAGAATTGAGCAATGCACAACAAATGGTAGATGTTAATCCATTTGATGTTGAATTAAGGAACAAAGTAGTGGTTGTGTTGAAAGAGTACAAGGAAGCAGTGGCTATGAAGAGTCCCTTTTATCACAAAAAGCTAAAATCCAGCGGTTACAAGAAGGAGATAAGTATGGTGCATTCTTCCACAAAATAATAAAAGGAAGAAAGCATAAAAGTAGAATTCTCAAGATATGTAATGAGCAGGGGGTGCAAGTAGAGGGTGATGATGTTTTCTAGGAACTGCTAGGGAGGTGCACATTATTGATGATCCAGAAAGCTTATTTGTGAATAAAATAACAAGATATCAGGCTGATAAGGAGATTAAAGAAGCCATGTTTAATATTGGAGATGATAAGGCTCGAGGTCCAGATGGCTATACTTGAAAGTTCTTTAAGGGATCATGGAATATAGTTGGTAGTGAGGTATGTAAAGCTGTTAAAAATGAACACTCCATTAAAGGTTTCAGACTATAGACCAACTCCATGCTACAATGTGGTCTATAGGTGTATAAGCAAGATCCTGACTAATAGGATAAAGAATGTAGTGTAAATATAAATCAGAGTGTATTCGTACCTGAAACATCATGCTTACACAGGAGTTGATGAGAGGGATAGACCTGCAGAAAGCTTGTGATACAATTAATTAAGTGGAGTTTTATTCAGGAATGTCTAAATCATTATGGATTTCATTATAAAATGGTGCATTACTGGATCTAAGTTCTCAATTGATAAAGGTGTAGTGGATGGCAGTATTTAAGATTCCAAGCTCGGAGCTGAGATCTATCATGAGAAGCAAGGACCTGTATGAAGCTCATTTGGATATGAAGGAGAATGTGACCTCTGGAATGGTATAGCTATCAACTTTAAACTCATGCCCTGATTCCTTTTAGTGGTTCCCAAACACACTTTTATTTTGGTTAGTTATCAAGGATAGGCTGTAAGTATGGAATAGAATCAAAGTATCATGTCAGATGGATAATTGCAATGGTACATATCTTTAACAGTGAACAAATTTGTTATAAGTATAAACATTTGGTTTTGAAAAAATAAATGTGAAATTTGTTATATTTCTTAAATTTTTCGCACTTGTAATGTTAAGATTATATACATATCTTTAACGGTGAACAAATTATCATTTTTTAGTATATTTGTTTAAACTATGAAAAGATTAATGTGAAAAACAAGCATTTTCGTTGTAGTGTAATTATTAACTGATTAATAGATATTGCATTTAGTTTATTTGGATGACAAGGCAAATCTGAGATGTAAGTACGAATAAAAAAAAAGAGTAGAGTTGTAAGAAACATGTAACTCCTTTAAATACTTTTAATATTTAAGATTTCATTTTGTGTGATAAATACTGTCACACAAACATCATTACTTTAACCACAAAATAAAATTCATATTTATATATTTTCTATTCACGCTTTTATTATATATACAGTTTCTTGTTGATTTAGTCAAACAGTTAATAAAAATTTATAAGTTTAAAAATCATAAGCTATCTATTCATAAAGTATAAGCTAAAGTCCATGGAAAAAGATTACGCAAGAAGAATATTAGCAAGAGAAGCATTCTCTTTGCGTCGTGATTGAGTATACATAATAACGTGGGGATTTGACTTATGTTGGTATGTTGTGTGACGGAATTAGTAACTTTGTTGCTTGCAAATTTGTTCTTTTTTGTCCATAAGTCTTGTGGTGGATAGTGATTTGTAGCAGGTTCTTTGCCTTGTATAGTTTGTTTTGTTTATAGATAGGTTTTAATGGTGATGTCCTCCCTCACCTTCCATGGTCAATAAAGAAATCAATTATTTTTTTCAGACAAATATCTTTTATCTTTAACGAAAAACAAAGTCCCACGCATTGAAGTGGAAAAAAAAGTTTGGTCATAATATATAAATAGTTAAAAGAAAGAAAATATAAGCTCTGATAAAAGATATAACAATTATCGTAGCATAAAAATCGTTTGAAAATAAAAATAGCAAATAAAAAAATATATAATTTGTAATGATCTACAAAATAAAAAAATAAAAAACTAAAAAACAACTATGCTCTATATCATATTAATATTTGTAATATAAAAACTAAAAGTTTATAAAGTAAATAAAGTTGTATTAGTGGAGGGCTTTTGTTAAAATTAATCATAAATCGAAATAAAAAGTCATCTTTAATATATAATAAAAGAGGGGGCATTAGATGCCACATGGTGAAGTAAGAACCTTGGATAAGTTAGATACTTTGATTTCAACCGTTAGATGAAATTGATGATATCATCAAATATTCTTTTCATTTTACACCCTTTTACAATGTATAATTGTATTTTCTCTTCAATTTCACCATTATTAAAATAAAAAACATATGTCTCTTATTGGCCTATGATTTACATTATTATTATTATTCTAAAATCCTTTAATACAAAATATTAATATATGTGTGTAAACATAAATGTATATATGTTATTATAACTATAAACAACACATGTGTATAAACGTAAATGTATATTTGTTATTATACGTGTAATATTGTATTTTTATAATAATTTAAAAGGAAGTGTTCATAAACATAAAGTTTACGATTCAATTTCTATTTATATTTACCCGCGCTTCGCGGAACCATAATCTAGTATTTTATAGCATAGCCCAAAAAGTAAATATAAAACTTTAAAGTCCAATAAAAATATAGCTCAAAAGTAAAAGTTAAATTTTTTTAAGCAGGCAGGTTAGTTAATGATAAATCGAAATAAGTAATAACTTACCTTTTTCAATAGTGTAGCCTAAAACGAAAACATAAAAATTTAAAGTCCGATAAAAATAGCTAAAAGTATTTTTTTTTTTTTCCTTTTTTTAAGCGGACAGACTAGCTGTTGCGAGCATGTAACTGTCTGGTTCATTATTCATAACGAATATATATTTATATTTTAAGAAATTAAAAAAGTATATTATTTTAAAGGATTTGTTAATAATCGTCTCGGGAGCAATGATTAATCTTACTATTATTGAATAATATGAATTAAATGAACTCATACATTCCATATTTATATTCAATACATTCTAAAAATAATAATTTTATAATGCCAATTTATTAAAATGCTATATAAACATGGAAGGTTTGAGTTTAACTAATGCATTTTAATATAATGAGTCACTTCTTTCAGAGCAATGATTAGCAAATTCCTTATTTTAATTTGTTAAATGTTAAATAGTTAATTTCATATTTTCTTGACAAATATCTTTAACTTTTTCTATAAAAACTTTCAAATTTAATTTTTATTAATTTAATTAAGCGTGTCAGAAAAATATCAATCGTTTTATTAACAAGTTCACCGTAGTTTTTAATTTTATTCAATCTTTACGATTGTTAGCATTTTAGATAAATACATGTTTCTATACAATCTACCGAGCTAAGTTTACCATTACACTAACAATATTAGATAAACAACATGTCACGGTCAAATTCAATTTTAATAGATGAAAAATTGTACATCGATGTTTTTTTCCTTGACATAGTCATCTTTTAAAATGGGACTAGTTGGAAATAGAAATAGTTTGTTTGTGTTATTCAAATAAGTTCTACCAATAAAAGAAATGATAAGAATAAACTGTTGTTTAGGATCTATGGTCGATATCATGAAAGTAATCAAATAGCTTGATTCTTACACTTGATGTGTGTAAATATTTATACAGGATATAATTACCTAACATCAACTTTTTAGAGTTTTTGAGCTCACAATGGTTTTTCTTATAAAAAAAGAAAAGAAAATCAGAGTACCAAATATCACGTATCTTTTTTTTTTCTTTTTTCTACATCTTGAGCGTAATTATGTAATTATACTAAATATGGCTTACAAATGAAGAATAAGAAAAGGGCAGTTTTAGTTATTTACTTTTTAAAGTAATAGATTCCACTTAAATGACTCATTCCTATGCAAAATTAAACCAAGCAATATTATTCTCTTTCCATTCACGCGTATATTACTACTTCAATCAACCATCTTCAAATAATATACATATAACATTTTTCAATAAAATATAATATTTTTAAAGAATATTATCTTCCATCTCAGTTAACTTTCTCTCTAACGGTTCCACCACAACAATAACCATAACCATAGCTAGTAACCGGACTAGGTATGCTTATAGGTAGGAATGGTAATAGATCGAGTATGGATTGGGTGGAGTCATATCTATATCGATGTTCATTTTTTATTTCTCTATCGATATCTATATCTATATTCATTTAAAAAATTTCATCCATTCATATCTATATTAATTGGTGAAGCGGGTAAATGGATATGTGTTGTATATCATAAAAAAGTTCGTTAGAAAATAAAAACATCAAACTAATATCGGATTGTATAGTTTGTAACATATAACTATACAATATAATAATCAATTGAAATACATGAAACTCATTTCACATAATTTAGCATTTTTTACTACACAAGTGTATTCATTTTGATGTATACATTTATAACCCTTAACTATAGTTTAAACTATAAACTATAGGAAAGTCCATTACACAACGATATGTTACAAGTTACTAATTTATAAGCTAATATAGTAGTTGTAGTTTAATATTCATTCGAAAATTTCATATGTTTTGAATATATAAACATATATGTCATTATTTCGGGTAGTAAATGGGTCGTCAATGGATAAGAAAATTTCATCCATATAAACGTAGAACATCCATATCTATATTCATATTCATTATTCGCTCATTTAGTTCATCCATATCCACTATAAATGGATCGGATCTGATGGATATCCAATGGATCAGATTATGATTTTCATCCCTACTTATAGAGGCGGCTCAAGATAATGAGCAGCCTAAAGCAAAACTTATAATTGGGGTCTAAAAAATTAATTTTTTAAAATTATTTTAGTCTTTTGTATATAATTTTACTTTACTATATTCTTTTGATACAAACTTTATTAGTTCAAACATATTACTAGATTAGACGAAAAAAGTATAGGAGAAAAGTTAAAACTTAAATATACATAGCATTAAAATTTGGGTTTTAAGAGAATATTCCTATAAAAAATGAAACAAGCATGCTCAATTTTGGTGTGACGAGTCGGCTTCCTTATTACTATAATAGTACTAAATGTTATATATATATAGTGGTACAAAGATGCTATACTTGCTTATTATCTATTTTTTTCTTTTTCTCCTAAGCAAAAAAAGACATGACAGGAAGTATAGAAATATTGTCACAGATGGATGAAGTACTTCCCTTGATTGCTATGCTAACAGTAACATGTTTGGATATATGTCTACTGGTGATCGTCAAAGCGGCAATGAATGGTGGTCTGGAGAGTATTGTTTACGTTGTTTACCATAACGCTCTCGCAACACTAATTCTTTTTCCGTTTTTCATCTTTCATATCTTAAGGTTTGTAATCCTCTGTTTTTTGTTTGAAAATTACCATTTATATTGATTACGTTTCCCTTCTTACAGAAACACTGGACGTCCGCCCCTCACTTTTCGTATTCTATTCAGATTCTTCATCCTTGGCCTTCTAGGGTAAACGATTCAGTCCATTCAATATTCGAATTTATGAATTTATGCTAAATGAAACTTTTCAAAAACTAATGTCCTTTACATTAATGGATTTTGTAGGATTTGTCTTTATGAGGTATTCGCGTATCTGGGAGTCGACTACAGCTCTCCAACCATGGCAAGTGCCATCGGAAACTTGGCTCCTGGGATAACATTCTTGGTTGCAGTTCTTTTCAGGTAGCACATAGGAACATGAATCACTTTTATCATTACCTTTCCCGTCTTTCATGTTAAGAAAAATACGGATAGCTAGTACCAATGAAGGTCATCAAACAATTAAATTTGTCCATTTTGCAAAAGGATGCAATGGTTTTCATTTGCACTAACATCTTCTAATTTGATGGCAAAAAACTGTAAAAAAAAAATAACTATTATTTTCTTTATTATCAATTTAGTTAAAATTTGTTTATAGTATAAGTTTATGTTCTTCATGTGTACATTTTTAGGATATCATTTTTTATACTTAAATGTAGCTAAATGAATAATTGCAAATTTATGATGAAATACGTGTTTAGGATGGAGAGAATAGACATAAGAAGTTTAAGCAGTGGAGCAAAGTTATTGGGTACATTAATAGCTTTATCAGGAGCAATGGTGTTGACGTTTTATCAAGGCCCAGAAATTTTTCACTCCGTCACTTCTCCGGAATCGCTCAATCAGGAGCTGGACTCGTCACAACCATCAAATTGGGTATTTGGAGGTCTTATTCTTTTTATGGCTGTAGTTTGTGGTTGCCTATGGAATGTTTTACAAGTAAGATCTCTCCTACAATTAAAAAAGAAACCTAAATACTTTTAACTAATCAACTACTAATATGTTCATCTACTCATCCAGACAAAAGCAGATATAGAGTATCCGGATCAACAAACTATTGTCTTTTTCATGTGTCTTTTTGGGACGATACAATGTATAGCTCTATCCCCTTTCATAGAACCACGTCCAAGTGCTTGGGTTTTGAAATCCAAAATTGGAATGATTGCAATTGTTTTTGGGGTAAGTTGAGTAATTAAATTAATATATTTTTTTTAACACTTTGGTTCTTGTAGATTGATTTGTTTTTTTCTTAAGGCGTTTCATTCTACTATCTTTCGTTGTACTGTTGTGATTTGGTGCTTGCGAAAGAAAGGTCCTGTTTTTGTGGCGATGTTCTCGCCTCTCTCAATAGTTATCGCGATGGTCATGGGTGTCGCGTTTCTTGGTGATTCTCTTTATTTAGGAAGGTAACGGATTAATCATTCTCGTCATTTGATTATTTGATGGGTTTGTTAAATGCCTTTTGTTATCTAAGTAGATTAAAGTAGTCAAAGATTGGTCATAGGTATGTTTATGATACGAATTTGCTGCGGAACAATAATAAAAGATAGTATGTTGATTATTTTAAACCTATAAATCAACCAACGGTGATAATCAAGCAAGACCTATTACTTGATTAGTCAATTCAATCCTATTACTTAATTTAGATCCAAGCAAACCTCCCAAGTCACCAAACACAACCCTTGATCCATGGTTCCTTCATATGCCTTGTATCCAATCACCAAACACAACTTTTCACCATCCCAATTCGTATCAATTTATTACATTCTTCTTAATAATAAGTTTTCCTACTAAAAAAATAATCAAAATATTATATTCAGTAGCCAAAAACACCCCCTTAAATATACAAACATGTTTCGTGCTTACTTATTTGAACTCATATAAGGTTTAATGGCTTGTTCTTGAATTTTGAATTTGTATATGCAGCGCCATTGGAGCTATGATAGTCAGTACAGGATTTTACACTGTAATGTGGGGGCAGACCAACAAGAAGGACATATCACACATGGATTTGACCTTTGCAGATGAGCGTGGATCATCGGACCAAACCACCCCTCTTCTTTCATCTAGAAATGAATCAAAATGCTAGTTGCTTGTTTGTTTTATATTAGTATACATGTAAATTCTTTTAAATGAATGTGTTTGTTTTGATGTACTTGTATGTATAGTAACGATGGTGGAAAACCGAAACACCACAAGTTTAAGAGCTATTTTCATGCTCTGTAATTGCCATTTCATTTTTGAAAAAAATGTATATTACAAAAATAAATATTTGTTTTTTAATTAGCTTCTTTTGTCCAATAATTTATCTTTTACCACCAATGTCAAATTAAATTTAACCAAACATAAGTGGACCGATACCAACTATAGCTAGTTAGTTCTAACTGAAAGTTGTTAATTGTTTTTTAATCAAACATGGGTGGATCGATAATCAGGACAGGGCTAATATAGGCAGTTGTTAGGGGTATAAACGAGCTGAGAAAACTCGCGAGCTACTCGAGATCAACTCGTAGATTATTTGAAATCGGCTCGATTTAAACGAGTCGAGCTCGAGTTACTTGAGTAAATTTTCGAGTTGAGTTCGAACTCAAAAATACTCGGCTCGTGAGGCTCGCGAGCCTTATCGAGTTTATGTTAAATTACACTTTTACCCTTTTAAATACATACTATATAAGGTATTATGTATATAAAGAGATTCGAGTTGAGTTTATATAACAAATATTTATCGAGCTCGAGCTTGAAATGTATAATCAATCGCGCTCGAGTCGAGCTCGAGCCTGAAAATTAAAGCTCGTTCGAGTCGAGTTTTTAGCCTGATTTTTAGTAATCGAGTCGAGCTCGAGCTTGGGAATACTCGACTCGTCTCGACTCGATTACCCCCCTAGTAGTTGCCCCTACTAAACGTTTCTCGCAACATAAAAAATAGTTATATTTATGTTTTTTTTTTGAAAATTCTGCCCCCATAAAAATCAAAAATCAAAATTTTGCCACCAAATGAACAATGAAAATCTTTCAACTAGATAAATTTTCTTTAATTTGCCTCTAGGTAAAAAAATTGTTGGCTTCTAATTGAAATCTGTTAAATTTTTTTAACCAAACATGATCCATACCAACTATAATTGGTTCTAATTATAGTTGGTATAAAACTATTTAAAAAGATATTGTAAGAAAACTAATAATTAAAAAAGAAATTAATTCAAACATTAAGATTTATGTGATTCCGTTCAACTTTCAGATAGGGATCCAACTTGATAATTACGAGGCCCTGTGATAAAACAGCGGAAATCAATGCCCACCTAAGATTCCCAAAAGCAATCAGCTTTGGAGTAAAGAATACAACTATCTTAACCATTATATCATGAGAAACAGACCTCAGTATGTGGCCTTCGGTTTTACATTTTATTATTATTGTTTTGTATTATCTATGAAAATTGAGTCTACTTTTGTCATTTTCAATAATGTATTGCAGTTATTTAATTAATAAAGAATATTTTTACAATATCTTGGGTGATTGTGTTTCTTCTTGGGCGAATCAAGAAAACATGTTTTTCTTATTTTTCTAGATATTCAATCTTGATATTTTTAACAAAAGTACAAATTGTGCCCATCTTGATATATTTAACAAGCACTCCATGTGCCAAAAAGAATTTTTAAAGAGTATCTCCTTTAAATCATGATCTTTGTCCATATCTATATACCACCATTAAAATAATCTTTTTCAAATATTTTTTGCAATAATACATTGCAAAACAGCGAATTATTGATTCAATTTCGTCCTATCAAACAGGCTAAAAAAGATAAAGCAGTAACACCCTCCGAGACTCACCAAGGGATGAATATAACAAGCTTGAACCTATCAAACTACAGTATTCAGTTTTAGATATGTAGCCTCTGTTTAATATGTATATATATATATATTTTAAAGTACAAGTATTGAACCCGTACGGTATAGCGATGAAAACTTAGTTAACATATAATAAATTTAGCAATGAAAACTTAGTTAACATATAATAAATTTTAGTTAAACATTTGGACTCTAAAAGATTTTACGTAGTAAAAGTGTATGGATGGTCTCTTTGGGCCACATAAAACATTTTACGAAAACTTTAATAGGTTCATCATTTTGTATAATTAAGAAACTCTAATACATTTTCATTCGTTTTTTGATATATATATATTAAATATAATAATATTTTATTTGAACCCATAAGGTCATTAAATCTATTTGAGTCATAAAATATTTTAATTTATGGTGATATATTAAACTCATTTGACTATATTCGGATAATAGTAATAATGTTTTTGTTGGCTGGACCGTGTACCTTAGATCTTTTTAAACTGAATTATTATAAAATATAACTTGTTTTTCCTGTAAAAATTAATAAGTATAATTTTCTCTTTAAAAACCCATGTAATGTATGTGGTTCAAAACTTATTTATTCAGGTTTCGATGTCCATATCGGAGGGACTCCACATAAATTTGTACCTCAAATATATCTGAAAACGAAATATATTATGAATCACGTGAATGTCATGTACGATACTCAAACTTACGTTGAAAGTTTATACAATTTTTTTTTGAATTGACATTGATATATTTAATTATATTTAAATAGTACAATATTAAACTATTTAGTTATTGCTAATTTTTCTAAATAATAATGAATATAACATGTCTTATAAACTTATTTAAAATTTTCATTTAAACACAATATAGAATTTACAATTATATGGAACCCTATAATTCAATACGGTTATGTATAACGACAAATTTCTTGAAGCACCAACATTAAGTAAAATCCTGCAAGAATTTAATATATAATGATGATTATAATCGATACCTATTGCAACAAAACAAATAATCTTATGAATCTAAAATATCGACATATAAATTAAATATCTATATCGTTTTGAACATATACACAATTTATAAAAATGTAGAGCTAAAAATGTGACGTTATAACTCATCAGTAAAACACGTTTAATGAAAAACCTTGATGATTACACATATCTTACAAAGATAATTCTTGAGGTTATGTATAGAATCCCATATAGATGATGATAATTTTCTTTTTGTCTATTATAATTGACATGTATAATTTTTTCTTCTTCTTATGATAATCATTGTATACTTATATAGATAGTTACATATCGGTTACAAATTATATATTAAAGTTTCATTATGAGCATAATAAAAACAATTATTATTATTGGTTACATTTTGACTATTTTTTAATAGTGATAAATGGTTTTATGTTCAAATGGTTAATAACTATTAAATATTATTAATAACATTTTTGAGCATTTTGTATTGAATTTATTATTATTTTTTAAATGAATTGATGGTTAAAATTTAATGGATGGTGATCCTTGATTGAAAATCGATGGTCTGGATTTAGTACTCTACTTAAAATGAAAACTTAAAATGAAAAGGTAAACATGGTTCATACATAAGTAATGATAAATTTAAAATTTGCTATTAATTAAAGGATAAATTAGTAATTATACTTTAATTAAAAATTTAACATTAAATAAAAAATTGAAATGATTCATATATTAGTGAAAATAGCTATTTTTTTTCAAATTTTAACAAAACACCGGAAATATCTGTTGCAAAAGACTTTTTTTCTTGTTTTGTTCGAACTGATTTTAAATTTAGATCATGTGCGGTCTCGCCTCCCACACCCCCTTTGGGCCAGGCCTAGATCATATCTTATTCCATACGAACCGAAAGCCTTCCTTTCTTTTGATTTTTGTTTTTAAATTTTTAAAAAAATACTTTTATTAAGTTTAATTAAGCTCATCGAAAATAAAATTATGTTCCTAATTGTTTTCAGTTTTATTCAATCTTTATCTAGCTACCACTAGTGTTACCTTTTTTTAGATAAATTTTATGTTTCTATACTATGTATCGGAGCAATGTCATGATGTTAATTATTAACTATTATTGACAATCAAAGAAAAAAAAAAAGGGTAAAGGCGTATACCATTGACACGGGCCACTTTGTGACCGGACCCCCTACCCAACAAAGGAAGCATTCCCCGGTAAATATCCTAACAATGGTACCCATCACCTTGCTTGGACTCGAACACGAGACCTGCATATTTCAGCACAAGGGTGGACCCAAGGTTTTTACGGATGCTGGTGGCCACCAGGCTATGCCTGATGGTTTATTGACAATCAAAGATGAAAGTTTAATGTGACACCATTAGCTAAATACCCACCCCCTATGTTTAAATAAATATGAAAATGTGAAGTGATTTAATGGTAAAGCAAATAAAATGATGGCCTCAGATCCTTCAAATTTTAAAGCCCCATAATTTGTGTTGGACTTTAGGTCATTAGAATTTGAGTTTGACAAAAGCTTCTTCAATGATATATACTAATTTGTGTTGGACTTTAGGTTATTAAAGGTTTTGAATGTTCTATATAATGTTCATTATGTTCTGTGGGGTAATAACGTGATTGTTAAAGCATATGTATATATACCTTACATTATGGGAAGCCTTTCATTATTTTGACACAAGTTGATATAAAATGTAAAATATAATTTTGGCACATGTCGAAAGTCCTTTTCATAGTACTCTAAATTAATGTCCCTAGGAGCATTGGAGGAGCCATAAATAAGAGATGGGGCGGCGGAGGAGGCAACAGGTGTAGTTGTTGTCAATGGTTTTGGTTGTTTTTTTTTTCATATTTTAATTTTTGGTGTAATTTTAGTTATGAAACTGTATTTTGTATTAAGTTATATTTGATTTAAATATATGGAACACTGTATATGGTTAAAATAAAAAATAGATTTTTTTTCAAAAAAGGTTGTATATATGACCACAAACTCTTGGATTAATTGTCTAGAAGTTTTATATATGCTTTTCGTTTTTTCCTTTCCATATCATTTCACGATTATACTCTGTAAATAGGGGTGTTTAACGGTCCAAAACCTGATTTAACCAGGATCAGACCATCGACCGAGAAGTGGAAATATTTCGGACCAAGAACCGGACCGGATATCTCGATTCTACATTCGGTTCGGTTCACTGCGGTGCGATCAGTTCTCAGTCAAAACCAATATTAATTTCTCGTTCGATGTTACTTTATATGGTACAAGTACACATTATTATGGTATTAATAATTGTGTGTCTTTCAATACAATGGGAGAAACCATATAAATAACCAAATACATATGTTGGGCTGAGCCCTAATACTGATAATGGACGGACTATCATAATTCTCTAAATAATACTCTAATATGCCCCCGCAGATTGAGTGAGAGGAGGAAGAACGCTCAAGATGGAGCGAAAATCAGCAAACAGAGGAAGCGGAAGACCTTTGGTGAAGATGTCTGCAAACTGGTATCGTTAAGGACCATGGAGAACGCGAACCTGACCAGCCGCCACTTTGTCACGAACAAAATGTATGTCAATCTCAATATGCTTGGTACGCTGATGTTGGACCGGATTAGTAGACATGTAGACAGCACTGACATTATCACAAAAAACAACAGTAGCAGAATGAAGTGTATTATGGAGCTCCGTAAGTAAATTACGAATCCAAGAAGATTCAGCTACAGCATTCGCAAGACCACGATATTCAGATTCAACACTGGAGCGAGAGACCATGTGATGGCATTTGGAGGACCATGATAAAAGATTGGAGCCCAGAAACACACAATAACCAGAGGTAAAGCTGAAGACCCTGATCAAAATGCGCTTCAGGGCATGTAAGTGGGGCTCTCGAGGATCGTGCATAAAGAGGCAGATCTGCTGAAAGACATAGGTCAGATCTGGGCGAGTAAATGTGAGGTACTGTAATGCCCGCGCAAGACTACGGTACGCTATCGGATCAGAAACAGGGGGTCCGGACAGTCCGAGTTTAGAGTCGACGTTCACAGGTGTCTTGCAAGGGTTACAGTTCAGCATGTTGGCGCCCTATAATATGTCAATGGCATATTTATGCTGAGAAAGAAACAAACCAGCAGCTGTACGAGTAACAGAGATGCCAAGGAAATAACTCAACATTCCCAAATCTGTCATATCAATTTCACAGCTCAAAGAGGAGATAATACGCTGTAGAAGTGTCGAAGAAGAAGCAGTGAGAATAATATCATCAACATAGAGTAATAAGTACGCAATATCAATCCCATTGCGATAGATGAATAAGGATGTGTCGCAACTACTATGAACAAACCCATACGGAGTGCATAAGAAGCAAACCGTTGAAACCATACCCGTGGGGCCTACTTGAGGCCATAAAGAGAGCACTGAAGTAGACAGACATGATCAGGTAGAGTAGAATCAACAAAACCTGGTGGCTGGCGCATGTATACTGTTTCGTTAAGAGTGCCATGAAGAAAGGCATTCTTGACGTCGAGCTGATGGATAGGCAACTTACGAGAAATAGCCAAGCTGAGTACAATCCGGATGGTAGCCGGTTTCACGACCGGACTGAAGGTCTCGTCACAATCAATGCCCTGTTGCTGACGACGACCATTGGCCACAATCCTTGCCTTGTAACGACTAAGTGAACCATCGACATGAAATTTAACTTTGAAAAGCCACATTGATTCGATGACATTCCCACCTGCAGTTCTAGGTACAAGTGTCCATGTTTTATTTTTAATAAGTGCATTATATTCATCTACCATAGCCGGATTCCATTTTGGGTGTCTAAGGTCCTGGGTATAGGATCGGGGGGTGGGATGGTCAGCGTAGACATGTAGGTTTAGGCGTTGAATAGGTTTGAGATTACCAGTTCGAGAACAGTTGGTCATTGGGTGCGAAGGCGGAGGAGGATGGGTAGGTGAGTTGGGTGAAGTGGGGGGAGTGGGGGGTACAGAAGTGTCAGTATTTGTAGTAGATGGTGTTGGGCTCGGATGTGGAGATGGGTCAGTAGGTGTGGTGGAGTTGGTGGGGGAGTTGGGTGCAGGTGGGTCAGCTGGTGGTTGAGTGAAGGATCGAGTAAGGCGAGAGGTAGGCGAATCAGGGTAGTCCTCTTCCAAAAAGGTATAAGAGGTGGGTTGGGATTGGGATTTGGGTGCGAAAGGAAAAATGGTTTCATCAAAGGTGACATGGCGAGAGAGGATGATTTTCTTGGTGTCGAGATGAAGGCACCGGTAACCCCTATGATTAAGTGGATATCCTAAAAAGACACAAGGTTTTGAGCGAGGTTGAAATTTATGGTGAGGATGAAGATGTGGGTAGCAAAGACAACCGAAGACACGGAGTTGTTTAAAGGGTGGTGGTTTGTTGTAAAGTTTTTGAAATGGAATTGCATTTTTTATGGCGGTGGAGGGGAGGATGTTTAGGAGATAGGTGGCCATGTGGAGTGCTTCAACCCATAAAGTAGGAGGAAAGCGAGCTTGAAAAAGGAGAGTACACATGAAGTTATTAATGGTGTGTATCATGTGCTCAGATTTTCCGTTTTGTTGTGTTGGGTTATAATTTAGCTAAAATAGTTTAACCATGAACAAGTCACTTAACAAACCAGAACAGTAACTCAAACGATTAATACGGAAGATATTAAGAGTTACTAGGGAAGACAAGTTAGTACGGCTGTTCAACATGTTACTATGGTAAGACAGTTACTACGGTGATATTGATATTGACTACAAGTTACTACGGGAAAAGGCAAGATACGGAAGAAGTCAAGTCAAGACACGGAAGACAAATCTTGCCTTGCAAGTATAATCTAATTTATAGAATTAGAATTAGATTATGTTTCTTTTTGTTAATAGATAGAGTTTCCTTATTTCATGTTTAGATAAGGATAGACGTAGTTTCCTAGTTTATCTAGGTTTGCCTCAAGGTCTATAAATATAGATCCTTGTAGAGAGATAAAAACACGTTGTATTAGTATTCATTGATTAATACAATTGAGGCGTATAATTCGACAAGATTATTGTTTATTTCTTATTCATTATTCATTGTTCGATAACTCGTAATATTGAAGTGTTCATCCGCTGCTGAACTTCTTCAATAGATCACGATCTAACGAAGGCGAACTTATTAGTTTACATAGACTAATACGATCCTGACAAGTGGTATCAGAGCACAGGAGGTGCTTTAGATCCATTGATCAACGAGTTCATAATCCTCATAATCAAGAATCACAACAACCATCATGACGGAAGTTGCAATTGGCAAAGTTCCTATTCTGAACAGCAACGAATTCGACTTATGGAAGCTACGAATCAAGCAACACATCTTACTATCTGACTATACAGTCTGGGATGTGATCATTAATGGTAACAAACTTCCTGCCACCAATGGAGCTGATGGACAACCAGGAATGGCTGCTCGTGCACCGGTGTCTGATCTTGAACGAAGGGAAAAACAAACTGAGATCAAGGCTCTGAGTATTCTTCTAATTGCAATCCCCAACGAATATCAATCGCAATTCGAAGAATATGAAGATGCAAAATCGCTATGGGAAGCTTTGGAGAAGAGATTCAGCGGAACAAAGAATACAAAGAAGAACAAGAAAGCTCTTCTCAAACAGGAGTATGAAAACTTCAACTCCATTCCTGGCGAACGAATGACTCCGACGTTTGATCGTTACAAAAAGCTCACTGGAGAGATGATTAGTGCAGGAATCAAGTACGATAAAGATGATCTTAACAGAAAGTTCATCCGCGCTCTAGGGAAGGAATGGATCGTTTACACTGTTTCCTATAGACAAGGAGACACCCTAGAAGCACTTGAGTTGGATGATCTTTACAACGACTT
>CAJVGC010000001.1:58921026-58937000 GCA_910822075.1 Senecio squalidus | reverse complement strand
AGGGTTAAAAAGAAAGGAGAGAGAGAGAAAGGGAGAATTTTTAGGAAATGTAAAATACCATTAATACCCTTTTAAGTTTTATAAAATAATACTTCATATCTTAATTATTTACGAAATTGCCATCACGAATTTTAGCCATTGATCAACTAATCAAAGGTCCAGATTAAGTTCTCGCAGTTCTCGCAGAATTTTGAGTTCTCGCATGAATCATTCACTATATTATATATATATATATATATTATAGATATATATAATATATATATATATATATATATATATATAATATATTAATATATATCTATATAGAGGTGGTTCATTTAGGAACCACTAAATATTTAGGAACCATTAAGGAACCAATATTCACCAGTGTATATATATGATATTCACCAGTGTATATATAAAGCATATTAGTGATATATAATATATACACTTGGTGAATATTATAGGTATATACACTGTGTGGTGAATATCATATTAAATATACACTGGTGAATATCATATATATACACTGGTGAATATTGGTTCCTAATGGTTCCTAAATATTTACATGGTTCTTAAATGAAACCAACTCTATATATATATATATATATATTAACGTCATATCAATCATATTACCCAACAAAATATAATGTATATTATATTTAGTAGTATTTTATTCATAAGATTAAGAAAGAAAATCCATTTGTCATATTTCTTTATCGAACAGTCAAAAATTTTATTGCTGAGATATATTAGATAGTCATATAGTGTTAGAGTACACACATCGGTGGTATTATGCAAGGGTGTTAAACCTCCAAATAAAGATGCGCAAAACAGTTTAAAATTGAAACTGGTTCAAGACTGGTCCTGCAAAAAGACTGGACTGATTATGACTAGGACTAGTCTTAGACTAGCCAACCAGTCCTCAATCAGTCCTACTTTCAATTGAAGAACAGGTTGAAATTAGTGCAGACTCAAACCGGTCCTAATTCAAAACTGGTTAAAAACTTAAATCGATCATAAAAATAACCCGAAATCGATCCAAAACCATTTAAAACTTTAAATAATTATATAAAAACGATATTGTCCTTGAAAATTATTTTTTTCTTTTTCCTATTATGTACTCCCTCCGTCCCATATTTATTGTCCACTTTTGACTTTTTAAGTCTTTCATTTGTAACTTTGACCATGAATAACTTTTTTTTATGTTATACAATATTTGATACAAATTATATGATTGGATTCGGTTTTAAAATTATTTTTCAATGATATAATTTTTATCAACAAATTTATAGCACGAAAAAAGTTATTTAAGGTCAAAGTTAAAAAGCAAAGACTGAGAAAGTCAAAACTGGACAATAAATATGGGACGGAGGGAGTAATATTTATTATTTCTTTACTTTTCTATAATAGTTATTATGACCTTTATTATTAATATTAATATAAATATTACTATTAGATAGTTGTGACCGTGATCGACACTAAGAATCACTTAAAGTCTCATTTAATAAATTAAAAATAGAAAATAATATATGTCGCACATAAAAGTCTGAAGTTTTAACTAAGAGTAATATAATTACCATGTTCGGAGCTAGAATACTCTCCAAACGAGTTCATAACTATAATTAGTAAATACATATTTAAAAAATTAGTAATTCAAGTAGCTATGTCTTCGTCAATAACATACCAAAATCCAAATGCAACTTATTTATTTGTTTTCATTTTTTGACAAAAACAAAAGAAAATCGCGGAAAAAAGACCGGTCTGAACTCGACTGGACTGAAATTGGACTGTCAGTCGTATAAATACTGAAGAAAATGAGGAAAAACTGGACTGAGACCGGCCCAGTCCTAAAAAACACCGGTTTTTATTTTATGAAGAAAAACTGAACTGTGTTTGAACTGAACTAAAAACCGGTCCTTGCCAATCTCTACCTCCATGGCTTAAGTCATGGTTGGACAGCCGTGTTATAGCGGTGTTATGGACGTCGGTTTTATCCGGGTAACGCGCGTCATGGGTATTTTTCATTTTTAACTAATATTTAAAAAGTTAAATATAAATAGGTGCGTCTAGATTTCGGTGGTTGAGTGGTATTTTCGGTGTTATGTTATCGGTTAAGTTATGCTGACGTGGCCGTATTACCAGGTGTTTCGGTGTTATGACTACGTGTTCTCTTAGTCCCGGTTACTCTTGACGGATTTTAGAAGAGCTCCTAGGCTCTGATATTATATTATGATATAGATAATATTGCAATTGAATGTGTGATCGTCCGGTTAATCTATTAACAATATATGGATACAAATACATGTCATGGGTTTATGTAAAATAACAATAACCGGATCTCACACTATATGACTATCTAATAAAATAAATTATAAAAGCAATGGCGGAGTTAAAAAATAATTAGTAGGATGGATCGAAAAGAAATGACAAAATATGTAACATAGTTAGATGATAAATTGTAATAAATTTTGTTAACGATTTAGCCTTTTCGAGATTCCTTAGAGCACCCGGAGTGATAATGAGTGACAATGTGGGTTGTGGGGGTTGTGGGGAAAAATTGCTGACGTGGCAGTGAGAATGAGGATTGTGAGATTTTGGGTGGTATGATAATGAGGGTTGTGGGACCCATTGTTTTTTTTTTCTAACATTTAAATAAGATTTTAAAAAACATTTTATTAATCATTATACAATATAAATATTTAAAATATAAGTAAAATGAAAATTAATATTACAAAAAATTATAAATAAATCAAATTTGTAAATAGAAAACCTTTGTGGTAAATAATATAAACATAAAAATGTTTAGGGTACCTATAAATACAAAAACAAAAATAAGGGTAAAATATGTAAATAGAAGAAACAAAAAGTAAAAATTGAAAAATGGTTGTCTTCTACAACTAAACCTGCAAAAAGTAAAAAACCTAGATTAAAGAAAAAAAAATTAGATCAAATGATTCAAGTTTAAAAACAAAATTGAAACACATATTATCTTCTTTAACATTTCATTTCTTAATTTAAAGTTTTAAATCGTTGGTAAAAAAAAGAAAAAAATAAAATAAAATTGACAATGAACCGTTGTCACAACAACGAGCTCCTCACAACGAGCCCCACAACGACGATGACGGAGTGATAACGAGGACAACGCTCGTTGTGGGTGTCACAACGAGCCCACAACGAGCTCACTCCGGGTGCTCTAACATCTAATTTCTAATGGGGAGGTTTTAAACTTTTAAATCAAATAAGAAATCTGACTACTAATAATATGGGTGGGCCAAAAGGTTTTTAAATATATATTATTAAGTTAATAAGGGTGAGCCAAAAGGTATTTTAAACATTAACTAGGAAAGACTCGTGCGTTGCACGAGTCCGGGAGTTTACGTTCCAGTCTGATCTTTGACCCAATGTAAATTTACATTCGCAAGTCAAGAAAAAAGACATCGTCTTCGTGGGATTATTTGATTCACAAACTAAAAAGGAGGTGCTGAGATTCGAACCGCGGTCTCCTCGTAGGGGAGGCCGCGCGCTAACCATTCCGGCAACAGCCTCTTTTGTTAATAGAAATGAAATAAAATGTATTTAAATACAAACTTTTCATTAAAATAATATAAATGGCACAAATAGCAAGACAATAAGGGGATTTAAATTAGAGGATAATTGCTAATTAAATAAGTACAAGTATAGCCATTAACATGAAACAAGTTAGACGATGCATAGAAAACAAAATTAAACCAACAAGGAATTGGCTATCTACAGGAGATCTACATGAGTAGTAACTATTCCAAGCCTTCTTCAAACGGAAATGTAAGCCGAAAACAAAGGTGCTTATTAGTTTATTAACTTATCAATATTTAATAAGCTCACTTTAGGTGTTTGGATGGACTTATAAATTTAAGTTTATCAGTTTATTAAGGGTGTTTTTCATAAACCCAAAATTTGTGTCTTATGAAAAGAAGTATGAGCTTATACATTAGGTTTTTAGCAAAATTATCAACATACCTTTAAATTAATCCTAAAAAACTAACGTTATTATATCATGTTTATCGCCTCCAATTTTCCAACGGTAATGCTCTCATCACATCGATCTCATCCAACTACTATCCTATCGAAAATCAAATAAACGGGTATGTAAACTCAAAATCGTTACATTTTACATGTTTTTTGATTATTTTTGTTTGCCTTTTTAATATACAATTTTTTGTTTATTAGTTCTTGTTGTTAGATGTTAATAATTTTTGCTAAGATGAATGTTAAAAAATAAATTTAATGAAAAATAAAGAAAACAGTTAATGAGATTGTTGGCTTATGATCACTCTCTGTCAATTTTGGATTATTAGCACCATCCATTATACCGATTGTTGGCTTACGATAATTGGTCTGTCAATTTTGCTAAATAAGTGTTTCGTATGTTTCTTGTGATAATCTTATTTGTTGTTGTTTGTTGAGATTTTTGTGTGATTATAGTGTTACGTTTTTCTCATGTTTATTTTGTCTGTATACATTTTGATCTAGTTATTCATGGACTCGAACAATGATAATGAAAATCGTGTTGGTACATCGGTAAAGAGGAAGAAAAAAAAGACTTACCCGTTTGGGATAAAAATACCCATTTGGTGTTTATTGAGTCATTTTAATAAGACCGGATATGAAAACTTAATAAAAAATATCAAAGTGAGGACCGAAAAAGTTATACAATACAAGCAAATTAAAAATCATTGGGAGACAATGAAGAAAGATTGGAAGCCATATGACCGATTAATGAGAATTGAATCCGGGATTGGGTGGGATCCAATAAGAAAGACTATTGATGCAAGTGCCAATTGGTGGGATGAAAAAATAAAGGTACTACTCTTTTCATACTAATAGTATTTATGCTTACTTTCTTGCGTTATTTTTTGTATTATACAACTTTTGAGTATTTGTTTACTAAATCACATAAGGAAACAGGAAAATTGTTTACTAAATCAATTTTTTTAGGCAGCTCCCTTTGTAATACACAGTTTTTTTTTTGGCAGCTCGCCTTTTTTATTATACAGCTTTTTGAGTATTTGTTTACTAAATCACATATAACTGAGCTACATGATAACATAATTTGCAAATAATTCTCAAAACAGAGCTAGTAAATTGAAGTAGTACTCGTGTTTGTGAGAAAACAATATGCTACATGTCTTTGGCATATACATAGACAAATATAAATATGACAAATATAAATATTCGAGTAGCCATTATAAAAAAAGGAAGAAAAAGAAATTGCCTACAAATGATGCTATCCACTTAATAGTTGACAACCTTTTCTTAAACACTCTCTAGATATTTAATGTATTTCCACTATACGATTATTACTTATAATCTGCAGTATCATGTCATTTAGTTTAGTTGTTTAGAGCTTAATAATGACTATGAAACCTGTATTATGTTGCAATCTTCTAGATCATAATGACTATGAAACCTGTTATATGTTATTTCTATATACAAATATATGTCTTTAATGCAAGTTGTCTCGGATTTTTAACATCGTGCGATTCTTTCATGGTTTACAGGCTGATAAAGACCTTGCAAAGTTTAGGGGCGAAAATTTGGAGATGTATCAACTATATTACGAGCCTTTATTTCGGGATTCAATTGTTGTTGGAGATAGGACTAAGACTCCTCTCGATATCCACTTGGTTGACGAGGATGAAGAATATATGGAAGGAAAAGGAGATAGTGACGAGGTGAATGTATATAATGATGATGTATCTCTTTTTCCTGAAAGTAGTTCGAGTAAAAAGAAAAAGTCGAAGGGAAAAGAGTCGGTGAATTCTTCATTTGAAAAACGACTAGATACCGTTTTACAAGCACTATCCTCAAGGAGCACAAAAAGTATTCCATCTCATAATTCAACACCTTCAACAAAAGATTGCATGGATATTGTCGTATGCTATCCCGGTTTTGAAGAAGGTTCACAAATGTATTGTGAGGCACTACGCATCTTTATGGGAAAGCAAGCTCGAGAAAATTTTATGGTTCCCGCAAGTAACGATGCAAAGATGGAGTTTCTTAAAGATCGAGAAAATTTAATACGGATGACGCATTTCATTCGACGCAACAAGAAACTTACGACCCGAATCAAGATTATGATACACAATCTTCTATTGACGTTAACGAAATAATGGAGACACAAGTGTAAGTCGTAGGGGTGACGATATTTATATGCAAGCGGTTCGGGATATGATAGCAGGAGATCTATTACTCCAATCTTGATTTTTTTTCCCATTACATATGTATTATTTTGGCAAACTTGTATTTTATACTAGGTACCACTTTATTTAGAAGCATATGCATTTTCGAGATATTTTTAAAAATTATTTAAAATTCCAAACGATAGTTTTTTTTTAACTTTTTATTATATATAAAAAAATGATCAAATTATTATTATAAGCTAATCCAAACATTTTAGTTTATGGTAATGTTCAAACATGTCATTTTTGATCATTTTACCATTATAAGCTAAGCCAAACACCATAGTTATGAGCTTATAAAACATAAGCTAAGCCAAACACTAGGAAGTAGGTTATAAACTTATATTTCATAAGCCATAAGCACCTTATATTTTATAAGCATAGGCCCTTTTAGGGGGTGTTTGTGTAAACTTATTTTTTGGGCTTAGGCTTATTATTTATAAGGAGCTTATGGCTTATAAAATATAAGTTTTAAAATTTTTATGAAGTGTTTGGAGGAGCTTATGAGCTTATTAGCTTATGATAAGGTAAAAATGTTTGATAAGCTCATAAGCCACACAAAAGGAGCTTATGAAAACCCCCTTACATAAGCTCATAAGCCTAAGCTAATAAGCTCAAACAAACACCTAAAATGGGCTTATGTCTCTTACATAAGCTAATAAGCTCATAAGCCCCTTTTATAAGCTTACACAAACACCCCCCTTAATAAGCTTACACAAAGTTCCAAATTAAATAAAATCTCACAGACCACTAGAGAAAATTTACTACCGTATGAGCCAAGTGAAATTAACAACCGTGTGAGAACATAAAGCAAAAGTTCAATACCATAAATACTTGCACAAAACAACGACCGAAGGTCCTCTGTTTCTTAAACATTTAGACCGTCATTGTTAATTCTAATAATCAAAATTCCTTGTTTGAATCTATCTTTAACTTCTTTTTCTTCTGGTCCTGTTTATTGTTACGCACTACTAAACAACAAATTGGTTAGTTACATGTAGATGGGTTATCTAAGGAGTTGTTTTATAGCTGCAGACTGAGTTAGTGTAGACTGAGTTATATGCAAACTGAGTTTGTTGTGTTTAATTATGCCTCGAACTGGCTATGCTGACTGGAAGAAATGATTATTTTACGCTTCTGTTTATTTTTATATTAAATGTCGTACAAAATCCAAATTAACCATAAATCCAAATTAAACATAAATCCAAATATCTTACAAAATCTAATTAAACAAATCCAAGTGGGAAATATGGTGCAACTATGGATCTTATGATCTACACCAAAAGTGGACAACGTCTCGGCAATAATATATTTTCTATATTCAACCAAATATATTTGAGCAGATGGTTAAAGATTTGAAATTTTCATTAATAATATATTTTCTATATCTAACAAAATACCCCCATTCTTACTTCTTATTTTCCCCTGATTCTTGCCAATGACTTTATCAAGTCCAACAAAGTTGTCCACGTTTCAATTTGATTACTAATTTCTCAATTGATTATTCAAATATTTAGCAGTTTACACTTCGAATTTGGCAATGGATTGAATGAAGAAGTTTTGTACGCGGCGATGGTGGTCTGTGGAGAGGTGAAGGCGGCGGCGATGGACTTTGGACAGAAGGGTATCGTGATGGTTGGCTGAAGGGTATTCTTTTTTGAAACAATACCGGTCTGCAGGTTTTAATCACAGACCCAGTCCTTGATATGGATCCGTGATATGGACCGAATCCGTGACATCTTTACCTTATCAAACGCACAGACCATGTACCAAGTCCGTGGTCTGAGTCCAAATCCGTAGTCTATGGTGTTATCAAACAGCCCTTAATACTGTCTTTAATAAAGTATAAACCCTCAAATTTGATAAGAACTTTTGTAAAGATATTTATTTTCTTTTACATCATATCAATCATATTACCCTACACTTTTTGTTTGACTATATTTTGTATTATTTTTTTCTTAACGTGATGTTTATTTAATATCAACCATATTACCCTACACCTTTTGTTTTATATTATACTTATAAAAAATTATCAAAACGTGATGTTTATCTAATATTCTCACACTAAACTACCATATTTGACTCTAACTTTTGAATTATTTTATACATGATTAATAGTAATTAACATTGTGGCATTGATTAAAGAAATTAAAAAAATTTGAATGACGTGGTCGATATATAATATAGAAACATAAAATTTATCTAAACTGCTTACAATAATGGTAGCAAAGAAAGATTAGCAAGTACTATGAACTTGTTAATTAAGCAATTTAGATTTTGACGGGTTCAATTAGTTAATTAAAAATATTATCCGACATCTTTGATTTTGAATATATTTATATAAATTTTATCACAACGTGATGTTTATCTAATATCAATCATATTAACCTATTATTCGGGGCTATAGATAAAAAATTCAGACATTCATAATACATGAGGTTATACGAGAGAGTGGTTATCTATAAATAAAGGGAACCATTATTCAAATAAATGACGATTATTATTAATATACAATACAATTATACGTGTCTGAACATTTTAAACATAATTACGAGAATTATGTTTAAAAAATTCCTAAATTTTATCACATCGTGATGTCTATCTAGATAAATAATATTGCCAAACCAAACTTCCATACTTGATCGAAATTTTTGAATTTTTTAATTCATGATTGGTTGTTAACTTCATGACTTTGATTAAAAAAATATAAAAAAAACATCATGACATTGGTCCAATATATGGCATAGAAACATAAAATTTATCTAAAATGCCAACAATTACGTTAGCAAAGAAAGATTGAATAATTTCGAATACTATTGTCAACTTTTAATCAAGCAATTTTGATTTGGCGCAATGTTCTTCAAATTTTGTAATCGCTAGAAAAAAAATTTAACTATAAAAAAGCTTTTGGTTCAGATAGAGTTAGCTAGACAAGAGAGGTATCAACATCGATTCTCTCTTATGCCACCATTTGAAACGAGAAAACCGAATAAGTGGTTCACCATTGAGAAAATATAGACCGAAAAAGTTATTCTAATGGTGGTCCATAGACATGGACAAAAATCTTGATTAAAAGAGGATTCTCTTTGATAAGGGGATTTCAACTTACCTTTCATTGAAAATTCTTTTTGGCACTTGGAGTGCTTGTTTAAAACTAGTACAATGAAGACCGCGCTTCGCTGCGGTCTTGAAGTTTATACTTATTTAATTGTATTTATTTTAATTAACTTATATTGACTAACTATATATTTCCTCTTTGTAGCACACTCTTCATGAAAAAAATCAATCACAAAACTTTATAGAAAAAAACACCAAATTATTTTATTAAACCAAAACATACTAAACACCAAAATCAAAACTTTTATATAAAAAAAGAAACTTAAAAGAAAAAGTTTTTAAAATAAAATAAAAAAGTAAATAAAATAAAAAAGTAAAAATAGTTGGAGAGAAGCAGGGTTCGACCTTGCGCTTCTTGGCTATATAACACTGGACATAACCATGGCAATTTCTTGTTTTGTAACATAGTTTGTAAACCCTGAAATTCACAAACAGTTGTGCTAAAAGAAAGAAAAATAAATGTAAACGCCAAGGATTGAACCCAAAGCCCATGTGTAAATAGAAAATGTCATAACCACTAATGCAAGTAAGTATTTTATTTTAAGTTTCGGTAAATATTGAATTTAAACACAAAAATAAGGAAAATTTGCAGCTGTATTTTGTTGACTAATTTGACTTTTGGAAATTATATTAATTTTTTATTGTTAAAAACGGTAATATCATGTCTGAAATGGCAAACACTTTCTGATAATGTATTATATAGTAATATCAAGATGGGCATAATTCGTACTTTTGTGAACATATCCAGTTTATCAAGTTTTATTTGAATATCTAAAAAAATGAGAAAAGCTAGTTTTTTCGCTTTGTCCAAGAAAACACACAATGCATGTCGTTGTTTGAGCATCATTCAAGATATTAATATAAAAGCCAATCAGGTTCTGCCTGGTTGGTAAGGGGTTTTTCAGGTGAAGGAGAGGTCTCGAGTTCGAGCCTCTCTAGAGGGTTTCCTCTTAGGCGAGCATGGGGGTGGCCGGTAATGGTGGCACGATAATACTCCATTACTGGCCCGTAGAAGAATTGCCGTTTCAAAAAAAGATATTAATATAAAAAAGATAGAATATAAAAATATTCTTAACTGATGAAATTAAATTAATAAAATACATATTAAAAATGATAGTGGAAATTGTTAATTGTTCCCTTAAAATTAAAACATTCGGGGTTTGTTCTCGTAATATAATAATTACGATAGTTTGCATTAGGCGTAACTAACTTGTCTGAAACTTCGAGGGAATTTATCGTGTATTCTTAACTCCAAAGAAGATAGATCTTGGAAATCTTGGGTACGCATTGATGTCCGCAGTTTTATCACGCGCCCAAAGAATTATGATGTTGGATCATGTCTGAAGGTTGAACGGAATCACTTAATTTTAAATGTTTGATTCCATTTCTTTTCTAAGTATTAAAGTTATAGCAATGATTTTTTCTAATTAAATAGTTATAGCGATAATATTTTAACAGTTTTTAGTTCAAATTGATTATTGTGGGTACTAGTCCATTAAGATTTGGTTAAAGAAATTTTGAGACACCGGTGGTAAGACATATATTATTGGAATTTTTTTTTTAATTAATCTATATATAATGAAATAGAGACATTAAATGTAATATGACAAATTAAGATCCATTAAATAAATTAGACACATTGATTTCAACCGTTAGATTGAATTGAATATATCATCAAATATATATATATATATATTTTTATTTTAAATCATTTTACAATACATAATTGCATTCTCTCTTCAATTTTATCATCATCACAATAAAAAACATTTATCTCTTATTGGACTATGATTTACCTTCTTATTATTATACTAAAATCTCCTAATACAAAATATTATAACATATATATATATATATATATATATATATATATATATATATATATATATATATATATATATATATATATATATATATAAAGAGGTGGGTTCATTTAGTAACCACTAAATATTTAGGAACCATTAGGAACCAATATTCACCAGTGTATATATATGATATTCACCAGTGTATATAAAGCATATGTATATATATATACACTGGTGAATATTATATGTATATACACTGGTGAATATTATATGTATATACACTGGTGAATATCATATTAAATATACACTGGTGAATATCATATATATACACTGGTGAATATTGGTTCCTAATGGTTCCTAAATATTTACATGGTTCTTAAATGAAACCAACTATATATATATATATATATATATATATATATATATATATATATATATATATATATATATATATATATATATATATATATATATATATATATATATATATGTTATTATAACTGTAAACAACATGTGTGTAAATATAAATGTATATTTGCTATTATACGTGTAATATTAACCTTAAAGCAAGCCTCGATGGTTATCATCGGTCACCTTTGTGTGAAAGGTCACGCGTTCGAATCCTAGTACTGGGGTGGGTGACACCTCTCAAGAATTTTTTTTACCAATGCTTTTGGCTCTCTCAGCATGGGTGTTTTAACGAGACAAAAACTTCGTGCAGTCTGGGTTGGTCGGTCAAAAAGTGACACGGATTTAAGAGCGCCAATAAACCTTTTTTTTTTTTACGTGTAATATTGTATCCCCATAATAATTTAAAAGAACGTGTTCATACAAATAAAGTGTATTATTTAATTTTTGTCTATATTTACCCGCGCTATAGTGGAACAATAATCTAGTTGAGAAACACTATGGATATCGCGGGGCAATAATCTGGATGTTCTCGAACTACATCAATATCTTCTAATTTCACAACTTCTTAGGATTCTCTGTAGCACAAGCTAAAAATGTTACACATCCTTTTTCTAAACATTTTCTTGTTGGACCCATATTATTTGTGACCCTCATTGATCATTTATCCTTACTGATATGATGACTGACACTAACTGATATCTGTGTCTAGTAAATATTCGATGGACGCATTTACCTTAACGACACTATAGATTTCCCATTAGGTGATCGGAACTATGAGAGCTTAAATATAAACACTTATTAAACACCAAGGACTAAATGGTACACACTCCTAATTTGAGTGTCTATATAAGGACCATCATAAACCCTTATTAGGGTTGGTCACTTAAGCCACCATCTTCATCCCTAACACACACATAGTGTTTTCTCTCAATTACTCCATCATAATACGATCATCTCGTTCTGGGAATCAATGGTTAACATGTTCAACAACATCCCAGGATCGTCAGGAGGTATGTAAATAACATGAATCAATCTAATTTAATCCAACATGTGGTATCAGAGCCAATGGTTCGTGATTATCCATTGGTTCATGTTTATTTGTTGCCTGGCTATTGCTATTATTATTCTGCAAATTATCTGGCCGGCGATTTTGATTTTTTATGGAAAAATGGTGTTTCTTGAGACCTGCGGCGGCTACAACAACCCTAATTCCGATGAACTTCGTCCGTGCGGATGAAGGCTCATCCGTACGAACCTGACTTGTTCATACATGCGGATGAAGCCTCATGCTTACGAATGAGTTTCTTGATTTGTGCGAACCTAACTTGTTCATTAGCACGAACCAAAGATTACCTCATGCGAACTTAATTTGTTCATGCGTACGGATGAAGTCTCATACGTGCGAATGTGTTGTTTGATTCGTGCGAACCTAACCTGTTCATTAGCACGAACCTAACTAATTGATCCGTACGAATCTAGGATAAATGCGTGCGAACCTAGGCTTACATCCGTACGAACTTAAACGTTACATCCGTACGAATCTAGGATTAATACGCACGAACCTGGACTTACATCCGTAAGAATCAATACTCATCCGTACGAATGACTAAAGACCCTAATTTGGTTGTTTTTAGAGTTTTTCTAGTTGCCTTACTTGCCGTCTGACCCAAAATTGGTCGCCTAACTTTCCGACTATATTAAAATCAATTTGGTTTAATTTGACCATCTTTAAAATTGATTTAGTCACCTTATTTATATGTGATTTTATTATACTTATGCACTAATATTCATGTTTTCATCTTTTGTTGCCCAAAGGTCAAAGGTGATTCCTATGATTGCATTTTTTTCCTTTAGCATAATAAACATGTAGAATATTAATTCTGCCCAAAGGTGATTTAATATACTTGTGTGCTTGAAAGAATTCTTATGATGCCTTAAAACACGATGTTCTATTTTGTTGCCCAAAGGTCAAAAGACAAACGTTGTGTTGCATAAACCTTATGCTCATAATTTTACTTAGATATTAGTTATTTCTGCCCAAAGGTGATGTAATGTCACACCCCGCTAAAGCGGAAACACGGAAGTGTGAAGAGCAAAGAATCATTTCACGAGTTATACCAAAAGTCAACGGTTCAAGTCATATATATTGAGATTAAAAGGTAATCATGTTCGAAAAATACAACCAAGATTCGTAAGTATAGAAAGACAAATACATAATAAAGTATTTTTAATAAAGTTCCCAAGTATCCAAGGTCTTTTCCCGTATTACTCTTCACATAACTAGCTTGACCCGCCTGAGCAATGCGCTTCATAACTTATGCTTAGTTCCTGAAACATGAGATAAAGTGTCAACTACGAAAACGTAGTGAGTGAGTTACAGTTATGAATTGGAGAAAAGTTCCATCTAAAAGTTTATAAAAGTCCGAAACGAATTCAAGGTTTTATAAAGGTTTGAGAGTCGTTCGGGATCAAAGAGTTTCAAGATAAGATCAAGTACTTAAAATTCAAGAATAAATTAATTTCAAATAAGTTTAAGTACGATCGAAGTGTAAGTAAAGTATATAAAAGTAGAAATTTCCAAAAAGGAAGATTAGCGGAGAAAAGTCGCTTAAAAAGTTTATATACTTGTAAAGTTTAAGTAACGGGCGAATTGTGCCCTAACTTGTAAAGACTAAATAGAATCAATTTTAGTCAAATAATAGAAGCGGATAACAATCGCTAAAAGTTTATAAATAGTTGGCATAAAAAGTATGAGTAAAGTATATAAAGTAAGAGTTTCCCATAAGGGAGATTAGCGGAGAAAGTCGCTTAAAAAGTTTATATACTTGTAAAGTTTAAGTAACGGGCGAATTGTGCCCTAACTTGTAAAGACTAAATAGAATCACATTTAGTCAAATAATAACAGCGGATAACCATCGCTAAAAGTTTATGAGTTTATGCGTAAATAACTAAATAGATTTCTTGTATCAATCCCTTGGCATCTATAACTAAGTGTTCACACTAATCCGATTATCAACCGAGCGGCCCCAACTTCCCGCCTCTCAAACGGAAAGTTAAAAGAGAGAAATTCAGTAATATGTACTTAGACTGCCATCTAAGCAAGGAACGGTTATTTCCTAAGTATCGATACCCATAATTACTATACGGCTTAAGTAGTTAATAGTGTGTAAGAGAGTAACTAAAACATGGGTGGGCACTATGAAAGCTTATCATTTTAAAAAGAGAGAGAATCACATCACTTAGAAACGTGTTATAGCTCCATCAAAGGTTGGTTACGCATACAAGTATCAATAAATAGTTGAGATAAAGAGATACATAACAATTATAAGTAGAGAAAGAGATGTTTTACGCATATGAGATTAAGTAGACGTTTCAGTGTCCAAAGTTTGATAAAGTATAAGTCAAAGTTTCATAAAGTCAAAGTTGATAAAGTCAAAGTTGATAAAGTCAAAGTTCAAAGTAGTTCCACAAGTTTAAAAGTCAAAATAGTCATACAAGTTTACGAAAGGTTGGATCTCATGTTTCCCCCAAAAAGAATACTTAAAATGTAAGAGTAGAGAGGGGTGTAACTCACGGGTTGCGAAGAGATCGAGAACTCGGAAACTCGGTTGGAGTATGAAAGCCGGGAATCACAGATTGCCTAATAATACCAAGGTAGTTTAATGAGTTGTTACATTATTATGTTCTTATGTATGATATAAGAGATTATGTAACTTTTGATTGTAATTAAGTGTTAAATCCAATATTATTCCGAAAATTTGGTCCGAAGCGATTAACGTTGCATTTAGTCCGAAAGTTTATTGTTTTTGATTATTACGTCTTAAGTGCTTTTGCTTACTGAAGTGATTTTATAATTTCTAGGGAAATTTGGGCAGCGCTTCCGCGCCCAAATTTCATGCCCAAAAATTATATCGTCACTTCCGCTCACAAATCACCTAAAACACAATAATATACATAATATAGTTCAAAATAGTCCAAAGAGTCCAATACTAGTCACCAATGTTATTAGTTTTATTTATCTCAGTCTGAAAATGATAGCGGTAAAAGTCCAGAATATAACCATGATCTTAAAACGAGTGAAAACGACAAATTTCGGGGGAACAGCAGCCCGGTGCTGCGCACCAGGGCACTGGTGCTGCGCACCAGCTGCTGTCCCGATTCTTGTTTTGTGTTTTTCTTGCTAAAAACGTTTTGTGACTTAAAGATTTCGACATGCAACCAGTAGATACTTATAATATGATGTTTTTCTCAGTTTCTAAACAACTTTAAACCACAAAAATGTAGATCTAATCACTTTTTAGTTAAGAGTCGTTTTTGTAAGAAAGTGACTTAAAAGCTTCATAAAACTTTCCTTGTTGTTTAGATTGAACATGCAATCAGTAAATATTATTAAAAACAACATTTTAACAGTTTCACAATTGTTTTTATCCACAGATTCGTG
>CAJVGC010000001.1:58856165-58920926 GCA_910822075.1 Senecio squalidus | reverse complement strand
CTTGTGTCCTAAAACCAGCCCGTCATGCTACTCCTGCAAAAACAATCCCTGAAACATCGTCAGGATTGCACACAAATTAGGGGAAAAACCTTGAACATACCCCTTGTTCCTGAGTTGGTCAATAAGGAGAGGGGAAGACCATGTGGGGAGGGCTGACACTACTTGAACCTCGACTTCTTATAGTAGAGCTCAGGACAGTGTCAACATCACTAAGACCCAAACTACGGCACACCATCCTTTGCTGAGAACTTGTTCTCAGAATTGGGAAGGGTGGTCCCTGGCGCCAAGAGACCATGGGGGAGATTCATGCTTCTGCTAGGCAGGAGGGGTTCTCTACTTGTTCCCGAGGGATCTTCCACCTGTTGTACCCAACAGGAAATAGTGGTGGTAAACTACAAGGAATTGATGGGTATTGTACCAGAAACTATTGGTAAGGGTTGAAAATACAAGAAGAGATGCTGTACTCTTTAAACATCTTTGGGCAAAGCAGTTCTGGCACAAACAATCGTTATTATCAGTCCAGCTACTGCCCAAAAGAATCACCAACCAAGATGCTGGCAACATCACCAAAGCCTTCCAGTTCATCTCTTCAGAGGGACTGCTTCCTCAGATGACAACAAGGGGGAGGAAAGAAATAGATATAGTGTTATCATCTGGTGAAAGCAGGGGAGAAGTCAAATCAAGCACAGACACTGTCATCACTGCCACCTCCAATCAAGATGAAGAGATGGAGACAGACAGTGTAATTGAAGGGGAGACAGACTTTGATGTCAACATGGTGATAGATGCAGAGGGTGAAAATATGGAATGGATACTCCACTTAAGGGGGAGCAGCAGCAGCAAGAAGACAAGCAAATGGTTGAAGAAACAATAGACGAGCAAAAGTTGCTGCGGATCAAGATGCTGAAATGGTTACTGCGGATCAAGTTGCTACGGATCAAGATACTACGGTGGATCCTATGGTAACTAGCCCAGTTACTACTGAACCAGTTGTTGCGGACCCCATGACAACTAGTCCAGTTGCTACGGACTTAGTTAGTACGGATGAAATGGAGCAAGTTGCTACGGACCCCATGAACATGAGTCCAGCTCCAGAAACAGAGGAGGAAGATCATTCTCAATTATTCACAACCATTCCTCCCACGTTCGATCAAGCTTTCTCACAGCTTCAAGAAATTCAGTCTGAAGCCACAACTCCCTCCACCACTGTCACAGAAGCTCCTTCCACCATTGATCAAGAGAAGCTGCAAATGTCTTATAAGAACAGAATGTCAAGAAACTGCTGTAATGGAAGATGAAGCTACACTATCATCACAGCTGCAGAAGATCAAGGATGAAAAACAGAAACAAGAAAAGAAGAAAGCAGAAGAGGAGGAAAGAAAGAAGTTGGTTGCTATAGCAGTTGCTAGACAAAGAGCAGCAGCTGCTGAGTTAGCTACAATTTCAGCAACCTCTCTAACATTACCTGAACAGGCTGCTAGTTTATCTGTTTCTGCAGGGAGAGTTGGATTCATCACAGTTGACAAGAAAAAGAATAAAATCAAAATGGTCAATCTTGATGATGAAAAAGACAAAGGCAAATTTGTGGTGGTGAAGAAGTCAAAGGAAGAAATACAAGAGGAGGATAGGCTGGCTAAAGAAGCACTATACTTTAGCACCATGACTGAGGAGGAGATTGAAATAGTGAGAAAAGAAAATGCGGCAGCAGAACTACAAATAAGAATAGATGCTGAGTTAAAGGCTGCAGAAAAAGCAACAGCAAGAAAGATGGCTGAAGAACAAAAGGAAAAAGAATCTTTTGAAGCCATTAACTTTCAAGGTATGACTGCTGAGGAGATAGAGGCAATCAGACAAGAGAATGAAGCTGCAGAGTTATACATCAGATGCTGCTGAAGATGCAATAAAAGCCCAGGAGATGGTTAATGATGACATTTTGAACAAACTAGTTAAGAAGGGTTTGAAAAAGTCTTTGGAAAGAGAAGATGAGCTTCTAGCACAGAAGATGCATGAAGAGGAGCTTAAACTTGCTAAAGCCAAAGCCAAGCCTGAGAAGAAGAAAGTGTCCAAACCTACTCCTACACAAGTCAAGATAGCTGAGGATAGAAAGAAGTTCACAAACTATCTTAAAAGTAAAGGTCATAGTGGCAGATCCTTAGGATCTATGAAGATGGCTACTATCTTGGATCTTGTGAAAGAAGAAAGACAAAAGGAAGTCAGAAGAGAAGCTGCTCTTGCTCAACTTGAAAAGAAATGGAACAAGGATGCAGACAAAGCTCTTGAAGCTGCTCTTCAAACTGGAAGAAAAGTGTTTCTACCATCTGATCCCACAATGGTCAAAGAGAAACCTCAAGAGAAGACTAAAAGAAGGAAGCTATCATCAAAGAGGATTCCAGTTCCTCCATCCAAAAGGCAAAAATTGAATGATGATGCTACTGCTTCTCAATCAGAAGTTCCATTTATGGATGTCAAACAAAAACCAGAAGAAAGAGAAAGAAGGATGCAGACAAAGCTCTTGAAGCTACTCTTCAAACTGGAAGAAAAGTGTTTCTACCATCTGATCCCACAATGGTCAAAGAGAAACCTCAAGAGAAGACTAAAAGAAGGAAGCTATCATCAAAGAGGATTCCAGTTCCTCCATCCAAAAGGCAAAAATTGAATGATGATGCTACTGCTTCTCAATCAGAAGTTCCATTTATGGATGTCAAACAAAAACCAGAAGAAATGGAACAAGATCCTCCAACAACTGCTCAAGGGGGAGATGAAGATAAACTCAAATTCAAACCAATGGGATATTATGAGTATATTCATCATGAAGAAGGATTGAGGTTCACTCCATTGACTGTCAAAGCTCCAATGATTGTTGACTGGAAATATGTGTGGTGATGAAATCAAAGGCAAGATGGTTCAAAGAAAAAGCTCTCTACCTTCTATGAAACCATTAGACTATTTGACAGAGATGATTTAGAGAGAATGTATCACATAGGCAAGGCAAAGTACTCTAATCAAAAGAAGTCTTTGTCTGGAACTGAACTTGCTATGGATGTTCTCTGTGGACTGTTTGAACCAGGATATGAGAAGAAGAGTTCTGTGTTCAAGAAAGGAGGTCCAGAAAATCCTGTCATAAGATGGTTCATATATGATCGTAGTGGTGTCTACTCAATCAGAAGAAGACAAGGAACCATGGAATTCTTCCTAGTTGATGTGCAATATCCTCATGGGCTGAAGACTTTAAACGAGATGATAGAAGTGAAGCTTAATGGTCTTCATGACTCAAACCTGGCACATGAACTGATTTACAGAATTTTGATGCAAATCATGGAGGAAGAGCACAAAGGCCAAGAAAGTGACTGGCCTACTCAACGATGATCAAACTGACTTTGTAAAATCCGTAGTTGTAATAGTTAATACTGATCTATGAATAAAGTAGTTAACACGGTTGAAGCATGAAACTTGTACTTTTGATGTGTCATAAAAGTTCAAGGTTAGGGGGAGATTGTTGGGTTATAACTTAGTTGGTATAGTTTAACCATAAACAATGAAACCTAACAAACAAGCGAAAGTAACTTAAACAATCGGTTTGAAGTTAAGAAGTTACTACGGAAGAATATCATAACAAGTTGGTGCGGCTGTTCAACGTATTACAAATGTTACTACGGTAGATGGAGTTACTGCGGACAAAGTCAGAGTCAAGATAAGGAGGAAGTCAAGCCAAGATACGCGGAAGACTAAAACTTATCTTGCAATTATCAAATCTAATTAGATAGAGTTATAATTAGATTAGATTTCTTTTTGTTAATTAAGTAAAGTTTCCTTATTCAATGTTTAGATAAGGATAGATGTAGATTTCTAGTTTATCTAGAACGAGCCTCAAGGTCTATAAATAGATAGATCCTTGAAGAATAGAAAACACGTTGTATTGATATATTTGATTAATGCAATTGAGGCTTACAATTCGACAATAATTTGTATATTCGTTATTCATTATTAGTTGTTCGATAACTCGTAATATTGAAGTGTTCATCCGCTGCTGAACTTCTTCAATAGATCTCGATCTTAATCGTTAGCAAACTTATTAGTTTATCCAGACTAATACGATCCTGACATAATGTATATTGTTTAATGGCTCCGAAACAAAATAAATTGTTTTATTTCAAAAGAATCACTTGATGAATCATCACTGTGGCATAAGAGAATGTGTCATATTAATTTTAAAAACATGAAAATCTTGGTAAAAATGATATTGTAAGAGGTTTACCTCAGAAGGAGTTCACATGCAATGAACACTGTGTTGCATGTATTAAGGGAAAACAATATAAGTCTTCACACAAAATCACATATACAAATTCAAATCACTAAAGTATGCACTAATGGCACATGGATCCTTTTGGTCCCACACATGTCATGAGTCTAGGAAAGAAGTGTTATTGTTTAGTTATTACTGATGATTTCACAAGGTATGCATGTGTGTTCTTTATTGGCACAAAAGATGAAACATGTGAAATTCTCAGAACATTCATAACAAGAATTGAAAACAAGACATAGAAGAAAGTGAATATCATCAGATGTGACAATGGCACTGAGTTCAAAACCAGGAAATGAATGAGTTTTGCAATGAAAAGGGAATTGAGAGACAATTCAGTGCACCAAGAACTCCTCAGCAAAATGGGGTTACAGAAAGGAGGAACATAACTCTAATTGAAGCAACAAGATCAATGCCAGCTGATTCAAAGCTTCCTATAACATTTTGGGTAGAAGTAGTGAATACTGCATGTTATGTTCAAAACAGGGTATTCATTGTAAAAGCATATACAAAGACCCCTTATGAGCTCTTTCACTAGATAAAGCCACTCATAAGCTTTTTAAAACCATTTGGGTGTCCTTGTACAATTTTTAATACCAAAGAACATCTAGGGAAGTTTGACAGCAAGATAAATGAAGGATTCTTTGTAGGGTACTCCACATAAAGCAAGGCATTCATAGTGTATAACATCAAAAACAAGATTGTTGAAGAAAGCAAAAATGTTACTTTCAATGAGAAGACCATGAATGCTACTATAGAAGGACCATATTGGTTGTTTAATATTGATGAACTAACCAAGTCTTTGAATTTTCATTTTACATGTCAATATGAGAAGGAGTCTGGGGAGGGTGTTACAAATAGGGATTCAGTTAATATTGGTGAATCAATTAATACCGGTGAATCAGTTAAAACTGGTCATTCAATTAAAATTGGTGATTCAGTTAATACTGGTAACTCTGTAAAGGCTGGTCATTTGGTTACTACAACTTCATCTAACGAAAATGAAAAAGTTCTTTATTTTCAATACATCACCATTGACCCACTTGGATTGTTTCAGCCCAAATAGTCAAGTGATGATAGCTTCAAACACAGTGATCAAGATTCTGATAATGGTGATTTGAGCAGTAAGAAAGATGAAGAAATGCATGATTTAGCTGAAATTAATTCAGATGGAGAAGAAATCATTGTAGTAGTAACTCAACAGACAGTAGTAATATTGAAAATACTCCTCAATCAAAGAATAATGAGTTTCCAGAGCAAAATGATACTAATTTGGATCAAGAAGTAATAGAAGAGCAGTATCAGACTCATAGGGTCAATAAGAATCATCTACTGCAACAAATCATTGGTGACTTGAATTCTACAGTTCAAACCAGGGGAAAACTACACCAAAGCTTCAATGAATGTTTATTTGTGTGCTTTCTCTCACAATTAAGACCAAGGAAGACAGAACAAGCTATTAAATACCCAAGTTGGATTGAAGCAATGCAGGATGAATTATTATAGTTCAAACTTCAAGCAGTCTGGACATTAGTAGTACCTCCGAGTGGAAAAAGAGTTATTGAAACTAAATGGATATTCAAAAATAAAACTGAGGAGAGAGGTATTGTCATAAAAAACAAAGCAAGATTAGTGGCACAAGGATACACTCAGGAAGAAGGGGTTGATTATGATGAGGTGTTTTCCCCAGTTGCAAGAATTGAAGCCATAAGGATATTTCTAGCTTTTGCTTCATTTAAAGGTTTTATTGTGTTCCACATGGATGTGAAAAGTTCATTCTTATATGGGAAGATTGAAAAATAAGTATATGTGTGTCAACCTCCAGAATTTGAAGATCCTAAACATCCAGGCATGGTGTACAGACTGGATAAAGCATTGTATAGTCTACATCAAGCTCCCAGAGCATGGTATGACACATTATCAATATATGTACTGAACCATCAATTCAAGAGAGCTGCAATTGATAAAAATTTATTTTTCAAGAATGTTAGGAATGACATATATTTGTACAGATATATGTGGATGACATTATATTTGGGTCTACAAATGACAAATTGTGAAAGGAATTTGAACATGTGATGCATAAGAAGTTTAAGATGAGCTCAATGGGAGAGCTGACTTTATTTTTGGGGTTACAAGTGAAGCGGAAACCAACTGGTATCTTTATCCATCAATCAAAATATGTTAAAGATATTCTAGAAAAGTTTGGATTTCAAGACTATAAGAGTGCAAGTACACCAGTAGAAACCCACAAGCATTTAGAGGTTGATTCTGAGGGGGAGGATGTGGATGAACATTTGTACAGGTCAGTGATAGGATCTCTGATGTATTTAATTGGTTCGACACCGAAATAATGTTCAGTGTATATGTGTGTGCAAGATATCAGACTAGTCCTAAGGTTTCACATGTCACATCAGTAAAAAGAATTTTCAGATACTTGAAGGGTAAGCCATACTTGGGATTGTGGTATCCAAGAGACTCTTCATTTGAATTTATTTCATATACATACTGATAGTGACTATGGAGGAGAAAATCTAGATAGGAAGTCAACATCAGGAGGATTTTAGTTCTTTGGGTCTAGATTGATTTCATGGCAATGCAAGAAACATAACAATGTCTCTACATCTTCAACAGAAGCAGAATATGTTGCTACATCAAGCTGATGTGCTAAGGTGCTTTGGATTCATAATCAATTGATGGATTATGGTATTTCTTTTCTACATACTCCTATTTCTATTGATAATAAGAGTAACATAAGCATTGTTAATAATCCAGTAAAACATTCCAAAACCAAACACATCGAAATTAGTTTTCATTTTATCAGGGATTGAAATGAAACGAAACTTATTCAGGTAGTCAAGGTTTAAATTGATAATCAATTTACAGATCTTTTCACCAAAGCATTTGATGTGGGAAGATTTGTTGATGCATATATTGTATGACAGTTGTTCTAGACTTATCGTTTAAATGTATTTGTTATAAGTTGTAAATGTTTATAGTTTTGTATCCCACGAACATGTATGTTCGTGGGCTTAGTAGTCTGTTTGGCTAAATCAAGAACTTGCATGTTCGTGAGGCCCACAAAGCCCTTTAGTGACGAACAAGTTGTCCTATATAAAGGGACATCATGTTTAGGGTTAGGGTTTGACTTTTACATACTCTGTGAATTGGTTGTATTATCGTTTGAGTGACTCAGTATAATACACAATCAGAGTTAATCGGTATTATTGGTGTTATCGTTTCTTTACTGTTTATTGTGAATCAATTGATTACCGATATTCCGTATCGTAATCAATTGATTTAACCTTGTTGATCGGAATACTGGAACCTATAAGATATATTTTTTTGATCAACAGTATTGGCATGATTAATCCAAAATAGGTTCATTTTAAAATAATAAATATGTGTTTGAAACGTGTTGTACAAAGCTTATGTTTTTATTTGTTCGAAACAGTTACTAATGATGATTTATACTGTTAGTCGTTATTACTGCCAGTAGTTAATAATGGTGGAAGTTACTACTGTTATGTGTTTGAAATAGTTACTACTGATGGTTCCTACTGCTGGTGATTACTACTTCCAGTTGTTAATACTGGTGGAAGTTATTACTGCTTTTGGGAATGTTTTGTTTTTGGTGTTTCTAGTGCAGGGACTAATTGGTATAAAATGGAGAAATATCTCCCCGATTATTAAATATCATTCAAATCAAATTTTCTTTCTCTCTCTAAACCTTTTTCTCTCTCCATAAACCCTAATATCAGTTCTTTGAAACCCTAAATTCATCTTCGACTTTTAACCCTAAATCTTATTCGATGGCGAATCAACAACTAGTCTTTGGCCTTTTTCATAACATCATTCCAGATTTAGAACTTCATCCCGAAGCCATTGGTTTTCATCCCATCATCAACTTTCTATGCCAATCAAGAATACGTTATGCTTTAGCGGTTAACCCTGAGGTTTATGAAAAGCACATTAGAGTCTTTTGGACTACGATGATTATTGAAGAAGTTAATGGTGTTCAAAGGGCACGGGTAGACAAACATAATGTTGTTGTTCCAGAGTCTACAATTAAATTCAAGAAAACTCTAGTATAACTTCTTTTCATAATCAAGAACTATTTGAAATTTTTCAAAGAATAGGGTATGAAGGAAGCTTATCTAAATTTACTTTTCAAAAAGCACTTCTTTCTCCCCAATGGAGGTTTATCGTTAATGTCTTGCAACAGTGTATTTCAAGAAAGATAAACCTGGAATGATTTTAACAAGACTATAGCTACTGCAATGGCTTGTTTAGCAACAGGAAGGGTGTTTATTTTTTCAGACATGATTTTCAATGATTGAAACTGGAATCTTGGCAATCCAGAAAACAAGTTTTCAATATATCCACGTTTTTACAAATAATTTTTGATAAAGAACTTGGTACTTATTCCACTAAAGGAAAGGTCATACTCATGGATTCTCACTCTAAAAACACTTTTTCAAACATGAGGAGACAAGTAAATACTTTTTCTGGCAAAGTGAACCCATTGTTCTCTAAAATGGTGGGTGTCACAGTTCCTGCTGGTAAAGGATCAAGTCGTCCACTTGAATCCCAACCCCCACACCTGCTTCATCCTTAGTTCCTATTGCATAACAACAACCAAGTGCTTCTCATGCACCTTCATCTTCATCTAAACAAGCACCGTTTAAACAATATGTTAGACAGTCTAAGAGAATTCCTTCACCTCTTAGTCTTAAAGAACAACCCAAAGAACAAAAACCCAAAGTTCATACTATAACTTCCAAATCAGTTCCTACTGATACACAAAAAATGGGTACAACTGAGCCCTCACCTAAGCTCCAAAATAAGGTGGTCCATAAAGAGGGGGACACCATGTTGGAAAGGCTCATACTACTGTTGTACCACCTGGTGGTGCATAGGACAGTGTGACAGACGCTAAGACTTAACCAACGACAACTCTAGATGATAATGATTCTTTTGAATCATTGTTAATAGGAACTAGGTTCCAAGAAATCATGGGGGAAGGTGATGCTCCTACTAGGCAAGAGGCACCTTCTAAACCTACTTCCCAGCAACCGCCAACTGTTGGTACTCAGTAGAAAAGTATGGAGGAAAGATAATCATACTCAACCCTTGAATTGATGGAACACTGCCTTAAATACATTGAAAAGGTTCTTACTAAAACTAAGGAGATCAAGCAACTCAAGAAGTTAGTGTTCAAACTGGTGAAAGAAGTCAAACATTACATATTCTCTATGAAGAAACCTGTGAAAATAGCAGGGAATAGTGGTTCTAAGGGGGAGCATAGGACTACCAAGAAAATACCATACAAGTTTCCAACTCCATCTAGTTCCAGGTCTAGCTCTTCTGGCAGGTCTGACAGGAATGCTACCAAAAAGGGGGAGAAAGTAGATGATTCTGTTGAATACACTGCTGGTGAAAAGAAGAGAAAGGAGGATGCAAACGAGCAGGAGAATGTTTTTACTGGTACTGGTATGCAAGATCAAGACCAGTCTAAACTTTCTACTACTGAAGATGAAATGAAAGCTAATAATGAGAAACAAGAGGATCCAACTGTTACTTGTGATCAACCTTACTCTTCTGGTTATGCTGATAGTTCTTAATGGACTGAAGAGGATAGGGAAATTAGAGATGTAATAATGGACATGGGAGAAGGAGAGGAAGAAATATAGAGAGTAAGGGAGAAGGTTGATGCGATACCGTAAAGAGAAGGAGAGAAAGAGAATAAAGAAAAGGAACATGAGCAGGCTAATGTGTCTACAGAAAAAGAAAAAGAAAACATTGGTAGTGAAGATACTACTGGTGCAAATGTTAAGAAAGATCAAGAAGTTCCTACTGATCCACCAGTAGTACCATTGACTGAAGAAGACATTACTATAGTTGCTGAGCTGGAGAGATTAACAAGAAAAATTGAAACAAGAGGCCATCAAAAAGATTGAAATAACTGCTGCTGTTGAAAGACAAAGAAATGCTGCTGCAAGTAGACCAAAAGAGAAATTAATATTGTTCAATCTATTGGACCTAAAACTGTGACCACCGATCCTATGATTCCTCCAAGGATTGAAAAGAGGAAAATGGGATTCTACATGGGAAAGAAAGAAATCAAAATTGAATCCAAAGATGAAGACCAAAACTTCAAAAGGAGCAGGCTGAAAAGAAAAGAAGAGATGATGAAGAATCAAGAGAGAAGGAAAGGAAAAGAAAGCAAGAAGAGGATGATGTTTTGGCTGCCGAAAGATTAGCCCAAGAACATATTGAAGAAGAAGTGAAAAGGAAGGCTCAAGAAAAGCAAGATTTTCTAATTGCTAAACAACTGTTGGAGAAAGATGAAGCAAAGCTCAAAAAGAAAGAAGAGGAAAAGGCCAAGGCAAAGAGTATAGTGGAAAACACATAAGACCTATCAAGTTAGATACAATGCTCTATTTGTATGTCAAGGAGAAAAAGTTGTAGAAGGAAGAAGCAAATAAAGCTCAGTTTGATAAAGAAAGAGCTTTGAAGGCTACATTGGATAGAGGGTACAAGGTTATTCACTTTGGAGATGAGCAGCCAGACATGAGCAACTGAAGAAGAAAGTTGCTGATAAACCTAAGCATGAATCAATAAAAAGAAATAAGCACCAAGCTAGTAATGTTTCTACTGCCAGAAGATAAAAAACAATAGTAGAACCAGTTACTAATGGTAAAAGGAAAGCAAGTACTGGTAATCAAGTTAATATTGGAACAAAGAAGGTGAACTCAGGAGAAAAGAAGTTTGAATCTACTAAAGAGAAGGATCAAGAACAAGAGAAAGAAGAGCAGTAGACAAAAGTCATGAAAGTAAAAGTAAAAGATATCTTTAGGGAGTTTGAATTTGGATGTGTTCCTGAAATATCTGATGAACAAGTTAATGAAGTTGCTGATAGAATTTTTTCCAGACTTGATAATTCATTCTAAAGATATCAAGTGTGCCTCATCATTCACAAAGATGCCTATCATTGATTGGTATGCAATTGTGATCGATGGTCAGAATGCATATAAGATTATTAGAGCTTCAAAGAGTTTTAAAGTATATGACAGTTCATTGGAGATATTTAGAGATATAAGCAGACAAGACTTGGTGGATATTTTCTTAATTGGAAAGTAAAAATATTCTCAAAGGGAAGGTATTATTATAGACTTTAATGACTTATTCTTTGAGTTATTAAAGATTATGTTTGAGCCAAAGAATGTTCCTGAGAAGATTGCAAGATTTACTCCTATTTTGGAATGGATTAATTTTTAAAGGTTTGGAGCGTTTCTCTGAGCAGAAGTGATGGAACTATAAATTATTTCTTGGTTGAAAGAAAGTATAAGCATGAAATCAATGTGTTGATCAACATTCTTAATGTAAAGAGATTTAAAGTTTTTGGCAGTATTCCCTCTGGTTATTGAAGAAACTTATGTTTATGATGGAAAACAAAAGTTTAGCGGGAGATTGTTGGGTTTTAGCGAGTTAATACTGGTGAAGATGGTTAATACTGGTCATCAGTCAAGTTACTACTAGTCAATATTACAACTGGTGCTGCATGGCATACATGGGAGTTTCTACTGGTGGTTACTACTACTGAGCTGATAATGTTAGTTACGATTTATTAGTAGTTATATTAGTAACAGATTTCTGATAATTATAGATTCGATTAGATATTGTAACCCGATAATAACTAGGGTTTGTTAGCCTCAAGGTGTATAAATATAGATCCTTATATCGTTGTAAATAAACGTCTATTACAAAACCCTAATTCTAATAGATTGAGGTTGTTGGTGAAAATCTTGTTTTGTTACTCTTTATTCATATTTATAACTTGTTCATTACTATATTGTAATATCAAAGTGTTGATCCCCTTCAACTCCTTTGATAGATATAGATCTAAACGTTTGTTTTATACAAACCTAGTTCAACAAATCCTGACAGCTTTACCGTTGGGCTAGTTGCTGCAATTGTTGTTAAATTCTGTTGATTATATATAAAAACAGAAGTGACACTGTTAAATATGCGCTGGAGGAGGTTCGAACCCAGGTGTAGGGACTATTGTGCCAATCCTTTTACCACTTGGCTAACTGCTGCAATTGTTGGTGATTTCTAATACATATTAATTATATATAAAAACAGAAGGGACACTGTTAAATATGTGGTGGAGAAGGCTCGAGCCCAGGTTGAGGACTATTGTGCCAAATCCATTACCGCTCGGCTAGCTGCAACAATTGTTGTTAATTTATGTTACATATTGATTATATATAAGCAGGCACTAAAGGACTAGAAGGGCTAGCTACTAAATGCCTAAAGTCAGTAAAAATAAAGCTCCTATCCGCACCAGAATCAAATAAAATATATGCAGGATGATCATTGAGAAAGAAAGTACCTGTAAAAATTGTAGATCCTCGCGAGCCTCTGAAGAACCTAAAGCAAAAACTCTGCCATTGGCGGTATCATCACCACCAGTAGAACCATAAGTAAGAAGGGGAGTAGAAGAAGAAAATTTGGGACACCTATTACGGTAGTGTCCCTTCTCACAAAACTCATAGCAAGGCCCTGTTATGCACTTACAGAAACGCTTGGTATGTCCGAGTTTCTTGCACCGCTCACACACCCAACAAGCAACCTCCGGTGCATGCACACCTCCACACATCCCGCACTTAGGGCGCTTGCCTTGACTACTACCAACTGCGGCATATGACTGAATGGGTTGGGGGCCCTGATCATGTCCCCGTGCCTTCTTCCTAGAATCCGGATTAGATTTCCTACCATGACGGCCGCTAGTATCCTTACGGATTAAGGTCCTCTGCAATGCTCCACCACGAATCATACTCTCCATAAGGGAGGAGGCAATATCCACTGCACTCTTCAAGGTACCAGGACGGGTGGGAATGATGTTGTCCCGCATAGTCTAGGGAAACCCGTCCACATACCTGGTAATCCTCTCCTCCTCAGTACGAACCAGTCGAGGAACCAACTCTATCATATCATAATACCTATCAGTATATCGGAACCATGCATCGTAAGGTTCCATAACTCCTGCTCCAGACACTGTAACTCGTGCGCAGGCACATATTCCCCTCTCATCAAACTCTTAAGGCTCCTCCCTGACATCTCGTTGATAGTCGCTCGGCATGGAATCCGCGTAACTGAATTCCACCATGTAAGGGCCTTCCCCTTAAAAAGGTGAGTCGCGAATCTGACGCGATCCTCAAAAACACAACCCGAAACATCCAGAATAGACTCCATTTGCTCCATCCACTGGAGTGTCGTCGCATCCTCAGTACCACGGAACTCTGTTGGCTTACAAGCCAAAAACTGTTGGTAGGTTCACTCTCGGGGCGGATCCCCAATCACAATCGACTGCACTCTAGTGTGCACCATGCCCATATCGGAACCATCTCGGCCCGATCCAGTACCGTCAGAACTCGTAAGATTAACCTCAGGGCCGGTGCCCGATCCTCCCAAGGACTGTAGTATGGAATCCTTAAGATGCGCTACGATAGCCGACATCGTGGCAGCCATGTGCTCAGCAAACATCTGACTAAAGTTTGGGGTATGTGTAGGGGTAGGAGTACAAGTAGTCGTCCGAGTAAGTGGAACGGTCGATCTCGGATGTGCAGGACGGTTGCGTCGTGCAGACCTCCTGGTAGCAGTAGTAGTAGTAGTGGTAGCTCTCTTAGGCGCCATCGTCTAAGAACGTAAAAGAAGGAAAAGTAAGAAAGTGCGACAAAATAATAGGCCAATCAAAATAAACATAAAGTAAGCATGCAAAAGCAAAGAAAAAACACATAAAGGCCCAATTAAGGAAATGCGCACATAGGTAAATCATAGAATTCGTTTTAAGCCATAGGTTATAGTCTAAGTGATTCACGTATAAGCCACTTAGTTCGCTATAACTAGTGGCTCTGATACCAATTTCTGTCACACCCCGCTCAGGCGGAAACGCGAGGTGTACAATATTAATATAATCAGAGACATATGTTACAACAAAATAAATAACAAAAGGGTAACATCGAATTAATATAAGAATTTCAAGTTACAAAGTTACATAGTACATGAATTCGGAAATGGTACAAATACAAAATAGACAAATGGATCCTAACAGAACTAATACATAGCAAAACAAGTTCTCAGGCAAGATCCATGTAGTCAAATAGATAGCAATCAACACGTAACCTCAAATCCCTGAAATAGCGTTAATAACGACGTCAACACAATGTTGGTGGGTTATTCACAAAGTTAAGAAAATATTAAGTATAAAATCCTTTTGATCCAAAGTTTAGAAAAGGTTTAATAAATAATTAGTAATGAACATATATCTTGATTTAATACAAATAGCAATATGTATAATCCTTAGCATAGAAATATACACCTGAACCTAAACATAAAAAGAAAACAACCCCCTTAGTGTGTTATGATAAGTTTAGTCATGAAATGCTATACGGTAATAACATCAGACCGCAAGGACCGCACACCGACAAAATCCCAGTACGGCGATGAGGGTTTGTTAAACCCACATGTCAACTCTTATTGAGCCACCTGATATATATATATATATATATATATATATATATATATATATATATATATATATATATATATATATATATATATATATATATATATATATATATATATACATATATATATATATATATATATATATATATATATATATATATATATATATATATATATATATATATATATATATATATATATATATATATATATATATATATATATATATATATATATATATATATATATATATATATATATATATATATATCAGGTGGCTCAATAAGAGTTGACATGTGTGTAAACGGGGCCTTATACTACCACCAAGGCTATATAAGTAAGGTAACACGATAAAACTAAGGCATCATAATCTAAATTGCATAAACAAGATATATAAATTTTAGTTGACGCTAATCATGCCCGAAGTAAAATTTATAAAGCGGTAAAAGGGCATCGAATAACTCACAGGTAGCGTAAAAGCGTAATAAAGCGTATGAGTGTCGGATACTCAAAATAAAGGTCTAAGTATCTATAACGTAGTTGGTTTAGCCTCGTATTAATTAACATGGTATTAAATATTAAAGTTTAGTAGAGTTTAGACGAATTATAAATATTTAGGTATAAAGTCTTCGAATCCACGACGATAAGTCATAACGAGATGACGAATGAAAAGGTATTTGATATCTCGAGTCAATAATGACTTCTATAAATATCGATCATTTAAGTTTATAAATGTGATTAGATAGGAATGATATTCCGAGCCTGAAGTGACTAACTGGAATATCGATTGAAAGGAGTATTAGAATTAGTCAAAGTCAACCAAAGTCAAAGTCAACCGAAGTCAAAGTCAACCAAGTTTAAGTCAACTAAATTCAAAGTCAACCAAAGTCAATATCAATGATAGTTGAATTGGTCAAAGTCAACGAAAGTCAACTTTTTGAAAGAAAGTCAAAGTCAACGAAAGTCAACCTTTGACCCGCTTAAATATTGTTAAAGATACAATTTGAATATTTGAGTAAAATATGATTGGAAATCAGTTTCATAAGTTTGTTCAAAAGATTAGGTTTAAAATCGAAGATTTGATCGTTTTCGGAGAATAAACGATTTAACGATGAAACAGACGTTTTTAATATATATATAATAGTAAGTAATATGTCGTTTAAGATTGCGTTTATGTTTTGAGTCCAAAACATATGTTTATCGGTGTATAATACTTTACGTATACTAAAAATAGGTTTATGTATACTTAAAATCGTCCTTAATTCGCAAAACGACGAAACAAACCTGGAACCACCAAGAATGCGTCGCATTCATGGTCCTATGCGGCGCATTTAGGGACCAGGTTGTCGAAGATTCAGTTTTTTGTTGCTTAAAATCGTTTTAGTACCGGTTAGTTAGTTTAAGTCTTAAGTGAATAGTTACAGATTGTTAATTGGAGTCATTTGGTCAAATAACTCATAAGTAATTTATATAAAACATATATATATTCATACATATACTTATTTTAAAAGATTTTAGTTATTTTTCGTTAAGTTCGTTTATAATATAAATTAGATATAAAATACTTAGATTTTACGAGTCTACTAATATTCAAGAAGGTGTTGGAACATTTTCGATAAAGAATTTACTAATAAACCTATATATCATTATCCGGTTTTATATGTGTTAAACATAACGTTTTCGGTTAAGTTTTCTAATATCCTATTAACATGGCAAGATTATTAAGTTTTATTGTAACTTTTATGTTTTTAGCCATATTAATCATTTTAACAAGTTTTAAGATAGTTTTTAGGTGAGAAATGATGAAATAATGAAAAAACGTAAAGAAGAGTAAAAGTGTAGTTTTACCGGAAAGTCTTTGGAATGGCAAAGAAAACTCGAGATTCTTGCCGGAAGAGACTTCAAAGTGAATATGAAGGATAGCAAGCTCAAATGAGAAGAAAAAGAGAAAATGCGTTAAAATATAGACTTTTTAGATATGAAAGTGGAAGAAGGTGTTTATGAGGTTTTTACTTACCAAATTTCACCAAGACGGAAATCTTCAAATCCAAGAATGAACCGGAGAATTTCCAAGGAAGATGTGGAGAAAGAGAGATCCAAGCAATAAACGTAAAAATATGCTAGGATGGATTTCAAAGAGAAGATAATGGAAGGAAAAGTAGTGTACAAAGATTTACTCACCGATTTCTCAAAGGTGGAAATCTTCCAACCCAAGAACAAGACGGAAATGAACCCTTAAATGAGAAAACTCCTTGCAAGAACATAAGAGTAAGGTTAGTATGCTCTTTGAGTTAAAGAAGAAAATTAGAGTAAGTCAAAACGGGTTTTTCGGAGAAAAACACTTACCGGAAGATGTAGGAATTCAAAGGAAGTCTTCAAATGGTCTTTCTCTACTCAATTATCACTCTTGAATGTGATTTGTCTCTCTAAAAGTTCCTGGAATTGAAAGGAAATTAGAGAGAGTTTGAGTTCTAGAGAGAGACACAAAGTTTAACCAAATGGGTTGAAAATGGTTTAAGGATCAAAATTGGAATGAGAGATGAGTTGAATTGGTCAAGGATCCATAATTCACTCATCCATACCAATTAGAGCAAGTTTTGGGCAGAAATCACATGGTTGCATGTGAGTTGGGGTTCCAATAAAGCAACCAAAGCGATTTTGTCTTGACCTGTCTGCAGGGAGAATGAGCCGCATAGAGACCTCTATGCGCCACATTCTAGGGCCCTAACAGCCCAGTTACTTTGTCCGTTAAAAGGACTGAAATTGTTACATATTTCGTTAGTTTCCGTTAAAGGACTAACCTTGTAAAAGATTTTTAGTTAGAGGGTAAATTTTGTAATATTTTTAATGTTAATTTTTCTCGAAAAGACGAAGGCTTTAAAATACAAATATTAACCTACGAGAATACTTCAAATTGCTAGGCACTTAGTTAAATATACGTTTTAGTCGCAAAGGACATAAACAATAGGTAATATACATAATCCGACACAAACACAAGTGTAATGAATCGAAATATCGAAATAGTAAATTGGGTCAAAATGAAATAACGAAGAATAAGGAAAGTTAAACTCAGAATTAGTACCTCAAAATTTGCGGTTGTCACACCCTTTACCGTTGGGCTAGCTGCTGCAACTGTTGTGAATTTATGGTACATATTGAATATATATAAAAACATAAGTGACACTATTAAAAATGTGGTGGAGGAGGCTTGAACCCAAGTTAAAGGATTATTGTGCCAAGCCCTTTATTGATGGGCTAGCTGCTACAATTGTTGTTAAATTCTGTAACATATTGATTATATATATAAACAAAAGTGACACTGTTAAATATGGGGTGGAGAAGGCTCGAACCCAGCTTAAGGGACTATTGTGCAAAGCCCTTTACCGCTAGGCTAGCTGCTGCTGCAATTGTTGGTAATTTGTGTTACATATTGATTATATATAAAAACAGAAGTGACACTGTTAAATATGTGGTTGAGGAGGCTTGAACCCAGGTTGAGGGACTATTGTGCCAAGCCCTTTACCGTTGGGCTAGCTGCTGCAATTGTTGTTAATTTTTGTTACATACTGAATATATATATAAAAACAGAAGTGACACTGTTAAATATGTAGTTGAGGTGGCTCAAACCCAAATTTAGGGTTTCTTGTGCCAAGCCCTTTAACGTTGGGCTAGCTGCCGCAACTGTTGTTAATTTCTGTTACATATTGATTATATTTAAAAACAGAAGTGCCAGTGTTAAATATGTGGTGGAGGAGGCGCGAACCCAGGTTGGGGATATTTGCGTCAAGCCCTTTACCGCTGGGCTAACTGTTGGAATTGGTGTTAATTTCTGTTACATATTTAATATATATAAAAACGGAAGTGATATTGTTAAATATGTGTTGGAGGAGACTCGAACAACAAGGTTCGACATTGCCATCACCGCGTGCTTGTATTCATTTATATTAAAATTAGCAAAACACTAAAAAAGAACTAGTTACATAAGAGTATAAATTAGATTTCGAATCAAAAATGACCAATCAAGTTTTTTGTTTTACTTTATTTTATATGTTTTATCTTAACGTAATGTTTATTTAAAATCAATATATTAACGTAATGTTATATGTTTTATTTAAAATCATCATATCAATCATATTACTCTACACCTTTTGTTTTACTTTATTTTATATGTTTTATCTTAACGTAATGTTTATTTAAAATCAATCATATTACCCTACACCTTTGGTTTTATATTATACTTGTAACAATTTATTAAAACGTGTTGTTTATTTAATATTGTCATACTAAACTACCATCTTTGACTAAAACTTTTAAATAATTTTATACATGATTAATATTACTTTATATTGTGGTACTGATTAAAGAAATTAAAAAAATATGAGTGACATGGTCGATATATACAATAGAAATTTGATAAATTAATATTCGATTAATTAATAAACTCTTTAAAATAGTTTAATACGGTCTCGACTCGTGAAAAGGGTTCTAAATTAATAATTCTCTAAAATTATAAGATAATACATTATTTATAATCTATATAGAACCCATATTAAATATATATTAATAATTTGCAATAAATTTAATATTACGTTAATGATTTATAAATATATTAATGAAAAAACAATTCAACTCTTTTTAGTTTTTTGTTGAAATCAACTTCATACTGAATGTGGTCTTTAATTTTTTTTTATTGTTATAAGAACTTTCATAGCTCAACCGAAAATTATTCATAATGATTATCGCTTTCATGCCTCTATCTTTTCACTGAGATGGCTACGTGATAAAATTTTCATTCAAATTAGAAAAACTTTTGAAAGTTATTTCTAAATTTATATATTTATTATATTTATTCAATAATTATTTAGAAATATGAAAGATATTTATAAATTAATAATTATTAATTTATTAATTAATTAATAATATTTTAATTAATAGATTTTCATAATCCTAATATTATTAATTTATAAAGTTTCTATTTTAATATTCAAACATAGAACTTATTAAAAATGCTTACTTTAACAGTAGCAAAGAAAGTTTAACAAGTAATATGAACTTGTTAATTAAGCAACTTATATTTTGACACGTTCAATTAGTTAATTTAACATATTACCCTACACCTTTGGTTTTGGATATCTTTTTATATACATTTTATCACAACGTGATGTTTATCTAGACAAAATAATATTATCAAACAAAACTTCCATACTTGATCAAAACTTTTGAATTTTTTAAATCATGATTGGTAATAATTAACTTCATGACATTGATTAAAAATATATAAAAAAACATCATGACATTTGTCCAATATAGGGTATAGAAACATAATATTTATCTAAAATGCCATCAATTACGGTAGCAAAGAAAGATTGAATAAACTCCAAAACTATTGTCAACTTTTTAATCAAGCAATTTTGATTTGGCGCACTAAGTAAGTTAATAAAAATATTCTTCAAAATTTGTAATCATTAGAATTTTTTTTTAAGTATACCTAAAGCTTTTGGTTCAGATAGAGTTAAACAAGAGAGGTATTAACATCGATTGTCTCTTATGGCTCTATTTGAAATGAGAAAACCGAATAAATGGTTCACCATTTTGCAAGTTGTAATATCGCAAAAAATAGACGAAAAAAGTTATTTTAATGGTGGTCCATTTACATGGATAAAAATCTTAAATAAAAGGGGATACTATTCGATAAGGGGATTTCAACTTTTCTTTCTTTAAAAATTCTTTTTGGCACTTGGAGAGCTTGTTTAAAATATCAAGATGGGCATTATTCGTACTTTTGTGAACATATACAATTTATCGAGATTTAATTGAATATCTAAAAAATTGAGAAAAGCTAGTTTTTTTGCTTTGTCCAAGAAAACACACAATCCATGTCGCTGTTTGAGCATCATTCAATTCAAGATAATTAATATAAAAAAGATATAATATAAAATTATTCTTTACTGATTAAATAAATAAAATACATATTAAAAATGATAGTGGTAATTGTTAATTGTTCCCTTGAAATTAAAACATTCGGGGGTTCGTTTTCGTAATATAATAATTTTATAGTTATGGTTTTCGGTTAATAACTATTTTTTCGATTGACTTTTATTATAGATCGTCCGATGATCTAGCTTTTAATCTTAACCATTATAATTGACTAATTTTAATAACCATTAGACTATGAGGATTAACCTTTTAAACCATTAATTAAAAATCCGTTTTATAACTTCTTTTTAGTTATAATTTATGTATACTTAACTTCTTTTAAACCTTTATCCCATTCTTCAATTTTCTCCAAAATTATGCAAGGCAAATTTAATTTAGTTTTTTCTTTTTGTTATTGTTTTATATCCCCTTATTAATGAAGTGTATAGTTCACTTATATGTAGTCATATACGTATTAATGTTGGCTAAATGTGTATGGATGAAAAACTAGAGACTTAATTTGTTTTCGTGCCTGCTTTTTTTGTTTTCGAGTCACCACTTTTCTTTTTTGAAAATCATGAAATATTCCTTTATTATTTGGTTGTTCTTGAGTTTAGTTAATAATAGTTGTCACTCGAAAAATAAGTACGATACTAATCCTAATTATCAATATCTATCTTTAACTAATATAATATATTGTATAGTAGTGAAAGGAATTTCAAAAAGTTTAATATATTAGATTATTAGACAACTGAAATAAAGACAACAATTCCTTAATATGAACCAAACTAAAGTAATACAATGATAATAGACATTAGTACTTATATATATTCCGTTTCGCGAATTACTATTCCTTATAATGAACCAAACATACGGGTTATTTATTTTCTGTGTTCTTATGTTTTATTTTACTACTTTATATGTGTTACACATGGCATGGTTTATGTATATTTCTATTTGCGTGTTAAAAATTTGCTTTCTAAGTATTATATAACATATTTTATGCATTTTTTCCATGTGTCCCGCAAGTTTTCTTAAGGTTATGTTCAATAAAATCAAACAAAAATGGTTTTTGTTATATCAGTCCCCGGGTTTTTATAAAGAATTATGTGAATTGTGTCATGTAAAACATATATGTTTGGTTTTTGTCATCATGATTATTTTATGTATGTTAGGTTATTTATGTGTGTTATGTACTTATATGAATATACCAGTTAATGGATTGTTATTGAATGCGGTTGACACATATTGCAAATACCAAATACGTTTGTTTACTTGTCCAAACATTATACATGTATGTTATGAAAGAAAATGTTATGCTTGAAAACGTAATATAGAAAACAAAACAAAAAAAAACAAAAAAAAAAAACAAACAAATCGACCCCAGATAATGTCCGGATATTACACTAGTTATGATAGTTTTCACTAGACGTGACTAACCTGCCTCAAACTTCGAGGGAACTTATCGTGTATTCTTTACTCCAAAGATGATTGCTTTTGTAAATTTTGGGTACGCATTGATTTCCGCAGTTTTACTATGCGCCTGCAGAATTAATATGTTGGATCATGTCCGAAGGTTGAACGGAATCACATAATTTTGAATGTTTGAATCCATTTCTTTTCTAAGTATTAAAGTTACATCAATGACTTTTTACGAATAGTTATAGCGAAAATATTTTTTAACGACTTTTAGTAAAACCGATTATATTGGGTACTAGTCCATTAAGGTTTGGTTAAAAAATTTTGAGACCCCGGTGGTGAAACATATATTATTGGACAAAGAAAACTAATCTTTAGTATTTAATATATAATAAAAGAGAACCTTAATATATGACGAAGTAATGTCCATTAGGTGAGTACGCTGATTTTAACCGTTGATATAATTAATGATATTATCAAATATTGTTTTTCATTTTACACCGTCTTACAATACATAATTGCATTATCCCATTAATTTCATCACCATTACAATAAAAAAATATTTGTCGCTTATTGAACTATGATTTACATTCTTATTATTATTATTTTAAAATCCCTTAATATAAAATATTATAATATATGTATAAACATAAATATATATATGGGTGTGTTATTATAATTATAAAAAACATGTGAATAAATATAAATGTATATTTGTTATTATACGTGTAATATTGACCTTGAGGCTTGCCTTAACGGTTATCATCTGTCACATTTGTGTGGGAGGTCACGAGTTCGAAACCTAGTACTGGAGTGGGTGACCTCTAAAGAAGATTTTCTACCAATACTCGTGACTCTCTCAGCATGGGTGTTTTAACGGGACTAAGACTTCGTGCATGATGGACCGGGCGGTTACAGAAGTGTCACGGGTTTGAGAGGGCACGCAAGTAAAACTTTTTTTTTTTCTTTTTGTCTTTTTCTTTACGCGTAATATTGTATAGTCATAATAATTCAAAAGAACGTGTTTATAAATATAAAGTTTACGATTCAATTTTTGTCTATATTTACATTCGCTATCGCGGGACAATAATCTAGTTGAGAAATAGAATAGATATTAAATTTTGTAATGTACATTTTCTTTTAAAATGAAATTTCCATTACAAAACATGAAAATAGCGCTCTTAAAGTTGCGGTGTTTTCCCTTTTCCACCATCTTTATATACATACAAGTACATTAAAAAAAACCCAGAATTTTCACTTAATAATATTTACATGTTTACTAATATATATAAAACAAATAAACAACTAGCATTTTGATTCATTTCTGGATGAAAGAAGCGGGGTGGTTTGGTCTGACGATCCACGTTCATCTGCAACGGTCAAATCCACAAGTAATTTGTCCGTTTCGTTGGTCTGTCCCCACATAACAGTGTAAAATCCGGTACTAACTACCATAGCTCCAATGGCGCTGCATATACAAATTCAAAAATTCAAGATAAAGTCATTAATACAATAACCTTATATGAGTTCCAATAAGTAAGTACGAAACATATATGTTTCTATATTCAAGGGGTGTTTGGATGTTTTTGTAAGAAAACTTATCATTAAGAAGTATATGTAATAAAGATACCTATGACGTTTACATGACTATCTTTTAATCAACTAATTAGTTAACAACACACATTCAACAACCCCATCGAATAATTAAATGACGAGAATGATAAATCTGGGTTACCTTCCTAAATAAAGTGAATCACCAAGACACGTGACCCCCATAATGATTGCGATAACTATTGAGAGAGGTGAGAACATGGCCACAAAAACAGGACCTTTCTTCCGCAAGCACCAAATCACAACAGTACAACGAAAGATAGTAGAATGAACGGCCTTACGAAAAAAAAAGAAGAAGTCAATATAGGAGAACCAAAGTGTGAAATAAGTAGTTTAATTAAATTACTTGACTTACCCCAAAAACAATTGCAATCATTCCAATTCCGGGTTTCAACACCCAAGCACTTGGACGTGGTTCTATGAAAGGGGATAGAGCTATACATTGTATCGTCCCAAAAAGACACATGAAAAAGACAATAGTTTGTTGATCCGGATACTCTATATCTACTTTTGTCTGGATAAATAGAAGAAGATATTAGTAGTTGATTAGTTAAAATTATTTTAGGTTTCTTTTTTAATTGTAGGAGAGATCTTACTTGTAAAACATTCCATAGGCAACCACAAACTACAGCCATAAAAAGAATAAGACCTCCAAATACCCAATTCGATGGTTGTGACGGGTCAAGCTGCTGATTGAGCGATTCTAGAGAAGGGTCGGTGTGAAAAATTTCTGGGCCTTGATAAAACGTCAACACCATTGCTCCTGATAAAGCTATTAACGTACCCAATAACTTTGCTCCACTGCTTGAGCTTCTTATGTCTATTCTCTCCATCCTAAACACGTATTTCATCATAAATTTGCAATTATTCATCTACCTATATTTAAGTATAAAAAATGATATCCTAAAATTAATGTACATATGAAGAACATAAACTTATACTATAAACAAATTTTAACTAAATTGATAATAAAGAAAATAATAGTTACTTTTTTTATAGTTTTTGCCATCAAATTGGAAGATGTTAGTGCAAATGAAAATTATTGCATTAGGTGTTCTTATTTAAACCTTTTGCATTTCAAGAGGCAAAATGGGACAAATTTAATTGTTTGATGACCTTCATTGGTACTAGCTATCCGTATTTTTTAACAAGAAAGACGGGAAAGGTAATGATAAAAGTGATTCATGTTCCTATTGTTGGTTTATAACAAATGGATCATGTATGTGTAAGTATAATAACAGTATAGAAGACAGAGGCTTTTCAAAGGGAAATGCTTTTACTAGAATATGGGAAAATACAATACTTTTGAATGAATAACAAAGCTGCTACTACCACGTTTAAATACTAAACAAAAGCTAAATTAAAATAGATAGTGGGAGAAGATATGCCAATATTTTCTCCATGTTGCCAACTACTCCAGTAGTTTTCTTCTAAAAACAAGGAACTCTTCTAACGTGCAAATGGACTGTGTCATACACAACTTGCTAAACAAGTTGGGTCAATTACGGGTCGGGTTAACCCACCCGAGTCCGGTTTACAACTCACATTTTCCCCCTTAAACTGGACTTGGCTCGAGCTTTAGCACTCCGAGCTTCTTACGCATCTCCATGTAATTCACCCTTGCCAACGCCTTAGTGAAAATGTCTGCCTTTTGCTCTTTTGAACTCACAAACTCCACTGTGATTAGCCCATTTTCTACACATTCTCGAATGAAATGATACTTCATGTTGATGTGTTTGCTTCTTCCATGGAACACGGGGTTTTTCATTAACGCGATTGCAGATTTGTTGTCAACGAAAAGTTTAACTGGTTCTCCTTTATACCCGGTCATTTCAGCCAACAAATTTTCCAACCAAATGGCTTGGCAAGCCGCCGCCGTGGCTGCCATAAGTTCCGCTTCACAAGATGACAATGCCACTGTCTTTTGCTTTTGAGATTGCCATGTGATAATATTCTCCCCAACATAGAAAACCATGCCACTGGTGCTTTTATAATCCATGGCATCCCCACCCAAATCGCTATCCGAAAAACCGACAAGTTCTTTCTTCCCCTGATCTCGTTGGTACATAATGCCATAATCGATCGTACCTTTCACATACCGGAGAACTTGCTTCAGTGCCTTGTGGTGTAGAGATGTTGGTCTTTGCATATGACGGCTAATTAAGCCAACTGAAAAAGACAAATCGGGTCGAGTATGAGTCAGGTACCTTAAGCTCCCCACAATTCGCCTAAATTCGGTGGGATCAATAGGTTCTCCGTCTTTGTCTTCATCAAGTTTCAGCTTTGGATCCATGGGACAAGCTGTTGGATTGCACTCGTTCATACCGAACTCCTCCAACATTCTCTTAGCATAAGCTGTCTGTCTAAGTGACACTTCTTCCTTCTTTTGTGACACTTCTATGCCAAGATAATAAGCCAACAATCCAAGATCACTCATTTCAAATTCACTCATCATTTGTTTCTTGAAGTCACTGATCTCATTTGAACCAGTAATAATAAGATCATCCACGTAGACTCCAACAATTAGTGAACAATCTTTTTTATTTTTAGTGTAAACAGCTTGATCATGTGAACATCTTTTGAACCCAATATTTTTCAAGCTTTTATCTAACCTGATATTCCATGCCCTCGGAGCTTGACGTAACCCATAAAGTGCTTTAAATAACCTGTAGACTTTATTTTCCTTTTCCTTTACAATGAAGCCTTCCGGTTGCGAGACATACACTTCTTCAATCAACTCACCATTTAAAAACGCTGACTTTACGTCTAAATGGTGTATTTCCCAATTCCTTTGAGCTGCAAGTGCAATAATAAGCCGAATCGTATCAATTCGAGCTACGGGTGCAAACACTTCTTCGAAGTCGATACCTTGTTTCTGCACAAAACCTCTTGCAACCAGTCGAGCCTTGTGCTTAACAATAGTTCCCAGATTGTCTTTCTTAACCTTGAATACCCACTTTAAGCCAATGGGTTTGTGACCAGGCGGTAAATCAACAAGCTCCCAAGTGTGATTCCGTTGTATTGCATCAAGCTCGGCTTTCATTGCTTTTCTCCATGCTTCATTGGTTGATGCTTCTTGATAACCAGAGGGCTGTTCAGTATCAATAAGAAGCAATTCATCATGTTCTAAGGTTACGGGTTCAGTTGTTTCATATATTTCATGCATCGTACGATAACCTCTTGGTCCGGTTTGGTTCAGGGAAGTCATTGAATCGACTGAAGATGAGTTTTGGGGGCTGTCTTGGTTCCAGAAACTTGTTGGAGTGTCGGGGCTGTTTTGGTTTGAAGAAACATGAGTTTGGGGGCTGTTTAGATTTGAGAAAACAGAGTCTTGGGGGCTGTTTTGGTTCGAGGAAATAGAGTCTGCTTCAGAGCTATTTTGTGAGTTTTGTGGTGGGTTGTTTTGTTGTGTGGAGTGGATCTCAACATGAAAAATGTCACTGATTGTATTGAGTTCTTTATTCATTCCGCTCCAATTCCAACCTTTTCCTTCATCAAACACCACGTCTCGGCTTACTCGAAGCTTTCCTTTTCGAGGATCAAACAACCGATGACCTTTAGTTCCATCTTCAACACCGAGATAGACCATTTGCTCACTTCTATCATCTAATTTCCTCATATGTGAACCTGAAACTTTAACATGCGCCAAACAACCAAAAACTCTCAAAAAATGAAGGTTTGGTTTCTTACCGTTCCAAGCCTCATACGGTGTGATATTGGAAAGAGCCTTTGTAGGCAATCGATTTAGCAAATACACCGCATGTCTTACAGCCTCTCCCCAAAATTCCCCGGGAATTTTCATGCCTTTAAGAAGACTTCGAGCCATTGCCATGATGGTTCGGTTTTTCCGTTCCACCACACCATTTTGTTGTGGTGAATATGGTGTAGTGAGATGTCTTCTAATTCCATTTTCCTCACAAAACACATTAAATTTATTTGAAATAAACTCCCCCCCACGGTCTGTTCTAAGTGTTTTTATTTGATAACCGGATAACTTCTCTACCGACACTTTAAATTTTTTGAAAATGTCAAAAGCCTCGTCTTTTCCCGACATCATATAAACCCACATCCATCTAGAAAAATCATCAACAAAAAGTATAAAATACTTACTTTCTCCAAGTGATGTAGGAGTAATAGGTCCACACACATCTGCATGGATTAATTCAAGTGGCTTCTTTGAGTGATACTTTGATTCGTCGGGAAAAGGGTGTCGTGATTGCTTTGCCACCATACATCCTTCACAAATTTGATTTGGGTGCTTTATCAATGGAACTCCTTCTGCCATTTTCTTTTCCCCCAAATCTTTTAAGGCATAGAAATTGACATGCCCCAATCTTGCATGCCATAACCAATCAGAATCGTCTCGTGTTGACAAAAGACACGTTGGTTGACCTGTTCTTAAGAGTGTCTTGTAAACTCGGTTAGGGGACCTTGGTATTTTAAACAATAAAACATTATTTCTGTCATATACCCACAAGTTTTTACCCCATAATTCCATTCGACTACCATCTTCTGTTAATTGGCCAAGACTTATAATATTACTTTTAAGTTTGGGAATGTAATATACCTCATTTAATATCCTATGATCTCCATTCTTGCAATCAAACAATATTGAACCTTTGCCTTTGATGTCGACTGTGGATCCATCTCCGAAACGAATGTTTCCTTCCACATTCTCGTCTAGTTTATAAAACTTTGATTTTGATCCCGTCATGTGATTGCTAGCTCCATTGTCAAAGTACCAAACATCAGAATCGATCCGATTTTCACCATCTACAAGAAGGTTGACAACGAGTTTATTTTCTTCTATTATCACCTTAGCAGGTGATACTTCAGTGGAGATAGTCATCATCAAAGTAGGCTCATCGTCAATGACTCGTGTTAAATTAGCTTCCTCCACTCGTTTTTTCTGCGAACATTCAGATGCATAGTGACCAAATTCATCACAACAAAAGCATTTTACCTTGCTTTTGTCCCTCTTATGTGTGTTAGGATCATATCGGGGCTGATTTGAGTCTCGGCCCCGTCCGCGCCCTCGGCCTCGACCTCGACCACGACCTCTACCGGCATTGCTTGCACCTCTGCCACTATAGGATGATGAAAAGTTTTTCTCGTCATGTCGTTTTGAACGAGACCCCGACTCGGTTTGTGTAAGCAGCAACCCTTGCTCACCGTCTCGCTCTCCAAAACCGCGAAGTCTCTCTTCGTGGGTTTTAAGACGACCTACTACTTCTTCCACGGACATGTTCTTCAGGTCACCAAATTGCTCGATTGAGGTTACGATTTGCATAAACCGCAGTGGAACGGCTCGAAGAAATTTCTTTACCACCGAAATTTCATCGACCTTTTCTCCAAGTGACCGAATACCAGTCACAATCGTGGTCAATCTTAGTGCGAAATCATCAATTGATTCACCGTCCTTCATACGAATCACCTCGAAGTCACTTCTCAAGGTTTGAATTTTCGCCTCTTTGACCCGTTCGGCACCCATATTCATCGTTCGAAGCGTCTCCCACGCTTCTTTTGCTGAATCCTTTTCTGCTAGCATTAGTAACACGTCCTCTGGCACAGCTTGGTAAATCGCAGCCAATGCCATGCGATCTAAGCGCTCTTCAACGTCTTGATTCTCAACTGCTGCCCATACTCCCTGTGCTTGCAAGTTTACCCGCATTTTCAAAGCCCACACCGAGTAATTGGACTTTGAAAGCATCGGGTAATGTAAGGTAACGGACCCTTCCTTTCCGGTCCTTTGAATCACTTCTTCATGTACTTGAGATGATGCTGAGCTCGGCATTGTTGGTTTGGGCATATACTTTGGCATACAACAAAGCTCTGATACCACTTGTTGGTTTATAACAAATGGATCATGTATGTGTAAGTATAATAACAGTATAGAAGACAGAGGCTTTTCAAAGGGAAATGCTTTTACTAGAATATGGGAAAATACAATACTTTTGAATGAATAACAAAGCTGCTACTACCACGTTTAAATACTAAACAAAAGCTAAATTAAAATAGATAGTGGGAGAAGATATGCCAATATTTTCTCCATGTTGCCAACTACTCCAGTAGTTTTCTTCTAAAAACAAGGAACTCTTCTAACGTGCAAATGGACTGTGTCATACACAACTTGCTAAACAAGTTGGGTCAATTACGGGTCGGGTTAACCCACCCGAGTCCGGTTTACAACTCACACCTATGAGCTACCTGAAAAGAACTGCAACCAAGAATGTTATCCCAGGAGCCAAGTTTCCGATGGCACTTGCCATGGTTGGAGAGCTGTAGTCAACGCCCATATATGCGCATACCTCGTAAAGACAAAGCCTACAAGAATTCATTTATGTGAAGTTTGTTAACATAGAAGGAAAAGAAAATCTATGCAAACATCCCAGGTCGGATTTTATTTATGAACAAAAGTTATGCTTGAAAAGATAATTTTTTTATAAATTCCAATATTGAATGGACTCAATCGCTTACCCTAGAAGGCCTAGGATGAAGAATCTGAATAGAATAGGAAAAGTGAGCGGTGGACGACCGGTTTTTCTGTAAGAAGGGAAACATAATTAATATAATGGTAATATTTTACATAGCACATGACAACATAAACACACATAGATGTATCAGAGTTTTACAAACCTTAAGATATGAAAGATGAAAAATGGAAAAAGAATTAGTGTTGCGAGAGCGTTATGGTAAACAACATAAACGATACTCTCCAGACCACCATTCATTGCGGCTTTGACGATGACCAGTAGACTTATATCCAAGCATGTTACAATTAGCATAGCAATCAAGGGAAGTACTTCATCCATCTGTGACAATATTTCTATACTTCCTGTCATGTTTTTTCTGTTCAGGAGAAAAAGAAGAGACAGATAATAAGCAAGTATAGCATCTTGGTACCACTATATATATAACATTTCGTACTATTATAGTAATAAGGAAACGAACTTGTCACACTAAACTACAACTAATTAATTGATTATGCCTTTTTAATTTTCTTTTAGGAATATTCTATTTATACCAAGCAAAAGTCTTCAAAACGGTATATTTGTTTTCTATTTATTACAAAATTAAATACATCATTTGATTCTTGTTACAAATAAAAAACAGCTGATCTTGCCCAAACAGAAAATAATAGTTATAATATTTTTAGGAAAATGCACATAGACTCTTATTGAGAATAGAAATGAAGTGGTGGTTGATTAAAGTATTAGTAAACGTGAATGGAATAGACAATAATATTGTTTTGGTTTTTAATGAAGATAAAAAAAAGGTATCACATCCAAAAACAAGTGTTAGTAGAATTATTGAAGATAAAAAAAAATGCTATAACAAGGTATCACATCCAAAAACACGTGTTAGTAGAATACGTCCATGTCCTTATAAAAAGATTAAAATTATGTTAATGTGTTTGTAATATTTGAAATTGCGTCAATATCCTTTTAAAATGTTTAAAATACTCATTCATGTCCAAATTAATAATGTAATTATTTTTAAATGAATTTAATGATTAAATCTTTCATAAATCATTATAAAAAAGTTATATTATACTGTTATACTTATCACAAAATAAAATCAGTTCACAATAGATGAAATCCTTTTCCGTCTCGTGTCTTATTTTTTTTCATTGTTTCACGAATTAGTTAAAAAAATGTTGTTTTCGAAAGAACTCGGGAATGGTCGAAAATCAATTTTGTGTTAAGGTCATGTGGTGCAATAAATTTTGTGAAGGGGAATGGTCGAATGGATGAATAAGTGAAAAGAATGTCTGGGAAAAAAGGAGAAATTGAATTTTAATTGAGCTATTTGTTTTTAGGATATATTATAGTAATATAATTTATTAAATTATATTTATATAAGACTTTTAATTATTAAAATCATTCAAATTGATTAAATTGTTAATTTGGACATGAATTGTATTTTAAAGGTTTTAGAACGATATTGTATTTGGACATAAATTTTAAAGTCTTGGAGGTTGAGGCTTCATTTTTATCAATGTTTTTGACATTTGGTTTCTTAGGAGCTTCAGAAACTTGTTTTTGTGTGCCCCTTGACATGATTTTCACAGATTCAAAAGATTTTTCCTTATCAGTTTCATGCTTTTCAAACAATTTAGAAACAAGCAAGCAATGTTTAGGAGATAAAGATGTGTTATACAAAGCATTTGTTGCAAGCTTTGAAGCTTTTGTAGTTGGAGGTTTGGCACAAGCTGAATTGGCTAGAGAAGATCTTGAGAAGATACATCCTGATGACTTTTAAGAAATAGATTTAAAATGGCAGATGGCAATGGTAAGTGTGAGTGCAAACATATTTTTCAAGAGGATTGGGAGAAACAATTTCAGAAAGGAGAATAGAGATAAAGTTGTATTTGATAAGTCTAAGGTGAATGGTTTCAACTGTGATGAACTTGGACACTATGCTAGAGAATTCATAGCACCTAGAAGGATGAACAATACTTACCAAAGGAACAAATATCAAGTCAAAGATGATGTAAAGAAGTTGACTGCAGCTGAGGTTAAGGTGGGAAATGACGATTCAAGCTCAAGTGGACAAAAGCATGCTTTCATCACAATTGGTGAATGGGATGGTGTTCAAGAGGATGATTTCAAGCATAAAAGTGTTCAAGCTCTAATGAGTAAGATTGATTCAATAACAGCCGACGAGGAAAAATCTTTTGCATCTGAAGATAACATATGGGTTGTGGATAGTGGATGTTCTAGACACATGACTGGGAACTTCAAGTTGCTACAAGATTTTATTGCTTTCATTGGAGGTAATGTATCATTTGGAGGAGATATGGGTGGCACAATAACTGGTCAAGGGAAGGTATCCAATGGTCAACTAACTTTGGATAAGGTGAATTTTTAGAAAGAGTTAAATTACAACTTTTTGTCTTTGTCTAAGGTATGTGGTAACAAATACACATCTACTTTCACTGTTGATCAATTTTACATCTTGAAACCTGAATTTGTGATACCAAAGGATACGAACTGCTTTCACTGTTGATCAATTTTACATCTTGAAACCTGAATTTGTGATACCAAAGGATACGAACTGCTTTCACTGTTGATCAATTTTACATCTTGAAACCTGAATTTGTGATACCAAAGGATACAATAGTTTTTCAAACTCCAAGATATAAGGACATGTATATTTTGGATATGAACAAAGTTAAATCAAATGATTATTCTAACTGTTGCATATCCAAAACTACCAAAAAAGAGTCAGATTTAAGGCATAGAAGGCTTTGTCATGTAAATCTTTAAAACATGAACAAATTGGTCAAAGATAATCTAGTTTCTGGATTGCCTAAAAGAAATTTTCATTTGAGTGACCATTGATTTTCTTGCTTAAAAGGAAAGTAGCATAAATCAAGTTTTAAACTAAAGACTCACAATTCAATAGATACAGTCCTACATCTTTTACACATGGATTTGTTTGGTCCTATTAGTGTAAAAAGTCTTCAAGTGAAATCATATTGCCTAGTTATCACACATGACTATTCAAAATTTTAATCTTGGGTATTTTGTCTTGCTTATAAACATGAGACACCTGAGATTATCAAAGATTTCATTGTGCAAATTGAAAATTTTGCAGTAAAAGGGTTAAGATGATTAGGCGTGAAAATGGTACCGAATTTTAAAAATGCTATTTTGAGTGAGTTATGTGCACTTAAGGGTATCACTAGACAATATAGCTCTCCTAGAACACCTTAACAGAATGATGTGGCAGAAAGGAAAAAAATAACTTTAAGTGAAGGAGCTAGAGCTATGTTAAGTGAATCATTCTTATCAGTCACCTTTTGGGAAGAAGTTGTGAACACTATGTTGTCAGAATCGAATCACTTAACACAATAATGTATAAGTAAATGATTTGAAGATTTAGATCTAACAAATACAATTTGTATTGTAGCGGATAAACACAAATTGTATGAACAAGTTTATGATTAACAAGTTATATGAAAGAATAAATTTGATTGAACAAATAACGAGTTAATCAACAACAGCCTGTTCATACAAGCAAAACGTGAATGATCATCAGTAATAACCAAGCAATATGATTTCTTTCCCAAACTTTAGATATGAGTTGGGCCAAACAGATCCATATGCAACAATTGTAAAATATAATTGTTTGAGTTGATTACTTTAGACTTATGTGACACTTGGTGCTGCTTTCCTTTCAAACAAGAGACACAATGATCAAAACATGAAAATTCCTTTTGAGGTAGACCACAGACAAGGTCATTTTTTTACTAGTTTTTTCATGTTTTTAAAGTTCATGTGACACATTCTTCTATGCCACAAAGAAGATTCATCTAAAGATGATTTTGAAATGAAACAATTTTCCTTTTCCAATGTTGCATTGGCCATATCCAAATATTATACACTATCTTGCCTTGGAGTTCTTAAAATGATCATGCTTTCATCAATTTTGAACTTAGGATCAAGAATGATACTTTCTTTTGTTGTAAAAAGTACAAGATTCTTACTGTCACAGACCTGAGATACACTTACCCTGTTGTACTTCATTTCCTTGACAAAAAGAACATTTTCCAAGGTCATCTTACCACATGAAACTGTACCTTTTCCAGTGATTATCCCTCTTCTTGGATTTCCCCGAAAAGCAACATAACCTCCATCATAATCAACATAATTTTGAAGGATGTATTTGTTGCCTGTCATGTGCCTTGAGGAGCCACTATCAACATGCCAATTCCTTCCCTTCTCTATGGTTGGCTTGCTCTGCAAATAACAATGGGTTAATTCCTCTTAGGAAACCAAGCCATGGTTGTCTTGGGTTGACCTTTAGCATCATGATAATCAAATCTTTTCAAGTACAATGATGATGCATCATGTTTTGTGAGTTTGACAGTGTTAGTGTTACAGGTGGATTCAGTAGTTTTAAGGTTACTACTAATGACACTTTTGTCAGTCCTGACAACCCTGTACACTTTCTTACTACTGACATCAGTTTTTCTTTTGTTACTACTGTCATTAGTAGTCACTGTTCACTGCAAACCACTCACACCCCTTTCAATCTTTCTTTTAACAATATTTCTACTAACATCAATAGTAACTTTTGCTTTAGCATTTTTCCTACTGTTGTCAGTATAAAGTTTTGCTTTGACAAAGGTTCTGCTGCTGCCAGTGTGAACTTTGTTAGAAACTCCCATCCCAGTTCTTTTGAACACTTGATTAAAATAACAGTTTTTAGCAATATGTCCAATTTTTCCACAGATGTAGCAACACCTGTTTTCTGATTTAATGAAGTTGGGATTTCTTTGGGTCATCAAGTTGTTCAAATTTCTTTGGTTTCCTTGTTTTGGTGTTTTAGCACAATGACAGGAACAACTTTTGTTTTTCTTAGACACACTTGATTTTTCAGAAGACAAAGACTTTTGTGCAACTTTGTTATGCACATATTTTGAAAATTTTAAAGTCTTGGAGGTTGAGGCTTCATTTTTATCAATGTTTTTGACATTTGGTTCCTTAGGAGCTTCAGAAACTTGTTTTTGTGTGCCCCTTGACATGATTTTCACAGATTCAAAAGATTTTTCCTTATCAGTTTCATGCTTTTCAAACAATTTAGAAACAAGCAAGCAATGTTTAGGAGATAAAGATGTGTTATACAAAGCATTTGTTGCAAGCTTTGAAGCTTTTGTAGTTGGAGGTTTGGCACAAGCTGAATTGGCTAGAGAAGATCTTGAGAAGATACATCATGATGACTTTTAAGAAATAGATTTAAAATGGCAGATGGCAATGGTAAGTGTGAGTGCAAACATATTTTTCAAGAGGATTGGGAGAAACAATTTCAGAAAGGAGAATAGAGATAAAGTTGTATTTGATAAGTCTAAGGTGAATGGTTTCAACTGTGATGAACTTGGACACTATGCTAGAGAATTCATAGCACCTAGAAGGATGAACAATACTTACCAAAGGAACAAATATCAAGTCAAAGATGATGTAAAGAAGTTGACTGCAGCTGAGGTTAAGGTGGGAAATGACGATTCAAGCTCAAGTGGACAAAAGCATGCTTTCATCACAATTGGTGAATGGGATGGTGTTCAAGAGGATGATTTCAAGCATAAAAGTGTTCAAGCTCTAATGAGTAAGATTGATTCAATAACAGCCGACGAGGAAAAATCTTTTGCATCTGAAGATAACATATGGGTTGTGGATAGTGGATGTTCTAGACACATGACTGGGAACTTCAAGTTGCTACAAGATTTTATTGCTTTCATTGGAGGTAATGTATCATTTGGAGGAGATATGGGTGGCACAATAACTGGTCAAGGGAAGGTATCCAATGGTCAACTAACTTTGGATAAGGTGAATTTTTAGAAAGAGTTAAATTACAACTTTTTGTCTTTGTCTAAGGTATGTGGTAACAAATACACATCTACTTTCACTGTTGATCAATTTTACATCTTGAAACCTGAATTTGTGATACCAAAGGATACGAACTGCTTTCACTGTTGATCAATTTTACATCTTGAAACCTGAATTTGTGATACCAAAGGATACGAACTGCTTTCACTGTTGATCAATTTTACATCTTGAAACCTGAATTTGTGATACCAAAGGATACAATAGTTTTTCAAACTCCAAGATATAAGGACATGTATATTTTGGATATGAACAAAGTTAAATCAAATGATTATTCTAACTGTATTTGCATATCCAAATACACATCTACTTTCACTGTTGATCAATTTTACATCTTGAAACCTGAATTTGTGATACCAAAGGATACGAACTGCTTTCACTGTTGATCAATTTTACATCTTGAAACCTGAATTTGTGATACCAAAGGATACGAACTGCTTTCACTGTTGATCAATTTTACATCTTGAAACCTGAATTTGTGATACCAAAGGATACAATAGTTTTTCAAACTCCAAGATATAAGGACATGTATATTTTGGATATGAACAAAGTTAAATCAAATGATTATTCTAACTGTTGCATATCCAAAACTACCAAAAAAGAGTCAGATTTAAGGCATAGAAGGCTTTGTCATGTAAATCTTTAAAACATGAACAAATTGGTCAAAGATAATCTAGTTTCTGGATTGCCTAAAAGAAATTTTCATTTGAGTGACCATTGATTTTCTTGCTTAAAAGGAAAGTAGCATAAATCAAGTTTTAAACTAAAGACTCACAATTCAATAGATACAGTCCTACATCTTTTACACATGGATTTGTTTGGTCCTATTAGTGTAAAAAGTCTTCAAGTGAAATCATATTGCCTAGTTATCACACATGACTATTCAAAATTTTAATCTTGGGTATTTTGTCTTGCTTATAAACATGAGACACCTGAGATTATCAAAGATTTCATTGTGCAAATTGAAAATTTTGCAGTAAAAGGGTTAAGATGATTAGGCGTGAAAATGGTACCGAATTTTAAAAATGCTATTTTGAGTGAGTTATGTGCACTTAAGGGTATCACTAGACAATATAGCTCTCCTAGAACACCTTAACAGAATGATGTGGCAGAAAGGAAAAAAATAACTTTAAGTGAAGGAGCTAGAGCTATGTTAAGTGAATCATTCTTATCAGTCACCTTTTGGGAAGAAGTTGTGAACACTATGTTGTCAGAATCGAATCACTTAACACAATAATGTATAAGTAAATGATTTGAAGATTTAGATCTAACAAATACAATTTGTATTGTAGCGGATAAACACAAATTGTATGAACAAGTTTATGATTAACAAGTTATATGAAAGAATAAATTTGATTGAACAAATAACGAGTTAATCAACAACAACCTGTTCATACAAGCAAAACGTGAATGATCATCAGTAATAACCAAGCAATATGATTTCTTTCCCAAACTTTAGATATGAGTTGGGCCAAACAGATCCATATGCAACAATTGTAAAATATAATTGTTTGAGTTGATTACTTTAGACTTATGTGACACTTGGTGCTGCTTTCCTTTCAAACAAGAGACACAATGATCAAAACATGAAAATTCCTTTTGAGGTAGACCACAGACAAGGTCATTTTTTTACAAGTTTTTTCATGTTTTTAAAGTTCATGTGACACATTCTTCTATCCCACAAAGAAGATTCATCTAAAGATGATTTTGAAATGAAACAATTTTCCTTTTCCAATGTTGCATTGGCCATATCCAAATATTATACACTATCTTGCCTTGGAGTTCTTAAAATGATCATGCTTTCATCAATTTTGAACTTAGGATCAAGAATGATACTTTCTTTTGTTGTAAAAAGTACAAGATTCTTACTGTCACAGACCTGAGATACACTTACCCTGTTGTACTTCATTTCCTTGACAAAAAGAACATTTTCCAAGGTCATCTTACCACATGAAACTGTACCTTTTCCAGTGATTATCCCTCTTCTTGGATTTCCCCGAAAAGCAACATAACCTCCATCATAATCAACATAATTTTGAAGGATGTATTTGTTGCCTGTCATGTGCCTTGAGGAGCCACTATCAACATGCCAATTCCTTCCCTTCTCTATGGTTGGCTTGCTCTGCAAATAACAATGGGTTAATTCCTCTTAGGAACCCAAGCCATGGTTGTCTTGGGTTGACCTTTAGCATCATGATAATCAAATCTTTTCAAGTACAATGATGATGCATCATGTTTTGTGAGTTTGACAGTGTTAGTGTTACAGGTGGATTCAGTAGTTTTAAGGTTACTACTAATGACACTTTTGTCAGTCCTGACATTCCTGTACACTTTCTTACTACTGACATCAGTTTTTCTTTTGTTACTACTGTCATTAGTAGTCACTATTCACTGCAAACCACTCACACCCCTTTCAATCTTTCTTTTAACAATATTTCTACTAACATCAGTAGTAACTTTTGCTTTAGCATTTTTCCTACTGTTGTCAGTATAAAGTTTTGCTTTGACAAAGGTTCTGCTGCTGTCAGTGTGAACTTTGTTAGAAACTCCCATCCCAGTTCTTTTGAACACTTGATTAAAATACAGTTTTTAGCAATATTTCCAATTTTTCCACAGATGTAGCAACACCTGTTTTCTGATTTAATGAAGTTGGGATTTCTTTGGGTCATCAAGTTGTTCAAATTTCTTTGGTTTCCTTGTTTTGGTGTTTTAGCACAATGACAGGAACAACTTTTGTTTTTCTTAGACACACTTGATTTTTCAGAAGACAAAGACTTTTGTGCAACTTTGTTATGCACATATTTTGAAAATTTTAAAGTCTTGGAGGTTGAGGCTTCATTTTTATCAATGTTTTTGACATTTGGTTTCTTAGGAGCTTCAGAAACTTGTTTTTGTGTGCCCCTTGACATGATTTTCACAGATTCAAAAGATTTTTCCTTATCAGTTTCATGCTTTTCAAACAATTTAGGAAATAAATCTCTTACATTTGGTTCACTTGTTGACCCACTTGGTTTTGAAGTCTTAGTTTGACTAGACATTTCAGGCTCAGATTTGATTGGGTCAGCATTCATGGTTTTCACATTTATATCCTCCTTTTGAATGTTGTATTCAGGAGTTGGAGGAATATAATTTTGGTTAAAAGGTGGTGACACACTATTATAACCTACTCCTGATTTGGACTTTCCATGAATTTGAGCCTTCAAAATTTCATCAACTGTTTTTGAAGCTTTTTCATATTTGGTGATGGAAAATTTGATTTGGTCATTTTCAAGTTTGGTCTCAGCCATTTTTATTTCAATGGCATCAACCTTTTTCAAAGCTGTGTTTCTTTCCCATTTCAAATATCCCATGTCTTCTTCATATTTCTGTTCATTCTTTTGGTAAGCTTTAACTTGTTTCTCAAAGTTAATGATTATGTGTCTGTATTCATTTGTACTTTGGTTAGAAACTTTTAGTTCATCACAAACAGTTTGGTTGTGATCTCTGTACTCTTTAACTTGTTTAATGCATGCTTGTGTACAAAGTTTAGAAAGTACCTCAATAGGAATGGAGTCACCAACACCAGCCATCAATGCTTGATTTGTTGTAGCTTCACCAGCTTGGAAGCTCCAATCAAAACATACTTCATCTTCATTTGTTATGGCAAGAGCTGTAGAAGTAGACTGTTCTTGACTGCTTTGATTTCTTTGAAAGCTTCCTTGTCTCCCTTCATTGTTGGTGTTGTGAGGACGTTTTTGGTTGTTGTCTTTGTTTGGACACTCCCTTGCAAAATGACCCGGTTGTTGACATCCAATACATTTGACCTTGCTCTTGTCAAACCCTGTGTTGTCATTTCGCTTCACAACAAAATTTCTTCTCCCAGTTCTATGAATGAATCTTCTTGTTCGAACACTTAACATGCCCATCTACCATTTAATGTCCATTTCTTCCAGATCATCTGCATTTAGCTGCTCCAAATCATCTATGATTAATCCTGAGTTCACATGACTAGCATAGAATGCATCTCTAGCTATGTCATCAGGATTATCATAATGAGATCCTTTCGAAGAACCACCTCCACTTGCAACAAATCCTTGACCATCAGGAGATGTATTTAATTTTGTTGCATTAGTTGTAACAAAAGCAATATTCTGTGGAGTGCTTGTGCTTGACTGTGGCTTCTTGGCTTCAACCTCTCCTTCAAACACCCTTAGTTCATTGTATAGATCATCCAGCTCCATATCTTCTATTGCATCACCTTGCCTGTAATTATGGTATACATGGTCCATTCTTCAGGAAGAGATCTTAGAAACTTCCTGTTTAAGGTGTCTTTAGAGACTGCCCTCTACCATTTCACAAGACAGCCTATTAAATCTATCAAAAGTTTAAGTTAGAGACTCCCCTCTACCAGTTTTGAATGTTTCAAAGTGTTGGTTGAGAACCTCCTTGTAGTTTATTCTTGGGCTAGCATTTCCTCCAAGCCTTTTCTCCAAGGCTTCCCAGAGAGCTTTGGCATCTCTAAACTTGCTGAACTTGTGTTGGTAGTCATTTGGAATGGCCAACAACAAGCTACTTAGAGCTTGACTTTCTATATGCCTTTGCTTCTTCTCTTGATCAGTGGGTGGAGCAACTTCGATATTACCAGCTGCTGGAGGTGCTATGGTCTTGTTACCATTTTGAACTACATCCCACATGAGATAGTTTGTTCGGAGAATGTATTGATAGATTTTGTTCTTCCACATTTTAAAATTTGATGATGATAAAATTGGAACTCTGTTGGCTTGAACACCATCATTTAGATCTGCCATTTTTTGAATGAAGATTAAAAAAACTTTTTCTTAACCCTTGTTTATCTTAGATCTAGAGCACCTGAATGCTCTGATACCACTTGTCATGATCGAATCACTTAACACAATAATGTATAAGTAAATGATTTGAAGATTTAGATCTAACAAATACAATTTGTATTGCAGGGGATAAACACAAATTGTATGAACAAGGTTATGATTAACAAGTTATATGAAAGAATAAATTTGATTGAACAAATAACGAGTTAATCAACAACAGCCTCAATTGATTGTATTAATTTCAGAGAAAATTACAATTGTTATCTTTTTCAACCAACGTTCTTATCACTAATAACAAAGGAACTATTTTATAGTCCTTGAGGCTATCTAACAAAGATCTTCGTACATATTAAATTTCGATTACAAACCTATACAAAATCTATGTCCATACTCTGTAGCTAGGTTGATCTCAAATCAAACTATTCTATCTACTTTGACCAACTATTACCAACTCTCTGATTGAACACGTGACAGTACTTTAGTTGGTGATCATCAACAGTAGTTGAGGATCTTCATCAGTAGTCGTCTTCGAAAGATTATCCTCCTCTACCGATCAGTTGAAGATGAACAGTTTCTACTGATCAGTACTAAAGCTCTTAGCTACTGATCAGTTCTTCAAGTTGACTAGCTACTGATCAGTACTACTCCATCTACATACTGATCAGTTCTTTGGGACTAAGAGTTTGTGCTAGTACTGATCAGTAGACAGAAGTCTTTACTACTGATCAGTAGTAAAACAAACTTAGTATATTTTTGTCCCAACATATGTGCTATGTAAATAACATAATTCCCGTTGTGAAAAGCTTAGGGAAGACATCATATGAACTATTCCCAGGAAGGAAACCTTTCATAGGCTTTTCCAAATCATGTGGGTGTCAATGTTCTATTTTGAATACCAAAGATTATTTAGGGAAGTTTGATTCTAAGGTAGATGAATGATATTTTCGTGGATACTCTAGTTTTTCAAAGGCTTGTAGAATTTGTTATAAGAGAACTAGATCCATAGAAGAATCCATCAATGTGATTTTCAATGAACATACACCAAATGTTAAGAATTCAGGTGCTGATTGGTTGTTTGATTTAGACACTTTTGTGAATCCTTTGATGTTTCTTTTCAAGAATATGTTTTAGAAGAAGTGCAGGATACTCAAGTACCTAATGCACCTGTAGAAGAAATTGTTGATTATGAGCTTGTTATAAGGAGAGAATCAAGTGTTCAAACTAGCTCAAATGTAATTCATCAAGCTTCATTTAATAATCAAGAGCAATCACATGAAGACACTCCATCTGTTAGTCAAGAATCTTCAGAAATTCATACTGATGCAGACTTTCTCAATGTAGATGATATTCCGGTTCCGACTGAAGATCAAGACATTAATTTGGAATCTCAAGATATTAACTTTGGTGAAGGTCAATTTAATTCGGGTTCACAAACTGAAAGTCAAACAACTTTGTTGAATTGCAGTTTAACTCTAAAGCTGAATATGATCAATATGAAGAAAGTGGAATTAACTCTGGTGATCAAAATAACAAATCTGGTGATGAAAGCCAAGAACAACCCGGTGAAGAAAATCCTAACTCTCTATTCTTTGATGATCTTGATTTAAATCATACAAATCTTTCTAATAATATTACAAAGGATATTAACTCATTTTTGAAAATACACAAAACACATCCTTTGAGTAATATTATTGGAAACTTTTATGATGAAGTCAAGCAAGGAGTAGTTCTGGTTTAGAAAATTTATGTTTGTTTTCTTGTTTTTTTTTTTTTTTTTCACAAATTGAGCCTAAGAATGTAGACATTGCATTGACCACGAAAGCTTTAGAATATTATTTTCGAGCCCTCGAACGAAACCCATTCTTACCACAAGCTTTTAATAATATGGCCGTGATCTGTCATTACGTGCGACTATCTCCACTATAGAAAAAAAAGTAAAGAAAGATCAAATTCGCTAGTAAATACTAGAAAAAGGGCTTTCTACATATGCATCGTCTAAAACAACGATTTTTATCAGCTGTAGAAAAGAAAGAAACTTCATAGAAGTTGCATGTACTTTATCTGCCTTTATCTGCCGGGGGTTACGGGCGGTCGTTTTACTAGAGGTTTATAATCGGAATATAAGCTACTAATACGTTTTTCCCCAAAGCGAGTTCGCCACCAATTGTAGCAGCACCATAAGCTAACATTTGCCCCTTTTTAATGCATTTACCCGCCGAACCTGTTGTTTTTTATGCATACAAGTATTTTTGTTCAGTTCTCCACCTTAACGACATAAAAAAGGATTGATCAAATTTTATTGAGTCTAACTCATAGTGATCATTTATTAAAGAATGACTCTGGCTATAAAATGATTGAACAACCAGGAGCAATTTACTTACGATACTTGGTTGACATTCATAAAAAGTGTCTAATGAATTGCAAGTTCGCCACAATTTGCCCCTTTTTAATGCATTTATCCCGCCGAACCTGCAGTTTTTGATGTATATTTATTAGTTCTTATCAATATCAATTCCTATAATGTAAAAAACTGTAAAAAGAACAATTTGAATATTTAATTTAATATGAATAATTGAATAGAAGGACCATATCTAATGATAATGAATCTGTTTTTATGTTATTTCGTACTGTAGAATTCTTTTCCTTGTGGGATCATTTTCCCGCGAGAAGTAATGAGAACAATGATAGAATGGATTGCTACCTATGTCTAGATCGCGGATAAATGGAAATTTTATTGATAAAACTTTTTCAATTGTAGCCAATATCTTATTACGGGAGAACCCAAGTACTCTCTTTCGGATTCAGGAAAGAACTCTCATAGATCTTTTTTCCTTTTGGAAGATACATGAGCGAAACAATCAACCTATTGATATTGGAAGACCCAACAAATTTTTCCAATGTATCATTTCTAGGTCCAATGGAATTCATATCCCCCGAATAGTCCGATTTTTCCTCCACGACGATAAGGGGCTAAAATATCCAAGTAAAGAGATCCATTCATTGATAAGAAAAAGAAAAAAAAAAACGTGAACGGGGACTGCAAGTCCTAGCTTTTCAATAAAAAATGAATCCTTTTAGCTGGGATTTCTAGCTCATTTGTTTTGGTAGTTTGACCGTCTAATTTCTTTGTTTATGTATTTATGAAGTATGAGTGTGTGACTTGTTATAATTGATCCTATTGATAGTACAGAGAATGGGTCTTTTATCTTGATAGAGATGGTTCTACTTCGTCGGATATTTATTCTAGTATCTGTAACACGAAATATATCAAATAGATTAAAAAATATTTGAACTATAATTCATACTTAATATTCAAACCTCGCAGCCGGACTCCAAAAAACTTTCCAAGAATTTAAAAATCTAAGTTGTTTGTTCTTTCAAATGCGTGTTTATTCTTGACCCAAGGACAAATCTTTCTTCGGATTTTTTGTGATTATCTATTCGTGGAATAAGTGATGATCCAAGGGTTCTTACTCAGGTAATCTTTGGGTTTAACAACTTAGTAGTTTTACTGAATGATCGTGGTTGTAATATGAAATTGCGGTTTTAATCGATTCATAGGGTCTTAACAAAAGAATTCCTATCAATAATAATAAAAAATAATAGTAAACATTATACAAATAAAAGAAATAAATAGGGAAGAGAGGGTTCAAGAGGCCCGTAAGTATCAAGATAAAGACGACTGAGCCGACTTGATATTTTGGTATTATCGCCACAAAGAAGAACTTTCAGATGTTTTTATTCGTATCTTCAGAGCAGATTGAATTGGAAATTAAGAAGTTTCTTTATATTACATATCCGTTCCAATCAGTATTTGGGTGTTTTTGTTTGAGCTGTACGAGATGAAAGTCGCATAAACAGTTCACGGAGGGGGGGGGGGGGGGGGGGGGGGGGAGGGGGGGGGGTGGGTGGGGGAACCCCATTATGTATATAATTCAAAATGCTAACGATCAAACAACTTATTAGAAATATAAGACATGCAATTAGAAATGTCGCAAAACCCCCCGCGCTTCGGGGATGCCCTCAGCGTCGAGGAACATGTACTAGGGCGTATGTGCGACTCGTTCATCATATCATGAACTAGAACAAAGGAAAGAGAATAATGTTCAAATATCAATGATCAAATAGGATAGAAGGAAAAAACGAACTACGTTTCCTATCTAAAAATAAGAAAGTGAATCAGATCCCTTTTATTGTGTATGAAATTTATGGTTTCTATTAGTGTAAATCCACTCACCTCAATTCAAGATGAGAAGCAATTCTCCATTGGTAGCAAACGACTATCCACTAAGCGGAGGAAATCTTAGTTAACATAGACGCCTCATGTAAGAACGGACTAACATGGTTAGCTACCCAGCCAACCTTCATAATTAAATACCGTTACTGTATAGGTAGAGCTCCATGTGAAAGACCTATTACTGAATAATTCATGGGTGGAGCCGAAGAATGCGAACTATACAAGTTAGCAATAACATTGATTAAATGAAGTAAAGGCTCCGGTGTATAGAGAAGACCTCACCGTTTAAGAAGTAACCATAGAAACGATGGAATCCACTATTTCTTTATCAATACTATTTTTTAATACGTAGTATATATAGTACAATTTCGTATTTCAAGGTGAAATGCCTATAAAAAATAAAAAATAGTGGGTGGGAAGGTTATAGTATCCAAACCCATCGGAATTTTTAGTTTATACATTGGAAAAATCCGTTTTGTTATTAATATACTAGGAAAGGGGCAAAAGAATAACTAAAAGAAAGGAAATCTATTAGTTATTCATTAGAGTTTCATTATTCAACGACCAGAATTAGACGGGGATATATCGCTCGGAATAAGGAACGTATCGAGAGAGAATTTGATTTGGTTAGACAATGTGTGGTTGGTAAACAAGGATTGGTTTTTTCGCAAGGTGCGGAATGTATCGTCAAATATTCAGTATGATCCCACAAGATCTAGTTTCGTTCTAGCCAATTGAAAGGATCTTCTGATCAATCCAGAGATCATTTTGATTCCATTAAAAAATAGTTGGGTAGAGGTTATGCAGGAGGAGTTTTTACAATTTAATAAACAGGAAGTAGGAACTTTAGTTGAGAGGCCCGAAGGTGAGAATATTTTGGGAGTTAAGTGGATTTTTAAGGTAAAGAAAGATGGTAGTGGAATTATTGTTAGGAATAAAGCAAGGCTTGTGGTTCAAGGTTGTACACAAGAAGAAGGCTTAGACTATGATTAAGTATTTTCCCATGGAGCAGCTAGGATAGTGGAAATTAGACTATTTTTGGCTTATGCTTCATATAAGAACTTCAAAGTGTTTCAAATGGACGTTAAGTCTGCCTTTCTTTATGGTGTGTTCGAAGAAACTGTGTATGTGTGTCAGCCACCAGATTTATTGATCCAAACTCTCTTGATAGAGCTCTAAAGCTTGATAAGGCTCCATATGGCTTACATCAAGCCCCAAGAGCTTGGTATGACATTCTTTCCAAGTATCTCATTGAAAATGGTTATATGAGAGGTTCTATAGATAAGACACTGTTTTTCAAAGAAGGTTGTCCTTTAAGGTATCTAAAGATTCTTTTTCAAGAACGTAGGTGACGATTCCATCTTTGTGTGGATTTATGTAGATGAGATTATCTTTGGATCCACAAATGATGAGTTGTGCAAAGATTTTGAAGGAGTAATGCACTCTAAGTTTCAAATGAGCTCTATGGGTGAAATGTCCTTTTTCTTAGGATTACAAGTGAAGTAGTTAGAGAATGGAATTTTTATTAATCGGTCCAAATATGTGAAAGATTTGTTAGTTAAGTTTGGTTTTACTGATTGTAAGTCTGCTCCTACCCCAGTTGACACTAGAGCTAAACTTTATCCATATTTAGAGGGGGAGGATGTAGATTTACATTTGTATATGTCAATGATTGGTTCCATGATGTATTTGACTGCAAGTAGGCCTGATATCATGTTTGGAATTTGTATGTAAGCTAGATATCAAGCTAGTCATAAGGTTTTTCACTTGATTGAAGAGAATCTTTAGATACCTTATAGGACAACCTTCTTTAAGACTGTGATACCCAAAAGATTCAAACTTTGAATTTTATGCTTACATAGAGAGTGATTATGGTGGCTGCAATTTGAATAGGAAGTCAATAATTAGTGGATGTCAATTCCTAGGAAATAGACTTGTTCCATGGCAATGTAAGAAACAGACTGCAGTATCTCAATCTTCTGCTGAATTTGAGTATATTGCAGCTGCTTATTGCACTTCTCAAGTTCCATGGATTCAAACCCAAATGTTAGACTACGGCTTGAACTTTATGAATTCTCTTATCAACATAAATAATTCAGCTGCCATGTTTATCAATAAAAACCTAGTTTCAACACTCAAAAACCAAAACATATTGAGATTAGGATTCATTTTATCATGGACTATTTTGAAAAGAAATTGATTCACTTGGTTAAGGCTCGTCTGATCTTTAATTGGATGACCTTTTCACATAGGCTTTTGATACAACAAGATTTAATTTTATTGTTCAAGCTACAGGTCTTAAGAATCTTGACTGAGTGTTTCTCAAAATATTTGTCTACATACCTTTTTGTATTTTGTAAATATTCATTTCAAAAAGAAGGGGAGAGAAATGGGAAAAACCAAAATATTTTAAGTCTGGTGGTCTTTTTCTTTATGTCGGATTAAGAAAAACCAAAAATATGATGAATATTTAAAGTCTGATCTTATTTTTCTTTAAGTCGGATTATAAAAAACCAAAAAATATTTTAAGTCTGTTATTAAAAATTTGTACAGTTAAAACAGAAAAATATGAGTGTTTCATTATATAAAGAAAAACAAATATAAAATGATAAAATGTCTCATCGAAAACCAATCAAAAACAGTATAAATTTGAAAATGCTCCACGAAACAAAATTTCTAGAAAATGAGTTAAAAACATAAGTTCCATCATAAATTAATATATCTAATTATTTATAGAATTTCTTGAAACTAAATATTTCATAGATACATATATTCTTGTAGTTTAAAATCTTTAGTAACCTATGGTTTATAAATTGCTTCAAGTACTCAAATTAGATAATGTCAAATGGGAGATCAGTTATGTCAACTACAAAAAGAAAGAAAAGTGTATTTTCAGTAATTTATGGCATTTAAATCTAATCATAAAAACTCATAAAGTTTAAAGTTTTCAAAATGGTCAATACGAATTACTTTGACAATTAAGTTGGTATAAATCTAGTCACTTGTCCTTTGAGATCCTTGATGTTAACTTGATAAACGGCAGAGACAGGTGAATAAGTTGAACAACTATACTAAGATTCTTTTGGAACATTAAACATGGTAAACACTCAAAAATATCTTGAGAGGTGAACCAGTCTATAAGGTTGAAGAATCATAGTTACTGGATGCTCAATAAAGGTTGAAGAATGTACATGTGTTCATATAATTCTTTTTCCCTTTAAATTGTTTTTTTTTTTTTTTTTTTTTGAAACGGCAATTCTCCTTCGGGCCGGTAATGGAGTATCATCGTGCCACCATTACCGGCCACCCCCATGCTCGCCCAAGAGGAAACCCTCTGGAGAGGCTCGAACTCGAGACCTCTCCTTCACCAGGAAAACCCCTTACCAACCGGGCAGAACCTGATTGGTGCTGTTTTATACACTAAACTGGTGCTGTTTTTAATGACAATAAGGTATATATGCCATAGTTAAATAAAATATATATTGTTTTATTTATTTCTACTTGAGAGATTTGAATAAGTTTGAAAATTTATCAGGTCAATTTTAAATTATTAAAACCTGCAATTAATAAATTTTGGACACAAGATTTATCTTACTATGAATATGAATTTTTGCATTTTACCAAAACATTTCATTTCAATTTTTTTTTTTGATGATATGAACTAATAAAATCCTGGAATATTAGTTTTTGGATTCTGAAATTGAAATTTTATGTTTATAGGACATTTCAAAGTTAACTAATGTATTGGAATTTTGATCTCTGATAATATATTTTACGTTGGAGTTAACTCGGAAGTTAAAATATTATTTCAGAAAGGTTTGAATGGGTTAAATTTGGAATTTCATAATTAAGTCGGATGTTAAACATTTAAGTCGAATAAGATTATTATACTTGTTTTTTGTCTGATATTTTCTTTGACTTTGTTGACCAAAAGTTTAAGTCGTTTAATTGGTTTTAAGTCGGAGTCTATTTTTGATATGGTGAGAAAATTAGTTGTTTAATTTAACTCTGGAATATTATTAAATAATTAAATTCTTTTAATAATAATTTTAATCGGCAATTTGCAATCTTCTCTCTTATCAAAATTCCTAATCTCAATAACCCTTAGAACCATTATTCATACGTGTTAGTTCATTCCTATTTCGCTATTTACTGTTAAGATTTCATCCATTATTAGTGACCGTTTAAGTTCAGATTACTTTACTTTCATTTTCTATTATTCTCTTTTCCCTGTTTTTCAAGTTCATAAGGTTTTTATTTTATTTTACTGTTCTATAGTATAAATGTGATTTGTGTAACTGATTTCTGAATATTAACAATGTTTTAATTGATTGATTACATATGTTTCTTACCCATTTATCAAGAAGTGTGGTTGTTTTTATTAATATCAATGATGAGACTATAGATGAGCATTGGAGGGAGATATTTGGGTTCTTGATCAATTCAAATATTCATTATGCCATTTCAGAACGTCCAGTTCTATACAGTGATATGCTAAATGAGTTTTGGGAGAATGCAACATATAGTGAAATCAATGGTGTAAGGACAATCACTTATGAAGTGCAACTGTCACCTGTTACTATGACTGAAGAGACTATTAGAAGAGTAATACAGTTGAATGATGAAGGAGGCCTAGAACAGTTTCCCATTGAAAAAATCCAAAAAGTATGCAGATTGGAAAGATATGAGGGATACTTTCCTTGTAATATGGTGAAGAAGACTAGGTTTTCTTACAATTGGAGATACTTAGTGAATGTGTTGGTGAGTAGTGTATCTGGAGGTTTTGATGAGATGAGCTAAAGTTTTGCAACAATCTTTGTTTGCATGGTTACTCAAAGAAGATTCAAAGAAGATTTAACTTTTCTGGATATATTTTTGATTGCATGCATAAGATGGTTGAGGGTAATTATAAGAAGTTTTTGTTTTACCCAAGGTTCATTCAACTTATCTTGACATCTGAGGTAGAAGGATTGGTACCTGAAGGGCCTCAATTGAGAGATGGTAAGATGAATTGGAAGATCATGGCCATTATGAAGAATCTTTTAAAACATCAAAATTTGTGTTCTCAGTATTATTCACACCTTTCTTTCCTCCCATGGTTCGACAAGCACAAGGTTTAAATCCAAATGTTGAAGGAGGGAATGATGATCAAAATGAAGTTAATGTTAATCAAGAACATGAACATAATGCACCTTCACCCCAACTTCAATCACCTATACAAAACATTCAATCACCTTTAAATAAATCCCCAACTCACTCGCAAGGTCAATCTTCCGTTCCACCCATTTCACCTTTAAATAAACGACCTCATACACCACCATTTCAAACAGATAATGAACCAAGTGATGCTACTATTAATTGGTATTATACTGAAGCCTTAAGTCAATAATTACCAAATCTTGGTGAAACCATTATTTTCACACCACTTGTTCCAACTTTGAACACTCCTGAAGTTCAAGTTGTCAAAAACACTCCAACAACAAGTGCTCCATTACAAGTGTATAAGTCTAAGAAGAAAGGGGTAACATGCATTGGGGTATTTAAGGGAGTTGAATTGCAACAGAAAAATGAAGAGTTGGAAGATATGGTAAAGAGACAAGCTTCATTGATTAACAAGCTAAGATGGAAGAGTGTAGTTCATCAAGTAGTTAGAGATCAAATGAGATTCAAGCTAAAATCTCACCCCTTGAATGATTCTACCAAAATAGGGGGAGATAAGTCAAATGATGATGAAGATGTGGTAATGAATGAAGCAGAGATTGGTGATGAGACTAAACAAAATGTGGTATTGGAGGATGCTGAAATGGAACAAACAGTTCAAATGGGTGATAATGATGAGTTTGTGAATGAAGAGGAAGTGATTTACAAGGGGGATACAAAAAGAATGTTAAGTTCAACATGGAGAACATTGACTTCACAATGCTTAAAAAGATTGGAAAGGGTATGGAGAAGGCAGTTAGTAGAAAAGGGAAAGAAAAGAAGGTTGAATTTGATTTCTTAGCTGGTGATCAATTCAAGTTTGACGAAGATAAACTAAAGGCTCGTAATGAAAAAGAAGGTGATGAAAACAAGTACTATACAGATAGGCTTAAGTTGCGTGAAGATACTGAGAAAGAAAACAAGTTTAGTAGTGTTGAACTTAAGTCTAATCATCAATCCAATAAATTTAGAGCAGTTGATCAATTTGGAAATGATGTAGATAAAAAGTTGTTTGAAGAATACTATGAAGGGTTGTATGATGAAAAGTCTAGTGAAGTGTTGACTGTTCATATCAAGGAAAGGGTTCCAAAATCAGTTTATGGATGAAGTGAAGTATGGAACAAGGATATGGGAGGAGAGAAAAAACATATAGATATCGATGAAACAGATAAAAATCATTTTACTTTGATATCCGTCTAAATTATGATTTCCGTCATCGAAAGTCGTCCGTTGAATATTCTCGAAATTTCCGTCAACGTGTGTAGCACTGCTCCGTAGTTTTTTAGATTGCGACGCAGTGAAGTTGCGGCAAAGAACTGAGCCACAATAACGATTGAACTGGGACGCAATGATTTTGGTGCATCATGGACTGCGGCGCAACGCGGGTTTCGGGTTGAAGAGTTAAATCCGTCATTTTCACCATTTTTGAGATTCACAATACTCTTTTCACGTGACATTGGCCTGGAATATTCCATAAATGGATGGTTTTGACCATACTCAAGATCTAAAACCTAAATCCAACCTTCTCTCATTCCACTTTTCATCTTTACATCGTATTCTCTTTTCATTCATTTATCTCACTTTTACCATCCATTTTTCTCTCTTTCTCTCCAATATTTCCAGAAAAATGAGAGCCTAGAAGTCCATATTTCAAGATAGAATAAGTTTCTTCATCACTTCCATCATCCTACATATTCCTTTGTTCATGTTTTTGGTAAGTTTCCATCTTTATCATATAATCTTTTCCTCTTTTCTTATGATTATTTCGATCCGAAAGGATTACCCTCGTCTAGAGTTGCCACGTGAGTTGATTAGTGTGTACAACTTTTTTCATGTATCGCTTCTCAAGAATCTTGCTTACGAGTCTTTGGTTAGTCCCTTGGAGAGGTTGTGTTTGGATGATCAGCTTCATGTTACCGAGGAGCCAGTTTAGATTGTTGACCGCGAGGTCAAGCGTTTGCGACGAAGCCAGATTCTTATTGTAAAGGTTCGTTGGAATTCACAGATTGAAGTTGAGTTTACTTGGGAGCATGAGGATGAGTTGCAGAGGAAATATCCCGTCTCTTTTCCGCACCAGTAGTAATTTCGAAGACAAAATTCTTTTTACTGGGGAGGCTGTGACATTCCGTATTTTTGAGGTATTGCCCGTTTGCCACCTGTCTTTATTTTGTCGGTATTGTTTTGACCCATTGTATTTCCTTGTGTTTTATCAAGCTTTATTTGTTTTGTCGGGTTTTTATTTGTGGCTTCATCCTTCGTGGCGGAAGCGTTTTAGTTACCTAAGTCGCCTTTTAGATAGTACTCTCTTAAGATAAGTTAGGGTGTTTATGCCTTCGGTTATTTGAAAGAGAACTAAAGTTAATAATTTTACAAAGTTGGTCCGATAACGAAAAGATAACAATCATTTTACTTTGAGATCCGTCTAAATTATGACTTCCATCATCGGAAGTCGTCCGTTGAATATTCGCAAAATTTCCGTCAAAGTGCTTTGGATTGCGACACAGTGAAGTTTCTACAAAGAACTGCGCCACAGTAACCATTGAATTGCGACACAATGATTTTGGTGCATTATGGAATGCGCCGAAGTCACTATGGACTGCGACGCAGAGCGGGTTTCGGGCTGAAAACTTAAATCCGTCATTTTCACCATTTTTGAGATCCACAATACCCTTTTCAAGTGACATTGGTATGGAACCTTCCCTAAATGGAAGGTTTTGACTATATTCAAGATCTAAAACCTTAATCCAACCTTCACTCATTCCACTTTTCATCTTTATATCCCATTCTCTTTTCATTCATTTATGTCACTTCTACCGTCCATTTTTCTCTCTTTCCCTCCAATATTTCCAGAAAAATGAGAGCCTAGAAGTCCATATTTCAAGTGATTTTTCAAGATAGAATAAGTTTCTTCATCACTTTCATCATCCTACATCTTCCTTTGTTCATTTTGTTGGTAAGTTTCCATCTTCATCATCTAATCTTTTCTTCTTTTCCTATGATTATGTTGGAGATTTCTAATATGTGTTTATTTGTGAGGTTTAAAAGGTTTTCACCTTCCACCATCACATGTGCATCTGGGATTGGAGCTTACCATCATGAAGATTTCTTCACCTTGAGCTTGTTAAGTAAAATCTCTCAAAGTTCACTCTTATTTTCCTTTTCTGAAGCTCCAATATTAATGTGTGTGTTTTGTGTGTTTGGAGTTGGGTCCTCACCGTCACCACTTTTGGAGCATATTACCCGGATTTCGTTTCTAAAGTTTCACATCTTCATTTCTTCTCGAAATCATATGATCTTGGAGTGCTCGTGGGATACGTGACTTTTCGGTGATTTGTTGATTTTTTCTTCGGTACTTTCTAAGTTATCCCGATTTCTCTTTACGTTTCTGATTTATCGTTAAATTCGTTTAAGTAACATATAAAATAGATAAATATGGATGAAAACGTAATCTTTTAACTAAATATTCTTAATATTTTCATATTATAAGTTATTAGAAATAATAACATAAAAATGTGTAAATATGGAAAATAATCTTAAAACGAGTAACTATAAGTAAACTATGTAATAATCGTAAAATATATGTATTAGAGTCAAAATAACACGCACTTTGACGGCTTTGGATTGCGACACAATGAAGTTTCTACAGTTATAACGACTCGAAATGTTATTCTTTCGGACTCTTTGAATATAAAATGTAATATAGCGTTAATTTTTAAGGCTAAACTGTACTAGACTTATAGATGTACTTGGACTTATGTGATGTCGTTATTCTAGGGAACTTAGGCGTGGAGTGATCTCTCCTGGTTTGTCGTCCCGACACTGCTATTGTTGATTATTGTGAGTTATTCGTAGCCCTTTTTGCTGTTTTACTTTGGGCTGGAGAGAGTGTTTAAAATTGTTTATTGTTTAATCTTGTTTACCTAGGGGATAAGAATTGCCTTAGATTATGTGTTATTAGGCCTTGTTGCCCCCCCCCCCCCCGTTTACACCGGTTAACTCTTTGAGCCTCGATTACATATATATATAGATCTATATGGGTTTGACCAAACCCTCATCGTTTGATAGGATGCCCCTACCAATGGATGTTATGGCCGTATGTATTAGTATTTGTTGCCTTTGGTTTGATACACCTTAGGATTGAGGTTATTTATTGTGGTCAGGATCGGGTATATGTTATCTACGCAATATACGTCGCATTATGGTTATGAAACAAGATATATTTGGAAATTTGTTACAAATGTTTTATTTAAAATGGGTAACTTTTTACCTAAAATTGCTAATAATTCATCGACTTTTTTCTTGACGTATTTTTAACGCTTTTCAGGAGTTTGAGGTTGTGGATTGCCTTTAGTCATGCCATGCTTGTTATGCGGATCGTTTGATTGCTTATTTGGAACTTATTTGATTTAGTGTAGTTCCTAAAGGATACGTGTATTTTGAGTTGGTTATGATTTGAGATGATTATTATGTATTTGTAAACTTTTGACATGATTAATTTTATATGATGTTGTTTTGTTATAATTGTTTGTTGTAATCTTGACTCTTGATATCATAAATTGTACACTTTGTATTTCCACTTTAGAGGGGTGTGACAATATATATAAAAGCATATAACACTTCGGTGTAACAAGTAAAATAATCTGTGAATCACCTCCCTACTTAAAAACATATTTATTTTAAAAAGTTGGATGATATACAAATCAAGGCTAATAACCCGTTAAAATATATGAAAACACAGTTTGACAAAACATGTTCAAGAACATAAGTTGATTGATAGATTAGGAAACGATGTCATAGATATTCGTATATATATGTAACTATTAGAGATTATATCTCTATGTATACCTTGAAAAGGTGTCTAGAAATTAATGCTAGGTAATTGTATCTTGTATAAATATTTACACACATCAAGAATATGAATCAAGCAATTTGATTACTTTCATGGTATATCGGACATAGATCCTAAACACTTTTTTCTTCATATCATTTCTTTTTTTGGTAAAACTTTATTTGTATCATAGTGGGTTTACGACACTATTCTATTTCTAAACATTGCCAATATCCTTTCTAAGAAAAAAATCAAACAAATTATGACAAACAAATTTTATAAACAATTTTTATAAATTTTTAAAGATTCCAACAACTAATCCCATTTTATAAGATGACTATGTCAGCAGAAAAAAAACCTTGATATTCAATTTTCCATCTATTAAAATTGAATTTGATCGTGACGGGATGCTTATCTAATACTGTTACCGTAAACTTCCAAATTTGATCATAAATTTATAGTAACTTTATACATGAAATAGCCATCGTCCGTATATTGTATAGAAGCATAGTATTTATCAATATGCTAACAATCCTAAAGATTGGATAAAATCAAAAAGTATTGTGACCGGCTTGTTAATTAAGTGATCTTGATTTTGACAAGTTTAATAAAGTTAATTAAAATTAATTTCTAAAATGTTTTTGTTGTTGGAACAATTTTTTTTTTCTAATTTGGTATGTTCAAAAACTATAAATTTAAATTTAAACTGGGAACATAACTTTTGCCTCTCACCTTGTCAATGGTACATATATTTTCAAGTAATTAGGTATGCTTTCAATAATTGGGTTATGTTAATCATGTGGTCACAAAAGACTCTTGGCAAATTACCCAAGATGTATAAAATTAATTAATACGATCTAGGCTCGGACAAATTATGTTAAATCCATACAAAACACAACACGAGTTCAGGAGTCTTCTCCTTGTTTGAGCATAAAAAATAAACGGATTTTTTATTCACCATGGAAGGGCCCCGGGAGGTGTGAGGACAACACCGTCTAAATCAAGGACCATACCACTACAAGCCTATCTACAAAAAAGTAAAATAATACAAGGTAGAAAACCTGCTACACATCACTATCCAACACACAAGACACTACTACACAAGAGTGGACAAATTAAAAACGAAGAAAATTACGCAACAAACCAACATAAGTGATACAAGCAAAAAACTAGTCAAATCCCCGCATCAGTATACTCAATCACGACACAAACAGAAGGTTTCTCTTGTCATTGAATTCAACTAATACTCCCTTTCTTTAAACTTCTTGAAACCTGCTAGAAAAATAGTTGACAAAAATACGTTTTTGTCAACTTTGGATACATTTATTTATATGTATATGTTATAATATAAGCGGTTTTGTGCTCTCACTCGTAAGGGCTTCGTAACAAACTAATATGTGTCCAAAATGGAGTTAATGTGAATGAGATATCGTCACTCAAAATAAGGTACTTGAAAATTGGACACGAATGCTTGTAATGGGTTACCCCGAGCAAGCGCGCGCCCGGGGGGGTTAATGGGTTACGGGTCGAAACTCAAGGGAGCCCGCCGCGCGGCCTGCAGACACGAATGCAACTCCGGCTTCTGGAAAACAGACAACGAATATTTTTTAAGGGAATCGTGTCAAACCCGAGCCTCAACTTTTACGTTTACGCATTATATAGAGTCTATATGTTTTAATTTTTCGTTTATTATTAATCATTTGTAATCTATAATTGTTATTTATTTTATTTAATAGAATCGTATTTTATTTCCTATAATTTTAAAAGAGATTCGATACAATCGCTTTTCGCTGAAATAATTTGTCTCAAAAACTTATTTTATTTAAATTAGATAGTAAAAAGATTTCAGTTAGATTACTATTAAATTATGTTTTATTGAGAGTTTCTTTAAGATACAGTTTAAACGAATTTAAAAACAATTTTGTTTGTGTACTTTGCATCGAAACCAAGTTGAATTTCTTTGGAATCTAAAGGGGATTTGTTCTTAGAAACTAGGTTGATTTTCTTAGAACATAGATCGTAAAAAAACAGTTAGTTTAACTACTTTTGGTTTTAATTCCGGATATCTGGTGACGATTGTTAAGACTGCTCTCGTTGTTGCACCGATTTCTAATACGGTTGTAAATCATGCTGAAAAACTTGAAAAGTTTTCTGGGCTGAATTTCAAGAGATGGAAACAAAAGATGTTCTTTTATCTCACTACTCTCAAACTTGCGCGGTTTTTGAAAGAGTATGTTCCTCAAGTTGAACCTCCGAAAGAAGGTCAACCGTCTGATGCTCAAGTTGTGAGCGCGTTAGAAGCATGGAAACCTTCAGATTTCTTCTGCCATAACTACATCCTTAATGGACTTCTTCTGCCATAACTACATCCTTTATGGACTGATACATTCTATGTATAATGTGTATTGCAATACAAAGACAACTGAAGAATTATGGGAGTCTTTGGAACGTAAATACAAGACTGAGGATGTTGGTACAAAAAAATTCATGGTAGCTTGTTCCTGATCTACAAGATGTGTTAGGAATATAATAGGACTAATAATGAATTTGTATTTCTAAGTTAGGGGCTTAAATGTAATATCTAGAAAGTCTTTGTAAAGTCCACACACTCCTATAAATAGGGGTGTGGGGTGTAATTAATGTAAACTTTGAAGCTTAATTGTCATATTCACTTTCTCTCTAGAATCACTTTCTCTCTCTAAACTGATCAAACCTAAACAATTGATATCAGAGAATGGTGCTCGAAATCACACTGTTCGCCTTCATTTTGTACTTACACGACTAAAAAAACCAACACATACAACTAGATTTTTCGTCGAACCAAAACACACGACTTAAAAATCAACATGTCCGACTCAGTTTTCTTCATATCCAACTAGAAACATTCGAGCATAGGATTTCAACATACCGACTAGGGCATTTTGACACGACTTAGTTACTCGATCAGTAATCCATCTTACACGAATAAGCTACATTTGTATTTAATGGAACCAAATTTTGGCTAAGTGTTAGTTCAACCACAAAATCAACTGATTCGACCAAGAAAACATCACACACGACTATAAAATTTTTCTAAGGATAAATCAAACACATTTGTACTCGACCAGCATTTCACTATACACGGATAACGTTGGCTCGACTAGAATTTCATCATACACGGATAAGGTTGGCTCGACTAGCATTTCATCTTACATGGATAAGGTTGTCTCGACTATGAAATCAACATACACAGATACGGTTAGGTTGACAATGAAATCAACATACACGAATCAAGTCATTCGATCACGGGAATTTGTTTATAACGAGCACTAAAGATCACGATCAGTTGAAAACGACTTATTCAAGACTTCATTAAAAAAATGAAGCTTTGCGATACCACTTTTTCACATTAGAGACGAATTCAAGAAGTAAATTTTATTCAAAGAGAGTGAAATTTATTTTTTCCAGCAGATTTTCAAATACCACTTAAGCTTTCGCGAAAAATTTTGACGAGTTTCAAGCATCGAAAAAATAGGAGATTGATATTTCCGAAATCAACATTGAAAAGTGAATTCAATGGTGCTATTTTAAACATTTTGTTCAACAAGTTTTTGAAACACGGCTATTCAAGCGTGTGATTTGCGGATCAAGATTATCCAATTTTTTATACAATTTTCAACATAGTGACTTTTTCGTGAATCTTTCAGCGGATTTTTGTCATCAATTTTTCATCTTGACGAAATTTTTTTGGACGTATATTGGACTTCAGAATCGACAAAGATCAAAGTCTTACAATTTATTGTCCTCTAGATCAAGCTTGGACAAAGGTAGATGAGCTCGAGAAGTGGTGTGACAACACTGAAAGTCAGTTGTCCCATCTGGATTATAATCGTCATGTCAAATTGGATCACAGGATACATATTGTTAAACGTACATGAGAATATTTAGCAATGGTAACAAATCAAAAAATCATCACCATGTCCTGACAACGTAAATGAGTTACAATCTTTATCTTGTTCTACGTTCGATAATAAGATCATTAAGTTGGATAAGGAGTTGCCAACTAACTTCGAATTGGTTTTACGGTTTTCAAATGAAATGTTAAACTTTTACATGAAGATTCTAAGCTTTAACATGAAATTCAAAATTTGACATCTCAAATTCAATCTTTAAACCTTACCAATTCTAAATTCGACAAGTTTAAAAAGTTAGCAACTTCTTGGGAGGAGAAATATGACCAAAGTTAGATTAGAATTCAAAGTCTTACAAATGAACTTAATGAAAAATTGGATTTAATCAATACATTTAAAAAGGAAAGAATGGATGAAAGGTTTTAAAGAATGGATTTAATCAACAAATTAGACAATGAAAGAATTAAGAAAGTTCGTGCTTTGGATAATAATATGGTTTTAAGAAAACTAATTGAAGATTTTAAAATGGAAAATAGAGTCTTTACATGCACAAGTTTTTGAATTTGAAAAGAAAAATGAAGATTGAGGACGTAAGTGTTTGAGAGGAGGAAAAACGAATCACTCAATTTCTAAACAAACCAAAATAATTTTGATTTGTCAATCCACAAGAGAGGTTTAGGTCACGGTAATCTAAGGTATCTAAAGAAAGCTATATATCATGCTCCTGATCTTTATGATACAAAATCTTTTGGAAATGCAAATGTTGCAATGGCTTTCATTAGATCATTAAAGGAAGTTGAAGAAAAAGAGGATGCAAAACGAACACATTTGGATAAAACACAATTCTCTTTTGATTACAAATCATTAGATGAAAGTTACAAAGTAGGAAAATACCTCTTTCGGATGATTACTTTCCAAGTTATACCGAAAAGGAACTTTTTCCCGATGTTGTTTTGGAACAAGTTGTTTTTGAAAAAGTATAAGTTTCAACTCTTATTTAAAAAAAAAAAATTGGAAATTGAAAAAGCGTTGGAATATCGAACTAAATACTTTGAAAATGAAAAACGTAACTATTTTGAGAAAATTTCACCTCTTGTAAAAGCATCACTTAACCAATATTCAACTCCAAATGTCAAATCTTCTTTCAAAAATGTGGTTAAAAGTAATGATATTTTAAAAGAAGAATCTACAAAACGTTTCTCCTCGAATGAACATCTCTTGATAAAATATCATTTCTTAAAAATGGTTTACTTTCAAAAGATAAAGACATTGAAACTTTAACTCAAAAGATTGATTCAATGTGGAAATTGAATGGTTCGGTTTCACCAAAAACACCAATCATTTCACATGAGGAAAAATGGAAATCTAAACTTTTTGAAAAATATTCGAAAAATGATGTTAAAGTTCCATTGAAGGTTTACAACGGTGAATCTTCCAAAACAGTTTTAAAAGTGGTTTCTCCGTATACTAATTTTTTACCGAAAAAGAGTCAAAAGTATTCTCCGAAATCACAAACTCATGGAACTTTTACACCACCTTGGAAAACTTCGAGTTTGAAATCAACGATTTTATCAAACAAACATGTTCAAAAAGAAACGCTTTGTCCTCCAATGACCAAAAAGGAAACGAAATCATTTACTTATTCAATACCTGAGTTATATGAATTTGAACCATCACATTTTAAATATTTGGTGCAACATGTGAATAGTTTTGTTTCTAAAGAAACAATTGTTTCCATATGTACCATCAAACGTTTCAAAAATGGTACATTCAACAAATGATTTTATCCCAAGAAACCCTTCTCCAACTCATGAAAGAAAATGGATTCCAAAGTCTAAACCGAAAACGAAGACACCAATTTTGAAAACAATTACTTCAGATGTGTGTTACCGGAGAAATGGAATTCATATTCCTTGCACATAATCAATACGACTTATCAATGGTTTTCCAACCAAGCTAACCAAAGTGGACCCAAAATGCAATGGGTACCAAAACAAGTTGAGTTTGAAATACTTCAGTTTCGGACTCGCACTTCATTGCCAGATTTCAAGACATATCTATAAGGATTGGAATACAATGTACACAACACATTAACAACAACGAAGCATCAACATCAACAAAGCAGGCATCCATATTCGATACATTCAATGATGCTCAACAACGCAAAGAAGTTTTCATGCAAGCTATTCTCTCCATCACCTCAAAGCTTCAAACTGATTCTTCCTCACTCAGAAAAGACGATTCTCAAAACTCGACCAAAGTTTCCATCAATGAGAAAGTCTAAGGTTTTTGAGAAGACAAAGTGGCAACGTATGAATAAAAGAAACTTTCTCATGGGTGAAAAGAAGAAACATGCACTCAAGTTCAAAAACTCAACGATTCTCTTGAATGATGAAAGTTTTAAACTATATTTTAGATACTAATTCTTTCTTATGTTTTAGGATGATGGTTACTCATTCGAGGGGGAGTTTACATGGTGTTATTCAAACAAGGAGGAAAAATACCATTTGAGGGGGAGTTTATAGGATGTTTGCATTCAAGGGGAAGTTTCTATTCAAGGAGGAGAATATAATTTTAGGGGCGTCTACTCACTAGTTAGAAAGGAGAGAGCCATGGAGTTTTACTTGGTGGATATAAAGTATCCACATGGATTGAAGACATTGGATGAGATGATAGAAGTCAAGCTTAATGGACTCCATGATTCAAGAATAGCTCATGAACTTATTTGGAGAATTCTGGAACAACGCATAGAAGAGAAGAAAAAAGGAGACTCTGATTGGCAAAGCAGAAAGTTGTAATTAACTTTAAATAGTTAAACATGTTTTGTAAATGAAGTAGTTAGTACGGTTGGAGCATGAAACTTGTACTTTTGATTAATCATAAAAGTTCAATGTTAGGGGGAGATTGTTGGGTTATAACTTAGACAAAATAGTTTAACTTATAAACAATACGCTTAACAACAAGAATAGTAACTTAAACGATTAATGCGGAAGACATTAAGAGTTACTACGGAAGACAAGTTAGTGCGGCTGTCCAATCATGTTACTACTGCTCATATAGTTGCTACGGAAGAAGTCAAGTTGATGCGGTCATATCGAGTTAATACGGAAGACCAACTTCCCGTGCAAGAATAATCTAATTAGAGTTATAATTAGATTATGTTTATGTTTCCTTTTGTACTTAGATATAGTTTCCTTATTCTAGATAATGATAGTTTTAGATAAGGATAGAAGATGTTTCCTTGTTTATCTAGGTCGGCCTCAAGGTCTATAAATAGATAGATCCTTGTATTGATAGAAACACGTTGTATTGATATTCATTGATTAATACAATTGAGGCTTATAATTCGGCAATACTATTTGTTCATTCTTATTCATATTGTATTGTTTGACAACTCATAAATATTGAAGTGTTCATCCGCTGCTGAACTTCTTCAATAGATCAAGATCTTAACGAAGAGATAATATTAGATTACATTGGCTAATCCGATCCTGAGAAGTGGTATCAGAGCACAGGTTGTGCTTTAGATCCATTGATCAACGAGTTTATAATCCTCATAAACAAGAATCAATATAATCATCATGACTGAAATTGCAATTGGTAAAGTTCCTGTTCTAAACAGCAACGAATTCGACTTATGGAAACTACGAATCAAGCAACACATCCTACTATCCGATTATACAGTTTGGGACGTGATCATCAATGGTAACAAACATGCTACCCCTTCATGGAGCCGATGGAGAACCTGGAGTTCTCACTCGACAAACACTGTCTGATCTTGAAAGAAGAGAAAAAGCAAACCGAAATCAAGGCCCTTAGCATTCTTCTAATTGCCATCCCCAACGAATACCAATCGCAATTTGAAGAATATCAAGATGCAAAATCGCTATGGGAAGCTTTGGAGAAAAGATTCAGCGGAACAAAGAATACCAAGAAGAACAAGAAAGCTCTCCTTAAACAGGAATATGAAAACTTCAATTCACTGAATGGCGAACGAATGACTCAGACGTTTGATCGATACAAAAAGCTCACAGGAGAGATGATCAGCGCAGGAATTAAGTATGAGAAAGATGATCTCAATCGAAAGTTCATAAGAGCTTTAGGCAAGGAATGGAAAATATACACAGTTTCCTATAGACAAGGAGACACATTAGAAGAACTGGAATTGGATGATCTTTACAACGACTTAAGAGTCTTTGAGGCAGAAATGGAAGCAGAAAAATCTGGAAATAGCAGCCACAATATTAACAATGCTAATACTGCACTTGTTACAACTTCTGGAGGTCTAAAACATGAAATCAGTGAAGAAATCTCTTTGGAAGCCTTCATCTCACAATGTTCAAGTCTCACAATTGAGGACGTAAAACAGATGCAACAAGACGACTGTGATGAGATTGACCTAAAGTGGCAATCTGCCATGCTGGCTTTACGTGTAAGAAGATTTGTAAACAGAACAGGAAGAACGTTCAATCCTAGAAACAATGAACGAATCACTTTTGACAAAAGCAAGGTGAAGTGCTACGATTGTAATGAACTAGGTCACTTTGCTAGGGAATGTCCAAACAAGTCAAAAACCAACAATCCACGATCCACTCAAGACAACAATCAGAGTGCACTCATGTCACAGGACATATTTGGATACGATTGGACTGACTTAGCTGAAGAAACAAGTCAAAACAGGGCGCTAATTTACGAAGAACAAAATCCTGTTTATGTAGAAGATATAACTACTGTTCATCACGGATGCATAGCAGTAGTAATGGATGCTGCGGACATTGTTTCTACGGAGGATACAGTTACTACGGAGCTAGTTTATACTGATCTGGAAATTACCGAAATTGGCAACAACGTTCATGGATATGACTGGAATGATGATGATCAAGGAGCAACACAAGAGGATGCTCTAATGGCTATTGACTCATCCCTAACAACTCCAAAAACTCCATCTCTCATGGCCGAGGTAAATTCTAAATTATGTACTTCTGAGTGTAAAGCTATAATTGTTAAATATAAAAATCATAATCAATTAATGAGTGATTCAATTAAAATCTTAGAAGAACAAAGACGATCAGCAGCTAGGGTAATTGATAACTTAGAAAATCAGATCAAGTCACACAAAATAAATGAACAAAGTTATCAAGAGAAACTTAGCCTAGTTGAATGGCAAAGAGAGGACTTACTACTTAAACTTAAGATGGCTAGGGAAGAAATCAAAAGATTAGAACAAGAACATGATAAAGTTGAGTTAGATGTATTTGCTTCAAATCAGTCTAAATGACCTATGCCAACAACAAATACATGGAAAGGTAAAAGCTGGTTTAGGTTACAAAGAAGTTGCTCCTCCATTTAACCAAAAACTACATTCCCCCATCCTTAGATGAACCTAGAATTCCTATCTCTCAGACACCTCCAAAGGAATCATTCAATGTTGATCCAATCAACTATGATGAAGTTCTAATTGAGGACTTAGTTGAAGAGAGTAAGCTAAATATTGTGAAAAATAAGGACATTCCTTTAGAAAATCACCTTATCACAATAGAAGGTTGTACTCAACAATCTTCACAAAGTCTAGTGTCTATGCCACGTCATGACCCCATTAAAAATGTCAAA
>CAJVGC010000001.1:58817273-58856065 GCA_910822075.1 Senecio squalidus | reverse complement strand
TGTGATCAATTATGTAGGTTATTGTTTAATTACGTATATGTTGAACTGGATTTTATGTTTAATCGAAGAACCAATTGTAATCAGTTTTTGAATCTTGTTTAATCTTTTATATAAACTGTTAATAATTCATCATAGGTATTCGAGAGGAACTTGTGACATTACAAAATAGTTTATGAAATAACTAATCGGTCAATAATTAGTTTAAAGATATTAGTATTCGAGAGAAACTAGTATTAAAGATTTAAACAATAAAAACGTGATTGTGGTTGTTAGTTAACTAGATTAAGAGGGATCGGTTTAGTTAATTAAGAAGCTATTCGATAGGAAGCTTTATAAGATTAAATCATAAAATCGGCTTAGGTACTTATTGCTTAGTTGTCAAACGTAAAAATTATACACGAGAGTGGTAACTATACATGAGACGATTAAAGTTTTAATGGGAAACGAGAGTTTAAGTTAAATACCTTTTAAGTAGTTCATCATTGTCAGCAATTAAGTGATAACCGTAGTAATTGTGATCAAGTCCAAGTGAATGTATTTTTCATCAATTGTGTACAAACAAAAATCTTTTCAGCGATTCATCTGAATCAACAAGTTTCTTAAATTTTAGTAGTTTAAGCACAGTGACAATTCGGTCACAACAAACCCACTTTTGTTTTATTAATTATTAATTATATTTCAAACATCAGTCCATGCGAATGAACCTGATTTACCTAAAACTATACTATACTTGATTAGGTCCACTGCCTAAGATTGTGTGGTCGAGTCGTAAGTAGTTCTTGTTTTTAAGTTAGAAACGGATGATCTAGAATTAAATTTCGAGGATTCAATCAGTTTAGATTCAGAAGTAGATATAGTAGTTGAGATGGCTGATCCAAATGATGTACCGATGCATCAGAGAGCTAGGGTAGTACCGCCAACACCGGGTTCGGCGATTCGTACTCCAGATATGGGAAATGATTTTTCAGTGAAGGGTCATCATCTAAAGATGATCCAGGATAATTATTTTGACGGAAGGATGAGAAAAGATCCACATTCGCATGTGGCAAAATATTGTGCGAGATGTTCAAATACGGGGCAGAAAGGGAAGATAATGTCAAGTTAATCCTTTTTCCATCGTCCCTCACCGGAGAGGCACTCACTTGGTTTGAAGAGTTAGAGGAGAACTCCATTAGTACGTGGGCGAAAATGAGGGAAAAATTTGTTTCCAGATTTTTTCCATCATCTTTGGCAAGAAGCTTATTGAATGATATACGGGGATTTAGGCAAGGCGACGGAGAAACCATTGTTGAAGCTTGGAGTAGACTTAAGGATATGCTCAGGGGTTGTCATGGGCATGGATTAGAGAAAGGGCAGATTATCGATATTTTCTTTTTTGGATTGGACAAGCAGTCGCAGGGGGAGTTAAATTTAGTTGGGGGAGGAAGTTTTCAGTACAAATCCATCAACGATGTGACCAAGATGTTGGATGATCAGTTGTTAATGGATTTATCTAGAGAACAGAATCAGTTTGGTAGAGAAATAGGTGGAAGAAAGGTAGTTGCTAGTGCTGAGAGTAGCAGTGGAAACACAGAGATGATGGCTGAGATCAAAGCTTTATCTAGTAAAATGGATAATAATTTTTCGAGGATAGATAATCAGTTTAGTAGAGTTGGGAAGGATATGCATGTGATGGAAAATGGTTGTGACTACTGTGGGGGAATGCACTACACTGAAGACTGTGATGTTAGAAGAGAAGCAGAAAGTGAGGATGTGAAGTACGCGCAAAATCAGTACCAAGGAGCATTTCAGAGAACCGGTTTTCATAACCGTAATTCGGGTAATTATAACTCTGGTAATAATAATTTTAATGCTAACAATTATGGAAATTATCAAAACAGGTACCACAGGAATAACCAGAATCAGTATCAGAGCAGCAACCAGAATCAACAGCAGTCAGGATCATCTGGTCAAAAACAGGAAGACGAGGAACCCAGTTTGAAGGACATGATGAGAAGCTTCATTCAAACTCAGTCAGCGAAAAATGAAGCAACAAACAACCAGTTTAAGGTCCTTAATGAGAAATTGGAGCAAGGACAAAGGAATCAACAAGCAGCACTTAGTGATTTGGAGAAGAGATTGGAGAGACTAAGTGATCAACATGCTGCTAGGCCTAATGGTCAGTTGCCAAGTAACACGCAACAAAACCCAAGGCAACCATTTCCTAACACTGCAGGGAAAAAATATCAAACTCCTAACAATCGAAATGAGCATGTGAATGCAGTGTCTACAAGGTCTGGTAGAGTTTATGGTAATGTTAATGATTCTGCAGGTGTTACTAATCCAGTTGTGCAGGAATCTAATGTTGAAGTGGAGGAGAGTGAGGACGAAGAGGAACCGAAAGTTACGCCAGCTGTTCAATCCAAACCGGCTGTGTCACCTCAAGTGAAAGCATACAAGCCGAAAGTTCCCTTTCCTCAACGTTTGAGGAAGGAGAAGATGCAAGAACAGTACGGTAAATTTGTTGATATGATTAAATCTGTGCATATTAATGTTCCTTTGGTTGAATTGATTTCAGGAATGCCAAATTACGCCAAATTTATCAAGGAGCTTGTAACTGGAAAATGGAAGTTGGAGGAAGCTAAAGCCACGTTTTTAAATGCAGAGTGTTCAGCACTTGTTCAAAATCAGCTTCCACCAAAGTTAGGAGACCCAGGGAGTTTTCTAATTTCATGTACTTTGAGTAAAACAATAACTTGTGAGGCATTAGCTGATTTAATAGCTAGTATAAATCTTATGCCTTATTCATTGTATGTTAAATTGAATTTAGGGGCATTAAAACCTACTCGTATGAGTATTATACTCACCGACCGTTCATACCAATACCCTTTAGGTATAGCCGAAAATATGCGAGTGCAAGTAGGTCAATTTGTGTTTCCCATTGATTTTGTCATATTAGAAATGGAGGAGGATAGCAAGGTACCTTTGATTTTAGGTAGACCATTTCTACATACCGCGGATGCTATCATTCGTGTTAAGGACGGGAAAATTTCTTTGGGGGTTGATGAGGAAAGGATTGTTTTTACTGTAGATCGAGCTTTAAAGCATTCTTATTCTTATGATGATACATGTTTTCGAATTGATGTTATTGATGACATTTTGGACTTAGAATTAAAAGAATTGCTTGAAGAAGATGAAGAAGCTTTGAAGGAGATTAGTGATTATGGAGATGTCACTATTGCAGAAATAGAGGAGATGTTAGCTTTGGATGTTGTAGAGGATGCAACTGTTGAGGAGAGTTATGAGGAGATCAAAGTGGATGATGAAGAGAAGATAAAGACTTCTATCGAGAATCCTCCAAAGGATGTGGAGCTTAAACCATTGCCCGAGCACTTGGAATATGCTTTTCTCGAAGGTACATCTTTACTTCCTGTTATAATCTCATCATCACTTTCGGATGATGAGAAATCTCTTTTGATGAATGTGTTGAAAGCCCATAGGAAAGCTTTTGCTTGGAGAACATCTGACATACCCGGAATAAGCCCTCATTTTTGTAAACATAAGATTAATTTCTTAGATGATGTTAAACCTGTAGTTCAAAGACAGAGAAGGCTTAATCCTAATATGAAAGATGTAGTTAAGAAAGAAATTGTTAAACTTCTTGATGCGGGAATTATTTTCCCAATATCTGACAGTCCTTGGGTGAGTCCGGTACATTGTGTACCGAAGAAAGGAGGGATGACTGTGGTGACCAATAAAAAGAATGAGTTAGTTCCCACTAGGACAGCGAAAGGATGGCGTGTGTGTATAGATTATAGGAAATTGAATGATGCAACACGTAAAGACCACTTCCCGTTACCCTTTATGGACCAAATGTTGAAAGATTGGCCGGAAACGAATACTTTTGCTTTTTAGATGGATTTTCCGGTTATTTCCAAATCCCCACTGACCCTGAAGACCAAGAAAAAACCACATTTACATGTCCATTTGGAACTTATGCTTACCGTAGGATGCCTTTTGGTTTATGTAATGCTCCAGCTACGTTTCAAAGATGTATGTTGGCTATTTTTCAGGATATGATTGAAACTTCCATGGAAGTTTTCATGGATGATTTTTCTGTTTTTGGGGATTCATTTGATTCTTGTTTGATTAACCTAGATAAAATGTTGGAAAGGTGCGAAGCGGCGCATCTTGTGCTAAACTGGGAAAAATGTCATTTTATGGTTAAAGAAGGAATTGTGTTAGGACATAAGGTGTCTAGTTTAGGCATGGAAGTAGATAAAGCTAAGATTTATGTTATAGCTAAGTTTCCTCCACCGACCAATGTTAAATCTGTTAGGAGTTTCCTTGGACATGCGGGTTTTTACCGTAGGTTTATTAAGGATTTTTCTAAGATCACTCGTCCCATGACTAGGCTTTTGGAAAAGGATGTTCCTTTTGAATTTAATCAAGATTGTTTAAATGCTTTTGATATTCTTAAGGATAGACTTACCCATTCACCTATTATGGTTTCACCTAATTGGACTCTACCTTTTGAACTAGTGTGTGATGCTAGTAATTTTGCTTTAGGTGCTGTGTTAGGACAACGGGAAGGAAATCATTTTCAACCCATTTACTTTGCTAGTAAAACACTCAATAGCGCCCAACAAAATTACACCACCACAGAGAAGGAGTTGTTAGCAGTAGTCTTTGCTATTGATAAGTTTCGTCCTTACTTAGTGTTAAGCAAGACTATAGTGTTTACTGATCATTCGGCCCTTAGGTATTTTTTTTCTAAACAGGATGCTAAGCCTAGACTAATTCGTTGGATTCTTCTTTTGCAAGAATTTGACATAGAGATTAAGGATAAGAAGGGAGCTGAAAACTTAGCTGCTGACCATTTAAGTCGATTAGAAAATCCAGAACTTGAGGAACTTAGGGAAACTGATATAGGAGATACTTTTCCCGAGGAGCATTTGTTTAGGATAGATGATGATTCGGATGTACTTGATGATCCATGGTATGCAGACATAGCTAATTATATTGTTGCAGGTGTTATGCGAAAAGGTTTGACACATCAGCAAAGGAAGAAATTCTTTTCTGATGTGAAGAACTATTTTTGGGATAAACCGTATTTGTTTAGAATGTGTGCAGATTGGATGATCCGAAGGTGTGTAGCTGGAGAGGAAACACGGAGAATTATGGATGAATGTCACCATGGACCGACTGGTGGACATTATGGACCATCGAAGACGGGGAAAAAAGTGTTTAATGCAGGTTTTTATTGGCCGAAAATATTCAAGGAAGCACAAACATTGGTCCAAACTTGTGATGCTTGTCAACGTCAAGGTAACCTCTCGAAACGGGATGAAATGCCCCAACAAGGTATCCAGGTATGTGAGGTATTTGACATATGGGGTATTGATTTTATGGGACCTTTTCCTCCTTCCCATAAATATCTATATATCTTGGTTGCTGTTGATTATGTGTCAAAATGGGCGGAGGCAAAGGCTTTACCAACGAATAACGCTAATGTGGTAATTGATTTCCTAAAAAAACAATTTAGTAGGTTTGGTGTTCCTAAGGCCTTAATCAGTGATCGTGGAAGTCATTTCGCGAATCTCCAACTTGCTAAAGTGCTTAAGAAGTATGGGGTCACTCATAGATTCTCTACTTCTTATCACCCGCAAACAAGTGGCCAAGTGGAAAACACAAACCGGGCTTTAAAAAGAATTTTAGAGAAAACGGTTACTAACAATACTAAGGTTTGGGCTAAAAAGTTAGATGATGCTTATGGGCATTCAGGACTGCATATAAAACACCGATTGGTACTACACCATATCGGTTACTTTATGGAAAAACTTGCCATTTACCTTTAGAGATTGAACATAAGGCGTACTGGGCTTTGCAAAATTGCAACTTGGATTTGATCTTAGCAGGTGAAAAGAGATTTTTGCAGTTGCATGAGTTGGATGAGATGAGGTTGCAAGCTTACGATAATTCAAGACTTTACAAGGAAAGGACGAAAGCTTGGCATGATAGACACATCAGACCTAAAGAGTTCAAAGCGGGTGACAAGGTGTTGATGTTTGAGATGAAATACAAGTTTAAGGCACCAAAGCTCAAGGCAAAATGGAAAGGACCATATATTGTGAGGCAAGTTTATGCTTCGGGGTATGTGGAGTTGTGGAGCGGGAATGGTGAGACTTTTATTGTGAACGGGTTCAGGCTGAAATTGTATCATGAGGAAGACGAGGAGAATGTGGAGTTAATTGAGGATGGCTTTTATGCCATTGACAAGTAAGAAAAGGGAACACGAGTCTAGCTAAGGACTCGACTGATAGACTTAGCGCTTGCGGGAGGCAACCCGAGGTAACTTGTACATTTTATTTTTTATTTTGGAAGTACACGTGTCACGATTAAGGTACGTCTTCCGTTTTATGTTTTTTTATTTCTATGTTTTTCTAAGTTTAGCATTCGTTTTCATTCAAAAAAAAAAAATCCTGGAGATATGGGACGCCCGTCCCAGGGTTGTCACACCCGTCCCAAAAATCAGTACAAAATAACAAGCCTCCTGGAAACCCCGTCCCAAAACTAGAACACCCGTCACTTTTCCTTGGAATGCCCGTCCCCATATATGTAACGCCCGTTCCTTAAATCCTTGGGAAGCCCGTCCCATTTTTTATGACGCCCGTCACACGGGCTGGGCCAGGTGTCCATTTTTTTTTGCTGTTTGCTGCACATTATTATTCCCAAAAAAAATTTCTTTTCTACTTCCACACGGAGATATATTCACACACTTACGAATTCATCTTTTAAATTTCAATTTTTTGAATCCCAATTCAAGGTTAGTTTCTATTGCTTTTAATTATTCAATTCTTTGATTCTATATTGATTTAGTGCTTGATTATTGCTTTAGAAACCATTTAATTAGGGATTTTTGCTTATGAACCCTAGGTTTAGATTTTGAAATTGAATTGGAGGTTTTGTGTGTAATGAGTTTATATGAGTTTAGGAAGTAAAGGGAATGCTAGATAAGTGATTTTAACCATGACATTGCATTGTTTGCTTGAAAATTTTTACCCCTAAGTTTGCGATTAGTATGGGGGGGTTTAATTGTTTTTTTTAAATTTGATTGTTAATGGTTAATTTGATACTATGATTTCGTCTAGTTTGATTGCTTAAATTGATTATGTTAAACTTGAAATTTTTAAACTTAGTTTGAAATTTTATTTTAGTGTTTTCGGCAATTAAAATGGCGGTATTATAATCATTTATTTGGTATTATGATGGGCAAATAGAACGGGAATGAAGTTTTAATGTAAAGTTTGTTGTTTAACATTTGTATTATTTTTGTATATGTGAATTTGTTTTGTAGATGAGTCGACCACGTATAGGTAAGAGATCACGAAGTAGCAGAGTTGTGCAACAAGAGGAGGTGATTGAGCGAAACCCCATGGATATACCCGCGAAGTATCAGCCAAAAATTCCTTGGAAGCGCTTCAACAGAAGCGTATAATTGGGCATCGGACTTTAGATTGGGAGATTGTTGAGGTTTTGGGTTTCAAGAGTGAGTTAGAGGATCTTCTGACCGCCGATTGGAAGCGATTTTTTGCAATCAAGTCTGGGGGTTTATCAGGGATTGGTGGAGGAATTTTATTGCAGTTTTCGTTTAAATACGGCTTTGGATTCTACCACCGAGACGGTTATGACATTTCGACTGGGCGGAAGGACATTTACAATGTCTTATGCTGAGTTTGGTGTTGCCATGGGTATTTATACAGCGGAGGAGGTTTTGGGAGTAGATTTTACTCAAGGGTTGGCGACTTGGCCGGTTGGGATGACCGCTGCGTTGTTTTGGCGCCAACATCATATTAGTACGGATATCTATCATAAGAGTATTAAACAGGCAGTCATGCTAAACCCGATGCACCGGATACTGTTTCGGGCGATTGTTGAGTCCATTTCGGGTAGATTAAATTGCCTGAATAATTGCACCCAGCAGGATCTATTTTTTCTCTATTGTATTCTAGCTCGACGTCCGTGCAACCTTGCCAGATGTTTGGCAACTTATTTATACGACAGGGCGTATGGTAAGGGTGAGGGGGCAGTGTGTGGTGGCGCCTTTATATGCCATTTAGCTTTTAAGTTAGGGGTGGCTGATAGGGAGATCTTGGATGCTACAGTTGGTTCGGTAGCCGGGGTTCGTACGTTGGATGTTGCCGCATTGAAGAATATTTCGTTGCTTGATCGCTCTGGAAACTTGCTTGGAAGTGGGCCTGATGTTGCTGGGTATGCTGGGTCAGATTCGGAGTCAGATGATGAGCCGAGTGATCCGTATTCTATGGAGGCTCTAGCTAGACAGTTGACTGCGATGCAGACATCTCAGCAACAGATGTATGAGTCTCAACAGAGATTCCAGGAGTACTATTTTGTGGATCAGAGGATGATGGGGTCTCAGCTAGCTCGTGTGACTTATCAGCAGGAGCGTTATCAGCCCTATATGGATCAGTGGGCGCATCGAGAGGCTCAGAGTATGGGTCAGGTTCTTCCGCCCTATGCTCCACCGGATATCTTCATTCCAGTGCATCGTCACGGCGGATTTTACTATCCCCCTCAGTCTCAGCAGCAGCCTCCGCATCAGAGTGGTCCTAGTAACCCGATGCAGTTTGGTACGTATTCAGGAGGGAGTGGGGAACCATCTATTTTCCCACCCCCCGATCACTAGCAGATTAGCTGATTTGGAGGGATGTCGGCAAGGCTGGCGCCTGGGCAATGAGAGATAGTTGGTGGTCGTATCAGATAAACATTTCTTTTTCTTATTTCTTTTTTATTTCGTAGTTATTTTTTTATTTTTGTTTTTATTTATTTATTTGTGCTAGCTAATGTTAACGTACCTTGTCTTCTTTGTTTGTCTTGTTTTTCCTTTGTTTTGAATCGTTTTGTACAATGAGGGCATTGTCCAACTCTAGTATGGGGGGTTGAGGAAAAACATCCGTTATGTTTAGTTAGGTCAGTGTATTGTATTTTTATAAAAAAAAAAAAATTAAAAAAATTAAAAAAAAAAAAAAAAAAAAAATGATGACATGTTTTGAGAAATTTTTAATATGTTGCATAACTCAAAGAAAAGTGAGATTTTGAGCCTTGAAAGCATTCATTTTAAATGCTACTTTTTCTTTTGTATGAGTGTGCCGATGGTTGATGACTTTAGAACTTGACATAGTCATACGTTTCTAGACCATAGATGAGCATTGCATTAGGGTAACCTAGTGTAATTTGGTACAACATTAGGGGCAATTTAGGAATAAACCATTTAATTTAGCCTATTCGTTTCTTGTTAAATAATTATAGCTTAATCACATTGGTTAGCTAATTTCCGTTTAACCCTTTTGTAACACTTACTTTTAGTGTTAGATACTCTAGTTAACCATTTTGCGCCTAACTTATTCGTTTCATTTAAATCCACTAAATATTTTGTACATTAGCCTTTTCTTTTCATTTTTAGATGAATCCGAACTTAGTTTTGAGATTGCTATTGATTGTATACATGAAGATTGAAGTTAGAAGTGTTAAGGCATTGAAATTATCGAATATCATTAGCCTTTGTATCATATATTTATTTGTTAGCAAAAGAAAAAAAAAAAAAAAAACAAAACAAAACAAAAAATAGAGAGTTGTAAAGTTATGTAGTTTTATGTATTTTGAGTCTTTGAAGAAATAAAGTAGAAGTAGTTGTAGTATGAGTTATGTAATTCGGAAAAAGTTGAAGTTATATGGAGCAATTGTTTCATTAGCGTTTAGGAGTTCGGATTCATTCTAAGTTTAGATGTATACTACGTTTATTTGTATACTTTTACTTATTTACCCGTTTAACCTCTATATATTTATTCACATGCCTTTACATGTACATTACATCCCGAATAAAAGTCCCCGTTTAGTTGTACCTAGGCTCTAGTGGTGGAGAAACGATACTTTATCAAGCCTATGATAGAAAACTCACCATGACTGAGCAATCGAGCGGATTTACAGAATATTTTACATACCATTTAGACTAGTTCGAGAGATTTGTGTGAATTACTCCCAATAATTCGTGAGGTGTTTGGTTATACTTTTTAAATCATGATTTGGTAATTAAATTAAATTGAACTGGATTTGCTTGAGGGCAAACAAAGGTTAAGTATGGGGGGATTTGATATCGCATATTTTAGTCATATTATTATATGCGATATTTGTCTTTTTAAAGTTTAATTCATAACGGATTTTGGGAATTTCGGGCAATTTTGGTATTAAAATGTTATACATGTATTAGCCGGATTTCTGGAGCGGAAGTGACATAATTGGAGCTGAAAATGAAGAAAACTGGTCAATGTTGTATTCCCGTTATATTTTGAGACTAGAAGCAATTGGTTACGAGAGATGAGGCAAAAACGAGCAGCAAAACAAGTAAACTGGAAAAAAGCGAGAGACGCCCGTCCCGCGGCCTTTTTAGCTGCAGTCGTTTGTCACACGTTTAATAAACCAGTTTTTAGGTTTTATATTTATTATCATCATTGTAAGCAAGTTTTGGAGTATTGAAACCCTAGCTTGGACCGACGAATTCTTGGAGTTATTTGGTGTTTTTAGACTCATTAAATCATTGGTACTTTAATACTTTTCATTAGTTCTTTTGATTATAAATATGTTTCATTCAATTCTATTGTGTTGCGTTTTTATTATTATGAGTAGCTAAATTTCTTAACGTTCACTTGGATGATGTGATCAATTATGTAGGTTATTGTTTAATTACGTATATGTTGAACTGGATTTTATGTTTAATCGAAGAACCAATTGTAATCAGTTTTTGAATCTTGTTTAATCTTTTATATAAGCTGTTAATAATTCATCATAGGTATTCGAGAGGAACTTGTGACATTACAAAATAGTTTATGAGATAACTAATCGGTCAATAATTAGTTTAAAGATATTAGTATTCGAGAGGAACTGGTATTAAAGATTTAAACAATAAAAACGTTCTTGTGGTTGTTAGTTAACTAGATTAAGAGAGATCGGTTTAGTTAATTAAGAAGCTATTCGAGAGGAAGCTTTATAAGATTAAATCATAAAATCGGATTAGGTACTTATTGCTTAGTTGTCAAACGTAGAAATTATATACGAGAGTGGTAACTATACATGAGACGATTAAAGTTTTAATGGGAAACGAGAGTTCAAGTTAAATACCTTTTCAGTAGTTCATCATTGTCAGCAATTAAGTGAAAACCGTAGTAATTGTGATCAAGTTCAAGTGAATGTATTTTTCATCAATTGTTTACAAACAAAAATCTTTTCAGCGATTCATCTGAATCAACAAGTTTCTTAAATTTTAGTAGTTTAAGCACAGTGACAATTCGGTCACAACAAACCCCTTTTTGTTTTATTAATTATTAATTATATTTCAAACATCAGTCCCTGCGAACGAACCCGATTTACCTAAAACTATACTATACTTGATTAGGTCCACTGCCTAAGATTGTGTGGTCGAGTCGTAAGTAATTCTTGTTTTTAAAATATACTCGATTTCGTACATCAGAGCCCAAGGTACACCGGTCCATTCGAAGTCTTAGAGCGTATCGGTCTAGTTGCTTATCGTCTTCAACTCCCCCAGACTCTCTCAAACGTTCATAATGTCTTCCATTTCTCTCACTCGAAAAAGTGTCTATCTCATGAGACCATCGTCATCTCTCTTGACAAGGTCAAAATCGATTAAAACTCAATTTCATTGATGAACCGTTTGAGGTCACCGACCGAATGGTCAAACAACTCAGGAAAAATTGTGTCCGTAATGTCAAGTTTCTATGGAACTCCCGACGTGGTCACGAATTCACGTGGGAACGTGAGGACCAAATCCGTCAGAAGTATCCACAATTGTCTGAGAACACCCCTTCATGATGGGAAGAACTAAATTTCGGGACGAAATTTCTTTCAACCCGGGGAGAATGTGACAACCGTCCAATTTCTGGTGCATTTTATACTCTATGTCTTTCATAATGGCTGCCGTTGTCTTTAACTGTACATTTACCGGAAACGCGTCAGTGTTGGAATCACACTATTTTCGTGGAGCTGAGTTTACGTGGGAACGGGAGGATGAAATGCAGCGGAAATTTCCCCATCTATTTTCTTCTAGCGATGCTCATTAGTAATTTCGAGGACGAAATTCTTTCAACCGGGGGAGGCTGTGACGTCCCGTCAATTTGAGGTACTTGAGTTACCGTCATTATTTATATTTTATTCGCAATTGATTTCGACCCTTGTATTTCGCTTTGTTTTGCTCACGATTTACTGTTATTGAGTATCGGGTTTTACGTATTTGCTAAATTGTCCCTCGAGACGTAATAATTTTATTTATCTAAGTGCCAATTAGTTAGTATCCTCATAATTATAAGTTAGAAGGTTTATGCCAAATTTGTCGGTTATCGTATTCTTTATCCGCGAGTTATCGCACTTTTGCTCTTGTTTACTCCTTTGCCGAAATCGTGCGAATCTCGAAATCGAAAGTGAAAATATAAAATTAAATGAACCTAATATAAAGTAAATCAAAGTGTGAACTTTCCTAAGTTCAACGCAAAAAGAATCGGGAACTTTCGACGAACGAAACTCCTTAACGGTCGCGTAGACGAAAAAGCAAAAAGTCTGAATTTTTGGTCGGTGCTTAGCACCTACCAAGTGGTGCGCAGCACCTACCTTGCTGGACCAAAATTTTTTTGTTTTGTGTGAGTCATTTTTGCATGTATTGTGGATACAACACCTGTCCAAAACGTGTAATGCTCTTGTTTAGTCCAGAATTGAGTCACCTTGGGTCATTCTAAGTCATCACAAACACTTCCATTCATTCCATTTTAACTTTACACACACTTTTCTCTCTCAAAACTTTGTTCCATTCCAAGTAAACTTCATCATTTCTCCTCAACAACAAACTAAATCCAGAAGTTTGAGGAAGTTATGACACTAAATTGAAGAGAGTTTCAAGGCCAAGTTATCTTCCAACTCTTCCTTTTGGTTTCTCCAATCTTGGGTAAGTTTTCTTATAAGTTTATTTCACTTTTCTCTTCCATTTTCATCTATTTGGTGAAGAGATCTAACACCTACCCATTTCATTTTTATTTCAAGATCTTGGTTCTTTATTCCTATATCATCTTGGAAGAATTGGTTGATCTATCAAGAAACTATTCTTTTGATCTTGTGGTAAGTAAAGTTTACCGAAAATCTCTTCGATACCGTTTTTATCACCATGCATGTAAGAATCTAACTAAATGGTGGTTGTATTTGTGTATGGAGCTGTTATTTACTCATCACCACACCACCAAATAGCTTGCTTTCGGATTTGTTCATTACCAAGCTAGTAGATCTTGCAGTTGTAACGGTAAAAATCGTTATTCTCTTTGGATTCATTTTGATCTTATATGTCCTTATTAATTTCCATGTATGATTCGGTTTTAGCCTTGGAAAAATGGTTAGGAATATATATTAGACCAACACCTTTGATATTGTTGAATACGGGACTAAAATTGGACTAAAATGCGTAAAATGTGATTATTACCGAAATGAACATATGAGGTATATTAGTATGTAAAATGGTATATTTATATATATGTAACACTTGGTAAATATATTTGGAACATAATGTAAGTGATTAACAGTTTGCGTTTTAACCAAAAAGCCTTTAAATAATCGGATTTCGACAAAACGTTAAAATACATAAATATGGAAATGCACCTAGTGCGCCGCACCCCATGTCCAGTGCGACGCACCGGGCTATTTTCCGTCAAATTCAGCACGTTGTTGCTTTTGTTGTTTCACCGTCTCGACGTTTTGTTCCGTGAATCGTTGTTTCAAAGCCATTGATTTTGTATTAAACTTATTTCAAACTCTAAACACTTGTATAAATAAACAAAAATTAACATATTACGATAAAATACCGTCTTTGGACTCAAAGACGTCAACGCAATCCAAAAGGTCTTAACACTTATTTAAAACGGACATTTTACCTACATTTCAATAAATAAACATTTGCTACAAATAACGATCGTAATCCAAAGCCGTCAAATATTATTGTTGCGATAAACATTGGTTAAAAATACTATAAAGACATTTTACATTATATTTTTGAAAAGTAAAGTCTTTTAAAAACCTTCAAAGTGTCAATTGAGCTTTTAAATTGATTTTGACTTTAATAAGTCAACATGATTGACATTTGACTCTAATAAGTCAACATAATTGACATTTGACTCTTATAAGTCAACATGATTGACATTTGACTTTCATAAGTCAACATAATTGACCTTTGACTTTATAAGTCAACATCTTTAATCTTGGTCAATATAATGAACATTTGTATTAACAATCTTTCGACTCGGAGTTATCATTCGTTTCTAACGGTCGCTGTTGACGTGAAAGATCGATATCTTGCCGATCGGCCCTTTTCTGGCGCGGAACATCGTCTCTTAATCCGTCATCCTTATTCGATTTATTAAACGTTGGAATATTATATTAAACTTAATCTTAACCGACAAGGCTAAACCGGACCTAGACTTATAGAGTTACTAAGACTATGTTGTTTATTGTTTTAAGGCACTTAGGCGGTGGGGTTGTAGCTCTGTGTTTGGTGTACCCGATATTTGTTTGCTGAAGCTTTATCAGTGAGCAATTCGTAGCCCTTGTCTTAAATATTTTGGGCTGTAAAGCGTATTTTAAAATGTCTGCTTGTATGCGGAATGTTGTTGATTATCTTGTTTGCCTAGTGGATTAGGTCTGCCTTAGATTAAGCCATTAGCCCTTGTTGGGGCCCCCTGATACACTTGTTAAGCTTTGAGCCCAACGGTTTTACATATATATAGATCTATATGGGTTATAGACCTAACCCTCTCTGCTCGGAAGAATGTTTCTAGGAGTGGAAGTTATGGCCGGTTAATTAATTTGTTACCTTTGGTTGGCGACCTCAGGATTTGGGGTTGTACGGTCAGGTTCAGTGTATGAATAGTCTAGGCAAAGTACCTCTCACTATTGGTTGTTGAAAACAAGATATATCATTTGAAATTAACGTTGTTTTGATGAAACTTGTCGATGGGTCACTTTTACTTTAAAATTGCGAATAATTCACCAACATGTTGTTGATGTCGTTTTAACGCTTTGCAGGAAATTGAGGATTTCCGTTGATCATGCCATAGTTCTTTTTGGATCGCTTGCTTTTGTGGAATTTGAATTTATCTTGTTTATGTAATTTCCATGACGATCCGATTGTTGATTTCTTTTGAAGTTGTATTTGTATTTGGCGTCTTACCGCCCTTGACTTATTATGTATTTGTAACTTTTGGCATGATCTATTTAATATGATGTTTTGTTTATCGGTTATATTGTTGTAATCTTGACTCTTGATATTATAACTGGAACATTCCGTGTTTCCGCTATAAGCGGGGTGTGACAATTATTTACTTCCATTTGACAGTCCCAAACACTTTTCTTATTACCTTTTCTTATTTTCTATTCATTTTCTCATTTCATAAACATAAAACAAAACACACACTAAAACTCTCTCAAGAAACCCCCTGAAAATCCAGTGATCTCCAGCCCCTTTTGTCCACCAAATCCATCATCAAAACGTTTAAACATCAAAACAAGCAAGAAGGTGCAAGTCTCTTCGATTTTCAAGCTTTTTCTATCAATTTTGGAGCTCAAATCTCGTCTAAAACACCATCCATCCACTTTCATCCGGTAAATTTCGCGTCCTGAGTACATATTACTAAGTTCAGACGAACTCCATCTATATTGAAACTTTGGGGCGTGTTCTGACCAGTTAATCGGTTTACTGTTAAATCTTACATTATATTGAGCCAAGTGGTTGGTACAATTCAAAAATCATATGTCATTATTATTTACGCATATACCTACTTATCGTCTTACACATGTGGATTAATCCACTGCTGAGGTAATGACTACGTACATTTATCGCCTTGTTATACAACTTGAACTTTTACGAATGTTGAACTTTTTGACTTTGAACTACTACGAAAGTATATATATATATATATATATATATATATATATATATATATATATATATATATATATATATATATATATATATATATATATATATATATATATATATATATTAAGCGATTTTATCCGCCATCTTTCTTTTAAGAAAACTTTATACTTATATATACTTGTCGGAACTTTTGTCGGAATCCTTTGGTCAAAAACTTATAAACTGTAACTCACTCACTACGTTTTGTAGTTGACACTTTATCTCATGTTTCAGGAAACAAAGCGTAAGTCATGAAGTGCATTGCTCACGCGGGTCATGCTGGTTATGTGAAGTGTAATTCGGGAAGAAGACCTTTGTTATTTGGGAATTTTTATTAAAACATTTTATTATGTACTTGTTGTCTTAAATTTATGAATCTTGGTTGTAACTTTTGAACATTGGTACTTTTTTTCGAACGTTAATTTCAATGACTTGAACCGTTAATTTTTAGTATAACTCGTGAAATGATTCTTTGCTCTTCACATCTCGTGTTTCCGCTTTAGCGGGGTATGACATGAAATTCCTGGCTGGTTTGATAATAAGGTAAACTCATTGTTTATCTTAACTTGTCACAATTTTCTAATTTAAACATTTTCTAATTTTTGCCTTTTTCATAGCTACGTAATCTAGATGACCCATCTCGGTATAGCGATAAATTACTATCTTTGGCAAGTGGACCGTTAACTTTTTCAAACTCTTACACCGCTTGTATAGTTAACGGTGTGAGGTTTTTGGTTCATAGTCGAGATAAACGTCGTACAACTCAAAATAGCGGAGTTTCAACACCTAGGGATGATGGCGTTATGTATTATGGTCTGTTAGAAGATATTGTGGAGCTAAATTATAAATGTGCATTAAACGTTGTGTTATTCAAATGTAAATGGTTCAATACTGTTAACATCGGTCGTACCGAACGATCTATTAAAAAGAATAACATAACAAGTATTTGTACAAGTCACAAATGGTGTAAAAATGACCAACACAAGCAAAACAAGTCTTTTACCTCGAAGACCCGTCAAAAAACCAAAATTGGAAGGTCGTACAAGAGGTGAATCATCAAAAAATTTGGGAAGACATCATCGAGGAGGATGTTATACATGACATCAATTCATCAGATTTTCCATCGGATGCTAAGTTGGAAAGTTTGACATACACGAACTTGAGTAGAGTTGGTCAATCATCGACAGTTGAAATGATTTCTACAAAAACCATAACGATGATTTTATTGATGATGTTGATGTTGATGCTAATGTTATTGATGATTCAGAACCCGAATATGTCGATTCTGATAATGAATGCGAACCAGATATTGTTTATTCTAGAGATGAGGCAGATTGATTTGTAATTGTTATATTTAATATGTAAAAGACTTGAAATGAAATGAAATTGTTATTGTTTTATTTGTTTAATTTTGTTTTTTTATATGTTGGTTCAATTATATAGTTGTTACTTACTACACATATCATTGTTATGTTTATTGTACTTGTTCTATACAGATGACTTCAGTCGCTCACGGAGGAGATGCTGGTGCTGATCCACCCGGTGGTCATTGGGATCCGCCAAGGGGTCATATTGGTAAGAAATATTACTTGTTGGTTTAACTATGTTTGTTTTATATTTTGTTTTTGCTTTTAATTTGTTCATTTGAATTTTCCAGGTCCTATAAAGAAACGTGGAAAAACCAAAGAACAAAGAATTACGTGATCTTTGGAGCAAATAATAAAAAGCCTTTGGAGATCAACTTTGATACGAAAGATCTGAAGACTTCTAACCCAATTGGGCCGTACGGTCAAAAGTTCATTTCTTTGGTTGGTACCCTCGTGAAGGACAACACCTTTCCAAAACATTACGATAGTTGGGATAAAGTGCCAATGGTTGACAAGGTGTTGATTTTGCCCGAAGTAGAGGTTTGTTTTGGTTTTTAATTACATTTTCGAATATTTATTAAATCTATACATTCTAACTATTTTTTTAAAATTGTAGGAATACTTCAACATGAAAAGGTGGTTTAATGGTGGTCAGGAGGAGACTTGGGCTAGAGCCGGGTTGGAATGGACTTGTAAAGACAGACTTAGGGATGCCAAAAATACGTTCAAGAAGTATCATTTCACCAAACGAGGTGGGTACGAGAAGCTTGATTTTCTTAGGGAAAATCCCCCACCAGGGGTTAATTACGAGACCATTTGGCTTCCGTTTATGGACCGGATGACAAACCCGAGGCACATGAGCCTTGCACAGAAAAACGCGCAAAACAGGAGCAAGCAAAAGTATGCAAGTAAGCATGGAAGTCAACCCTATGCGATGAGGAGGGACAAAAGGGTAAGTAACTTTTTAATTCTTAGTTTTAATATTATTCATATAATTTGTGTTTAATTTGATATTATACTAATTTATTTCATTTGTTTGAAGAAAGAGGATGACCCGGAGAAGAAGTATCCAAGTCTTATCGATAATTATCAAGAAATGCATACGGATAGAAGAGAAGGCACTTGGAACTCGGATGTAGCGTGCGATTTGCATGTAAGTAATTAGGGTAAAATGATAAAAACGGGTAAAATGGGTCAAAGTGGGCAAAATGGGTTAAATGGATAAAACAGGTCAAAATGGGGGAAGATGGGTAAAATGGGTCAAAGTGGACAAAATGTGTTAGATGTATATAACAGGTCAATGTGGGCGAAGATGGGTAAAATGGGTCAAAGTGAACAAAATGGGTTAAATGTATATAACGGGTCAATGTGGGCGAAATGGGTAAAATGAGAATAAACATGGTTAAAATTGGTCATTTGAGTCAAATGGGTCAAGGTGGGCGCAATGTTGTGAAAATCGCGCCTGAGGCGCGCCTAGGCGCTAAATCGCATGAGGCGGCAAGGCTAGGGATTTTTTTAGGTCGAGTCACATGACATGCATGAATCGCAAAAAAAGCGCAGCGATCCGGGTTTTTGCGTAAAAAAATCGCAAAAAAATCGCAAAAAATCGCAAAACGATGGGGAATTTGGAGAATTCGACTGAAATCTCTTGCATTAGTTTCATTAAGTTTCTTTATGAAATATTATCATGAAAATGTGGCATTATGCCTTGAATATTGACACGCTTGCTTTATATTTTGGGTTTAAATTCAAGCTTTATTACATATGTATTAGTTATTCAGTATCTCAATATTATTATGTGCTATTTAAATTGCATAATTTTGACACATATGTTATAGAAAAACATAACATATATAGTGCGCCTCGTGTTTATGAATCCCACGATTTGGTATGCGCCTCGCCTCAAGGCTCATTGACCTCCGTGGGCGAAATGGGTGATATATTACTAACCAAATACTACTAACTTATAATTATTCTTATTTGGTTTATTTTTAAGCGAAAAATGTTGGAATTGAGGACTAACTCACCCTCCGGTACAAGTGAAGAGGAAATAATGGATGAACTCTTGGGAACTCGAGGTGGACACAATCGAGGTCGGGGAAGAAAATTACCGATTTCTATCACGGGAGGATCTTTCATGACTTCATCTTCGATACAGAAAGGGAAGGCTAAAATGCAAGAAGAAAATGTGATGACTATGAGTGATTTCAACAAATACTTGCAAACAATACAAGCCGCAAACCCAAACTTTGTTATTCCCAACTTTCCAACAAATAATCAAAACGAGGACGAGAAAGAGGAGGACGAGGAGGATAACGATGAAGATGATTGTTGAAGGTTTGTGTTTGAATAATATCGAACAATTTGTTGAATGTTTGTATTTTTGTATTTGAATAATATCGAGCGTTTTATTATCGAGAATATTTGGGAACAATTTGTAAAATGTTTAAAGTTTGTGAGAATTTGGATTATTTATTATTCATTTCTTTTTTAAATTTTGTTGAGAATAAGCTGTTTGGAATAAGTTGTTTGGATCGAAATAAGCATAAAGTCGGGAAATAAGCTGAAAATCAGCTGCTGTTTTTTCTTTTTTGATGTACGACCTTCAGCGACGAAAAATCGTCGCCAAAGCCATATTGAAATAATCCTATAAATGACCTTCAGCGACGACAAATCGTCGCTAAAGGTCTATTTAAATAATATTAAATAATTAATTAAATAATATTAAATAAATAAATAATTAATAAATAAATAATTAAATAATTAAATAAATAATTAAATAATAATAATTAAATAATAATAATTAAATAATTAAAAATATTTAATTAAATAATTAAATAAAAAATACGGTTTGAAAAAATCAAGGTGGGTCCCACGTGTCGTCCCTAAAAGGTAAGCAAAATCGTCGCCAAAAGCCTTCCTCGACGAAGTTACAACGACTTCAAAACGAAGCAACGACGACAAATCCGCGACGATTTGTCGTCGCCATAGACCTTTGGTGACAATTTTTTCCCTATGGCGACGATTTTTTGGCGTTGCCAAAGGGCATGTTTGTTGTAGTTTTCTTTTTGGGTTCAGTTTCGTGTTTTTTGTACACGCCGATTCACCAACACGAACTGAATCCCACTTTAAAATCTTTGTGGATATGTCAAATACCAATATAGTAGTCCTAATTCTTTCTAACAACAATGTTAAGTACCTAGGTTAGACGCCTACCATGTCAAAATATCTATAAGCACACAAAGTGTACAATCAAAATGAAAGTTGTGTCTATGCATTTATAAACATGATAAGGTAAAATATAGTGAATTAGAATAAATTGGTTTAAAGGTGTTAAGATTTTTTTAATGCGATTTTCAAGAAGGGTTACTGTAAGAGTTCTAAACCTAACAATTAGACCAAGAAAAAACTAGAAGGTGCAAATTAGACCAAGAAAAAAGAAAAGAACATGTCAAAAGCACCGTGCCAAGACTTTTTTATTGATATGGAGTCAAGGCATATACATTGACATTAATTATGTGGTATCATTCATTAAGTTTGACTGACTATTATAATATTTTGATGCATCTATATATAGAGTTGTACACCAATATGCATGGTATAATTAGAAAACTCTTCTTATTTATTTGTTATCTCTTCTTTTTATCCTCATCGTCGTGACCGAAAAAAGACATGACAGCAGTTAAAGAAATATTGTTACGGATGGATGACGTGCTGCCCATTGTTGCTATGATAATAATAACATGCTTAGATACAACTCTGCTCATAGTCGTAAAAGCAGCAATGAATGGTGGAATGAAGAGTTTTGTTTATGTTGTTTACCACAATGTTCTTGCTACGTTAATTCTTCTTCCGTTTTTCATCATTCATATCTACAGGTTTGCAACCCTCCGTCGTTCTTGTTGTGATATTAAAAAATAAACTTCCAATCATAATACTCTTCTCTTTTGGTACAGAAACCCTAAGCGTCTTCCGCTCACTTTCCATATACTATTCAGATTTTTTATCCTTGGCCTTCTAGGGTAAGCTATGGAGTCCATTTGGTACTGGAATTGAAGGAAACTTCTATTTTTCAGAATACATTTATTCATGAATAAAATCCGACCAGGGAATGTTGGCTGACAAGTTAACATGAACTGTTGTTGCCGAAAGGAACTTTTGCAATAGTTCAAAAATGTCCTTAACATACATTATCCTTCTATGTTAAAAGATTTTACATATATGTTGTGTGTAGGCTTTGTCTTTACGAGGTCCTCGCGTATCTAGGTGTTGACTACAGCTCTCCGACCATGGCAAGTGCCATTGGAAACATGTCACCCGGGATTACATTCTTGCTTGCAGTTGTGTTCAGGTACCAAGAATCACTCTTAACATTAGCTTTGTTTTTCTTGTGAAAAATTATGGAGATTGCTAACAAAGGTTCTCAAACTATTAAAATAGTCTCGATTTGGGTTTCGAATTGAAATTGGTTAAAAAGAGAACCAAATTGATACTGAAAAATGGTTGAATATAATTATTATTCCCTGAAATTACATTTTATATTTACAAATTACTAAATGAAAACTTATCTAAAAGCGTAATTCATTTTTTATTGCAAACGTATTACTAAATTTAATTTAGTTCTTCATTTTACATTTTTAATGTTTCAATAATTTTGATCTATTTCTAAAATACCTAAAACATATAAGGGCACTATTATGGTGGTAACAGACTTCATGCATAATAATTGAATTCCTTATGAAATTTGTTTTTAGGATGGAGAAAATAAACATAAGAAGTTCAAGTAGTCTGGCAAAATTAATGGGTACCTTAATAGCAATATCTGGAGCAATGGTTTTCACATTCTATCAAGGTCCGGAGATATTCCAAAGGGTCAGTTCTCTTAGTTATTTACCCATTAGGAAGCTAATGACGTCCCATCCATCGAGTTGGGTTTTTGGAGGTCTTATTCTCTTTATGGCTGTAATATGTGGTTGCATATGGAATGTATTACAAGTAAGATCTCGTACAATTAAGAGAATAACATGGTAAAAATTCGAGCTATTTGACTAATAATGTTTTCAATTATTAATTCAGACAACAACAATCAAGGAATATCCGGATCAACAAACCATTGTGTTTTTCATGTGTCTTTTTGGGACGATACAATGTATATCTCTATCTCCTTTTATAGAACCAACTCCAAGTGCATGGGTGATGCAACCTGGAATTGGGATGATTGCTGTTGTTTTTGGGGTAAGTCGAGTTTTTTTTAATTAAAGTATTCTTTTCACCCTCTGGTGCTGATAGATTGACTTATTATTTTGAAGGCCCTTCATTCTACGGTGTTTCGTTGTACTGTTGTGATTTGGTGCTTGCGAAAGAAAGGTCCTGTTTTTGTTGCCATGTTCTCGCCTCTCTCAATAGTAATTTCAATCATCATGGGTATCGCGTTTCTTGGCGATTCACTTCATTTTGGAAGGTACACATATCAAAATAAACTTATATTCTTTTCTAAAATAAACAATAATCAAAATATCGTAATCAGTATGCAAACCCTCCTATCTTCCTCAGAATATAGAAACATGTTTCGTACTTATTTGAAACCATATGAGATTATTGGATTCATGGCTTTTTATTTAATCTTGAATTGGTATATGCAGTGCCATAGGAGCCACGATAGTTAGTGCTGGATTTTACATTGTGATGTGGGGGCAGACCAAAGAGAAAGACAAATTACCCATTGATTTTACGGTTGCAGATGAAGTTGGATCATCCGACAAAACCACCCCTCTTCTTTCATCCATAAATGAAACAAAATGCTAGTTTTTTGTTTTCTTATTGGTAAAAATGCAAATATTATCAAATTTTTTATTTTATTTTATTTACTTAGATGTCTAGTCAGATAGTATGAAATAGAATATACCACAATTTTAAGAGATATTTTCATTCTTTGTAATTGTGATTTGATGTTAAAAGAAAGTATTCATTAAAAGTTTAATATCGGTTGTACGCTTGTATTGCTCAATTGTCAATTAACTTATTTAGTACAATAATTTATGTTTTACCACCGGTTTATTAATAATTAACCAAACTTGAGTACACAGACAGATACCAACTATAATTGGCTCAGGTAGATTTTGAGAAAAAGTATACGTTATAATAACTCGATAATATCTATCAAATTTATAGGCAAGTTTCTTAACCCTAACACAATTGCCCTAACCGTTGTATCATGAAAAACATACATCTAGCTATTTTAACGGAACAACAAACTCATTTCGCGATAACATGGTACAACTTAAACCACTCATTTTCGACGCCAAAAATGGGGCACATGAAACATTTAATATTCGCCCCGAAAAAAGTGACGCAACAAACTTTTCACAAATTTGGTGATTATTTTTTAAATATAAATTTGTTAGAGGAGTATTTTTCGCGATTTTCTAGAAAAAAAGGGGGTTATGGTCATGTATATGAAGTTTAATTTCTAAGTTGAAGCGTTATAAAACAAACTTCTTTTAAGACTGTTATAAACAACGTACCACGTTTTCACCTATCGAAGTATGCAAACGTAACCTGTTACCTACTAGTCATCTTCTATAGCAACTAACTACACCATTTTTTCCGGCTACAAAAATTAAATCAAATACTTTTTTCTTGTATAATACAGGTTCATTCAATTCGATCAACAAAACAACTCAACAAATATCAATCGAACTGCCAATGTCTTTCAAATTATAGCCAAAGAAGCTCTGCACGAAAAACGATTATGGTAACAAAAAAGTGAAGTATCACATCACTTGATCACACAAAATTCCTCCCATGTTACCGAAAAACAATCATGACAGTGACTCTCATATAATCAGTTAAATAATAACATAAATAATAGGTGTGGTTTTCGGCAAAGATTTGTTGGGATTAGAACTTAGTTAGAATAATTTTAGTTTCATTAATACTCCTCCTAGATACTGATAGAAATGTATGTCATTGATACGGACTGAAGATGGTTAATGCGGAAGATCATTAATACTGAAGACATACAAGTTAGTACGGAAGACAAGTTAATATTGTAGCTGAAGATTACTACGGAAGACATTCATTACTACTGCTTCTCATTAATGCTGCTGCTTCAAGATAGTTACTGCGGAACTATTAACATGGCAACTCTTGGCATGCACGTTTAGTTTAGATTTACAATTGTAATTAAATTGAATTTCCTTATTAGATAGATGTAGTTTCCTAGTTTATCTAGGTTAGGCTCAAAGTTTAGAAATATAGATCCTTGTAGAGATAACAAACACGTTGTATTGATAATTCAAATTAATGCAATTGAGGCTTATAATTCGGCAATAATATTGTTCATCATTTTTCATCATTATTCATACTTTAGCAATATTGATTGTTTGAATAACTTGTTAATATCAAAGTGTTCATATCCGCTGCTGAACTTCTTTGATAGATCACGATCTAACGAAGTTAAGGTTAAGGTTATACAAAGTATATCTGATCCTGACAAGTGGTATCAGAGCACAGGAGGTGCTTTAGATCCATTGATTAACAAGTTCAAGAAGTCTCATATAGAAGAATCCAATTTAAAACATGTATGACGTTCTTGTCAATAAGGTTTCAGTTCTCAACAGTAATGATTTCGATATATGGAAGCTACGAATCAAGCAACATATTCTGCTATCTGACTACACAGTTTGGGACGTGATCATCAATGGCAACAAAACAGTAGAAAATCTTGCAGCTGATGGTCTACCTGGTCAAGTTATTCGTCCTCTTCTAACTGAAAATGAAAGAAGAGAAAAGCAAACCGAAATCAAAGCTTTAAGTCTTCTTCTTATTGCAATTCCAAACCAGTACCAATCACAATTTGAAGGGTACACAGATGCAAAAACATTATTGGAAGCCTTGGAGAAAAGGTTTAGTGGAACAAAGAAGACTAAGAAGAATAAGAAGGCTCTACTCAAACAAGAGTATGAGAATTTCAAAGCTCTGAAGGAAGAACGAATGACACAAACATTCGACAGATACAAGAAACTCACAGGAGAACTTGCAAGTGCTGGATTAAAGATTGATAAGGATGATATCAATCGTAAATTCATCAGATCTCTTGGTGAAGAATGGGTTATATATAAAGTCACCTACAGACAGGGAGATGCATTGGAGGAGATGAAGCTGGATGATCTTTACAACGATCTTAGAGTGTTTGAAGCAGAAGTAGAAGCAAAGAAGCAAAGTAGCAATAACAACAGTATTAACAACTTTAATACTGCTCTCATCACTTCATCTGCTAGATCAACTCAACAGGAAGATGCAGAAGAATTGACTTTTGAAGCATTCATCTCACAAAGTTCATGTCTCACCAATGAAGATTTGAAGCAGATCCATCAAGACAATTGGGAGGAGATTGATTTGAAGTGGCAGACAACCATGCTATCTTTAAGAGCAAGAAGATTTGTCCAGCATACAGGGAGAAGATTCAATCCCAGAACCAATGACATAATTACCTATGACAAGAGCTATCTTTAAGATCAAGAAGATTATCGGTATTCGAAAGGAATCGATAATAGTAATCGAAATAATTAAGTTTAAACACGAGTGATAGTTTATAAAATAAGAGAAATCGGTTTATTAACTAGTAAACTATTCCAAAGGAAGTTTAAAGATTAATTCTAACACATCGACTTGATTCTTTATGCATAATTATTTGGGGTGTTAACCATATTCGAAAAGAGTGGTTGCACGGTTGGGTAATTAGAGAAATCCGCTATTCGAAAGGAACTTGGTTTTACATAAGAAGGAAATCAACATTTCGTACTTAGAAAAGATCATACATTCGTAAACGGTCCAAGCAAACGTTTTTCTAATCTTGATTACTAAAACAATTCTTAAAACGGTACTTGTTAGTTATAATACAAACCCCCACTTGTTACTTGTTTATTTGTTTAACTTAAACTCTTAATTTACATTAGTCCTTGTGTTCGAACCCAATTTGCCAAAACTATACTACAAACGACAAGGGTACACTGCCCGGTGTTGTGGTCTAGCGAAAGCATTTGGGAAGACTATATTTTGCACATCAAGTTTTTGGCGGACTGGATATAATTGAGTTTTTAGTTTGTTTTGGTTGTTAAGTCTTTTGTTGAATAGTATTCACGATATTTCTTGTGTGTGTTGTGATTTTCAGGTGGTTGGTTAGTGGATGAACACGAGATCCCAAGGAAACACGTTGTTAGTCCATTTTCGGATCCGGAGAGAGTTTTTCGGAAACAAGGGGTAAAAGAGGTACTTTTTAGTGAAAACGAGTCTTCCGAGGTGGAAGAAGAGTTTATTTTAGGCGAAATTTATTTTGAACCAAGTGAGATGCCAGAAAATGGAGAAGACGGTGCGGTAAACGACCATGTGATCAACCCTTTTGACATACCGATGATCAATCGGAATCGGGAAGTACCTCTAAAACGAGGGTCGACAATTATTGCACCAAACTTGGGGGATGAATTTTCCGTTAAAGGTCATCACCTTAAGATGATTCAAGATAGTTACTTTGATGGAAATTTAAAGGCCGAACCGCATAAGCACATTGCAACATTCATGGAGATTTGTAAGATGTTCCGTTATGGCGTTGGTTTGGAGGAAGAAGTCATGCTTAGCTTATTTTCTTCATCTTTAATGGGAGAAACTAAGACATGGTTCAATGAGTTAGAGTCGGATTCGATTGCAACTTGGGAGGAGTTAAGGGAGGCTTTTGTGACCCATTTCTTTCCGCCCATCTTGGGTAGAAAATTATTAAATCAAATTCGGAGCTTTGCACAGTGGGATAATGAGACCACAACGGAAGCATGGATGAGACTCAAGGATCTCTTGAGAATTTTTCATGGACATGGGTTGGATCGTGATCAATTAATAGAAATTTTCTATTATGGGTTGGATAATCGTTCTCAACACGATTTGGACCTTACTGGTGGAGGTAATTTCTTGTACCAATCACCAAACGATGCATATCGTATGATGGAGGATCATGTGCAAGCGGGGATTGTTAGAGATCGGGTGAATAGGAATAGAAAGGTTCGAGGCACGGTTAATCAAATAGAAGGTGGTAGTGGAAGTGGAACATCAGAGATCCTAAGTGAGATAAAATCTATGTCGGAGCAGATAAACAAACGAATGGTTCATTTGGAAAGAGATGTCTATTTGGTGAGAAATGGTTGCGGAAAATGTGGAGGTCCACATTACTTGGAATATTGTGAATCAAATATGGAGGATGTTAATTATGCACACTACGGTTATCAAAACCGTGGTAACTATCAAAACCGACAACAAGGAGGAGGTAATTATGGGTATAGTGAGCAAAAGTGAGAGGCAAGAAAAATGCGAATACTAACCAAAAATTCTCAAAGGAAATAGATTATGTGACAGTGGAGTATCCCGCGAAAGCATAGGCATATGGGTCGGCCCAATGATAGGCTGATCGCTCCGACTTAGGTTGGTGAGTTTGGGAAAATGGGTGGTTATTTGGGCAAATCTAAAGTAGGGGTTAGAATGGGAATTGACATTAGAAAATTGCGATTTTTGTTTAATTAAGTAATTTAGTAACATTTGATGTTCGAAGTCAGTTTACGATCTTGCAATTTCACGCAAATCTTTAATTATTAACACCAGAATGTAGTTAAATGTATGAGCCCGTGATTCCTTGATTTTTCTTAAGTTGTATGTTTTATAAAATTAACTTTAGTTTATGTCGGATCTGCTTGAGGGAAAGCAAATGCTTAAGTATGGGGGGTTTGGTATCGCTCATTTACATGAATATTTACTAGCGATATTTGTTATGTTTTTAGTCCAATACGTAATGGATATGCCCTTTTGTACTTATGTTTCGTGTAAAAGTATGTATTTAGGTATTTGATCGTGTTTGGAGTAAATGAAGACATTTTGGGAAAAAGAACGCAAGGAAGGAACAAAAAGTAAAATATGGCGAATCTGGCAAAGGACTGCGCCACATTCATCCCTATTGCGACGCAGTCGGTGGTTTTTGAACTGCTATGAATTTTAATTAAATACTATCAAATGCTGCTAATGAGGAGTCCTTTGGGATTATCATTATCTTGGGGAAGGCAGTATTTTCGACCATTATCATTGATACTATCATTCAAATCATATTGGGAGAGAAGAACATCTTGTGAAAAGCTTTTGGGAGTAATTCTTGAAGCTATTATACTCATTTTATTACCAAGTGTTAGTCGAATACAATTGCAAGTGTTGTTTTGTTTCGTATTACATTTCAATTGAGCCTTTAAACTCAATCATCGTCATCTTATTTTGGTACAATCATGACTTTTCAATCTATTGTATCTTTTAGGTTTAATATGAGTAGCTAATTTCAATATACGTTTGCTTGGATATGTGATCGTTTGTGTGGTTAATTTTGAGTATGAAATTGTTTGATAGGTGTGTGTTTGGTTAATTGGGGATCCATTTGGGTGTAAAACTTTAATTGAATTACTAGATTTCTTATGTTCTTATTTGGTAAACAAAATCGGGTATTTGAAATAACTCGAGAATTTACTAAAATAGGAATGAATAAATCAACCGGTCTGCAGTTGATAAAAGTTATCGGTATTCGAAATGAATCGATAATAGTAATCAAAATAATTAAGTTTAAACACGAGTGCTAGTTTATAAAATAAGAGAAATCGGTTTATTAACTAGTAAACTTGTCGAAATGAAGTTTAAAGATTAATTCTCACACATCGGCTTGAATATTTATGCATAATTATTTGGGGTGTTAACCATATTCGAAAGGAGTGGTTGCACGGTTGGGTAATTAGAGAATTCCGACATTCGAAAGGAACTTGGTATTACATAAGAAGTAAATCAACATTTTGTACTTAGAAAAGATCATACATTCGTAAACGGTCCAAACAATTGTCTTTCTAAATCTTGAATTACAAATAATAATCAAATCGTTACTTTTAGTGAATTTATAAAAAAAAAACCCCTCTTTGTTACTTGTCATTTGTTAATCTAATTACTCAATTTAATATAGTCCCCGTGTTCGAACCTCAATTTGCCAATACTATACTACGATAAATCAAGGTACACTACCCGGTGTCGTAGTCTGGACTAAGCGCATTTTGGAAGACTAGATCGAGATTATGAAATACACTACTAAAATACATCCAAACGAATTATGTTATGGATTGTACAAAATCTTGTTTTCAACAAAACTTGTTTTTTGATTATCGAGAAAGGTAGAAAATGTACTTTTTCAAAATAGATCAATACCACAAGAATGTGCTAGTTCTATCCGTGATGTAAAATCCACTACTAAAACACATCATAAATAATATTTTTCCATCCGTTAAAAATATTTTTCATCATTTGAGTTTATCGATAAAATTTGAAAGCTTCTCTTTTGAAAATACAATCGATGTTTTCGTTTTTAATACTCCCTCCCCCCTCCCCCCTCGAAAATTCGATTGTTATTTTGTTTGCAAAAGACGGAAGAATGGAAGCTCTCACTAAAATTTGTGAAAAATTGACCTAAGTGTTGGATTTAGAAATGATTTTAAACACTTGGAGGTTTTCAATTTGTGAGATATTTCTTATAACATTTGAATTGTTACTACTTTGAACGTATGCAATATCAAAAAAATATGTGAAAATGATGATCATTTGAAATTAAGAGTTATCTTTGAAAAAGTTTATAAACAACCCCCCCAAAAACTATTTACATGAAAGTTCATTTCAAAAATTTTTATGAAATTTTATTTTTCAAGAATTTTTGTCATTTGAAAGTTGTTATGAATTGATTTTTATTTTTCAAGAAAGCTTATTTCAAAATTCATTATTCATTTACATTTTGATTTTCAAGAATGTTCATTTCAGAATCTATTAATATTGTACATATTGATTTTCAAGAAAGCTCATTTCAAAATTGATTATTCATTTACATTTGGATGTTTCAAGAATGCTCATTTCAAAATTTGTTATTATTTATTATTTACATAGGAAGCTCCCCCTCGAAAAATACATTGATGTTTCATTTGATGAGAAAACGTGTATTTTGGAAGCATCCTGACAAAACTCGTTCTGTGTTTGAACCGTGTTGTTCAAAAGTCATGTGATTTGAAAAGATTTTTTGTTGTCGATTTCATTTTAATTTCGAGTTCTACACCAAAAGTGAAAGATTACAAGAGAACATTTATCAAAAAGTTTCTCAACTTGTGTAGAACTCCCCCCGAAAGTAGATATATCATGTTTGCTCAACATTAAAGTTAAAGTTCCTAAATGATGAATTAGGAAGTTGTTGGGAAAATCAACGATTTAACCCAAGTGAAAAAATCTGTTTATTAAAGTCTTAGTCTGAGTGATCTGAGTCTGAGTAACTCTGAGTCTGAGTGACTAAAATAAGCTAAGGCATTATGGAGCTGACTACTCAGCTTCATAAAGAAACGTAGTGCTTTATTTTAGGTATGTTAGTTAGCTAAAATCTTCTATCTCTTTAGAAGATTTTCTAAGATTCATACTTATCAAGCTCACTATTATTGTGTATAAATAGTGAGCTTGAACATTGTAATCGGCACACCTTTCTAAGAAATATAACTGTGTGTTATTTTCATTGTTTCGTTATTATATTTCCGCTATAATAATACTTGAAACTGAGTAATCAATCGATTAATAATAATTAATGTCTAAATACTTATTTGTGATTGATTAGCCATTGTTTGAGTTCTTTTTGAGACCTAACAACTGGTAATAGAGCAAATAAGATTTAAATTTTAATAAATTTTTAAATCTTAAACGATCAATACTTAAAATCTCAAAACAATGTCATCATCTTCAAACTCACTTGCAATGGCTGGAAAAGGAATTCCTGTTTTCAATGGTCATAATTTTACCCATTGGAAGCTTAAAGCTGAGTGGCGTCTCTTAGGAATTCATGAAGAAATGATAAGGATAATAACTGAAGGACCCATAATCCCTGGAAAGCACATTGATGAAGTCAAGGAAGGTGATAAAGTAGTTCAACGTGCTAGATGGGTTCAAACCACCAAATCACAATGGACAGATCAAGACAAGTTGTTGTACAATCTTGATCCTAAAGCCAGAAGCATTTTAGGAAATGCAGTGTCTGAACAAATATTTTCAAAAATAGTTGGATGCAAAACTGCAAAAGAACTATGGGACACGTTAATTGTGTCTTATGAAGGTGTTCCAGTGGTGAAAGAGCAACGATTAAACAGTCTCATTAGAAATTATGAAAATTTCTATATGAAAGAAAAGGAGACTTTGGCTGACGTTCACACAAGATTTCAAATTATGCTGAATGATATGTCAGCTCTAGGAGTGACAAAGGAAGATGATGAAATCTGTAAGAAATTTGTTGACATCTTACCTAACAAATTTAAATCTATTATTACATCTCTTGAAGTTAGCGAGAAACTGTCCACCTACAAGCTGCCAGAACTCTTTGGTTTATTGGTAAATTTTGAGGAATCTCAAGAAAGGAAAAAGATTAACAATAAACGAATTGCAAGGGATCCTGAAGCTGCATTAGTTGCAACCAGTAGAAGGAATAAAGAAATTTATTCTAAAGCTGACTCATCTGAATCTGAGTCCCACTCAGACTCCGAATCAGATGATGAAACTGAGGTCAAGAAATTGAAAAGTCAGCTTGCGCTACTAACTATGAAGCTTGAACAGAAGACAGGCTACAAAGGAAAGAAACCTTTTGATCTGAAAAAGGTGAAATGCTTTAAATGCAATGAATATGGTCACATGGCTGCTGACTGTAAAGTAAAGAATGCTCAGACTGAACACATGGACGAAGTTGCTGAGAGGGCCCAAAGATATCGACAGAAGTATCTTAAATACAAGAAAGGCAACAGTTCAAACACACAGAAGCCTCAAACTGAGCAAAAGGCATTCTTTGCTGAAGAATGGCTAGATGAGGAACTATAATCTGATGAAGATGAAGAAGTGGTGGATAAATGTTTAATGGCACTTATAGAAGAGGTGACTGAAGCTGAGAAATCTGCATCTCAGTTTGAAAAGGATCTGAAGGAAGTTGAGAGACTGAGTTGTAACTCAGAATGGAACAAGTCAAAGTTATATAAGGTACACAATTTCAACTCTTACACAAATGAACAAAAACTTCAAATGTTTGAGTATATTTTTGTTGACTTGACCACCACTTTAGAAGAACAAGCTGAACTCAAACAAAAATTCAAAGATCTTGAAAATAATTTGAAAATTAAAGATGATAAAATAGTTGAACTAGAAAGCTATAAAGTCCTTTAAAATTCTCAGACTGAAGCTTATAGTGATCTTGCAAAAGAAAACCATAAACTTAGAGAAGAAACTGGGCATTATAAAAGAATTTGTAAATCATGGTGCATATCATCCTTAAAAAATGGAGATTGTTTGAGCAGACACGTACCCAAACAAGTTCAAGCAGTGTTGGGGGAGGGATTCAGTTTGAAGAAGTATATGACTGAAGAAGAAGAAGAAGCTGAAAGAGAAAAAAATTATTTTCAAACCAGAACTTCTCCCAAATACTTTCACTTACTTGAAAGGAGAAAAAATAATGATGTCAAATGCTTTTGTAAAACCTGTAATTTCTACAGTTTCTAATAAAAGTGATTCTTCATCTTCTTCTAAGTCTGAATGTGTTAATTTGTCTGAAACTGAACAAAATGTGCCTGCTGAAAAAGCCTCTGTGCATCTAACTAATAGATTGCCAAGGCTGTGAGTAAATCCAAGATTCAGCACCCAGTCAGTCCCAAGAATCTGAACAAAAGTCATGAAACAAAAACTATTGATAAACTGGGAAATCAATTGTTGGAACTGACCAATATAGTTAAAACTCTAGTCAGAAACAAATCACCCAATCAAGTCAGGCCCAAAACTCCTCCTAAGAGAATTTGCTACAATTGTGGTGAAAAAGGGCATGAAGTTGTGTTTTGTAAACAACTGACTAAGTCTAGACCACAGAAAAATATTTTTCAAAAGTCAGTTTCACCAAAACATTGGTCACCCTCACATAAGTCAGTTTCATCAAAGTCCAGGTCAGTTTCATCAAAGTCGGTTTCTCCTCAAAAGCAAAGAAACAGTTCTCCATTAAAGACAACATCTGTGCAACCCATTAAAACTAAGTCAGTCCCATCTCGAGTCAGTCTCAAAGATACCCCATGTAAATACTATGGTGTCATAGGTCACTATTCTGTTAACTGCATGAAGGAAATAAACAAATGGAACTATACCAGTCCCAAAACTGACTGCAAGATTGAACCTGAGCTTAAACCAGCCCTAGTTCATGGATCCACTCTAAAGTGGGTACCCAAAAGGAACTAACATCTTCTATCTCATGTGCAGGACTCTACAAAATGGTATCTAGATAGTGGAGCATCAAGACACATGACTGGAATGAAGTCTTTTCTTCAAGACTATAAAGAAGAAGATGGACCTCAAGTGAGATATGGAGACAACGGGGTATCAATGACACGTGGATATGGAAAGATTCATGCTGGAGCTGTCACTTTCAAGAGAGTAGCATATGTGGAAGGATTACAACATAACTTACTCAGTGCGAGTCAAATAACTGATGAGGATCATGAAGTCAGATTCAGGAAACAAGCTGGAATAATCTACAGTGACAAAGGCAAACCATTACTACTCGCCAAGAGGGAAAGAGATGTATTTTGTCTGGATCTGAGCACGGCAAATGATGAAGCTGAGACATGTTTGTTTACCGAAACCAAAGAAGAACTCAATTGGCTGTGGCATAGACGATTATCTCATCTAAACTTCAAAAATATAAATACTTTGTCAAAGAGCAAATTGGTTAGAGGTCTCCCTGAACTGACCTACACCAAAGACAAAGTTTGCTCAGCCTGTGTGCTTGGAAAGCAAACAAAGACTCAATTTCCATCCAAGATGCTGCACTCAATTGATGAACCATTATTTATGCTACATATGGATTTATTTGGTCCAATTGGAATTGAGAGTAAAGGAGGAAAGAAATACACCCTTGTAATTGTTTGATGATTTACTCGATTTACTTGGGTCATCTTTCTAAGGGCTAAAAGTGATGCAGCTGAAGAGATCATCAGTCTGATCAAAAGAGAACAGCGCCAGAAAAACATTCTTGTTCGTCAAATGAGAAGTGATCATGGAACTGAGTTCAAAAATTCAGTTTTAATAGACTTCTGTGATCAATTAGGCATAGTTCAAAACTTTGCATCAGTTAGAACCCCTCAACAGAATGGAGTTGCAGAGAGAAGAAAAAGAACTTTAATTGAGGCTGCTAGAACAATGTTGTGCTACGGAAACATGAAGATCAAATTCTGGGCTGAAGCTGTGAACACTGCTTGCTTCACTCAAAATAGGTCCATCATCGTAAAGAGACATGGAAAGACAACTTATGAATTGTATCATAACAAGGTCCCTTCTATTCATTATTTCCATATCTTTGGAAGTAAATGCTATATCCTAAATACAAGGGACTTGTTATGCAAGATGTCTCCTAAAGCTGATGAAGGACTGTTCGTTGGATACTCAAGCATAGCCAAAGCATTCAGAGTCTACAATGAAAGAAGAAAAGTGGTAGAGGAAAGCATTAATGTCACGTTTGATGAGACCACTCAGTCTGACAAAGATGAATCATCATCACAGACTGACAATGCTACAATCAATCAACTTTGTGATGAATTACTTGTAACTTCCTTTGAAGCTGACTCTCAGGTTGAAGATCAGATTGCTGAAAACACTCATCTAAACCAAGGATCTGAGAGTGAACCCGATGAATCATCTCTTCAGAGTGTTCCAGAAATAGAAAATACAGAGTCAAATGAAACTGGCGACACTCAGTCTGACATCCCTCAGTCTAACCAAACTCACCTCCAATTTACTCAAACTGACAATACTCAGACTCAAGCTGAAGAAGTCACTGAGAATGTTTCTGGCAACATCAAGACTGCCAGAGGGCATCCTATCTCGTCAGTTATTGGTTCATTAACTGAAGGTGTCACAACAAGACGAAAGAATGCCACATCAAATTTTTGTTTCTACACAAACTTCTTGAGTCTGATGGAACCAAAGAAGGTTGAGGAAGCCTTATTAGATGAAGACTGGGTTGATGGTATGCAAGAGGAGCTTGGAGAATTCATAAGAAACAATGTATGGACAAAGGTCCCACGTCCCCTGTACAAGACCATCATTGGACTTAAATGGATCTTTCGAAATAAATTTGACAAAGATGGGGTGGTGATCAGAAATAAAGCTCGACTAGTTGCTCAAGGCTATAAACAAGAAGAAGGCATTGATTATGATGAAACATTTGCTCCTGTGGCCAGAATAGAAGCAATTCGTTTATTCTTAGCATATGCAGCGTTTAAAGATTTATTGGTGTATCAAATGGATGTGAAAAGTGCATTTCTGAACGGAGACTTGCAGGAGGAAGTCTATGTCAAGCAGCCTCCAGGTTTTGTTGATCCTAACTTTCTTGATCATGTTTTTAAATTAAACAAAGCTTTATACGGTCTCAAACAAGCTCCTAGAGCTTGGTATGATACTTTGTCTGACTTTTCTTCTTAGAAGTGATTTAAAAGAGGTTCCATTGATAAAACATTGTTCATCAAAAAGGAAAATGGTCATGTGATTTTGGTTCAAATATATGTTGATGACATCATATTTGGTTCCACAAATGAAAAGTTGGTACTTGGTTTTCAAAACTCATGTGTAGTGAATATCGAATGAGCATGATGGGAGAACTTACTTTTTCCTTGCCTACAAGTGGAACAAAAGAAAGATGGGCGTTTCATAACCAAAGCAAATATGTTCATGATGTAAAGAAATTGGTTTTGAAACAAGTTCTGAAATGAAAACACCAATGAGCATATCTGATAAATTGCATAGAGATTCCTCTGGCAAGTCAGTTTGTCAAGCTACCTATAGAGGAATGATTGGTTCTTTACTCTATTTAACTGCAACAGACCTCATATCATGTTTTCTACATGTCTTTGTGCACGTTATCAAGCTGAACCCATGGAATCCCATCTTAAAGCTCAAAGAATTTTTCGATATCTTAAGGGTACAACCAAATCATGGTCTGTGGTACCCTAAAGATTCTGGTTTTGAACTAATTGGCTACACAGATGCAGATTAAGCAGGATGTAAACTTGACAGGAAAAGCACTTCTGGAGGATGTCAGCTTCTGGGAGGAAAGCTAGTCAGCTGGTCCAGTAAGAAGCAAAACTCAGTTGAACATCCACCGCTGAAGTTTGAGTATGTAGCTGCAGGGAGCTGTTGTGCACAATTACTATGGATGCAGCACCAACTGGCTCCAATCATGTGTGACAACAAGAGTGCTATTCAAATCACTGAGAATCCTGTCTTCCACTCCAGGACCAAACATATCGAAATTCGACATCACTTCATTCGAGACTGCGTGGAGAAAGGAAAGGTCAGACTTGAGTTCGTAGCTACAAATGATCAATTGGCAGACATATTCACGAAACCTCTAAGTGAGGACAGGTTTTTCTATCTGTTAGGAGAACTAGGAATGTTAAATCCTTAATCTGTCAAAAACATAAATCTCAAGCTGACCTGTTAGTCAGCTTGTGAATTTTCAGTCTGACTCAATAGTCAGCTCCAGATATTTCAGTGTAACCAAGTGCACAGACTGAATGTAATTTTAGTAAATATCTTTTGAAATCTTTTAATTTTTTAACTTTTGTAAATATCTTTTACAATTTTTTATATTTTTTCATATCTTTTCACATTTTTTTTGTTTTTTTTTAAGGGGTCAATGTACAGTCAAGGGTCAAAAGTGTCAATCGGTTAAAAATCAAAGGACTCAAATTAAAAGTTTCCTAACTTAGTTTCTTAATTTTCGCTCTCTTCGTTTATATTCAACTGAAATTCAAATTGTAACCTAATTGCTTTCATCTCTAAACTTCTACTTAATCTTCTTCCTAATGGCGAATGAAAATATGATCCTTCATGTTACATCGCGTATGATTCCTGGTGCAGATTTTCAACAAAGAGTTCAAATCAAAGATAACAACAGGGTGGCTACTGCTGACATTCCCGCCAATCGCCGAAACAGGGGTTTTGAGCAACTCATTCAATATATGAAGGCACATCTCCTCTACGGCGCTTTCTTTTGTGAAAACACAATGTGTCCCCCCGTACTCTGTGAATGGTGGTACACATGTACTGCCAACGCTGACAAGACAGTCCTTACTGGCACATATAATGATGGCCGCGAAGCAATCACCATCACTGAAGAAACCATTCGGACTGCTTTATTACTTCCCACACTTGCTGAAGCCGGAGAAGGTGGTTTTCAGGCCAGAGCAAGCTCGTGCTGAGGCATTCCCTCTTATTGGTCAGCCTGAAACCCAAAGGGGTCATTCAATACAAGTTTTTTTTAAAGGAAATGGAAGTTCTTATTTTCAATGATTACGAGGTGTTTGGGGGGTAAATCGGGCAGTCTGGATCAGATGAATGAGTTTGAAACTCATTTGTTCCATTCGATGGTCACGGGTCGAAAAATCTCTTTTTCACAATTATATTTCGATGATATTCTCTCCCTTGCCCTAAAATCAAAACGACCGAATGATGTTCCTTTCATTCGTGTTCTTTCACTTTGCTTTGAGGAAGCCCTAGGAAAAGTAATTTATGATCAGCTTGAGCAAACTTTTATACTTGTGATCTCCCCAGGCTGACTTCCAAAATTTTTACATATATTCACATCACCGAGGATGAGGCAGAGTTACACCTGTCATGCTTCAATGGATTGAAAATCCATTCATCGATCAGGAACTCACGAGTCTGACTCCCACTCAGAGTCCTCTGAACGAATTGACGGGGAGATTGAGGTAATATCCCTCCAGCAGATGTTGAAGGTACTAATGGGTGGGGGTGGGGGATGACGAAGCTGATCAGGTATGATATCCCTCTTTCTTTACCTCAGTCTGAGAGTATCCCCTCTCAGTCTGAGCAGTCCACTCCACATCTTGATAGTACTGGCTACACAAGCGACCAATCTGAGGGCTCACCAAGTTCTTTTGAAAAGCTCTCACATCAAGCCCCATAGTAATCAAGCACTAATGGACTCTCTTTTCCATGAGGCTGAGAGTTCTGAACTCCCCTCAAGTGCTGTAGATCAGTCCAATTTTCCTGTGCTAGAGTAGGAGGTGAATCAGACTACCCAGACTACCCAACGCCTATCTAGTGTAGTCAGGTTGGAGACCCACATTACTGCTACCACATGAAAATGTGGCAAAGCATTGAAGACGATATCTCACTCTGGATATCCATGTACTCAGTATGGGACCACCCCCCTTCAGTTCAGTTCCAACGGCTATTTTCACTAGCTCTGTGCTAGTTCGCGATCAGTACCACCAAAATCTCTT
>CAJVGC010000001.1:58756293-58817173 GCA_910822075.1 Senecio squalidus | reverse complement strand
TCCCATCTTCTCGTATTGCAAAGAATCACCCACCTTCTCAAATCATTGGTACTTTTGATCTCTCAATGGAGACTAGAAGTCAAACCAAGTCCAAAAAGGATCCTGCGACTGCTCTTATCAACACATGTCTATTTGCATGCTTTCTTTCTCAAATGGAACCCAAGAAAATCCAGGAAGCATTACTAGATCCACATTGGATAAGGCATGTCAAGCTGAGCTACTCCAGTCAAGATTCAGGAGTATGGGAATTAGTGGAAGTCCCATATATGGCAAGAAGGTGATAGGTACAAGATGGATCTTCAGAAACAAGAAGGATGAACGCTGAATTGGGGTTAAGATGGTTGCACAAGGCTACACACAAGAAGAGGGAATTGACTATGAAGAGGTCTTTGCTCCAGTAGCTAGGATGAAGCAATTCGTTATTTCTAGCCTTTGCTTCATTCATGGGTTTCAAAGTTTATCAAATGGATGTCAAGAGTGCATTTCTCTATGGTGTCATTGAAGAAGAAGTATATGTCAAACAGCCTCCTGGCTTTGAGGACCCTCAACATCCTCACAAGGTATACAAATTGATCAAAGCTCTCTATGGGCTTCATCAAGCATCACGAGCTTTGTATGACACTCTTTCAGATTACCTTCTTCAAAACAACTTTCAAAGGGGAACAATTGACAAGACACTATTCTTCAAGAAATCTCACTCAGATATTATTCTTGTTCAAATTTACGTTGATGACATCATCTTTGGCTCTACCAAAGATTCCCTATGCAAAGAATTTTAAGACCTCATGCACACTAAGTTTCAGATGAGTTCCATGGGAGAACTTACTTTCTTCTTGGGTAGGAAAAGACGGATGGCCTCTTTATAAGCCAATCCAAGTATGTCAAGGACATCCTAACCAAATTTGGCCTCATGGATGCCAAAGTTGCAAGCACTCCAGTTGAAACTCACAAACAATTGACGGCTGATCTTGAGGGGGAGGATGTGGATATACATAACTATAGATCAATGACTGGATCTCTCATGTATCTCACAGCTTCAAGATCAGACATCATGTTTGGAGTTTGTGTTTGTGCAAGATATCAAACAAGGCCCAAGATGTCACACCTCATTGCAGTCAAGATAATCTTTCGTTACCTAAAGGGCAAGCCTAACTTAGGCTTATGGTATCCTAAAGACTCTCCTTTTGATTTAATTGCTTTTACTGACAGTGATTATGGTGGTGAAAACTTAGACAGGAAGTCAATGACTAGAGGATGCCAATTTATTGGTTCAAGACCGGTGTCATGGCAATGCAAGACGCAAACAACGGTGTCAACCTCTTCCACAGAAGCTGAGTACATTGCCGCTGCTAGTTGTTGTGCTCAAGTACTTTGGATACAAAATCAAATGATGGATTATGGCTATTCCTTCATGAACACGCCAATTCATAGACAATCAAAGCACCATTAGCATCATCAACAATCCAGTCAAACACTCCAAAACAAAGCATATAGAGATACGTTATCACTTCATAAGAGATTGCAACGAAAAGAAATTGATCCATGTTGAGAAAATCCACACTGACAATCAGCTTGCTGACCTTCTCACAAAAGCATTTGATGTGGGAAGATTCACATTCTTGATTACAATTATTGGAATGATCAATATGGATTAATAACGATATCCTTTTTTTCTTAGTATTTCTATTATTCAAAAAGTCCCTTCGAGAAGCAGTAGTAACCTTATGATGAGAATCAAGTGCCTTACTTTTTAGTATTGTACTATGTTACTACTGCAACATTAATAGTAAAGACAAATTTTAACCAAAGTATGATTATTACGGCCAAAATTATCAGTATTAAGGGAAGGTTTAACTACTACTTCCCTGAATCTAATAATTTGGACGGAATGGTTAATACGGCCAAGTAATGTGTTACTACGAACCTCTGGATTAATACTGCCAGTAATTCACATTACTACGGACAGTCCAGTTAATACGACCCATAGACCATTATTACGGACAATTAATCAACTTGCTACGGCTACTATTTGTTAATACTGCAAATTACCATATTAAAAGGTTTCTTAAACAATAAGTATACCTTAATTAATGGTGATTTGACAAGTCAAAATACAACTTGTAACCAACTTTTACACGTGGCAATCTCCGATTGGACCTATTTTTTAAAATTCAGGCGCGAGGTACAACTACTACTGACACGTGGGACATTTTAATTGTACCATTATATTTAAATAATTACCCGCGTCTAATCGGAGTCGTCAAGTGGTTACAAAATTTCAGTATAAATAGGGGTTCTTTTAACCATTTAAAGACTTACCTTTCTTTAAGAACCCTAAAACTTCTCAAAACGTTACCGTTAGACTCAAAAATTATCTGACTAATTGTTTGCCTTATTGTTCATCATTCTCGCAATCATTCATCAAATCACAACAATGGCGGAATTACAAATTCACAAAACCCATAACATGGTAGCTTTCTTGAACAAAACTGATGACAACACTGACTTCCACCCAATAATCGATTTCTTGAATCGATCAAAGATCAAAACGGCGTTAACCATTAATCCAGAAATCGATGAAACTCACATTAGGGATTTTTGGACATCCGCTGAACTTGACCCTAAAGAGGCGGCTATTAATGCCCTGGTTGATGGAAAAGCGATCAAAGTTTCGGAGAAAACTTTGCGCAAACACTTATAACTGCGAGATGCGGCAGGTAAAATTCAACTCGCTTATAACACCATGGTGGAAACTTTTACAAAACTGGGATATGAGGGGGATCTAAATATTTTACAAAACTGGGATATGAGGTAAAATTCAACTCCCCTCAATGGAAATTTCTGTTGCATACTTTGCAACAATGCATATCCCAAAAGAGGACATGATGGCATGAAAGTAGCTCTGCTTTAGCTACTGCCATGATATGTTTGGCAACAAAACAAACATACAACTTTTCTTACTTGATTTTTGAGGGAATGCGGTGGAACCTTTTAAACCCAAAACACAAATTTTTGATGTATCCACGCTTTCTCCAACATGTCTTTAACTGTGAACTTAAAGATCTTACTAGATATGAAAAATGTTTTTTCTCTCATGCTCATACAAAGAAGGTTTTTACTAATATGAGAACAGTTAATAAGGGAAGTTCCTCTAATGTGACACCATTGTTCTCTACAATGATGGTGATCACAGTTCCTCCAGCTGAAGGACAAGTGACTGCACCTCTGTCCCAACCCCCAGCTTCCACCATCAGTACTACTGTAATATCTGTGGGCACTAGTGCCATATCTGTAGCAGGTACTGAGGGTGTTATCCCTGAGGTTACAACTGCAGTTGCTACTGCTAGTGTGCCTCCATTTGCTACTGTGAGTTCTACTCCAGTTGCTACTGCACTAGTTACTACTTCTATAGTAACTACCCCCACAGTTTCATCACCTCACAAACCATCCAAAGTTGTTTCCAAAAGAACCAAGAGGGTTACTCAGCCTCTAGTATCTCAAACTATCCCCCATTCTCACACTGAAAATTCATTACCTGAAACATCTTCATGAATGACACAATCTTTAGGGGAAAACATTGAGCATACCCCCTTGCTCACTGAGTTGGTCCATAAGGAGGGGGTGACCATGTAGGGAGGGTTGATACTACTGCAGCATTCACTTCTTATAGTGAAGCTCAGGACAGTATCAACATCTTTAAGACCCAAACTACGGCAACACCAATCACTGCTGAGGACTTGTTCTCATCATTGGGAGGTGGTCCCTGGCGCCAAGAGACCATGGGAGAGTTACATGCTTCTGCTAGGCAGGAGATTCTCTCTTTTCCCTATGATCAACCACCTGTTGGTACTCAACAGGAAAGGGGTGAGGGTAGTTATGTTCAAAATTTGGAATTGATGGAATTGGACCAAAACTTAATGGTGAAGGTGGAGAAACAAGGTGAAGTGCTGTCTGCTCTTACATGTTTGGTGCAACAGGTGCTAGCCCAACAGGCGTTACTATCAGCCCAATTACTACCGAAAAGAATCACCACACACAGTGTTGCAACTTCACCCAGGCCATCAAGCTCTTCATCTTCTGATGACTCTCCTTTAGCTGATAAAAAGGGGGAGAAAGAACAACATATTCATATTTTTTCATCTGAAGAGAGCAGGGGTGAAGAAAAGAGGAGTGAAGATACTGTGATTACTGCAACCTCCAAACAGTCTGAAGATATGGAGATTGACAGTACACTTAAGGGGGAGAATGAGACAGAAGACATGGTGGTAGATGAAGAAGGGGAGAAAATGGTGATAGATGCATCACCTGAAAAGGAACAACTGGTTGAGGGGGAGCAAGCAGAAGTGAAGCAAATGGTTGAAGAAACAGTAGAACAAATGGAAATAGAAGCTGAAACCAACCCTGAAGTTACTACTGAACCAATGGTTACTACGGATTCACTTGCTGCGGACCCAGTTAATGCGGATGATGAAATGGTTGCTGCGGACTCAGTTGCTGCGGATACAGTTGCTACTAACCCAATGGTTACTAGTCCAGTTGCAGATACTCAACCACAATTGTTAACAACCACTCCTCCCACATTTTATCAAGCTTCACACACCTTCCAAGCTATTCTTTCTGAAGCTACAACCCTTACAAACACAACAACTGAAGCTCCTGTTCCTACCATTAATCAACAAGTAGCTGCAGATGATTTAATCCAACAAGAAATGACAAGAACAACTGTCATGGCTGATGAAGACACTATAGCATCACAGCTGCTTAAGATCAAAGAAGAGAAAGCAGAAGATGAAAGGAAGAAGATGATTGCTGCATTAGTTGCTAGACAAAGAGCAGCAGCTGCTGTTGGTACTCAATCCACAGCAAGTTCATTAACCTTACCTGAACAATCTGCTAGTGTGTCTGTGTCTACAGGTAGTTGGGGATATGTTACTGTGGATAAAAAGCTGCAAAACTTCAAAGAGTCAACCTTGATGCTCCAGAACACAAAGACAAAGGCAAAGTTGTATTTGTGGAGAAACAAAGGAAGAAAAGAAGGAAGAAAAGAAGGAAGAAAAGAAGGAAGAAGAAAGGCTTGCCAGGGAGAAGGCTGCAGAAGAAAGAGATTACAAAAATCTTCTAGCAGAGGAGGAAAAAGAAAGACTAAGAAAAGAGAAAGTTGAAGCTGAATTAATGCTAAGATTGGCTGCTGAAGATGAACAGGCTGAAAGGGAAAGACAAAGAAAGATAGCTGAGGAGGATAAGCTTCATGCAAGATTGAATCAATCTCCAACTCCATCTGAGAGGGAAAAGCTAAGAAAAATTGCCGAGGAGGATGCAATTCGTGCTAAAGAGATGGAAAATGAAGAGATTTTGAATGATTTGTGTCGTCAAGGTTTGGAGAAATCAGATGCTAAGTTTGCCATGGAATTACTTGAAGAAGACAAACTCATTCAGCAACAACAAGTCAAAGCCAAAGCCAAGCCTGAGAAGAAGAAAGTATCTAAATCCACAGAGGCCAAGCTAGCTGAAGATAGGTACAAATACACCACCTATCTCAAGAATAAAGGCTACAGTGGTAGGTCTCTAGGTCCTATGAAATTAGTCAACATTGTGGAACTTGTGGAAAAGGAGAAGAAGAATGAAGCCAGAACGAAAGATGCACTTGCAAGAATATTAGAAAAAAAGAAGCAAGATGCAGACAAAGTCCTAAAAGCTGCCATAGCAACTGGCAGGAAGATCATACATGAGCAAGAGCCAGTTAGTACTGCTCCTGCTACGGATGAACATGCTGAGAAACACAAGAGAAAGAAGCTAGCATCCAAGAGGGTACATGGTCTGGCTAAGAAACAGAGAGTAGAAACCTCTACTGCTCCAAGTGCATCTCAAGAAAGTCCAAATCCTGTTGTGGAAGAACAAGCTCTTATAAATCCTGAAGAAGATTATTCTTCATACATCAATAATGAAGAAGGACTAAGGTTTACCCCCATAGCAGTGAAGCCTCCTATGATCATCGACTGGAAGTTTATTGGTGGACAATTGGGAACTAAATATGAAGTTACTAGACAAGACAAATCAAAGAAAGTACTTCTAGCTTTCCATTGGGCAATAAGAGACTTTGACAGAGATGACTTGGAAAGAATGTACAAAATTGGCAAAGTTAAGTATTCTCATCAAAGAGGAACATGCTCAGGTACTGATCTTGCTATGGATGTTTTATGCGGTTTGTTCGAACCAGAATATGTGAAGAGAAGTTCAGTATTCAAGAAAGGAGGTCCATCAAATCCAATAGTCAAATGGTTTGTATATGAACGAAGTGGCGTCTACTCACTAGTTAGAAAGGAGGGAGCCATGGAGTTTTACTTGGTGGATATAAAGTATCCACATGGATTGAAGACATTGGATGAGATGATAGAAGTCAAGCTCAATGGACTCCATGATTCAAGAATAGCTCATGAACTTATTTGGAGAATTCTGGAACAACGCATAGAAGAGAAGACAAAAGGAGACTCTGATTGGCAAAGCAGAAAGTTGTAATTAACTTTAAATAGTTAAACATGTTTTGTAAATGAAGTAGTTAGTACGGTTGGAGCATGAAACTTGTACTTTTGATTAATCATAAAAGTTCAAGGTTAGGGGAAGATTGTTGGGTTATAACTTAGACAAAATAGTTTAACTTATAAACAATACGCTTAACAACAAGAATAGTAACTTAAACGATTAATGCGGAAGACATTAAGAGTTACTACGGAAGACAAGTTAGTGCGGCTGTCCAATCATGTTACTACTGCTCATATAGTTGCTACGGAAGAAGTCAAGTTGATGCGGTCATATCGAGTTAATACGGAAGACAAACTTGTCGTGCAAGAATAATCTAATTAGAGTTATAATTAGATTATGTTTATGTTTCCTTTTGTACTTAGATATAGTCTCCTTATTCTAGATAATGATAGTTTTAGATAAGGATAGAATATGTTTCCTAGTTTATCTAGGTCGGCCTCAAGGTCTATAAATAGATAGATCCTTATATTTATGGAAACACGTTGTATTGATATTCATTGATTAATACAATTGAGGCTTATAATTCGGCAATACTATTTGTTCATTCTTATTCATATTGTATTGTTCGACAACTCATAAATATTGAAGTGTTCATCCGCTGCTGAACTTCTTCAATAGATCAAGATCTTAACGAAGAGATAATATTAGATTACATTGGCTAATCCGATCCTGACACATATTAATCAAAGAAAATATCTCAAAAGTTTTGAATTTTTAACTAATTTCGAACTTTGAATGATGATCAAATTCGAACATTGTGAAGTTCAAGATATTCGTACTCCAATCGTTTTAAAACAAACTTCAATGTCTTGAATTTAAAATGCTTTCAAAAAATATTCAAACTTTAAGCTAACACATGATTATTTTTGCATATTTGTGATAGTATTAGATTTACTCTTCATCATAGGTGCTTTTTCTTCATATCCAACATTTGAGTTAAGGTTTTCGACACTCGAATTGGAAATAGCTTCTCAAATGTCACAACGGATTCAAAACGACTTTGTAACAAGACGGTTACGGACTCATGCTTAATTGGGAAAGCGTTCATGACATATCTAACATTTGGGGAAGCATGTTTGGAAAAACGACTTTACAGAAGTTTCAACGGAATCAAAGGACTTCTAAACACATGGTTTAGGACTCAATCTTCAAGGAGAGCGCAACGTATATCTCTAAATTTGAAGGGATTTATTCTAACATCTCATGAACTACTTCTCCTTATTTTTACCTATTGAAGCATGAATCACGTCCTAATGAATCATTCATGTTTTACGAGAGGGGTTTCAAGATTGTTTTGGTAAAGCATTGTGTAATGATTTGCTCAAAATTTTCAAAACATTTTCATCCATATGATGTTAATGAAAATTGTAACTGTTTTTATAAGATGACTTCTGTTAGGTCTCAATAAGATCTCAAACAATGGCTAATCAATCACAAATAAGTATTTAGACGTTAATTATTATTAATCGATTGATTACTCAGTTTCAAGTATTATTATAGCGGAAATATAATAACGAAACAATGAAAATAACACACAGTTATATTTCTTAGAAAGGTGCGCCAATTACAATGTTCAAGCTCACTATTTATACACAATAATAGTGAGCTTGATAAGTATGAATCTTAGAAAATCTTCTAAAGAGATAGAAGATTTTATCTAACTAACATACCTAAAATAAAGCACTACGTTTCTTTATGAAGCTTAGTAGTCAGCTCCATAATGCCTTAGCTTATTTTAGTCACTCAGACTCAGTTACTCAGACTCAGATCACTCAGACTAAGACTTTAATAAACAGATTTATTCACTTGGGTTAAATCGTTGATTTTCCCGACAATCGCCCCCTATCTGTTTCAATTAAAGTCTTTTACAAACTATGCACCAAAAACAAACACAAACAAAAATTGTTAACTAAACAGTGTTTGTGAACAAAAAGATACATAAATCAAATCACTTCCTCTTCTTGACAGATCTTTTCTTCTTCAAGGAAGTCTCCCATGGCATAGGCTGATTCACTTCGTTTAACCATTTCAACCTTTCTGTCTTCCAAGCAAGTAATTTCTCCATTTCAGTATCAGACTTATGGAAGAGCAGTTGATACTCTTTCTTGATTAGCTCCACTTTATCTGCCAAGGTTCCAATTTCTTCAATCCTCCTGAGATTATTGAATAGCCAGCTAATCAGCTTCATTCGAAATGGAAGGCACTGAGCAGACTCACATTCACTGAGCAAAGCAATGCAATGGTAAATTGAAGCCATATTTAGTCTGTCTTTGGCTTGGAAGCTTTCCTCTCCCCCACAATCTACATAACACAAGCCCACATGCTTCTCAGTCTCTACATAGGTCCTGTCTTGAAATATAACATCTCTGGGAACAGGATGCATGTTGCTTGTTTCCAGACCCAGAGATTTAGCCCCCAACTCTCACCTTATGCATAGTGCAGAATGCTCTATAATCTTCATCAGGCATCAGCTTCAACATATGGGCTACGCTGACATTAGAGACAGCCTCTCTTTTTATAGCCATTCTGTGATCTATGTTCGTTATTCCTGTGCTCAACCTGGCTATCTCTTTCCATTCCTCCAGACCCAGTGTGTGTAACCTGGTTAACCCAACTTTGTAAGATCCTCCTTTGTAAGATCATGTGAGTAGAAGGTCAGATCCACCAGGACTTATGCACTCTAAATTTTGAATTTTGTTCTTGTGCTTCCTTATTGTGAAATTTGTTTCAATATAGTTAAGCCTGGCTTCTTCTCTGAGAACTTGTTTGGCCATTAATCTATCAGCTTCTACCCTTATTTGTTCTTCTTCAATGGCCAAATCTTCCTCTGCTTTCATCTCAGCTTCAAGATCCTCAGCTGCTTTTGTTGACTGATCATATGGATTTACATCAAACTTCTCCATGTATAGCCCCTTAACATATTCTTTGTATCGCTCCACAGTCATTCCAGAGTTGTGAGCATACCGTTGAAGTTTGGCCAATTTCTCAGCTTCATCCTGTTTCTTCTTAACTTCAGTCTCAAGCTCAGTCTGTACATTTTGTTCATCCATTTCAACTTCATCTTCAGTCTGATCTGGATCATATCCCACCTTGCCTTTTCCCTTTATTTCTTCCTTTTCAGATTCATCACTTGATATGTCACTCCAGTCAGTTTCGTAGAACACTTCAGACTGACCAGTTTTAGTGTTGAATCTGGTAGTCTTGTAGTACCTTTTCTCCCCCTCTTCCCTCTTCCTTTTCAAACCTTGCTTTGGGATCTCAGACTCATCAGTTGTGGCAACTCTTTTCTCCCCCTGAGTCTGAGCACCCTCAGCAACCTGTTTCCCTTTTCTCAGCATGTTGATCTCAGAAGTCAGCCTCATAACCACTTCTTTCAAATCCTGCATCTCCCCAGAATTTTGTTGTTTCATAGCTTGCAACTCAGTCTGCATTGCACTCAGTTTGTCATCAAACTGAGTTGACATGTCCTTAATGGCTTGTAACAGCACAGGGACTGTCATAGCAACCTCAGACTGAGGGATTGGAGTAACAGGTGGAGTTGAACCAGATGACACAGCTTCACTCTCTCCCTGTGTTTTAGGAGAATGATCATGAGCCATATAAATGTAAGTCTGTACCTCACTCAGTTTGGGGAGTGAGGCATTGACGACTTGTGCATAAGAGTGTAAGAGATTTGGTGGTACCTGATCGTGAACTAGCACAGAGCTAGTGAAAATAGCCGTTGGAACTGGCCTAGAAACTGAAGGGGGTGGTCCCATACTGAGTACAGGGATATCCAGGAGTGAGATATCGTCTTCAATGCTTGCCACATGTGTCAGTGTGGTAGCAGTAATGTGGGTCTCCAACCTGACTACACTAGATAGGCGTTGGGTAGTCTGGGTAGTCAGATTCACCTCCTGCTCTAGCACAGGAAAAGTGGACTGATCTACAACACTTGAGGGGAGTTCAGAACTCTCAGCCTCATGGAAAAGAGAGTCCATTAGTGCTTGATTTACTGTGGGGCTTGATGTGAGAGCTTTTTCAAAAGAACTTGGTGAGTCCCTCAGATTGGTCGCTTGTGTAGCCAGTACATCAAGATGTGGAGTGGACTGCTCAGACTGAGAGGGGATACTCTCAGACTGAGGTAAAGAAAGAGGGATATCCATACCTTGATCAGCTTCGTCATGCCCACCCCCACCCATTAGTACCTCAACATCTGCTGGAGGGATATTACCCTCAATCTCCCCGTCAATTCGTTCAGCTTGGACTTCTGAGTCTGAGGAGTCAGACTCAGTGAGTTCCTGATCGATGAATGGATTTTCAATCCATTGAAGCATGACAGGTGTTAACTCTGCCTCATCCTCGGTGATGTGAATATATGTAAAAATTTTGGAAGTCAGCCTGGGGAGATCACAAGTATAAAACGTTTGCTCAAGCTGATCATAAATTACTTTTCCTAGGGCTTCCTCAAAGCAAAGTGAAAGAACACGAATGAAAGGAACATCATTCGGTCGTTTTGATTTTAGGGCAAGGGAGAGAATCTCATCGAAATATAATTGTGAAAAAGAGATTTTTCGACCCGTGACCATCGAATGGAACAAATGAGTTTCAAACTCATTCATCTGATCCAGACTGCCCGATTTACCCCCCAAACACCTCGTAATCATTGAAAATAAGAACTTCCATTTTCCTTTAAAAAAAACTTGTATTGAATGACCCCTTGGGTTTCAGGCTGACCAATAAGAGGGAATGCCTCAGCTCGAGCTTGCTGTTTGGTCCGTCTGGCCTGAAAACCACCTTCTCCGGCTTCAGCAAGTGTGGGAAGTAATAAAGTAGTCCGAATGGTTTCTTCAGTGATGGTGATTGCTTCGCGGCCATCATTATATGTGCCAGTAAGGACTGTCTTGTCAGCGTTGGCAGTACAGGTGTACCACCATTCACAGAGTACGGGGGGACACATTGTGTTTTCACAAAAGAAAGCGCCGTAGAGGGGATGTGCCTTCATATATTGAATGAGTTGCTCAAAACCCCTGTTTCGGCGATTGGCGGGAATGTCAGCAGTAGCCACCCTGTTGTTATCTTTGATTTGAACTCTTTGTTGAAAATCTGCACCAGGAATCATACGCGATGTAACATGAAGGATCATATTTGCATTCGCCATTAGGAAGAAGATTAAGCAGAAGTTTAGAGATGAAAGCAATTACGTTACAATTTGAATTTCAGTTGAATATAAACGAAGAGAGCGAAAATTAAGAAACTAAGTTAGGAAACTTTCAATTTAGTCCTTTTATGTTTATCCGATTGACACTTTTGACCCTTGACTGTACATTGACCCCTTAAGAAAAACAAAAAAATGTGAAAAGATATGAAAAAAATATAAAAAATTGTAAAAGATATTTACAAAAGTTAAAAAATTAAAAGATTTCAAAAGATATTTACTAAAATTACATTCAGTCTGTGCACTTGGTTAGACTGAAATATCTGGAGCTGACTATTGAGTCAGACTGAAAATTCACAAGCTGACTAACAGGTCAGCTTGAGATTTATGTTTTTGACAGATTAAGGATTTAACATTCCTAGTTCTCCTAACAGATAGAAAAACCTGTCCTCACTTAGAGATTTCGTGAATATGTCTGCCAATTGATCATTTGTAGCTACGAACTCAAGTCTGACCTTTCCTTTCTCCACACAGTCTCGAATGAAGTGATGTCGAATTTCGATATGTTTGGTCCTGGAGTGGAAGACATGATTCTCAGTGATTTGAATAGCACTCTTGTTGTCACACATGATTGGAGTGTTTTGAATCTTGATTTCAAGATCAGCCAGTTGGTGCTGCATCCATAGTAATTGTGCACAACAGCTCCCTGCAGCTACATACTCAACTTCAGCGGTGGAAGTTTCAACTGAGTTTTGCTTCTTACTGGACCAGCTGACTAGCTTTCCTCCCAGAAGCTAACATCCTCCAGAAGTGCTTTTCCTGTCAAGTTTACATCCTGCTTAATCTGCATCTGTGTAGCCAATTAGTTCAAAACCAGAATCTTTAGGGTACCACAGACCAAGATTTGGTGTACCCTTAAGATATCGAAAAATTCTTTTGACAACTTTAAGATGGGATTCCATGGGGTCAGCTTGATAACGTGCACAAAGACATGTAGAAAACATGATATCAGGTCTGCTGGCAGTTAAATAGAGTAAAGAACCAATCATTCCTCTATAAGTAGCTTGACAAACTGACTTGCCAGAGGAATCTTTATGCAATTTATCAGATATGCTCATTGGTGTTTTCATTTCAGAACTTGTTTCAAAACCAAATTTCTTTACTAAATCATGAACATATTTGCTTTGGTTTATGAAAACGCCATCTTTCTTTTGTTCCACTTGTAGGCCAAGGAAAAATGTAAGTTCTCCCATCATGCTCTTTCGATATTCACTACACATGAGTTTTGAAAACCAAGTACACAACTTTTCATTTGTGGAACCAAATATGATGTCATCAACATATATTTGAACCAAAATCACATGACCATTTTCCTTTTTGATGAACAATGTTTTATCAATGGAACCTCTTTTAAAATCATTTCTAAGAAGAAAGTCAGACAAAGTATCATACCAAGCTCTAGGAGCTTGTTTGAGACCGTATAAAGCTTTGTTTAATTTAAAAACATGATCAGGAAAGTTAGGATCAACAAAACCTGGAGGCTGCTTGACATAGACTTCCTCCTGCAAGTCTCCGTTCAGAAATGCACTTTTCACATCCATTTGATACACCAAGAAATCTTTAAACGCTGCATATGCTAAGAATAGACGAATTGCTTCTATTCTGGCCACAGGAGCAAATGTTTCATCGTAATCAATGCCTTCTTCTTGTTTGTAGCCTTGAGCAACTAGTCGAGCTTTATTTCTGATCACCACCCCATCTTTGTCAAATTTATTTCGAAAGATCCATTTAAGTCCAATGATGGTCTTGTACAGGGACGTGGGACCTTTGTCCATACATTGTTTCTTATGAATTCTCCAAGCTCCTCTTGCATACCATCAACCCAGTCTTCATCTAATAAGGCTTCCTCAACCTTCTTTGGTTCCATCAGACTCAAGACGTTTGTGTAGAAACAAAAATTTGATGTGGCATTCTTTCGTCTTGTTGTGACACCTTCAGTTAATGAACCAATAACTGACGAGATAGGATGCCCTCTGACAGTCTTGATGTTGCCAGAAACATTCTCAGTGACTTCTTCTGCTTGAGTCTGATTATTGTCAGTCTGAGTAAATTGGAGCTGAGTTTGGTCAGACTGAGGGATGTCAGACTGAGTGTCGCCAGTTTCATTTGACTCTGTATTTTCTATTTCTGGAACACTCTGAAGAGATGATTCATCCTGTTCACTCTCAGATCCTTGGTTTAGATGAGTGTTTTCAGCAATCTGATCTTCAGCCTGAGAGTCAGCTTCAAAGGAAGTTACAAGTAATTCATCACAAAGTTGATTGATTGTAGCAATGTCAGTTTGTGATGATGATTCATCTTTGTCAGACTGAGTGGTCTCATCAAACGTGACATTAATGCTTTCCTCTACCACTTTTCTTCTTTCATTGTAGACTCTGAATGCTTTGGCTATGCTTGAGTATCCAAAGAACAGTCCTTCATCAGCTTTAGGAGACATCTTGCATAACAAGTCCCTTGTATTTAGGATATAGCATTTACTTCCAAAGATATGGAAATAATGAATAGAAGGGACCTTGTTATGATACACATCATAAGTTGTCTTTCCATGTCTCTTTACGATGATGGACCTATTTTGAGTGAAGCAAGCAGTGTTCACAGCTTCAGCCCAGAATTTGATCTTCATGTTTCCGTAGCACAGCATTGTTCTAGCAGCCTCAATTAAAGTTCTGTTTCTTCTCTCTGCAACTCCATTCTGTTGAGGGGTTCTAACTGATGCAAAGTTTTGAACTATGCCTAATTGATCACAGAAGTCTATTAAAACTGAATTTTTGAACTCAGTTCCATGATCACTTCTCATTTGACGAACAAGAATGTTTTTCTGGCGCTGTTCTCTTTTGATCAGACTGATGATCTCTTCAGCTGCATCACTTTTAGCCCTTAGAAAGATGACCCAAGTAAATCGAGTAAATTCATCAACAATTACAAGGGTGTATTTCTTTCCTCCTTTACTCTCAATTCCAATTGGACCAAATAAATCCATATGTAGCATAAATAATGGTTCATCAATTGAGTGCAGCATCTTGGATGGAAATTGAGTCTTTGTTTGCTTTCCAAGCACACAGGCTGAGCAAACTTTGTCTTTGGTGTAGGTCAGTTCAGGGAGACCTCTAACCAATTTACTCTTTGACAAAGTATTTATATTTTTGAAGTTTAGATGAGATAACCGTCTATGCCACAGCCAATTGAGTTCTTCTTTGGTTTCGGTAAACAAACATGTCTCAGCTTCATCATTTGTCGTGCTCAGATCCAGACAAAATACATCTCTTTCCCTCTTGGCGAGTAGTAATGGTTTGCCTTTGTCACTGTAGATTATTCCAGCTTGTTTCCTGAATCTGACTTCATGATCCTCATCAGTTATTTGACTCACACTGAGTAAGTTATGTTGTAATCCTTCCACATATGCTACTCTCTTGAAAGTGACAGCTCCAACATGAATCTTTCCATATCCACGTGTCATTGATACCCCGTTGTCTCCATATCTCACTTGAGGTCCATCTTCTTCTTTATAGTCTTGAAGAAAAGACTTCATTCCAGTCATGTGTCTTGATGCTCCACTATCTAGATACCATTTTGTAGAGTCCTGCACATGAGATAGAAGATGTTAGTTCCTTTTGGGTACTCGCTTTAGAGTGGATCCATGAACTGGAGCAGGTTTAAGTTCAGGTTCAATCTTGCAGTCAGTTTTGGGACTGGTATAGTTCCATTTGTTTATTTCCTTCATGCAGTTAACAGAATAGTGACCTATGACACCACAGTATTTACATGGGGTATCTTTGAGACTGACTCGAGATGGGACTGACTTAGTTTTAATGGGTTGCACAGATGTTGTCTTTAATGGAGAACTGTTTCTTTGCTTTTGAGGAGAAACCGACTTTGATGAAACTGACCTGGACTTTGATGAAACTGACTTATGTGAGGGTGACCAATGTTTTGGTGAGACTGACTTTTGAAAAATATTTTTCTGTGGTCTAGACTTAGTCAGTTGTTTACAAAACACAACTTCATGCCCTTTTTCACCACAATTGTAGCAAATTCTCTTAGGAGGAGTTTTGGGCCTGACTTGATTGGGTGATTTGTTTCTGACTAGAGTTTTAACTATATTGGTCAGTTCCAACAATTGATTTCCCAGTTTATCAATAGTTTTTGTTTCATGACTTTTGTTCAGATTCTTGGGACTGACTGGGTGCTGAATCTTGGATTTACTCACAGCCTTGGGCAATCTATTAGTTAGATGCACAGAGGCTTTTTCAGCATGCACATTTTGTTCAGTTTCAGACAAATTAACACATTCAGACTGAGAAGAAGATGAGGAATCACTTTTATTAGAAACTGTAGAAATTACAGGTTTTACAAAAGCATTTGACATCATTATTTTTTCTCCTTTCAAGTAAGTGAAAGTATTTGGGAGAAGTTCTGGTTTGAAAATAATTTTTTCTCTTTCAGCTTTTTCAGCTTCTTCTTCTTCTTCAGTCATATACTTCTTCAAACTGAATCTCTCCCCCAACACTGCTTGAACTTGTTTGGGTACGTGTCTGCTCAAACAATCTCCATTTTTTAAGGATGATATGCACCATGATTTACAAATTCTTTTATAATGCTCAGTTTCTTCTCTAAGTTTATGGTTTTCTTTTGCAAGATCACTATAAGATTCAGTCTGAGAATTTTAAAGGACTTTATAGCTTTCTAGTTCAACTATTTTATCATCTTTAATTTTCAAATTATTTTCAAGATCTTTGAATTTTTGTTTGAGTTCAGCTTGTTCTTCTAAAGTGGTGGTCAAGTCAACAAAAATATACTCAAACATTTGAAGTTTTTGTTCATTTGGGTAAGAGTTGAAATTGTGTACCTTATATAACTTTGACTTGTTCCAGTCTGAGTTACAACTCAGGCTCTCAGCTTCCTTCAGATCCTTTTCAAACTGAGATGCAGATTTCTCAGCTTCAGTCACCTCTTCTGTAAGTGCCATTAAACATTTATCCACCACTTCTTCATCTTCATCAGATTATAGTTCCTCATCTAGCCATTCTTCAGCAAAGAATGCCTTTTGCTCAGTTTGAGGCTTCTGTGTGTTTGAACTGTTGCCTTTCTTGTATTTAAGATACTTCTGTCGATATCTTTGGGCCCTCTCAGCAACTTCGTCCATGTGTTCAGTCTGAGCATTCTTTACTTTACAGTCAGCAGCCATGTGACCATATTCATTGCATTTAAAGCATTTCACCTTTTTCAGATCAAAAGGTTTCTTTCCTTTGTAGCCTGTCTTCTGTTCAAGCTTCATAGTTAGTAGAGCAAGCTGACTTTTCAATTTCTTGACCTCAATTTCATCATCTGATTCTGAGTCTGAGTGGGACTCGATTCAGATGAGTCAGCTTTAGAATAAATTTATTTATTCCTTCTACTGGTTGCAATTAATGCAGCTTCAGGATCCCTTGCAATTCGTCTATTGTTAATCTTTTTCCTTTCTTGAGATTCCTCAAAATTTACCAATAAACCAAAGAGTCCTGGCAGCTTGTAGGTGGACAGTTTCTCGCTAACTTCAAGAGATGTAATAACAGATTTAAATTTGTTAGGTAAGATGTCAACAAATTTCTTACAGATTTCATCATCTTCCTTTGTCACTCCTAGAGCTGACATATCATTCAACATAATTTGAAATCTTGTGTGAACGTCAGTCAAAGTCTCCTTTTCTTTCATATAGAAATTTTCATAATTTCTAATGAGACTGTTTAATCGTTGCTCTTTCACCACTGGAACACCTTCATAAGACACAATTAACGTGTCCCATAGTTCTTTTGCAGTTTTGCATCCAACTATTTTTGAAAATATTTGTTCAGACACTGCATTTCCTAAAATGCTTCTGGCTTTAGGATCAAGATTGTACAACAACTTGTCTTGATCTGTCCATTGTGATTTGGTGGTTTGAACCCATCTAGCACGTTGAACTACTTTATCACCTTCCTTGACTTCATCAATGTGCTTTCCAGGGATTATGGGTCCTTCAGTTATTATCCTTATCATTTCTTCATGAATTCCCGAGAGATGCCACTCAGCTTTAAGCTTCCAATGGGTAAAATTATGACCATTGAAAACAGGAATTCCTTTTCCAGCCATTGCAGGTGAGTTTGAAGATGATGACATTGTTTTGAGATTTTAAGTATTGATCGTTTAAGATTTAAAAATTTATTAAAATTTAAATCTTATTTGCTCTATTATCAGTTGTTAGGTCTCAATAAGATCTCAAACAATGGCTAATCAATCACAAATAAGTATTTAGACGTTAATTATTATTAATCGATTGATTACTCAGTTTCAAGTATTATTATAGCGGAAATATAATAACGAAACAATGAAAATAACACACAGTTATATTTCTTAGAAAGGTGTGCCGATTACAATGTTCAAGCTCACTATTTATACACAATAATAGTGAGCTTGATAAGTATGAATCTTAGAAAATCTTCTAAAGAGATAGAAGATTTTATCTAACTAACATACCTAAAATAAAGCACTACGTTTCTTTATGAAGCTGAGTAGTCAGCTCCATAATGCCTTAGCTTATTTTAGTCACTCAGACTCGGTCACTCAGACTCAGAGTTACTCAGACTCAGATCACTCAGACTAAGACTTTAATAAACAGATTTATTCACTTGGGTTAAATCGTTGATTTTCCCAACAACTTCCTAATTCATCATTTAGGAACTTTAACTTTAATGTTGAGCAAACATGATATATCTACTTTCGAGGGGGAGTTCTACACAAGTTGAGAAACTTTTTGATAAATGTTCTCTTGTAATCTTTCACTTTTGGTGTAGAACTCGAAATTAAAATGAAATCGACAACAAAAAATCTTTTCAAATCACATGACTTTTGAACAACACGGTTCAAACACGGAACGAGTTTTGTCAGGATGCTTCCAAAATACACGTTTTCTCATCAAATGAAACATCAATGTATTTTTCGAGGGGGAGCTTCCTATGTAAACAATAAATAATAACAAATTTTGAAATGAGCATTCTTGAAACATCCAAATGTAAATGAATAATCAATTTTGAAATGAGCTTTCTTGAAAATCAATATGTACAATATTAATAGATTCTGAAATGAACATTCTTGAAAATCAAAATGTAAATGAATAATGAATTTTGAAATAAGCTTTCTTGAAAAATAAAAATCAATTATAACAACTTTCAAATGACAAACATTCTTGAAAAATAAAATTTCATAAAAAATTTTGAAATGAACTTTCATGTAAATAGTTTTTGCGGGGGTTGTTTATAATCAATTATAACAACTTTCAGATAACTCTTAATTTTAAATGATCATCATTTTCACATATTTTTTTTGATATTGCATACGTTCAAAGTAGTAACAATTGAAATGTTGTAAGAAATATCTCACAAATTGAAAACCTCCAAGTGTTTAAAATCATTTCTAAATCCAACACTTAGGTCAATTTTTCACAAATTTTAGTGAGAGCTTCCATTCTTCCGTCTTTTGCAAACAAAATAACAATCGAATTTTCGAGGGGGGAGGGGGGAGGGAGTATTAAAAACGAAAACATCGATTGTATTTTCAAAAGAGAAGCTTTCAAATTTTATCGATAAACTCAAATGATGAAAATATATTTTTAACGGATGGAAAAATATTATTTATGATGTGTTTTAGTAGTGGATTTTACATCACGGATAGAACTAGCACATTCTTGTGGTATTGATCTATTTTGAAAAAGTACATTTTCTACCTTTCTTGATAATCAAAAAACAAGTTTTGTTGAAAACACGATTTTGTACAATCCATAACATAATTCGTTTGGATGTATTTTAGTAGCGTATTTCATAATCTCGATCTAGTCTTCCAAAATGCGCTTAGTCCAGACTACGACCGGGTAGTGTACCTTGATTTATCGTAGTATAGTATTGGCAAATTGAGGTTCGAACACTGTCACACCCCGCAAAAATGGCGGAACCGAGGTGTACAGAGAATACGGTATCAGAGATTCAAAGGTTACATCAACATAAGTAAACCATACATAATCAACACAGATAAATAAGTTTAAAAAAAATAGCATACTTATTACAATCATCCGAAAATATCAAAATACGACTACAGCGTTTGGGATACTAAGGAATTAACAAAAGCAAAATGAATTCCATGCAAGTAATCCACGTAGCCACCAAGCATAACATCAAAAAGTGTAACCTCAAATCCCTGAAAAGCGTTAAAATACGACGTCAACATAAAGTTGGTGAATTATTCGCAATAATTAATAAAAACATAATAGTAGAAAAGTTTCAATACGTTTTGACCCAAAAGTGTTATGATTTGAAGATAAGTCATTTGAAAATGATGTTTCAAAATATACGTGAGGTATACAAAACCTTTTGATAAAATACTCATACATATACCATAAAAATACCATAATCATTTCATAAACATAGCATACTGGATAGATAATAGCTTTAGGAACATACGATACACCTGAACCATAACAATACTGGCAACTAACCCCACCTAGTGTCTTAAGCTAGGTTGTCCTCGAAAATCAACGGTCATAACATTACTAACACGGACAGGGCGCATCCATCATCCATCGTGTTAGAAATGAGGGTTTGTTACACCCATATAGCGCTATATATACGAACCGGCGGCTAAAAGCTAACAGGTGTGTATACGGGGCCTTGTACTACCACAAAGGCGGTACAAGTTTGGGTAAGACTCATCTAAAGCATTCATATCCATAATACATAACCATAATACATAACCATAATACATAATATACCATGAAAATACCTTTATACAACGCTAATCATGCCCAAAAGTGTAAAAAGGGTAAAAAGGGCAACGAATAACTCACTGAATAGCAAAGCAATCCAAACACGATATGTCGGGAAATAATCAGATACGGTCAAGCTTCCACGTCTAAGTGCCCTAAACATCACGTAAATAAACATGTCTAAGTATCTCTAAGTCTAGTGGGGTATGCCTTAACGATTAACGTCTCATAATATGCTATAATATGTTTTAGTTACGAAGAGTTTATGATCCCGATGGTTTAAAGGAAAGATATAGCATTACGTAGCAAAATACAGGTTTTCGACCAAAACCGTGTTAATAGTGTATATTATAAAATTGACATGTGTTTTAGGGTTAAATCATAAGGTTTGAAAGCGTGTAACACTTTAATTACGTTATAACGTCATTATAAATGGGTTTGATCAAAAACCTAATTAGTTACGCTAGGAACAGTTACTCTAGGAACAGTTACTTGAGAGTAACTGAGTTACGTGAGAGTAACTGAGTTACGTGAGAGTAACTGAGTTACGTGAGAGTAACTGAGTTACGTGAGAGTAACTGAGTTACGTGAGAGTAACTGAGTTACGTGAGAGTAACTGAGTTACGTGAGAGTAACTGAGTTACGTGAGAGTAACTGAGTTACGTGAGAGTAACTGAGTTACGTGACGTAACTGGGTTTTTACGAAAAATTACATTCAGGATTCGATTTCTGAGTGTTTTAGGTGTCAAAATTATCAAATATTGAATCCCTATGTCCAGAATATATTTAGGTACATAAACCCTCAATAAATTTCGGGTTTTGATGGTGAAAAGTGGTGTTTTGAGATTAAATCTAGAAAAATAAAGTTTCAAACAAAATCGAAGAAATACTTACCCGATCGAGATGAAATTTGGAGGAATGATAAAGATGAACGTGGTGAACAGTAAACAAGCTTCAAAATTGAATTTCGACGGTCGGATCTTGAGATATTTTAGAGAGAAGGGAGAGCTTGTGTGTGTGTGTTTGTGTGTGTTTTTAGAGAGAGAAGTGAAAGGGTGGAAATGGTGTGTGAGTAGGTGATAGAATAAGACAAATTTGGTTGGTGATAGAATAAGACAAAATAGTTGGTAGGATACTTTAGGACCATTTTTGTAATAGAAAATCCCATAGGACTAGATTTGTAATAAAATTCTTGAAGGACTAAAATTGTAATACTTTTTAACGTTAATCTTAATCGTATAAATAAGGCATAAATCCCCTAAACTTATCTTAAGAGCATACTAGACTTATACTAAAGGCACTTAGAACTAAACGTTCCCGACATAAAGGTCCGAATCACATAAATACAAATACGATACCCAATAAATACGAGAAATACGAATACAATACTCATAAAATACGAATACGATAAAACATAAAGGGGATACAATAGGGTCAAAACATAAACATAAATAAATAAAACGAATACGAGTCGATAGAAATATACCTAGAAATTCGCGAATGTCACAGTCTCCCCAAGTAAAAAGGAATTTCGTCCTCGAAATTATCACCTGGTACTACTTCCGGGGGAAAGGTGAGGATACTTCCGCAGAATTTCATCTTCGCGTTCCCACGTGAACTCAGCTCCAAAACGGGAATTCCAACGAACCTTGACAATCGGGATCTTACTTCGTCGTAGACGCTTAACATCGCTAGCAACGATCTCGATCGGTTCCTCAACGAAATGAAGCTTATCATCAATCTGGAGTTTCTCAAGCGGAACTAGTAACGTCTCGTCAGCCAGGCATTTCTTCAACTGCGATACATGAAATACATTATGTACGCTGCTCAGTTCTGCCGGCAAATCTAGTCGGTACGCAGCTGGGCCGACGCGGGCTAAGATCTTGAACGGACCCGTGTATCTCGGACTCAGCTTGCTGCGCTTCACGAATCGGACAACCCCTTTCCATGGGGATACCTTCAATAATACCATATCCCCAACACTGAACTCAAGAGGTTTCCTGCGCTTATCAGCATACTTTTTCTGTCGATCTCTGGCAGTAATTAATCGTTCCTTGATCTTGAAGATCTTGTCAGTGGTCTCTTGTATAATCTCCGGACCAGAAATCTGACTATCTCCAATTTCTGCCCAACATACAGGCGATCGACACTTGCGGCCATACAAAGCTTCAAAAGGTGCACACTTGATACTCGTGTGATAGCTGTTGTTGTACGAGAACTCAATCAACGGTAAATGAACGTCCCAACTACCACCAAAATCAATTGCGCAAGCTCGTAGCATATCTTCCAAGGTCTGAATAGTTCTCTCACTCTGACCATCGGTCTGCGGGTGATAGGCGGTACTCATATCTAACCTTGTACCCATAGCAGTCTGGAATGACTTCCAAAATCGTGAGGTGAAACGAGCATCACGATCGGAAATAATCGATACAGGGACTCCGTGTTTCGATACAATCTCTGCAATATATAAACGCACGAATCTCTCCATCGGATAATTCTCACGAATCGGTAGGAAATGAGCAGACTTCGTCAATCGATCAACAATAACCCAGATACTGTCATAACCACTCGAAGATCTCGGAAGCTTCGTAACAAAATCCATAGTAATACGCTCCCATTTCCACTCGGGAATCTTCGGTTGTTGAAGTAGCCCAGACGGTTTCTGATACTCAATCTTCACTTTGGAACATGTCAAACATCGACTAACATACTCGGCGATCTCACGCTTCATACCCGGCCACCAATAGAAATCTTTCAAGTCATGATACATTTTGTCGGAACCCGGATGAATGGAATAGTTAGACTTATGGGCTTCGTCTAGAATCAACTGACGGATACTAATCGGAACCCAAATACGCTCAAGGAAATACAGAACTCCATCCTCCTTCGGTTCTAGTTCCAACGCCAACTTATACAATCTTTCATCTTTAACACGGCCCTCTGTCATAATACCCTCTTGTGCTTGAATAATCCGAGCCTTCAAGCTCGTCTGAATAGATACCATCATAGAACGGATACGGATTGGTTTGACTGTTTCCTTACGACTTAGTGCATCGGCAACAACGTTCGCCTTACCAGAGAGGTAGCGAATGTCGCAATCATAGTCGTTCAGTAACTCAACCCAGCGTCGTTGTCTCATGTTCAGCATTTCTGATCGAATATGTGCTGAAGGCTCTTGTGGTCGGTAAATACAGTACACTTGGTCCCATACAGATAATGTCTCCAAATCTTCAATGCGAATACAACGGCTCCCAATTCTAGATCATGTGTCGTGTAATTCTGCTCATGGATTTTCAACTGACGCGAAGCGTAAGCTATAACTTTACCATTCTGCATAAGCACACAACCCAGACCCTTGTGCGAAGCGTCGCAATAAACAACAAAATTCTCGGAACCAATTGGCAGACTAAGAATAGGAGCGTCACACAACCGCTGCTTCAATACCTGAAAGGCTCTCTCCTGATCGGAACCCCAAACGAATGGTTCACTCTTCTGTGTCAACTTTGTCATAGGTGAAGCGATCTTGGAGAAGTTCTCGATGAATCGGCGATAATACCCAGCAAGACCCAAAAACGAACGGATTTCGGTCGGTGACTTTGGTGCAACCCAACTTTTAACAGCTTCAATCTTAGCAGGATCAACGTGAATACCCTTCGCGCTAACCACGTGGCCAAGGAATTGAAATTCGGATAACCAGAACTCGCACTTAGAGAATTTCGCATACAACTTTTCTTTTCGAAGCACTTCTAGAACAAGATGCAAATGCTCTTCATGTTCCTTGCGACTTCGGGAATAGATAAGAATGTCGTCGACGAATACGATAACGAATTTGTCAAGATACGGACGACAAATACGGTTCATTAGATCCATGAATGCTGCAGGGGCGTTTGTCAGACCAAACGGCATCACCATGAACTCATAATGACCATACCGAGTACGAAAAGCGGTCTTAGGTATATCATCTTCCTGAACTCTCAACTGATGATAACGAGAGCGAAGATCGATCTTAGAGAAATAGCAAGAACCCTGAAGTTGATCGAATAAGTCATCTATACGAGGAAGGGGATAACGGTTCTTCACAGTCAGCTTGTTTAACTCCCGATAATCAATACATAAACGCATGGAGCCATCCTTCTTCTTAACAAAGAGAACAGGAGCACCCCACGGGGAGAAACTAGGACGGATAAAACCCTTATCGACCAGTTCCTGAATTTGTTTCGACAATTCGAGCATCTCGGAAGGAGCCAAACGATACAGAGCTTTAGCAACAGGTGCTGCTCCAGGAACAAGATCAATACGAAAGTCGGTTTTCCTCTGGGGAGGAACTCCAGGTAAATCTTCGGGAAAAACGTCAGAATACTCGCGAACAATCGGTACACCATCAATCTTTATCGTAGAATCTTTCTTCATCAAATGAGCGAGATATAAGGAACAACCTTGACGGACATACTCGCGAACTTTCAACCAAGAAATGACTTTAAGGCGTTTCCCAGCCTTGTCTCCGTGTACAACCAACTGATCTCCATCCGGCTTCTGAATACGGATAAGTTTCTCATAACAGACTATCTCGCCTTTATGCTTAGCTAACCAATCCATACCGACTACGACATCGAAACTACCGAGTTTCATAGGAATAAGGTCGATGGCAAAAGGAATATCGGCTAATACGAGGGGAATATCACGAATAACTTCTCTAACACAAGCACATCTACCATCAGCTATTTCTACCTCATAAGCAGGCTCTAAAGGACTAGAAGCACGGTTTACTAAGGAGCGGAAATCACTAGATATAAAGCTTCTATCGGCACCCGAATCAAACAAGATAAAAGCAGGATAATCATCGACAAGAAATGTACCAGTGACTACAGTAGGATCCTGCTGAGCTTCAGAAGATTCCATGGCGAAAGCTCGGCTCTTGGCAGGATTTCCTCTTGCACTAGTACCAGCACCATGAGTAGGAAGGGGAGTAGGTGCTATAAGCTTCGGACATTGATGACGGCGATGACCCACTTCTCCACATTCAAAACATGCTCCAGTAGCCCTACCACAAAACTGCTCAGTGTGGCCTAACTTCTTGCAGCGCTTACAAACCCAACACGCCACATTAGCTGCATGCGCACTGCCGCATGTTCCACACTTCGGGCGCACGCCCTGATAACCAGCTCCAGAACTCGTCAACGCATACATTTGAGGAATTTGGGGTCTCTGATCCTGACCACGACTTCTCTTTCTCGAATTACCCATATCCCTTCTATCAGGTCTACCAGAATCTCTTCGGCTCACAACCGGCTGTAGAGTACCACCACGGATCGCACTTGCGGTCAGCCGACCAGCAATATCGACCGCACTCTGAAGAGTACCCGGAAGGTGAGAAATAATGTGATCTCGCATAGTCTGGGGCAACCCTTGAGTGAAGCGTTCGATTATCTCATTCTCCGTGCGAACCAACCGAGGAGCCAAAACACACAAATCGTAAAATCTATTCGCATACCCGCGAAAATCAGAACGATAACCGGATGTGCGACTAAAATCAGCAGGCCTCAAAGCATAAAATGCAACACAAAAGCACATAAAGCATACAAATCACATACATGCCCACAAAAGAAGGAAATGCGCACATAGAGTAAATCAGATAGGTCCAAAAGCCTAGGTCATAGTCTAAGTGATTCCGTAAGGTCACTTAGTTCGCTATAACCATTGGCTCTGATACCAACTTCTGTCACACCCTGCAAAAATGGCGGAACCGAGGTGTACAGAGAATACGGTATCAGAGATTCAAAGGTTACATCAACATAAGTAAACCATACATAATCAACATAGATAAATAAGTTTAAAAAAAATAGCATACTTATTACAATCATCCGAAAATATCAAAATACGACTACAGCGTTTGGGATACTAAGGAATTAACAAAAGCAAAATGAATTCCATGCAAGTAATCCACGTAGCCACCAAGCATAACATCAAAAAGTGTAACCTCAAATCCCTGAAAAGCGTTAAAATATGACGTCAACATAAAGTTGGTGAATTATTCGCAATAATTAATAAAAACATAATAGTAGAAAAGTTTCAATACGTTTTGACCCAAAAGTGTTATGATTTGAAGATAAGTCATTTGAAAATGATGTTTCAAAATATACGTGAGGTATACAAAACCTTTTGATAAAATACTCATACATATACCATAAAAATACCATAATCATTTCATAAACATAGCATACTGGATAGATAATAGCTTTAGGAACATACGATACACCTGAACCATAACAATACTGGCAACTAACCCCACCTAGTGTCTTAAGCTAGGTTGTCCTCGAAAATCAACGGTCATAACATTACTAACACGGACAGGGCGCATCCATCATCCATCGTGTTAGAAATGAGGGTTTGTTAGACCCATATAGCGCTATATATACGAACCGGCGGCTAAAAGCTAACAGGTGTGTATACGGGGCCTTGTACTACCACAAAGGCGGTACAAGTTTGGGTAAGACTCATCTAAAGCATTCATATCCATAATACATAACCATAATACATAATATACCATGAAAATACCTTTATACAACGCTAATCATGCCCAAAAGTGTAAAAAGGGTAAAAAGGGCAACGAATAACTCACTGAATAGCAAAGCAATCCAAACACGATATGTCGGGAAATAATCAGATACGGTCAAGCTTCCACGTCTAAGTGCCCTAAACATCACGTAAATAAACATGTCTAAGTATCTCTAAGTCTAGTGGGGTATGCCTTAACGATTAACGTCTCATAATATGCTATAATATGTTTTAGTTACGAAGAGTTTATGATCCCGATGGTTTAAAGGAAAGATATAGCATTACGTAGCAAAATACAGGTTTTCGACCAAAACCGTGTTAATAGTGTATATTATAAAATTGACATGTGTTTTAGGGTTAAATCATAAGGTTTGAAAGCGTGTAACACTTTAATTACGTTATAACGTCATTATAAATGGGTTTGATCAAAAACCTAATTAGTTACGCTAGGAACAGTTACTCTAGGAACAGTTACTTGAGAGTAACTGAGTTACGTGAGAGTAACTGAGTTACGTGAGAGTCACTGAGTTACGTGAGAGTAACTGAGTTACGTGAGAGTAACTGAGTTACGTGAGAGTAACTGAGTTACGTGAGAGTAACTGAGTTACGTGAGAGTAACTGAGTTACGTGAGAGTAACTGAGTTACGTGAGAGTAACTGAGTTACGTGAGAGTAACTGAGTTACGTGAGAGTAACTGAGTTACGTGAGAGTAACTGAGTTACGTGACGTAACTGGGTTTTTACGAAAAATTACATTCGGGATTCGATTTCTGAGTGTTTTAGGTGTCAAAATTATCAAATATTGAATCCCTATGTCCAGAATATATTTAGGTACATAAACCCTCAATAAATTTCGGGTTTTGATGGTGAAAAGTGGTGTTTTGAGATTAAATCTAGAAAAATAAAGTTTCAAACAAAATCGAAGAAATACTTACCCGATCGAGATGAAATTTGGAGGAATGATAAAGATGAACGTGGTGAACGGTAAACAAGCTTCAAAATTGAATTTCGACGGTCGGATCTTGAGATATTTTAGAGAGAAGGGAGAGCTTGAGTGTGTGTGTTTGTGTGTGTTTTTAGAGAGAGAAGTGAAAGGGTGGAAATGGTGTGTGAGTAGGTGATAGAATAAGACAAATTTGGTTGGTGATAGAATAAGACAAAATAGTTGGTAGGATACTTTAGGACCATTTTTGTAATAGAAAATCCCATAGGACTAGATTTGTAATAAAATTCTTGAAGGACTAAAATTGTAATACTTTTTAACGTTAATCTTAATCGTATAAATAAGGCATAAATCCCCTAAACTTATCTTAAGAGCATACTAGACTTATACTAAAGGCACTTAGAACTAAACGTTTCCGACATAAAGGTCCGAATCACATAAATACAAATACGATACCCAATAAATACGAGAAATACGAATACAATACTCATAAAATACGAATACGATAAAACATAAAAGGGATACAATAGGGTCAAAACATAAACATAAATAAATAAAACGAATACGAGTCGATAGAAATTTACCTAGAAATTCGCGAATGTCACAAACACGGTGACTATATTAAATTGAGTAATTAGATTAACAAATGACAAGTAACAAAGAGGGGTTTTTTTTATAAATTCACTAAAAGTAACGATTTGATTATTATTTGTAATTCAAGATTTAGAAAGACAATTGTTTGGACCGTTTACGAATGTATGATCTTTTCTAAGTACAAAATGTTGATTTACTTCTTATGTAATACCAAGTTCCTTTCGAATGCCGGAATTCTCTAATTACCCAACCGTGTAACCACTCCTTTCGAATATGGTTAACACCCCAAATAATTATGCATAAATATTCAAGCCGATGTGTGAGAATTAATCTTTAAACTTCATTTCGACAAGTTTACTAGTTAATAAACCGATTTCTCTTATTTTATAAACTAGCACTCGTGTTTAAACTTAATTATTTTGATTACTATTATCGATTCATTTCGAATACCGATAACTTTTATCAACTGCAGACCGGTTGATTTATTCATTCCTATTTTAGTAAATTCTCGAGTTCTTTCAAATACCCGATTTTGTTTACCAAATAAGAACATAAGAAATCTAGTAATTCAATTAAAGTTTTACACCCAAATGGATCCCCAATTAACCAAACACACACCTATCAAACAATTTCATACTCAAAATTAACCACACAAACGATCACATATCCAAGCAAACGTATATTGAAATTAGCTACTCATATTAAACCTAAAAGATACAATAGATTAAAAAGTCATGATTGTACCAAAATAAGATGACGATGATTGAGTTTAAAGGCTCAATTGAAATGTAATACGAAACAAAACAACACTTGCAATTGTATTTGACTAACACTTGGTAATAAAAATGATAATAATAGCTTCAAGAATTACTCCCAAAAGCTTTTCACAAGATGTTCTTCTCTCCCAATATGATTTGAATGATAGTATCAATGATAATGGTCGAAAATACTGCCTTCCCCAAGATAATGATAATCCCAAAGGACTCCTCATTAGCAGCATTTGATAGTATTTAATTAAAATTCATAGCAGTTCAAAAACCACCGACTGCGTCGCAGTAGGGAAGAATGTGGCGCAGTCCTTTGCCAGATTCGGCATATTTTACTTTTTGTTCCTTCCTTGCGTTCTTTTTCCCAAAATGTCTTCATTTACTCCAAACACGATCAAATACCTAAATACATACTTTTACACGAAACATAAGTACAAAAGGGCATATCCATTACGTATTGGACTAAAAACATAACAAATATCGCTAGAAAATATTCATGTAAATGAGCGATATCAAACCCCCCATACTTAAGCATTTGCTTTCCCTCAAGCAGATCCGACATAAACTAAAGTTAATTTTATAAAACATACAACTTAAGAAAAATCAAGGAATCACGGGCTCATACATTTAACTACATTCTGGTGTTAATAATTAAAGATTTGCGTGAAATTGCAAGATCGTAAACTGACTTCGAACATCAAATGTTACTAAATTACTTAATTAAACAAAAACCGCAATTTTCTAATGTCAATTCCCATTCTAAACCCTACTTTAGATTTGCCCAAATAACCACCCATTTTCCCAAACTCACCAACCTAAGTCGGAGCGATCAGCCTATCATTGGGCCGACCCATATGCCTATGCTTTCGGGGGATACTCCACTGTCACAAAATCTATTTCCTTTGAGAATTTTTGGTTAGTATTCGCATTTTTCTTGCCTCTCACTTTTGCTCACTATATCCATAATTACCTCCTCCTTGTTGTCGGTTTTGATAGTTACCACGGTTTTGATAACCGTAGTGTGCATAATTAACATCCTCCATATTTGATTCACAATATTCCAAGTAATGTGGACCTCCACATTTTCCGCAACCATTTCTCACCAAATAGACATCTCTTTCCAAATGAACCATTCGTTTGTTTATCTGCTCCGACATAGATTTTATCTCACTTAGGATCTCTGATGTTCCACTTCCACTACCACCTTCTATTTGATTAACCGTGCCTCGAACCTTTCTATTCCTATTCACCCGATCTCTAACAATCCCCGCTTGCACATGATCCTCCATCATACGATATGCATCGTTTGGTGATTGGTACAAGAAATTACCTCCACCAGTAAGGTCCAAATCGTGTTGAGAACGATTATCCAACCCATAATAGAAAATTTCTATTAATTGATCACGATCCAACCCATGTCCATGACAAATTCTCAAGAGATCCTTGAGTCTCATCCATGCTTCCGTTGTGGTCTCGTTATCCCACTGTGCAAAGCTCCGAATTTGATTTAATAATTTTCTACCCAAGATGGGCGGAAAGAAATGGGTCACAAAAGCCTCCCTTAACTCCTCCCAAGTTGCAATCGAATCCGACTCTAACTCATTGAACCATGTCTTAGTTTCTCCCATTTAAGATGAAGAAAATAAGCTAAGCATGACTTCTTCCTCCAAACCAACGCCATAACGGAACATCTTACAAATCTCCATGAATGTTGCAATGTGCTTATGCGGTTCGGCCTTTAAATTTCCATCAAAGTAACTATCTTGAATCATCTTAAGGTGATGACCTTTAACGAAAAATTCATCCCCCAAGTTTGGTGCAATAATTGTCGACCCTCATGTTTGAGGTACTTCCCGATTCCGATTGATCATCGGTATGTCAAACGGGTTGATCACATGGTCGTTTACCGCACCGTCTTCTCCATTTTCTGGCATCTCACTTGGTTCAAAATAAATTTCGCCTAAAATAAACTCTTCTTCCACCTCGGAAGACTCGTTTTCACTAAAAAGTACCTCTTTTACCCCTTGTTTCCGAAAAACTCTCTCCGGATCCGAAAATGGACTAACAACGTGTTTCCTTGGGATCTCGTGTTCATCCACTAACCAACCACCTGAAAATCACAACACACACAAGAAATATCGTGAATACTATTCAACAAAAGACTTAACAACCAAAACAAACTAAAAACTCAATTATATCCAGTCCGCCAAAAACTTGATGTGCAAAATATAGTCTTCCCAAATGCTTTCGCTAGACCACAACACCGGGCAGTGTACCCTTGTCGTTTGTAGTATAGTTTTGGCAAATTGGGTTCGAACACAAGTACTAATGTAAATTAAGAGTTTAAGTTAAACAAATAAACAAGTAACAAGTGGGGGTTTGTATTATAACTAACAAGTACCGTTTTAAGAATTGTTTTAGTAATCAAGATTAAAAAAACGTTTGCTTGGACCGTTTACGAATGTATGATCTTTTCTAAGTACGAAATGTTGATTTCCTTCTTATGTAAAACCAAGTTCCTTTCGAATAGCGGATTTCTCTAATTACCCAACCGTGCAACCACTCTTTTCGAATATGGTTAACACCCCAAATAATTATGCATAAAGAATCAAGTCGATGTGTTAGAATTAATCTTTAAACTTCCTTTGGAATAGTTTACTAGTTAATAAACCGATTTCTCTTATTTTATAAACTATCACTCGTGTTTAAACTTAATTATTTCGATTACTATTATCGATTCCTTTCGAATACCGATAATCTTCATGATCTTAAAGATAGCTCTTGTCATAGGTAATTCTGTCATTGGTTCTGGGATTGAATCTTCTCCATGTATGCTGGACAAATCTTCTTGCTCTTAAAGATAGCATGGCCGTCTGCCACTTCAAATCAATCTCCTCCCAATTGTCTTGATGGATCTGCTTCAAATCTTCATTGGTGAGACAGGAACTTTGTGAGATGAATGCTTCAAAAGTCAATTCTTCTGCATCTTCCTGTTGAGTTGATCTAGCAGATGAAGTGATGAGAGCAGTATTAAAGTTTTTCTAATACTGTTGTTATTGCTACTTTGCTTCTTTGCTTCTACTTCTGCTTCAAACACTCTAAGATCGTTGTAAAGATCATCCAGCTTCATCTCCTCCAATGCATCTCCCTGTCTGTAGGTGACTTTATATATAACCCATTCTTCACCAAGAGATCTGATGAATTTACGATTGATATCATCCTTATCAATCTTTAATCCAGCACTTGCAAGTTCTCCTGTGAGTTTCTTGTATCTGTCGAATGGTTGTGTCATTCGTTCTTCCTTCAGAGCTTTGAAATTCTCATACTCTTGTTTGAGTAGAGCCTTATTATTCTTCTTAGTCTTCTTTGTTCCACTAAACCTTTTCTCCAAGGCTTCCAATAATGCTTTTGCATCTGTGTACCCTTCAAATTGTGATTGGTACTCGTTTGGAATTGCAATAAGAAGAAGACTTAAAGCTTTGATTTCGGTTTGCTTTTCTCTTCTTTCATTTTCAGTTAGAAGAGGACGAATAACTTGACCAGGTAGACCATCAGCTGCAAGATTTTCTACTGTTTTGTTGTCATTGATGATCACGTCCCAAACTGTGTAGTCAGATAGCAGAATATGTTGCTTGATTCGTAGCTTCCATATATCGAAATCATTACTGTTGAGAACTGGAACCTTATTGACAAGAACGTCATACATGTTTTAAATTGGATTCTTCTATATGAGACTTCTTGAACTTGTTAATCAATGGATCTAAAGCACCTCCTGTGCTCTGATACCACTTGTCAGGATCAGATATACTTTGTATAACCTTAACCTTAACTTCGTTAGATCGTGATCTATCAAAGAAGTTCAGCAGCGGATATGAACACTTTGATATTAACAAGTTATTCAAACAATCAATATTGCTAAAGTATGAATAATGATGAAAAATGATGAACAATATTATTGCCGAATTATAAGCCTCAATTGCATTAATTTGAATTATCAATACAACGTGTTTGTTATCTCTACAAGGATCTATATTTCTAAACTTTGAGTCTAACCTAGATAAACTAGGAAACTACGGGGCTGTTTGATATTACCACAGACCACGGACCCGGACTCAGATCACAGACTCGGTCCGTGGTCTGCGCGTTTGATAAGGCAAAGATGTCACGGACTCGGTCCGTATCACGGACCCATATCAAAGACTGGATCTGTGATAAAAAAACTGCGGACTGAGTTTGTTGCGAGAAAAAATACCCTTCAGCCAAAAAAGCTCAAGCCGCTCCTCCTCCTCCTCCTCCTCCAGCCACCCCAGTCTGATCTTATTTGATGTGGTACAGTAGCACATGAAGATGACATTGAATTTGCTAAAACTGAGAATTATGACAACTAGATTCTGAAATTAAATTATTTTATGAACTCAACAAAAATGGTGAATGTGAATTAAAGAATTTAGATTTAAGGATTTGAGTGGTGGAAGTGAAGCTTTGAGGCTGTGTGGTTCACCCCAAGCCAAGTTTCTTTCTCCCCCGGAAATAACAAGATATAAAAATAAATCATAATTTTATTACCAAAAACTAAAATGGTTTTATTTGAGCTTATATTTATATCTGAAATGTTAGTTTAACAACCCATTAAAAGCCTTATACGAAGGGTCTTTTTTTTTAATTGGTTAATTTTGATTTTGTAGCACATTTAGAATAAAAATAAATATAAAAATAAACAGAAGGGTAAAATAGTCATTTCTCTCAGTCAGCATAGCCAGTCCGAGGCATAATCAAACACAACAAACTCAGTCTGCATCTAACTCAGTCTGAGCTCCAACTCAGTCTGGACTCCAACTCAGTCTGCACTAACTCAGTCTGCATCTATCAAACAACCCCTACATCTATCTAATAAGGAAATTCAATTTAATTACAATTGTAAATCTAAACTAAACGTGCATGCCAAGAGTTGCCATGTTAATAGTTCCGCAGTAACTATCTTGAAGCAGCAGCATTAATGAGAAGCAGTAGTAATGAATGTCTTCCGTAGTAATCTTCAGCTACAATATTAACTTGTCTTCCGTACTAACTTGTATGTCTTCAGTATTAATGATCTTCCGCATTAACCATCTTCAGTCCGTATCAATGACATACATTTCTATCGGTATCTAGGAGGAGTATTAATGAAACTAAAATTATTTTAACTAAGTTCTAATCCCAACAAATCTTTGCCGAAAACCACACCTATTATTTATGTTATTATTTAACTGATTATATGAGAGTCACTGTCATGATTGTTTTTCGGTAACATGGGAGGAATTTTGTGTGATCAAGTGATGTGATACTTCACTTTTTTGTTACCATAATCGTTTTTCGTGCAGAGCTTCTTTGGCTATAATTTGAAAGACATTGGCATTTGAAGTTCGATTGATATTTGTTGAGTTGTTTTGTTGATCGAATTGAATTAACCTGTATTATACAAGAAAAAAGTATTTGATTTAATTTTTGTAGCCGGAAAAAATGGTGTAGTTAGTTGCTATAGAAGATGACTAGTAGGTAACAGGTTACGTTTGCATACTTCGATAGGTGAAAACGTGGTACGTTGTTTATAACAGTCTTAAAAGAAGTTTGTTTTATAACGCTTCAACTTAGAAATTAAACTTCATATACATGACCATAACCCCCTTTTTTTCTAGAAAATCGCGAAAAATACTCCTCTAACAAATTTATATTTAAAAAATAATCACCAAATTTGTGAAAAGTTTGTTGCGTCACTTTTTTCGGGGCGAATATTAAATGTTTCATGTGCCCCATTTTTGGCGTCGAAAATGAGTGGTTTAAGTTGTACCATGTTATCGCGAAATGAGTTTGTTGTTCCGTTAAAATAGCTAGATGCATGTTTTTCATGATACAACGGTTAGGGCAATTGTGTTAGGGTTAAGAAACTTGCCTATAAATTTGATAGATATTATCGAGTTATTATAACGTATACTTTTTCTCAAAATCTACATGAGCCAATTATAGTTGGTATCTGTCCGTCTACTCAAGTTTGGTTAATTATTAATAAACCGGTGGTAAAACATAAATTATTGTACTAAATAAGTTAATTGACAATTGAGCAATACAAGCGTACAACCGAGATTAAACTTTTAATGAATACTTTCTTTTAACATCAAATCACAATTACAAAGAATGAAAATATCTCTTAAAATTGTGGTATATTCTATTTCATACTATCTGACTAGACATATAAGTAAATAAAATAAAATAAAAAATTTGATAATATTTGCATTTTTACCAATAAGAAAACAAAAAACTAGCATTTTGTTTCATTTATGGATGAAAGAAGAGGGGTGGTTTTGTCGGATGATCCAACTTCATCTGCAACCGTAAAATCAATGGGTAATTTGTCTTTCTCTTTGGTCTGCCCCCACATCACAATGTAAAATCCAACACTAACTATCGTGGCTCCTATGGCACTGCATATACCAATTCAAGATTAAATAAAAAGCCATGAATCCAATAATCTCATATGGTTTCAAATAAGTACGAAACATGTTTCTATATTCTGAGGAAGATAGGAGGGTTTGCATACTGATTACGATATTTTGATTATTGTTTATTTTAGAAAAGAATATAAGTTTATTTTGATATGTGTACCTTCCAAAATGAAGTGAATCGCCAAGAAACGCGATACCCATGATGATTGAAATTACTATTGAGAGAGGCGAGAACATGGCAACAAAAACAGGACCTTTCTTTCGCAAGCACCAAATCACAACAGTACAACGAAACACCGTAGAATGAAGGGCCTTCAAAATAATAAGTCAATCTATCAGCACTAGAGGGTGAAAAGAGTACTTTAATTAAAAAAAACTCGACTTACCCCAAAAACAACAGCAATCATCCCAATTCCAGGTTGCATCACCCATGCACTTGGAGTTGGTTCTATAAAAGGAGATAGAGATATACATTGTATCGTCCCAAAAAGACACATGAAAAACACAATGGTTTGTTGATCCGGATATTCCTTGATTGTTGTTGTCTGAATTAATAATTGAAAACATTATTAGTCAAATAGCTCGAATTTTTACCATGTTATTCTATTAATTGTACGAGATCTTACTTGTAATACATTCCATATGCAACCACATATTACAGCCATAAAGAGAATAAGACCTCCAAAAACCCAACTCGATGGATGGGACGTCATTAGCTTCCTAATGGGTAAATAACTAAGAGAACTGACCCTTTGGAATATCTCCGGACCTTGATAGAATGTGAACACCATTGCTCCAGATATTGCTAGTAAGGTACCCATTAATTTTGCCAGACTACTTGAACTTCTTATGTTTATTTTCTCCATCCTAAAAACAAATTTCATAAGGAATTCAATTATTATGCATGAAGTCTGTTACCACCATAATAGTGCCCTTATATGTTTTAGGTATTTTAGAAATAGATCAAAATTATTGAAACATTAAAAATGTTAAATGAAGAACTAAATTAAATTTAGTAATACGTTTGCAATAAAAAATGAATTACGCTTTTAGATAAGTTTTCATTTAGTAATTTGTAAATATAAAATGTAATTTAAGGGAATAATAATTATATTCAACCATTTTTCAGTATCAATTTGGTTCTCTTTTTAACCAATTTCAATTCGAAACCCAAATCGAGACTATTTTAATAGTTTGAGAACCTTTGTTAGCAATCTCCATAATTTTTCACAAGAAAAACAAAGCTAATGTTAAGAGTGATTCTTGGTACCTGAACACAACTGCAAGCAAGAATGTAATCCCGGGTGACATGTTTCCAATGGCACTTGCCATGGTTGGAGAGCTGTAGTCAACACCTAGATACGCGAGGACCTCGTAAAGACAAAGCCTACACACAACATATATGTAAAATCTTTTAACATAGAAGGATAATGTATGTTAAGGACATTTTTGAACTATTGCAAAAGTTCCTTTCGGCAACAACAGTTCATGTTAACTTGTCAGCCAACATTCCCTGGTCGGATTTTATTCATGAATAAATGTATTCTGAAAAATAGAAGTTTCCTTCAATTCCAGTACCAAATGGACTCCATAGCTTACCCTAGAAGGCCAAGGATAAAAAATCTGAATAGTATATGGAAAGTGAGCGGAAGACGCTTAGGGTTTCTGTACCAAAAGAGAAGAGTATTATGATTGGAAGTTTATTTTTTAATATCACAACAAGAACGACGGAGGGTTGCAAACCTGTAGATATGAATGATGAAAAACGGAAGAAGAATTAACGTAGCAAGAACATTGTGGTAAACAACATAAACAAAACTCTTCATTCCACCATTCATTGCTGCTTTTACGACTATGAGCAGAGTTGTATCTAAGCATGTTATTATTATCATAGCAACAATGGGCAGCACGTCATCCATCCGTAACAATATTTCTTTAACTGCTGTCATGTCTGTTTTCGGTCACGACGATGAGGATAAAAAGAAGAGAGAACAAATAAATAAGAGTAGTTTTCTAATTTTACCATGCATATTGGTGTACAACTCTATATATAGATGCATCAAAATATTATTATTAAAGTCAGTCAAACTTAATGAATGATACCACATAATTAATGTCAATGTATATGCCTTGACTCCATATCAATAAAAAAGTCTTTGCACAGTGCTTTTGACATTTTCTTTTCTTTTTTCTTGGTCTAATTTGCACCTTCTAGTTTTTTCTTGGTCTAATTGTTAGGTTTAGAACTCTTACAGTAACCCTTCTTGAGAATCGCATTAAATAAATCTTAACACCTTTAAACCGATTTATTCTAATTCACTATATTTTACCTTGTCATGTTTTTAGATGCATAGACAGAACTTTTATTTTGATTGTACACTTTGTGTGCTTATAGATATTTTTACATGGTAGGCTTCTAACTTAGGTACTTAACGTTGTTGTTAGAAAGAATTAGGACTACTATATTGATATTTGATATATCCACAAAGATTTCAAAGTGGGATTCAGTTCGTGTTGGTGAATCGGCGTGTACAAAAACACGAAACTGAACCCAAAAAGAACCTAAAACCGAAACCAGTCAAAACCAAAAACCAGTTCGGTTTAGCCAAAAACCACTGGTAACTGTTTTTTTTTAACTGACCATATTTAAGATTAAAGAATTGAAACAGAATGAATCCTGGTCAACTAGCTATAAATTATAGTAAACGAGTATATATTCTCCGTGTTGCGGCGGAATGTATATAACTATTCAGAATTGTACCCTTAAAATTGTGCGATGTCTTTTTTTTTTCATGATACAATAGTTAGGGCGGTTGTGTTGGGCTTAAGTATCTTGCCTATAAATTTGATTGAACTTATCCGGGTAATTATAACGTATTCTTATTCTCTAATCCGATTGTTGTTACGAATCTTGGGTGCGGATATGTGTATGTAGTTGTACCACATGGGCTCAACTTTCTACTTGAGCCAATTATAGTTGGTATCGGTCAATCCACTCAAGTTTGGTTTATTATTAATAAATTGGTGGTGAAATTCGTTCATAACAATGCTACAATTTATAAGTAAATTGCATATCGAATATCAAGTTTCCATAGATTCATTGTTTGAAAAACAAAATACTAGATGGTACACCCTTAATATTTACACCTATTGTTAAACCCATAAATCATAACTAGAAAACTATTTATTCAGGTTATTTGCTTGGACCATAACTATAGTTCGGATAAATCGAGTTATTCCGTATACGCCGACCATGAATTGTATATCTAATTATCACGACCTTAATAAGCTCTAATCGGATTTGTGACGGTAAATTTTAGGTTATCTTGAGTCAAGTTGCACAGGGACGGATACGTGAACGGGTACGGGGACGGGTACGGGTACTTAGAAACGTCGATGTTTCAAAAATAAAGAAACGGGTACGGCCAGAAACATTTGTGTATCTTATATATTATTATATATATTTGTTAGTAAAATAAATAAACATTTAGTAAAATAAAATAAAATTTTCTTACCATCTTCAATAAGATATCACAAACAGTAAAGTTCTTTTAACTAAATGAAAAAGTTTACAGCAATTGAGCAAATACAAAACTTCAAGAGAAAAAAGTGAAGGTAGCTTTTAGCAATAAATTAAAATATCAAGGTCTTGTATGTAAATAATTGAAAATTAAATTGACATATCTTTGCATACTCAACGCCTTCTCTTATCCTCAACGCACGCGCCTCCATCACTCAAGGCACTCACCAGAAAAACCAACCAATATGTTCGTCCTGTTAATGTCGTAGCAGCCCAAAAAAAATGAAAAATAAGAAAAGAAACGGGATCTTTTCCCTCGAAAACGTTTCTGGCGCCGTTTCCGGCTAAACCTTGCCGCTTCCTGTAGGTCCCAGTGGTCCGATCAACAGGATTAAACTAACTAATCACGAGGCGGAATCTCGTAATCAATAATCAAACAGGTTATAAACGAATGCTGTAAATAACAAATGTGAATCACCGAATTCCAAATACTTTATTATTGAATCACTCAATTACGATAAAGTATTCTCAGAACTCTCTCTTCAGTCTGTCTCTGGAATTATCAACTCACTCATTAACCCTAAACCTAAACTCAATGCCTCTTTATATAGAGACATGTTTACAGGCTTGGGCCACCAATGGGCTCATGGACTATGCAAAGTCCATTAACACCCATGACAGACTAAATAGCCCACTTAACAATACAATGTTATTGGGCCATTACAAACTCAAACAAAGTATTACTAAAGACTTAATTAATCTAGAACAACGGTCACAGATATTGCACCAACAAACTCCCCCTTGACTGTTGCTTCTAGATTCCGTTATACGCTCAAAGTCTTTATAGTCTTGTTCTCGTTGTGTTCCTTGCAGGTTCTTCTAACTCATCGTTGTCTTGAATAACTCCCCCTGAATTGTTGCAATAATTCAGTCTTATCCGTTTAAGCTTGTGAAGATTCAGTCTTCTCCGTTTACGCTTTCAAAGAGTTAGTCTTCTTCGTTAATGCTTGTGAAGAGTCAGGCGGCTCCCTTTGTTGTTGTGAACTTCGTTATTTATCAGAGTCTTCATCACGAGTTGACTCAACTAAGTTCATCACTTTTGCTTGTATTCTTCGAGCTTCCATAAGTGACAACAAAACTCCCCATGAGCTGTCTGACGATGAACAAAATCTCAAACAACAGTTTCAAGAGTAGAGTCTCGTATGCGCTTCTCGTACGCGCTTCGTAACCTGCAAACAAACGTTAGTAAAAAATTTTTTTTTTTTTTTGTTTAAGATATCGACACGAAATTTTGAGTGTTTCATGTCAATTCTAATTTTCATTTTTTTTTTTTTTTTTTTGAGATCGACATGAAATTTTGAGATATTCATGTCGATTCTAATTTTTTTCATAAAAGGAAATTACAAAGTTACAAAAATATCAGCTAAAATTAGCAATGATCAGTTATGGTGGGGAACCCATGCCATAACACGTCTAGATTGTCCTTTCTCGTTCACGTAGACAAACTCCTTTAAGAAACCATCATCTTTAGTAACAGTAGCTTGAACTTTAGAATTCAGATGGTTCCTCGGTGGACAATAAGATCTCGATTGCTGATAAAAGGAATGGACTCTCTGACTCGGTTCCCGATAAAAGAAATTTACTTTCTGACTCGGGCAGTATGGATTAGAACTTCTGAAAGACGGTCGAAATGGACGCTGTTGAAATGAACGATCATTAGAAACACCCGTGTGTTCCTGTTTCTTAATCCACTTTTGAGGCACCTGTTTCCGTACAGGTGAATATGATCGAGCCATTGACTTTCGAGCATGATGCACCTGTTTCCGTATAGGTGAGTAGGAATGAGCCATTCGATTAGTCTTTGGTGAAGACGATCTGCTAGCTTGCTCTTTCTCCGGAGAAGGCGATCTGTTGGCCTGCTTTTGCTTCTTCTTTGGACATACCGAAGCCACGTGACCATGTTCCCGACATTTAAAACACTTCAAGTCGTCCATGGGCTGTTTGGGTTTTGAGTTTTCAGCTAATGTACTCATTTTTGTCTCCGAAACACTTGACTCAGTTTGATCGTCCCTTGTAGAGGAAGATTCACAAGAAGATTCAACGCTATTTTCCTTCTCGTCACATTCAGTTTTAAGAAAACTGTAATTGTGATTAAAAGGAGGAGGTGTTTCGTTATATCCCAAACCTGCAGTGTTCCCACTAGCGCGTTGACGACTTAAGATGGAGTTCAAAGTACTGGAAGAGGTACGGATCTGTGCGATCTTCCTTTCCTGTTCAATTAATCTTATTTGACAGTCATTCAACTCTTGGACTTTGATAGCAAAACTCTTCTTTTCGTTTTCAAGACATTCATATAGTATGTCAATTTTTTGTGTCAAAAGACCGACATTCGATAAAAGTTCCGTTCGATCCGTCTCAGTTTTATAATATTTCTTTGCAAATTCATCCTTTTGATAAGTTAAATTCGAGATAGTTTGTTTGAGTTCCTTTTGCTGAGATTCCAAATTGGATACTGATCTAGTCAGGTTATCGTTTTGGAGAGTTAAAACCGTATAAGATTTGCAGAGCTCTTTTACGGATTGAAGATCAAGAAGTACCTTTGACTTCTCGGTATTAAGGTCGACCATCTTTTCAACGAAGTTTTCGTTAGATAGGTCCAACGTACAACTGCAGACCTTTGATTCATGTTCAGTATCTTCAATATTTTTAATATCCTCTTTATTCGAGCTAAATTCACTTGTAATACTAGAATCACCTGCAGTACCACGGGCTTCACTGTGAAATTCCTCAATAGATGCTGATTTATATGCTCTTAATCTTTCAATCACCTTTCCCAGAGTTAATTGTTGACGATCATATATAGTCGAATTGATTTCATCTTTTATCAGTTTTACCCATACCTCCCAATGCTTGGGTAATGCATCCAAAAATCGTTCTACTTTTTCGTCTCCAACGGTTATTCGAGCTCTGGCAAGGTCAGATAGCAGATTGTGAAATCTATTGACAGTGTCTTCAAAACTTTCATTTATACCAGCTCTGAACGTCTTGAATTGTCTTTTAAGAATACTTCCTCTACTTCTTTTTGGGGCAGCAGTTCCAACAAACCGAGTTTCAATCGTTTTCCAAAGTTCATATGAGGTCTTGTGATCCTGACAAATGTGTAACGTTTCAATTGGCAGGGCCATTTTCAGACTTTCCCATGCTCTGTTTTCAGCATCAAATACTCTTCTATGCTCAACTGTGAGAGAAGAGATTGGAATATCAGCAGTTGTGCCGCCTGTGGTCGCAGTTGGACGTGTATATTTTGTTTCAGTACATAACCACATTTGTACGTCATTTATCGACCCATTCGTTATATTGTGAAGAATTAAGTAGCTTGGGAGGAGTGTTAGATGATTTTGAATCCATTTCTTTATACGTCCTCGAAATATAATGTAATAATACTTGTCAAATTAATTAGGTCCAAGTCCAATAATCGGTTCAGTCCAAATTAACAGTCCAATAAGTCCAATTTAGAAGTCCAAGTCCAATATCCAAAACTTTAATCCAAAATGAGAGGCCCAATTACCAAGTCTAATAAGCTATAAGCCCAAGTCCGATTCAGAAGGCCCAAATTTCAGTCTGCAGTGCCAAAACGAACTTGTCCTAAATACTTTACGAACATAAAAAAACCGAAACCAACAAGCTGCCAACGAGTACTAAACAATCAATCAAACGGAGACGAACAGTAAGTCTGATTGTTGATTGCACGAGCATCTATTGGAAATCAGTCATGAACTTGTTTTAAAGTCACACAACGAACATGTAATCAAAATCGAAACCGTTTTCGCGAACAAACAATTAAATTCGACCAACGAACATCTCAATCCACGAACATATCCAGCCACGAAAATGTACTAACTTACGAAGATGACGAACATGAAAGGAAATCAAAATCAAAATCAATCTGATTACGAACAATAAGTCACTACGAACATGTATCGAGATTTTTGCCGAAGATCAGACGAACATGTGATGTTCGTCCAAACAAACAGTCACGAAATGAATCGCCGACGAAGATGAGCACCGACGAACACAAACAAACGAAGATGATGTTCGTTACAGAAATTAAGATGGTGATGTTCGTTGATGTTTGTTCGCCGCCACTGCCACGAAGATGTTGTTCGCCTAAATCAAACCTTCACTGCCGAAGATGATGACGAAGATGTAATTTCACAGGCGAAGATGTAATTTCGAAACGAAGATGAAGTGAAACGAAGATGAAACTGGTTGTTCGCCTCTTCTGTTCTTTAATCGCTGTCACTTTTGCCCAAAAATCCCTTTTTTAATTAATTTCCACCGCCGCTGCCTTTTCTTTTTAATTCTCGCCGACCCTTTGCTATATATCAGTGTTTTTGTTGTTGTTTGTTTCTTTATTTCACTTAGTCCACCAACAAATTAAAAGCCCAAGTAAACTCTCATAGAAGCCCAAAACAAATTACTTTTCTTATTTGCTGAATATCGAAGCCCAAAAAAAAGTTAAACAGAATTTTTAACGTTCGTGTAAAAAATAAGAAAAATATTTCTTAAGCCCTAAAATAATTATAGTCACAAACCCTAATTTTTATAATGCAGCCGTCAAAAATTTAAGAACCCTAGTTAGCAGTCGCCGGAAAAATGAAGAACCTTAATTCCCAGAATCGATTAAAACCTGATATAATCCTGAACCAAATCTCGATAGAGAGCAAACAATGCGTTTGCTCTGATACCAATTGTAGGTCCCAGTGGTCCGATCTACAGGATTAAACTAACTAATCACGAGGCGGAATCTCGTAATCAGTAATCGAACAGGTTATTAACGAATGCTGTAAATAACAAATGTGAATCACCGAATTTCAAATACTTTATTATTGAATCACTCAATTACGATGAAGTATTCTCAGAACTCTCTCTTCAGTCTGTCTATGGAATTATCAACTCACTCATTAACCCTAAACCTAAACTCAATGCCTCTTTATATAGAGACATGTTTACAGGCTTGGGCCACTAATGGGCTCATGGACTATGCAAAGTCCATTAACACCCATGACAGACTAAATAGTCCACTTAACAATACAATGTTATTGGGCCATTACAAACTCAAATAAAGTATTACTAAAGACTTAATTAATCTAGAACAACGGTCACATATATTGCACCAACACTTCATTCACAGGTGAAACGTTTCCCTTTTCCCATCAACGTTTCCGGGCGTTTCCGACGGTAAAACATAAAATATTGAGCTAAAAGCTAATCGAGCAATACAAGCATAGAATAGATATTAAATTTTTAATGAATACTTTCTTTTCACATGAAATTACAATTACAAAGCATGAAAATAACTCTTCAAATTGTGGTATTTTCCATTTCCTAACCATGAAGGACCAGACAAATAAGTAAATAAACAAAAGAATCATTCGATAATATCGGCATGTTTACTAATAAAAAAAATCAAGAAACTAGTATTTTGTTTCATTTATGGATGAAAGAAGAGGGGTGGTTTGGTCCGATGATCCAAGTTCATCTGCAACTGTAAAATCCATGGGTAACTTGTCTTTCTCTTTGGTCTGTCCCCACATCACAATGTAAAATCCAGCACTAACTATCGTGGCTCCTATAGCACTGCATATACCAATTCAAGATTCAATAACAAGCCATGAATCCAATAATCTCAAATAGTTTCAAATAAGTACGAAACATGTTTCTATATTCACAGGGAGTTGGGAGTGTTTGGATACTGATTACGATATTTTGATTATTGTTTATTTTAGAAAAAGTTTATTTTAGAAAAGAGTATAAGTATGTTTTGATATGCGTACCTTCCAAAATGAAGTGAATCACCAAGAAACGCGATACCCATGATAATTGAAATTACTATTGAGAGAGGCGAGAACATGGCAACAAAAACAGGACCTTTCTTTCGCAAGCACCAAATTACAACAGTACAACGAAACACCGTAGAATGAAGCGCCTTCAAAATAAGAAGTCAATCTATGAGCACCGGAGGGTGAAAAGGGTGAAAAGAGTAGTTTAATTAAATTGCTCGACTTACCCCAAAAACAACAGCAATCATCCCAATTCCAGGTTGCAGCACCCACGCACTTGGAGTTGGTTCTATAAAAGGAGATAGAGCTATACATTGTATGGTCCCAAAAAGACACATGAAAAAGACAATGGTTTGTTGATCCGGATATTCCTTGATTGTTGTTGTCTTATTGAATGAATAAAGATTAGAAGTCACGTAGTTACAAGTTACCATATTATTCTTTTAATTGTATGAAATCTTACTTGTAATACATTCCATATGCAGCCACATACTACAGCCACAAAGATGATAAGACCTCCAAAAACCCAACTCGATGGATGGGATGTCATTAGCTTCTTAATGGGTGAATAACTAAGAGAAGTGACCGTTTGGAATATCTTTGGACCTTGATAGAATGTGAACACCATTGCTCCAGATATTGCTATTAAGGTACCCATTAATTTTGCGAGAGTGCTTGAACTTCTTATGTCTATTTTCTCCATCCTAAAACACGAATTCATAAGGAATTCAATTTTTATTCATAAGGTCTTTTACCACCATAAAAGTGCTGTTATATATTTAGCTGTTATAAAAATAATAAAAATAGATCAAAATTGTTGGAACATTAACTTCTTAAATGAAGAACTTAAGTAAAAAAGAAATTAGTAATAGTTCTGTAATAAAAAGCATCTTACACTATTACTTAAGTATTCATTTAGTGATTTGTAAATTTAAAATGTAATTTAAAATGTAATTTAAAATGTAATTTAAAGGGATACTAATTATATTTAACCATTTTTTGGTATAAATTTGGTTCTCTTTTTAACCATTTTGAATTCAAAACCAAATGGAGATGATTATAATAGTTTGACAAACCTTTGTTGGCAACATCCAAAAAATTTCAGAAGAAAAGCAAAGCTGATGTTAAGAGTGATTCTAGGTACCTGAACACAATTGCAAGCAAGAATGTAATCCCGGGTGACATGTTTCCAATGGCACTTGCCATGGTTGGAGAGCTGTAGTCAACACCTAGATACGCGAGTACCTCGTAAAGACAAAGCCTACAAACAATCCATATATGTAAAATTTGTTAACATAGAAGGATAATGTATGTTAAGTACATTTCTGAAATATTGCAAAAGTTTCATTTCGGCAACACCAGCCCATGTTATCCCTGTCAGCCAACATTCCCTCCTCGGATTTTATTCATAAATAAAAATGAATCTAAAAAATATAAGTTTCCTTCAGTTCAAGTACCAAATGGACTCAATCGCTTACCCTAGAAGGCCAAGGATAAAAAATCTGAATAGTATATGGAAAGTGAGCTTAGTGTTTCTGTACCAAAAGAGAAGAATATTATGATTGGTAGTTTTTTTTTTTCTAATATCACAACAAAAACGACGGAGGGTTGCAAACCTGTATATATGAATGATGAAAAATGGAAGAAGAATTAACGTTGCAAGAACATTATGGTAAACAACATAAACAAAACTCTTCATTCCACCATTCATTGCCGCTTTTACGACTACCAGCAGAGTTGTATCTAAGCATGTTATTATTATCATAGCAACAATGGGCAGCACGTCATCCATCCGTAAAAATATTTCTTTAATTGTTGTCATGTCTTTTTTCGGTCACGAAGATGAGGATAAAAAGAAGAGATAACAAATATATAAGAAGCAACTATACCATGCATATTGGTGTACAACTCTATATATAGATGCATCAAAATATTATTATTAAAGTCAGTCAACTCAATGAACGATACCAAAGCTTAGGAATCTTTACTCAATGGCAAGATATTATCAACACACATACGGCAAGGGAAAGTCGTTGCACAGTGCTTTGACATTTTCTTTTCTTTTTCTTTAGTAGTTATGGTCTTTGCACCTTCTAGTTTTGTCAATATTTTCATATAACAAAATTAAATATTTAATCAATTGCCCAAAACAAAATCAGTTTATCAAAATACATAATCAGGACTTGTAACACTTAAAAAAAACACCTAGAAGAGAAAGTGGTGGTGGTCGGGAGGTGGTGTGGTGTCGCAGGTTAGTAGCGACGACTGTTGCTTTGAGGGAGATTATAATTTTAGAGAAATTATTATCAATGGTTTTAAGTATGATTTTAAGAGATTATTTAGGGAAAATAACAAATCACATAACATAAATAATTTTAGGTATGTAATGTTATTGTTAGGTTATGGTATGTCTAAATCTTGCAAATCACCATAAATAAGTTTAGGTAAGCAATAACTTAATTACTTAATTGATGACATTCCCAAGTATTCTTATATGTTTTTTTCTTTTTTATCTTTGCCTTTTTTATGATAAGTTGTTTTCTTTTAGCACGAGTTATGACCTTCTTTCAAACATACAAGAAGAATGGACTTTTTTGCCTTGATAATTTCAAGTCAAGCACTCTATACAAGCATTTGAAGTTTGAAAAGTGGTTCTCGTTACATCTGCTGCATCTTTTGAAGTCAAGCACTCTATTCAAGCTTTTGAAGTTTGAAATGAAATTTAAATCGCAGACCAATGCTTAATCTTATAATGTACTCATGACACCCTTAAACCGAAGATTCTTTGATAAAAGCGGCTTCCTAAAGCTAATACTCATGACACCCTTAAACCGTTTCATTTTAATTCACTATATTTTACCTTTTGGAGTCATAGACTCAACTTTCATTGTGAATATTGTACATGGGTACACAGTTTGTGTGCTTTTAGATTTTTTGTCATGCAAGCCATTTAACTTAGATAACATCTTGTTCATGTTAAAGTGTTAAACACAACAGTCTAAATTAAATTTTTATCTATATAATATTCTGTATAAAAATTTGTTTACTACTACTATTATGAGACCGTGTCATATGGGATACAATCTAAACAAATTAAAATATAATGGCTATTAAGAAATTGAAACAGAATGAAAGAGGGTCAAATGAATACAAAATATAATCAAATTGGTCAAAGCTGTTATGAATTAAAGTTTAACATGTCAAACTTCTAATGAAATGGGTCAAACGGGTACACAAATTTCTATTGAAACAGGTTAAATCTGTAAAAATATAACATTTTTCAAGAACCTTTTAGTTTATGTTATGTGATTGACCGCCTAATTAAGATGATGTTATGTTAATTTGATAAACTCAAAGCAAAGAAAAAGAAAAAAGGGGAAATATTGAGTCAAACTCAAGTTAGAACTTTTTTTCCTAACACCCCTCCCTACTAAGCCACCAATTCATCTATGATATTTTTATTTTTATTTTTTTTTATCGTTATTTAAATATTAAATCTATAATCAGGAACGATTCAGAAAACTTTAACAACCAAGTCGTAATATTTTTCAAACATGACAATATATAAGATGTTATACTATAAAGGTCTTGTCCAAGATGGCAACTCATAAATCATAAAACATTTTGAGGAGTCACTTATAATACAACATAAATCTTTGACTAATAAAAAATTAACACATTCATTAAATTAAAACAACAAGATATCTTTACACTAATAAATAAAAGTTAAAATTGCCAAATGGCATACGATTAGACGACTCCCATTCTAATTTTCCCTCCTAATATTGAAACAAATTTTTCATTTTAAATTTTAAATTTTTACCTTTTAATTTATATTTTGATATATTTATATGGATATATTGATTATTTTTATTCTATACCTAGATTTATTTTAAATATTTAATATATGTTTATGATTTTTATTTTTATATCTGTTGGGTTTGATCAGTGTAGAAACAGAAAGTTAATCTAGAGAGAGAAAGTAGATTTAACATTAAGCTCAAAAGGTTAAATTAATCACACCTCACACTCCTATTTATAGGAGTGTGGGGCTTTACACATACTTCATAATTATTACAATTATGCGCCTAATAGCAAATCAAAATACAATGTTATGAATATTTTATTCCTAACAATTCCCCCTTATTTGTAGTTGTTCAAAATAAGAAGTCTTTGTCTTGAAGCATCTTCATTGTTGTTATTTTGAACGCGTAGATGCTTGATTTGATCTTCAACCGCAACTTTGGATTTCATCAGAGTAGCTTGTTGTAATCTTTGATACTTTTGTATCTAAAGATAAGTTGCTTGAAGAATCATTTTCTTTTCTCTTGAAAGCTTGACCTTGATGTTGTGTTGAATACGTCATTGATGAAGTATTTTTGAAGGTCTTGCTCTTTGAAGAATTCTTAAGAACTTAATCACCCAAAAGCTCTTTTTGGCGAACCTTGAATGATAGGCTTAACGATCTCCTCCTTTATCTTCGTGATCTTCAAATTCAACTTTAGATTTCATCAGAGTAGCGTTTAAATCTTTGTATCGCGGAAAGCACACTTTGAAAGTTGACTTGAAGAATCTTTCATTTCAAACGAATGTTGAATGTAGACTTGTAGTCGTTGATTTCATGGTTCCGATGGTCACAGTTCATTCGTTTCGTGAATGAATACTTATTCTTTGAATCTTCCCGAAGCTTGATTTGTCTTCACATCTTATCACTAAGCTTCCCGCAAACGAACAATTACTTTTCTTCCACAAAACCCGAGAGTCAACCAAAACCGATAATTTCTCGCAAATACGTCCATTATGTACATCTTGTTTCCCAACACTTTCCATTTGACCAGATGCATTTCCATCAAACATTCCTCTTTTCTTTCACATATATACTTCGTAATGCATCCGTATTTTCTTTATTCACCCGAATTCTCCATTGTGTGTACCCATATTTTCTTTCACAAATTCCATTATTTCACTCTTTTCTCAATCCCTCATTCACACGTTCTTCACCAATCTTTCCTTTTGTTACATGTTCTTCTCGTTTCTTCATTTACACACGTTTTTCCCCTTGGTACACAATTTACACACGTTTTTTCCTTTGGTACACGTTCTTCCCCTCATGATGATTATGACTCGTTGTAATCATCATGTAAACGTGTACTACGTCGTGCCAAAACGAGACATACTCCCCCAAATATCGGAATTTAAGAAAAATATCCTTTCAAACCGAACGTGTGTTGTTTGCGTAACTTTGTGTTCGTTGAGATCATTGTTGGAAAATCTTATCTTTAAATTCTTGATCGTAAGCGCAAATAGTATCCATAGTCGTGAAAATGAGAAAGTAACTACGAGATCACTTAGATTGCTCGTTAACACAACAATCAAAATCACAAAAGAAATCGATTGTGTGACCTACGTTCAATGTTGGAAAAGCGTTAGCATTGGTAGGATTTCCATTTGATCATTCTGAAATACCAAGATCGTTGGTACCACTACAAATGTTACGAGCTATATCACAAAGACATGTTTTGTTTTAAATTTGTCCGTGTCCCAGAAAATGTTTAACAGTTTGGCGCTAGACTCAATAGTGCATGAAATGAAGTCTAGAAATGGAGTTGGTTTTCTCTTGTTTCAATATCAACATTCTCCGAGTGAGTATATGATAGAAATGTGCTAATTCTTTGTGTATATTGAAACAAATTCTTGTGTAGAATTTGAGTGGCGATGAAGTATATAAGCCTTGCATCACTGGGTCCATAATGTCTTTTTCTATATCGAAAATCAACTCATGGAATTCGATAGAAACTTCGCTACCCGGCGATTTAATTGGTGAAGAAACGGTCTCTCATTCTTTTAACCGAATCACACACTTCTCACTTAATCTCTCATAATTTTCAACTCCACCCTCATTTTGGCATTTTGATTTTGCACCTTTAATCTCCGATCCTAGACCTAAAGGACTCTCACATTCGAAAGTATTTCCTCGGGGAAGTCCCTCCGGCTCTGTGTGGACTATAGGAAAAAGATATAGAATCTAAAAACGCTCAAGGTGCATCAGCATTTTGCCAAATTTTGAAAAGTATTTGTCAACCAAAAGATGTGGAAATTACTATATGGTGACAATTTCCATAAGTGACTTGGGAGTTTGCAATATTTTCGAAAAGACGCTCCCTCTCAACATATGCATGACAAAATGTTTTTGATTATGCGAAGTCTTTTTCGAAAATACATTTGATGTGTTTATGAAAGAATATTGCATTTCGAAAGATTTATTTGAAAAATTGTTTGGTTGAAGCTCATTTGAAAGATTTAGGAGGTAGTTCGAAAAATGATTTTATGAACTCCCCCTCAAAGTTAGACCCTCCATGTTCGATCCAGCAAGTGTTATAAAAAAATAGTTGAAATAAGAAAAACCGCTATTAAATCCTCTCTAAAAGATGAAATAATTCTAGTCGAGATTCAAAATCCGCTATTAAATCATCTTTTTCGATTGAATCTAGTTCTATTCTAGTTAATCAAATTTGCTAGTTTACAATTTTGAAAAGATTTGTCATTTCAAAAACACTTGTTAATTACGAAAATAATATCAAACACAAAGATAATATTTTGAATATGTTAGTTCCAGTCGAGATTAAAAATACGCTACTACTCACATTCATCATATTAAACATTTATTCAGATAAATAAATTCGTAATTTGCCAGTTTTAGAACGGGTTTCAATTTGAAATAATTGAAAGCCTAAACAAACTTAAAATATTATATAAGATAATAGTACCGAAAAGTGATAGTTCTAGTCGAGATTAAAAAATCCGCTACTAAACACTTCTAAATATTACGTCTCTCAAGTGATAAATTAAGTTTGTAATTTTGTTCAAAAAGGATTTATATTTTTGAAATACAAAATTTGTTAACAAATAACAAAATAACATGTGAATGTACTAGTTATAGTTGAGATTTTGAAATCCGCTACTAAAATACATCCAAGTGAAATAATGTCATTAATTAGATCAATTTAATTAATACCTATAATTTTCTAACGACTAAAATACACAATCTTGACCTTCATCTCATTTTAATCTAATAGTTAAAACTAAAACCAAAACTCACTTTTTTTTTTTTAAATTAAATTATTTCACAAACCGTTAATCGTTAGACGAAACAAATTACGTCAATACGGTCGTCTCGTTTTTATCTTTAATTAGAACAGTGGTGTTATATATCGACGACTTTTTTTTTTGGTGGGATGTGATTGTATTGGAAATCATATGTGATATTAGTAATGTAAAATTTAAAAAACTCAGATAATACACATAATTTTAACTATAAATATGAATTTTAAAATACAACAATGTTATATGATGTATATATAACCTACATGGGCCCGGAAAAAAGTTCGAATTTTTACGACTTTTTATTTTTCCGTTTATGGCCAAATGTTAAAATTAATAAGGTAATATCACATGTGATTTTTATATTAAATGTATATTTTAAAACATAAATACGTTATATGATGTATATTAAACTAGAATAAAAAAAAACATAAAACATTACATGTTATACTACTAATATTACATGTGATAAAATGTGATTTTATAATATAAAATTTCAAAATTAAAAAAAAAAAACTTAAAGAAATTTGTCGAAAGTATATCATATCGAGTGTGAGCTCTATAGAAAGACAATTTAATCTATGATTTTTATTATCTTTAATTTAAATATTTTTTAAACATGACAATATAAAAAGCGTAATACTATAAAAGTCATAGTTGTCTAATATGGCAACCATAAATTTAAAACATTTTTAGGACTCATTTATAATTCAACATACATCTTTGACTAATAAGACATCAACACATTTATTAAATCAAAACAAAAAGATATACTAGATAAAACAAAGATTAGAACTAAACTATGAAGAACTTGGACGATATGCGAATGCCACAACTAAAAGTCTAGAAATTTGTTGCATGATAGAATAGAAACCTGAAGCCAAAAGGGTTTATTTATCAATCTAATTAGAACAACTGTCTCCTTAGATGTGTTTCTAAGGGTCGAGAACAGCCCTAATAATGTACAATTCGACTAAGGAATGTTTGTCGGAGCTTATTTGTTAGGTTTATGTTTATATTATATAACTAACTTATAGCGTATTATTTATAAGCTTACAAGCTTTGTATTGGCTGTTTGACTTAGCTTAATAACTTATTTAATATCAAGAAAAGAAATCTTAAACCCAACAGTTCAGCTTATGAAAACCTTCCTAAATAAGCTCTAAATCTAATCCAAAATACAATGGGGCTTTTCTATAATAAGCTAATAAATTGATAATTAAGTCCATTAAGTAAACTAAAACAAACACCCCTAACAATATACTTTCTTTTTGTTTTATTTTTCCAATTTGAAATCTTTAATGGTATCAAGCAAAAGTTTCAATGGAGTCAATATGACTTTTGATGCATCAATAAGAAATTTTAAGCGAGCAAAATAGTAACTTTTAACTTTGAGTGGGTTTACCTGACTCCATTAGGGCTAATACATATACCTTCGTCCCTCTCTATCATACTATTGTTTTTGTTTCTTAAACTACAACACCACCACAGGAAATCCCACATTAAGACTTACTACCAAACCATAAAACTGACAAAAAAGAAAAAAGGAAAAAAAAGATACGCAAGCACACCCATGTTTCCGAACCAAAGAGCCTAATAATGTCGGGATCAATATGATTAAGTAAACCAACACACGTTCAATATAGATCTTGATCTATCAAAGAAGTTTAGCAGCGGATAAACACTTTGATATTACAAGTTTAATGAACAATCGAATATTGTTTTATTGATAATATATGAACAATAACGATTGTTTAATTACAACTCTCAATATATTAATCTAAGAACGAATGATCAATATACGTGTTTTTCTTAATACAAGGATCTATGTATATATAGATCTTGAGGCTAACCTAGCTAATCTAGGAAACTACTCTACAATCACAATTGTATTATGACTGCAATTACAATTGCATCATAATCACAATTGCTATATTTAAGGAAGAGATAATTACATAAATAATCAATAATTATCTAAACTACACTTGCAATAGTAATGAGAACCGGGCAGTAGTAACTGGCTTCAGTAGTAGTAACCATCAGTTCTTCAGGAGTATTAACTGTCTTCATTCAGTAGTAACTGTCTTCATGTAGTATTATCTTGAGCAGTATTAATGAGCAGTACTAATGAACAGTATTAATGAAACTAAACTATTTAACTAACAGTTTAATTCCAACAATCTCCCCCTAACTTGAACTTTGATTTACCATTAAAGTATCAAGTTTTATCAACAAGTTCATTACAAAATGATGATTACAAAACTAATATTTACTCTCTCTCCTTTTTGCTTATCTCTCTTCCTTCAACCTTTGTTGTTCTTCATTCCTCTGAAGTACCATCCTCCAAATCAAATCATTAGCCATCTGGGAGGATCTGTGTGCAAAGAACCTTATGGTGATCATCTCATGAAGAGTGCCAAAATCCAAGTTGTATCTTCTGTCAACCAAGTAGAATCTAACGCTCTGTTCTCGAGTCTAAAATTAAAGGAAAGAAAAGTAATGTAAAGAAAAGGAAAGTAAAGTAAAGGAAAGTATTTATTTTACTTTACAATCACCCCAAATATGGCCGGATTGTTTTATTGAATAAAATGTATAAACTTTACCTCCTAATCCTTTCCTTTACTTTCTTAAAAAAAACTTGAGAACACAACAATTTATTTATTTCCTTTCCTTTACATTCATTTACCCTCAAAATAAACCATGTTTTCTAACAATGGAATGGACTCCACTTCTTTCATAAAAGTACCACCTTACAACTGGATTATGTTCTCTTCCTCTATGAAATACAGTACTCACCATTTCTTCTTCAGGAGCAAACATCCCATTTACCCAGTCAAGAGCAAGATCAGTTCCTGTACAAGTACCTCTGTTCTGAGAATACTTCCTAACCCCAATTTCATACAACTTTACCACATCTTGTCTTAAGAATTCCCTAATCATCATGTAGAAAGCAGGCATGGTGTACTTCTTCTTATCAGCTCTAGTCACCATGTAAGTTGTTTTATTTGCACCTCCAACATATTCCCAGTCAATGATTTCTGGAAGATCAATTGCCAAAGGTTCTACATAAATGCCTTCGTCATGAACTATCAAAGCAGAACAATCATCAGGTGAGATCTCTACATCTCCCTCTCTCTCCACAATTGATGAAGAATCAAATAAGATGAATTGATTGGAAGAAGTAGTTGATTCATCAATTTCCACCTCAGCTTGAGTTGTTTCAACTGCAACTGGCTCCTTTCCTGCAGTAGTAGAAGCGTTTGTTGAAGCTTCCACTCTTGGTTTTTTGCTGGGTAGTCTTGAAGAAAATGACTTCTTTTTCTTCTGCTGTTCAGGTAGACTAACATGTTTAGTTTGAAGAGGATTTGGTACTACATGTCCTTGTGGTGTAAAAACAGTAGCTCCAAGCTCACGTGCTCTCTTGACCAACCTCTCCAGTTCATACCTTTCCTTCTCCTCTTTTTTAGACATCTTAGCAACTTCCTCTTTGTCTTTCTTTCTTTCCTTCTCAAAGAGTGCAAGAATGTTGCCAAAGTTCATAGGCCCTAAATATTTTCCACTATAACCTCTAGCCTTCAAATACTTCATGAACTTCTACTTGTGTGTGTCTATGTTTTCCTTCTTGAGAGTCTTTTTCACAACTAATTGGGACTTCTTTGCAGCTTCACGTTTTTCTATCTTTGCAAGTTCCTTGTTGTATTCAACCACAAAAGAATGCATTTCCTTTTCTTCCCTTGCAATTTTATCGAATTCTCTCTGTTGAAGCTCAGCATGCCCTTCCCTTGCTGTTACAGGATCTACACCCACATCAACAGTCTCAGAAGCTAATTACAAGGCAGCTAGCTCATCCAGCTTAATCTTTCTTTGCAGCTTCTGAAGTCTTTCTGTCTTCCTATATTAACACACCTTTACCTTTTACCTTAATTGCAGAGTCAGATGGATTAACCCTTCTTCCTCCAATATATTGAATCCTAGGTATGTTAATCTGCCTTGTGTCAGGAGGGATTATTGGAACTACTCCAAATCTAGCTATAGGATCAAGAACATAATATTCCCCTTCTACTATCCTTGACCCTTGTTCTACATCAGTAGGGATAGTAATTCCCTTCTGTTTGGGTCTCTTAGCTTGTTCTTGTTTCCTCTTTTGAATTATGTCACTTTTGATTTTGAGTAGTTCCTCGGCAAGTGACTTTTCCTCCATAGATGGTTCAACAGTAGGAATTGTGGGTGTGGTTGTAACAGTTGCAGTTGTTGTAAGAACCACAGTAGGAATGGTGGTTGTTGTGACAGAAGTAGTAAAGACTGCAGTAGAAGGAACAACAGTATGAATGGGCTCTGTAGCTGCAGTAGTAATGACCTCTTCAGTAGAAACTGCAGTAGTAATGACCTCTTCAGTGGAAACTGCAGTAGAAACAATCTCTGTAGTAGAAACAATCTCTGCAGTAGGAATTTCTTCTTCAGTAGAAACTGCAGTAGTAACAGCTTCCATAGTAGTTGGAACAGTTTCTGCAGTAGGAATGGTCTATGCAGTATTAATGGCAGTAGATACCATTTCTTCAAGTATAATCTTGACTATGTCATTGATTTCTTCCTGCTCCCCCTTAACTGAACCCTCATCAACTGCCATTTCATCGTGCTCCCCCTTAACAACATCTTCATGATCCTTTTTATCCTTACCCTCATCAAAACAGCTACTTCATCATTTATTTCTACTACTCTCTCCCCCTTACTTTCATCACTACCTTCTTCAAGATTTGCAGCTTCAACCATTATATCATCAGTGGCAGTGATAACAGTTTTATCACTTCCTTCCTCTTTTTCCTTCTTCTCCTCAACAATTACTTCTACCTCCTCATCAATTGAAGGTAGTACTGCAGCAGTAACAAATACTGCAGTACTCCTTTTTGAAGTAGTAGAAACCACTTCAACCTCCTTCTCCATTATCTACCCTTTTCGTAATCATGATGTGCATCATCTGAAGAACTAGATGAGCTTGAGGGCATAGGGGAAGTACCAACATTCTTCTTGTCAGGCTTTTGGCTATTGAGTTGTGTTTCAAGATTTTGTTGTTGCTCTACCAGCTTAAGAACCATTTGTTTTAAGATTTCTAGTTCCTCTTCTTGTTTATCAACTTTAGCAGTGAACTTTAGGCACATTTCCATCAATTCAAGGTTGGAATATTCACATCTATCCTCACCCCTTTCTAGTTGAGTACCAACAGGTGGAAGATCATAGGAAGTAACAGAGGGAGCCTTCTTCCTAGAGGTACCCTTAGTAGTAACAAGAGTAGTACTTACAATAGGAACTGTAGAGGTACCCTCCGTAAGAACAGTGATAGGTGTGGGTTGAGACACAGGTTGAGTACCATGCCTCTCACCTCTAGAAGAAGTGACTCCCACCATTGTAGAAAACAATAGGGTAACATGCCCAGAAAAACCTTTTTTTAATCTCCTCATATTTGCAAAAACTTTTCTGCCATGAGCTTTGGCAGGAAAAAGAGTTTGTGATCTTCAAAGATCCATTATCTCACAATTTAAAATATGGTGTAGGAATCTTGGATACATAAAAAAATTTGGATTTGGATGTGCCAAGTTCCATAACATGCCATCAAAAATAAGTTTTGAAAAATTGAATAATTGATTTGTTGTAAGACATACCATGGCAGTTGCCAAGGAACTTCCTACTTCATTCCAACCAGTCCTTTTTTGAGATATGGACTATTGCAGAGTGTGCATCATGAACTTCCATAGACGAAACAACAAAGATTTTTGAAAAGTAGTTGTTGTAAGTGTCCCCTCATATCCCATTCTTTGAAAGGTTTCAAAAAGGGTTTGATTAGGAAGAGTAACAATACCTTCTGCATCTTGCAGTTGAAGATATGTCATTAATGATGCTTTAGAGACTGTGATGGTGGTGCCATCAACTGTGGCCTTGATTACAGGGGCATCATTTTCTGAAGAGACAACAACAGTTCTACAGAATGTTCTTATGTGTTCTTCATGAATGTCAGGATTTATTGTTAAAGCATAGCTGATATATGAATTTGACATAAAATCTATGATTTGGTGAAACTCTGTATTGTCTTGTGTTTTGATCAAATTAGTAACCACATTGTGGCCGTCAATGAACTTTAGAGACACCATTGTTGTTTGAGAAAGAAATTTTCAGTTGCAACTGTTTTGAGTAAAATTAGGGTTCTTGCAGTTTTAGGGATTTTGAAAATTTGAACTTATAGAACGAACCCTTTTATAGGCCAATTTAGGTAACAAGTTGGACATATTGTGATTCTACGCGCGCCGTATTTCAAAAATTAGGTCCAATTGTTAACTGCCACGTGTAAAAGTTAGTTGCAACTTGTGTTTTGACTTGTCAACGCAGTAGTAACAGAGTAATCTATTGTTTAATATTTACCCTGCAGTACTAACCGTTGCAGTAGTCACATAGAAGACAATAGTAACTAGGAAAGCAATAGTAATGACAAAACGGGCCGTATTAACCAGTCCTACAGTAGTAATGAAACCACTAGCAGTATTAACCAGTCAATCCGTAGTAATGAGATCACTAGCAGTATTAACCATTCCAGTAGTATTAACACACCTTTTTTCCATATTAACCAGTCCTGCAGTAGTAATGAGACTACTTGCAGTACTAATTAGTACAATCCGTAGGAATGAAAACACTTTCCGTATTAATAATACTTATGTCTAATGTGATACTACCATTACTATAGAAGTAGTAACATAGTGCAGAAAACTAAAAAGTAAAGCACTAATGATCATTGAAGGTTACTACTGCAGTACCAAAAGGACTTGTATATTTAACAATTAAAGGATTATTTGGCACTTGTTTATTCAGTGTTGACCATGCCAATACTGCTAATCAGGAACGTAAATATTCCCACATCAAAGGCTTTTCTGAGAAGATCTGCGATCAGTATGGACTTTTCAACATGAATTAACTTTTTCTCATTGCAGTCTCTTATAAAGTAGAATCTGATCTCAATGTCTTGGTCTTGGAGTGTTTCACAGGATTTTTGATGATGCTTATTGTACTCTTGTTGTCTATGTAGATAGGAGTATTTATGAATGAATATCCATAGTCCATCATCTGATTTTGTATCCACAATAACTGAGCATAACAACTTGATGTTGCTATATTTCCTGCTTATGTTGATGAAGTTGACACAGTTGTTTGCTTTTTGCACTACCAAGACACCAATCTTGATCCCAGAAATTGACATCCACTTGATGTTGATTTTCTATCCAAGTTTTCACCACCATAGTCACTGTCAGAATAAGAAATTAGTTCAAAAGGAGAGTCCTTGGGATACCATAAACCTAGTGTAGGTTTTTCTTTCAAATATCTGAAGATCCTCTTGACTGCATGAAGATGAGAATCTTGGGCTTTGTTTGATATCTTGCACATACACACACACACCATACATATTGTCAGGTCTTGATGTTGTTAGATACATTAGAGATCCAATCATAGATCGATAATTGTGTATATCTACATCCTCCCCCTCAAGATCTTCAGTCAGTTTGTTGTGTGTCTCCACATGGGTACTTGCAATCTTTGCCTCCAAAAAGCCAAACTTGGTTAAGATGTCTTTTACATACTTTGATCGACTGATAAATAGACCATCTGTCTTCTGTTTGACTTTTTGATGAAGAGTGTCTTGTCCATTGTGGTTTGTTCGAAGTTGTTCTTGAGCAGGTAATCAGAAAGAGTTTCATACCATGCTTTTGGTGCTTGATGAAGACCATAGAGAGCTTTTTCCAAGTTATACACTAAATGAGGATGTCTAGGATCTTCAAAGCCAGGAGGTTGTCTGTAGATGCATTTCGTTAGTTACTAGATTCGTATGTAATTAACATTTATTCTAATATCAGTCTTTATATTGTTTGTTTGAATATTAATATTGAATGTTTGATTAATTATATGCTTGAACGTTTACGTTGTTATGAATTAATCAAATATATGTTTTGTGATGTTTTAATAATATTCAGATTCATTCGCACGGATAAGGATGCATCCGTGCGCATGAAGGTTCCATTCGCACGAATCAGTTAAGTAAACAACGTGTTTATTAACATGTTACATTCGTACGGACGAGATCATGTCCGCACGAATAGGAAGTAATCCATACGGATAAGATCACATCCGTACGGATGAAAAGCTGGGCCTATATATACCCAGCTAGGTTTCTGCATTACGTAAGTTTTGCTAGGGTTTTTACATTCGTGCCGAATTGCTGCTGCTCGTCTTCTTAGAGTTCCAAAGTGTTAATCAAGTATAAACAATCATCCGAATAGTCTTCCTTAGGTCCGATCGTATCAACAATCGTTTGTTTGATTCCGTTTCCGAAGGTTATATATTCGCTAGATAATCGATAGCTTATTTCCGCTAGGTTATTGATATAACGTTGAGTTCTTAAGATCACACACCCCCAACAAAGTGGTATCAGAGCGTTGGTTGTAGAAATCAACGTTCTTCTAGTGATTCCTTTAAGATTTTTCGGTTTTTGATTGAAACTTACGTTTGGAATTTTACGTTCAAAAGGTTGTTTTTG
>CAJVGC010000001.1:58620159-58756193 GCA_910822075.1 Senecio squalidus | reverse complement strand
GTAAACAACACACAACAGTCGAAATTAAATGTTTAATATATTATGATTAGCTTTTGTCTTGTAGTGTTTGTGGCTCTTTCCGCTTGCTTAATTCGAAATAGTAAATATTGGGTGTAATATCAGAAAAATAAATACAGTATGTCAGTATATATTGAAGGCAATTAGGGCCATTCCCAGTGATTTTGGGATAACATTCTTGAATGATTTGATCAAGATCAATGAATTTGAAGAAAATGATGTGAATACCAAAATAGACACAGTCTTATTCAAGATCAAATACAAAGTAAGAGATAAGTAAAACACTTCAAAAAATACCTTGATGGATGAACAGAAATATAAGGTCGAAAGAAGAGCTCATATTTCGAGCATTCCAAAATAAAGGGTGACGAAGTACTTAAAAACTTCAAAAATACGTTATAAGGTCGAAAGAATGATCATAACTCGAGCATTCCAAATAAAGGGTGACGAAGTGCTTATTTGAATGGTGTAAATTAAACGTTTCAACGATCAAGAATCACTGGTCCTTATTGCCTGTGCAGTGGATGTCATACTGACATACGAAATAAATATTATGATATTACGTCTGGTATTTATGAAAAATAGAATTGAAAAGGCTGAAAAGTTAAGAGGACAAATACACGAACATACATACAATTCTAATTATGATATAATTTTGATGACTGTTAAAATTCAAAATGTGTGTTGATATCTATGTTCAAAATATTGGGAGATCTTATCGAGATAACCAGTTTGAAAGAAAAATGTCAAGTGAATGTTTGTTTAAGTTTAAGAGGACAAATATACCAATAATCGTCAACTGATATGTTAATAGTTACTACGAAAAATGAATGACAATGCTATGTTTCAGTATCAGTCTGATCCCTTATTCGAAAAACACAAAAAGAATGTGAAATTTTCAGTTTATGTAGTTGTTAGTTAAATTTTTAAACTTTCAGTAGTTTGTCGTAGTTAAAATTTTCTTTGATTTACCAAAAACAGAAAAATACAAAAAGATTTTTAATTTTTCTGTTTTTCTTTATTTTTATTTTGTTAGCTTTACGGTTGCTTGTCGTGACTTGAGATTTAAATGTGAAACCGAGATAAATGTCAAATTCGTAAAGTCATGATTGTTGATGAAGTTTTTGGTTAGAATCTTTTGAAATTATGTTTCATTGAGCAAAACGTTTATCTTTTCTGAAATTGACAATTTTATGTGCTTTAACGTTTACTTGATGTTTGAGTTTTGAAGATAAGTGAAATTTTTGAAGTTTATGAGTTCTACAGCACGTTCGTACGGATGTAAATTACATACGCACGGATAAGCTACTTAATCGCACGAATCAAAGGGAAGGTATTGTTAGGCTGAAAATTCTCCTTCGTGCGAATGTCCTTCACATTCGTGCGAATGTCCCTCACATTCGGGCGAATGAGAAATGGGTATATATATGGTTGAGATCCGTCTGCGCTGTTCACTTTTATACCACATTCGTCCGAACAGAGAGAAATTTTCACAAAATTTTCAAAGTGTTAAGAAAGAGTTTTTGAATCCGATATTATTGTGTAACTTCTCTTTGCGATCAAAACCGTACAAACCACGAAAGGTAGAACGATCGTTTGAGTGTTTAATTGTTGGTTTTTAGATTCAAAAATAACTTAATAAATCGGTCATCTATTTGTGTTTGTAATGAAAAATTGAATTAGGGGATTTGTAAATCGGTGCATTGCGAACTTGTTGGTGTAATTTTTGTGACCTAACTCTGTTGGTTTAGAAATCTAGGTTTTGGAACACCAACAGTTCTGATGAACTCCATCCGCACGAATGTGATTTCATCCGTGCGGATAGGATCATCATTCGTACGAATGTTCAAGTCATACGTACGGATGTACAAAATGTAATCCGTTTGTTTTGATTAGTTCATTCGCACGGATACATACTGATCCGTGCGGATGAAAATGTTCATTCGTACGGATGGCCAGAACAGAAACTTTTAAAACGTTTGAATTTTATTCTCACTGTTTTGCGTTCTATGTTTATATTTCTGTTTGCAGGAAAATGGCTGAAATCCCCGCTTCTAACATTGATGCAACTGTGGCACAATCCTCTCAAGCTCAAAACGCTGGTTTGATCGTTGGTACGAAGAACAATATGTGCGCTCATTTAAACGAGGAGACCCGTAATGCCACACGTTTTGCTAGAATCATCCAATTCTTGAAGCGATCAAGAATTTTCAAGGCTATCTCTACTGAGCATATGCCTTACTTGACTCATGTATCAGCTTTCTGGGAAAATGCTGAAGTTGTACGTGCAGATGGCAAGGTTCAAATCCACAGTTCCGTTCTCAAGACTGATGTCGTGATTGATGAACATGTTATCCGAGAAGTTATCGGCTTTGAGGATTCAGTGGATATGCCTACGAGACTGAACAAGTATCTAGTCAGAGGGCTGTTTCTGAGGGTGAAGTACAATGGTGATATTGAAAAAGGAGTGATCACTAAGTCGGGGTTCAGCATACAATACAAATATCTGTGTCATGTGTTGCAGCACTGCTTGAGTCCTCGGAGAGCTGGACATGATGAAATGCGAGAGACTATTCAGAGCGCGTTTGCTGCATTGGCGCTGAACATTCCGTTTAACTTTTCGGGAATGATTTTGCAGCACATGACGGAAAATTTGGAGATGAAAAAGCAGAAGTATTTGATGTATGCTAGATTTGTGCAAATGATCCTGGATGTTAAGATTCCAAACTTGCCAAAGAATGATGATGATGCAATCAAGCTAGACGTGATGAATGATGCAAATATGGTACGCATGCTTTCATACAAGGGCAAGAATGTGAAGCCTAAGGAGAATAGATTGATTGGGCATCTTGCTAATCCTGAGTATGTCTGTCCTGGTGGTAAGAAATGGCGACATGAGGACAGTGAATCAGATACTGAGGATATAGTTGTGCCTCTGATTCCGACGAGGAGGTTATTCCGGTTGAATCTCCTGTTACTGGTACATCGTCATCTCAAGTTGAGTTACGAGATGACGACGATGTTGTTTTGAGTACTGAAGCAACTCCTTTAGTACGGAAAAGAAAAGTACCGTCTGCAGGTAGAACGTTGGGTGATATTATCAAGACAAGGGAGAAATCTTCAAAACGTTTCAAGCCGGTGAAACGTACTGATCTAATTCCAAAGACAACTGCCAGCTCAGAAGTTCCAGTTCCTCCTCCTATGGCCTCTCAACAACAGCAAGGTCCTCAACAAAACGAACCTATCATGACGACTGCCACCATAACAACAACAACTGCTGGTGGATCATCGTCGTCTATGATTCCTGATTCAGCTCAGCTCTGTGTTTTGAACTCTATGCTATTGAGTGTTTTAGCTAAACAACAGCTACATGATGACGAAATTAAGAGACTGAATGCTTTGGTGGCTAAAGGGGAAGCTGAAAGAGCTGAAATGTCGAAGAAGATTGAGGATCAAAATTTATTGCTTGATTCTCAGAAGCAGTTGATTGAGGATAAGAACAAGGAATTCGAACGTCTCACTGCAGAGCAATCAGAAAAGATCAAGAATTTGGAGAATGCTACAAATTTGATACAAGACAGTATGTTTGCAGGTGATGATGGAATATTCAGACTTAAAGGACCAGTCGATGCATCTGCTGACCCGACTGGTGAAGATAGTGAAAACACGGAGTCTGATGAAGATGGTAAAGAACATCCGAGTGAATCACAGCATGATATTACTCCTATTTCACATAAAAAGTCCAATTTAACTTACATTTTGGATATGCAGGGGGTAATACAGTTTAGCGTTGATCACGACAAAGAAGAAGGAGAGATAGTACATAGCTTGTCCAAAGAACAGATTGCATAATTATTTGAGATGAATCCTGATGACGTTATGTCTGATGAATCTGCATCTGCTTCTGACTTAAATCCTCCCGATTCTGATGCTGATGATGATGAGATAGTGTTCGAGCCAAACGTTGATTCAACAGAGCATATCTATCAGTCAAACGATTTCCAAGATCTTCCTGATGACGATGCAATGTTTGATGTCAATGATGAAGATCTTAATCGGAAATTAGAGAAACTTCCGGCAGCCAGTCAAGCTACCCCAAATCAAGAAGAGTTAAATGTTAAGAAAGCTGAATGGTGTCAGGCAGTGAAAGATTGTATTCGCCCATCTCAACAAGTTGTTCCACCTGACTATACGAAGTTTTACTCCTTGAAGGGTGCGAAGACTGAAGGTCAGATAATAAGTTGGGCATACTTGGAGGATTTGAATGTTTATGCAGTGAAGAGAGAACGGGGCATAGATTACTTCAAACTTGCTCAAGATTTGAAGACGTTGCCATATTTTGATATGATGCAGTTGGCTCGTCTTAAGTTGCTGTACAGTGAGAAAGATGATAAAGCAACTTGGTTGGAGAAACAGCTTAGGTTTGAGTTCAGAAATCAATGGCCGCAGTTTCCGAAGATTACCTACTCCAAAGATCGGAAGAATCGGAGAACAGGTAAAGCTTTGAAGCATATCACGTATAAAGCGCCAAAGGTTATGGAGAAGATTCCACTACGCCAAATGAATGCCGGTTTCCATCGGAGATTCAAATGGTGGTATTATGATGATCGAACCACTGAAGCTGTGATTGTGATGGAGCGTAAAGGTGTTTGGGAAACACTGAAAATTTTTGATCCTGTGTGGATTAGAAATTTCTCTGATGATGATATTTTTTGTCTGTTTGAATGTCCTATATTCTTTGATGTCAAGGATATGGATCAAGCGATACGTTTCAACAAGATTGTACGTGTATGTTTCGCTTACAAGATCCACGCTTAAGAGGGCAGATAGAAGACGTGTTTTGGACAGCAGCAGAGATTTTTGAAGACTGAAGACATAGAATCTAGCTCCTAGGGGGAGTTTGTAGATGCATTTCGTTAGTTACTAGATTCGTATTTAATTAACATTTATTCTAATATCAGTCTTTATATTGTTTGTTTGAATATTAATATTGAATGTTTGATTAATTATATGCTTGAACGTTTACGTTGTTATGAATTAATCAAATATATGTTTTGTGATGTTTTAATAATATTCAGATTCATTCGCACGGATGAGGATGCATCCGTGCGCATGAAGGTTCCATTCGCACGAATCAGTTAAGTAAACAACGTGTTTATTAACATGTTACATTCGTACGGACGAGATCATGTCCGCACGAATAGGAAGTAATCCGTACGGATAAGATCACATCCGTACGGATGAAAAGCTGGGCCTATATATACCCAGCTAGGTTTCTGCATTACGTAAGTTTTGCTAGGGTTTTTACATTCGTGCCGAATTGCTGTTGCTCGTTTTCTTAGAGTTCCAAAGTGTTAATCAAGTATAAACAATCATCTGAATAGTCTTCCTTAGGTCCGATCGTATCAACAATCGTTGGTTGATTCCGTTTCCGAAGGTTATATATAATCGATAGCTTATTTTCGCTAGGTTATTGATATAACGTTGAGTTCTTAAGATCACACACCCCTAACACTGTCTAACATATACCTCCTCTTCTATCAGGCCATACAGAAAGGCACTTTTTACATCCATTTGAAACACTTTGAAGGAGGCATAAGCAAGAAAGATTCTGATAGCTTCCATATTTTCCACAGGAGCAAATACATCTTCATAGTCAATTCCCTCTTCCTGTGTGTATCCTTGAGCTAGTAGTCTTGCCTTGTTCTTTATCACTATGCCCATCTCATCCTTCTTGTTCTTGAAAATCCACTTAGTACCAATGAATTTTCTTCCTTTAGGCAGCTTTACCAATTTCCAAACAGCTTGTAGCTTGAATTGTAGGAGTTCTTCTTGTATTGCTTCAATCCAATTTGGATCTAGGAGAGCTTCTTGGATTCTCTTTGGTTCAAGTTGGGATAGAAAACATGCATATAGACAGGTGTTTAGATCTTTGTGGGCATCCTTCTTAGGCTTGGTTTGACTCCTTGTTTGCATGGATATGTCAAAGTCACCCATTACTTGAGAGATAGGATGGTTCTCGTGGATTCTAGAAGTAGGAACCTTCTCTACCCTTATGGATGCATCCAAATTTGTTTCATTTGGTTCAGGTAACTCAGAGCCAAAGGAAGGAGGACCAGTACTTTTGGGAGTGAAGACTTCTTCCTCACTATCTTCATCAGCTACCAGTTGTTCCACCCCCATCTGAATCAACTTCTATCATGTGTGGGACTCCATTTGATCTTGTTGTAGATGTAGAAATTGGAGTACTAGGTCTATTTGAGCTGCTTTCTCCAATACTGATAGTGTTACTATCTTGTGCTACCTTTTGGGATACCTCTTCTTCTATCTCCTTGTCAATAGTATCATAAATATCAAGAGGGTCATCTGTGGATATTGGAAGTTATACATATTCCATTACATCCAATATTTCAGCTCCAGTAACTGTTGGTGAAGATGGTGTAGCAGTAAAAACAGGTGGAGTATTAACAGGTGATGGTTGTGTGAGTTCATAGTTGAAGTCCAAAGACTTTGTCAAAGCATCAATATCAAACCACCAGTTTGGTCTTTGGCCTTTCTGAGCTTTTAATTGGTTCCTATTTCTTTGATTACCTTTTGTATCTATATGAACCCAAGTTTTTTCTTTAAGACCATTAGTGTTTTTACAGCAACTACATTCACATTTAGTCTCTTTTTTTATTTTTTGAGTGGGCACCATTGACACTAGACTTGTGAATTCTGTTGAGTAACTCCTTCAATTGTGATCAAATTATTTTCTAAAGGAATATCATTTTTTTGCACAATCTTCAGTTTACTCTCTTCCACTAAGTCCTCAATCAGAACTTCTTCATAGCTGATTGGATCAACTTTGAATGATTCCGTTGGTGGTGTCTGTGAAATAGGAATTCTGCGTTTTTCTAAAGATGGAGGAATGTAATTTTGATTGAATGGTGAGGCAACTTCTTTATAACCTATTCATGTCTTTGCTTTACCAATTATTTATTTTGAATAAGGTTATTTACAAACTTTGAAGCATATTCGAACTTCCCTAAATTCAATTCAACTTTTTTTCTTTCCTCGTTGATTCTTTCAATTTCCTCCCTAGCTTCCTTAAGTTTGACTAACAAATCATCTCTTTGCCATTCTACAAATTTAATATTTTCTTGATAGCTTAATTCATTAGGTTTGTAAGATTTAATTTGTGTTTCTAGGTTTTCTATTCCCCTAGTGGTTGATCTTCTTTGTTCTTCTAATGTTTTAATAGTGTCACAAATAAGTTGATTATGATTTCTATACTTAAACATGGCATCTTTACATTCAGGAGTACATAGTTTAGCATTTACCTCAGATGAGAGAGATGATGATTCAATGTCCTTGGAAGAGGCTGAAATAGCCATAAGAGTCTTATTCTGTTCACATTCTTCTGCAGCTTCACTCCAATCAAAGCCAAAAGCATCATCAGTAATGGCAGTAGTAACAGATGTAGTAGGAATATCAATTGCAGTAGAAACATTCTCTGCAGTAGAATCCATATCTACAGTAGAAACTATATCTTCAGTAGAAACTACACATGCCATTAGTGCTCTGTTTGGATGGTCTCTTCAGCAAGATCATTCCAATCATATCCAAACACATCTTGAGTGATCATGGTTGTTGATGTACTTTCTTGATTGTTCCTTGAATTGTTTGATTTGAATTTGTTTTTGCATTCCCTTGCAAAGTGTCCAAGATCTCCACAGTCATAACACTTGACTTTGCTCTTGCAAAATCCAACTCTATCATTGCTTCTAGGAGTAAATCATCTCCCTGTTCTATTCACAAACCTTCTTGCCCTCAATGATAGCATAGCCAGTTGCCACTAGAGATCCATCTCTACTAAGTCATCGTGATGAACTTGTCTCAAGTCTTCATTAGGTAATCATGAGAATGGACTTTGTGATAGAAAAGCTTCAAAGGACAAATCATATGTGTTGTCATTCTCAGATGTTCCAGTTGGTGTGATGAGTGTAGTATTAAAAGTATTAATATTGTTGTTGTTGTTTGACTGGCTTTTTGGCTTCAAATTTAGCTTTAAACACCCTTAAGTCATTGTAAAGATCATCCAGCTCCATCTCTTCTTGCACATCTCCTTGTCTGTAAGATACTGTGTAGATGATCCATTCATCTCCCAAAGATCTGAGAAAATTCCTGTTAAGATCATCCTTATCTATTCTTACTCCTGCACTGCTCAATTCTCGAGTAAGCTTCTTATATTTGTCAAAGGTCTGAGCCATTCTTCTTTCCATTAATGCCTTGAAGTTTTCATACTCCTGTTTGAGAAGAGCTTTCTTGTTCTTCTTGGTGTTCCTTGCTCCACTGAATCTCTTCTCAAGAGCTTCCCACATATACTTTGCATCGTTATATCCTTCAAATTGTGCTTGATATTCATTAGGAATAGCAATTAGAAGGATACTTAGAGCCTTGATTTCCGTCTGTTTTTCTCTTCTTTCTTGGTCTATGGTAGGACGATGAAGAATTCCAGGTGTTCCATCAGCTGACAGATCAAGAGCTTCTTTGTTCCCATTCACAATAACATCCCATATTGCATAACCAGAGAGCAGTATGTGTTCTTTGATTCTTAGCTTCCAGAGATCAAAATCGTTGCTATTGAGTACAGAGACCTTATTTACTACCACATCAGTCATGATTGATAGTAATTTGATTCTTGTTGACACTTGAATAACTTGTAGATCAGTAGATCTTGAGCACCCCCTGTGCTCTGATACCACTTGTCAGGATCAATATGATTAAGTAAACCAACACACGTTGAATATAGATCTTGATCTATCAAAGAGTTTAGCAGCAGATAAACACTTTGATATTATAAGTTTAATAAACAAACGAATATTGTTTTATTGATAATATATGAACAATAAAGATTGTTGAATTACAAGCCTCAATATATTAATCTAAGAACGAATGATCCATATACGTGTTTTTCTTAATACAAGGATCTATGTATATATAGACCTTGAGGCTAACTTAGCTAATCTAGGAAACTACTTTACAATCACAATTGTATTATGACTGCAATTACAATTGCATCATAATCACAATTTCTATATTTAGGGAAGAGATAATTTCATAAATAATCAATAATTATCTAAACTACACTTTCAGTAGTAATGAGAAGCGGGCAGTAGTAACTGGCTTCAGCAGTAGTAACCATCAGTTCTTCAGGAGTATTAACTGTCTTCATCGAGTAGTAACTGTCTTCATGCAGTATTATCTTGAGCAGTATTAATGAGCAGTACTAATGAACAGTATTAATGAAACTAAACTATTTAACTAACAGTTTAATCCCAACAAATAGCTTAATTTCGAATATTAGGCTAAATGAATAATTACCTTAACATAGGGAAATATAATAGTTATATAGGTGGGACTTTAAGAGTCAAAGTATAAACTAAATGACTATCCAATAAACGGATTAATCACTAATAAAGACATAGTACACACACACACACATATATATATATATATATATATATATATATATATATATATATATATATATATATATATATATATATATATATATATATATACTAACATCGCCTCATAGTTCGATCGGTAGGTGAAGATTGGATGTTCAAACTGGAGTTAAAATCTAAAGATAATATTGTACGAAGTCCCTTCTTCAAGATATCAACATATTGAGAAATTGATCAGTCAACTTAATGAACCAATATTATATAAAAAAAATGTATTTGGTTTTTTTTGTAGCCGGAAAAAATGGTAGTGGTAGCAGATGATGACTATTAGGTAACAAGTTATCAATTGCATACTTTTACAGGTAAAAATGTTGGACGTTGTTTATAATAGTACTTAAAAAAATTCGTTCATTATAATGCTACAGTTTACAAAGTAAATTGCATATGTAATATTAATTAATCAATAAGTAATCAATGAAGTTTCCATAGATTCATTGTTGTAAGAAAAAAATTACTAGATTTGTATTCCCTTAATTGTTGGACCTATTGGTAAATGTATCAAGACTAGAAAAATATGTATTTTCGTTATTTGATTGGAATCCCGTAACCTGGCCATAATTATAGTTCATATAAATCTTCCCGAATAGGTCGACCCATGTTTGTATAGCTAATTAAGTCGACCTCAATAAGAACTAATCAGCTTTGTGTCGGTCAATTTCAGGTTACCTTGACACCCCTACTCGTGAACAAAATGATAGAGGAAAAATATATTAAATAGAAAATTCAAAACAACACTAATAAAATGTAACCGAAGCCATGTTCACAATTGTTCCCTTAAAATTGCACTATGTTTGTTTTTCATGATAAAGTGGTTAGGGGAGTTGTGTTGGGCTTAAGTAACTTGCCTATAAATTTATCGAGTAATTATAACTTATTCTTTTTTTTCTAAATTCAGTTGGTGTTGTGAATCTTGGTTGCGGATATGTGTCCTTAGTTATACCACATGGGCCCAACTTTCTACTCTAGTCGATTATATTTGGTATAGGTTGGTCCACTCTGATTTATTATTATACCGGTGATAAAACATAAATTATTGGACTAAATAAACTAATCAAGCAATACAAGCATACATTAAATATCAAATTTTTAATGAATACTCTCTTTTAAAATGAAATTACAATTACAAAGCATGAAAATAAGTCTTCAAATTGTGGTATTTTCCATTTCCTACCATGAATATAAGTAAATAAACAAAAGAATCATTTGCTAATATTTGCATGTTTACTAATAAAAAATCAAGCAACTTGCATTTTGTTTCATTTACGGATGAAAGAAGAGGGGTGGTTTGGTCCGATGATCCAAGTTCATCTACAACTGTAAAATCCATGGGTAACTTGTCTTTCTCTTTGGTCTGCCCCCACATTACAACGTAAAATCTAGCACTAAGTATCGTGGCTCCTATAGCACTGCATATACCAATTCAAGATTCAACAACAAGCCATGAATTCAATTACCTCATATGGGTTCAAATAAGTATGAAACATGTTTCAATATTCAGAGAGAGATAGGAGTGTTTGGATACTGATTACGATATTTTGATTATTGTTTATTTTAGAAAAGAATATAAGTATGTTTTGATATGCGTACCTTCCAAAATGAAGTGAATCACCAAGAAACGCAATACCCATGATGATTGAAATTACTATTGAAAGAGGCGAGAACATGGCAATAAAAACCGGACCTTTCTTCTGCAAGCACCAAATCACAACGGTACAACGAAACACCGTAGAATGAACCACCTTCAAAATAAGAAGTCAATCTACGAGCACCAATGGGTGAAATTGGTGAAAAGAGTAGTTTAATTAAATTATTCGACTTACCCCAAAAACAATAGCAATCATCCCAATTCCAGGTTGCACCACCCACGCACTTGGAGTTGGTTCTATAAAAGGAGATAGGGCTATACATTGTATCGTCCCAAAAAGACACATGAAAAAGACAATGGTTTGTTGATCCGGATATTCCTTGATTGTTTTTGTCTGAATGAATGAATAAAGACATTAGAAGTCAGGTAGTTGCAAGTTTCAATGTTATTCTTTTAATTGTATAAGATCTTACTTGTAATACATTCCATATGCAACCACATACTACAGCCACAAAGATAATAAGACCTCCAAAAACCCAACTCGATGGATGGGATGTCATTAGCTTTTTAATGGGCGAATAACTAAGAGAAGTGACCGTTTGGAATATTTCCGGACCTTGATAGAATGTGAACACCATTGCTCCAGATATTGCTATTAAGGTACCTATTAATTTTGCGAGACAGCTTGAACTTCTAACGTCTATTTTCTCCATCCTAAAACACGAATTTCATAAGGAATTCAATTTTTATTCATAATGTCTTTTACCACCATAAAAGTATTGTTATATATATAAAAATAAAAATATAGACCAAAATTGTTGAAACACTAAAATGTTAAAATGAAAAACTTAAGTAAAAAAAGTTTTAGTAATAAGTCTCCAATAAAAAGCATCTTACACTTTTAGCTAAGCTTTCATTTAGTGATATATAAATTTAAAATGTAATTTAAGGGGATACTAATTATATTTAACCATTTTCTGGTATAAATTTGGTTCTCTTCCTAACCATTTTTAATTCAAAACCCAAATGGAGATGATCTTAATATTGACAACCTTTGTTGTCAATATCCAAAAAATTTAGAAGAAAAGCAAAGCTAATGTTAAGAGTGATTCTCAGTACCTCAACACAACTGCAAGCAAGAATGTAATCCCGGGTGACATGTTTCCAATGGCACTTGCCATGGTTGGAGAGCTATAGTCAACCCCTAGATACGCGAGTACCTCGTAAAGACAAAGCCTACAAACAATCCATATATGTAAAATTTGTTAACATAGAAGGATAATGTATGTTAAGGACATGTTTGAAATATTGCAAAGGTTTCATTTCGGCAACACCAGCCCATGTTATCCCCGTCAGCCAACATTCCCTTCTCGGATTTTAATTCTGTTGGAAATTAGTAAATATCATTGTCTTTGTAAACTTTATGTAAATTGTATTTAGTTTAAGGACCATTTATGTATTAGTAATAAAGTCTAACAATACAACGATTAGGGTATAAACCCAATCGTTGCCTCCTGACTTCAAACCGTTGCAACGGTTTATTGAAGCAACGATACCCATGTATATATATGTATATTTATTCAATCAATAAAACATCTCAATTTCAGTTTATTCTCTTCACTGTATCTTTACTTTCTGCCTAGAATTGTTCATACTCGATCATCATTATGGCACCAAAACGATTGTCACTTAACCCCTTTCATAATCGACACTTCACTGAATCAAGGATTGATTCTGGTTCGATGCACAGGGGTGCATCAGAACCCTGGTTTGTTTCGGGTCAGAAGGACTGCACACAATCAGGACCAATACGCACAGATTGTTACTCGGGATCAAGGGGCTGCAATGTTTCGGGTATGAACCATGTAAATCGAACATGGTATCAGAGCCCAAGGATTGGGTTCTCGAAGACGGGACAGAATACTACAAACAAACATCAGAATCTGAAAAGCAAACTCAAGAATCTCGAAATCAATAATGAATCAAGACTACAACGAATGAAGAATGCTACTTGTTATCGCTGTCAAGAAAAGGGGCATTTCGCTTGGGATTGCATATGGAAAAAGAACAAAAAGAAGAACCTTTTGACTTTGAAGACACCGTGGAAGAAACCCGCCAAGCCACTCACAAAAACAAACATCTTTTCTCCTGACTTTATGGTGAAAGGTACCGAAAATGGTCCATGGAACAAAGTATGGTATGTAAATTCCTCAATCTCTAAACATATGTCTCCTAGAAAAGATTTGTTTGAATATTCTAAAGATTGCATTATACATGAGACTAAGAAAGGTCATTCTTATACGATTCATGGAATTGGGCAAATTGAAGTTTCATCACATGAAGCTCTATATTTAATTCCATATGTGTCTCATGTTCCGAAAATCCATTTTAATCTCTTGAGCAAGAAACAACTAATCTTGCAAGGATTTGAGATTGAAATAGATGGATCGACTTGCAAACTTACCCACATGAATGATCCTGGAAGATACAAAGGGAAGGAAATTGAAGATGAATCAAGCGTTTGTGGAAAAAATAGAAAAGAAACTCTCTTCAAAATTGACTCTTTTGCAAAGTTTGTCGATTTTATGGATTTAATAAATAGCGACAAACTAGTATACAGCTTTTACAAGGAAGTCAAGGCTGATTTCAATCAAGTGCTTACTTGGTTCCACATGAATCACTCCGAAAAAGACATTGCAAATCGATTGCCTCCAAGGATCGCAAACATGGAATTATGTTTGTTTGAATTGTTTCGTTTGGTGAAACACATGGGAGGATATAACACGGTGACGCTACAGAATGAATGGTACGACGTCGCAATGAGTTTCGGGTACCCAGCAAATTACGACATCGAGTTTTGTCATATGTATGAAGACTTTTTATTGCAACCAATTCTTTACCACACTCAAGCCAAAGAAGATAGGGATCTTCCAATCGAGCTACCAGAAGGACTTGGTACCGAAGCACGTGATCAGCCAGTTGGGTTTAGTGATCACATCGTGGCTACAACCGATGGTAACAACGTTGAAATAAAAGATGACATCGAAAGCTCAAGCATTGATCGTAATAGGGAGGAAGGAAGCAACCATGAAGCACAAAAGAAAGCATCAGCAGGCACATTTGAAGGTTTGGATGATTTCATAATCATCACTTGAAGACTCAAACAAGCGCCACAAAGACTTGATATTTAAGGGCGGATGTTGGAAATTAGTAAATATCATTGTCTTTGTAAACTTTATGTTAATTGTATTTAGTTTAAGGACCATTTATGTATTAGTAATAAAGTCTAACAATACAACGATTAGGGTATAAACCCAATCGTTGCCACCTGACTTCAAACCGTTGCAACGGTTTATTGAAGCAACGATACCCATGTATATATATGTATGTTTATTCAATCAATAAAACATCTCAATTTCAGTTTATTTCTATTCACTGTATCTTTACTTTCTGCCTAGAATTGTTCATACTCGATCATCATTATGGCACCAAAACGATTGTCACTTAACCCCTTGCCCAATCGACACTTCACTGAATCAAGGATGGATTCTGGTTCGATGCACAGGGGTGCATCAGAACCGTGGTCTGTTTCGGGACGCAAGGACTGCACACGATCAGGACCAATACGCACAGACTGTTACTCGGGATCAAGGGGCTGCAATGTTTCGGGTATGAACCATGTAAATCGAACAAATTCATGAAAAAAATTAATCTAAAATATATAAGTTTCCTTCAATTCTAGTACCAAATGGACTCAATGGCTTACCCTAGAAGGCCGAGGATAAAGAATCTGAATAGTATATGGAAAGTGAGCGTAAGGCGCTTAGTGTTTCTGTACAATAAGAGAAGAGTATTATGAATGTGCTGTTGTTTCTTTTTTAATATCGCAACAAAAACGACAGAGGATTGCAAACCTGTAGATATGAATGATGAAAAATGGAAGAAGAATTAACGTTGCAAGAACATTATGGTAAACAACATAAACAAAACTCTTCATTCCACCATTCATTGCCGCTTTTACAAATACGAGCAGACCTGTATCTAAGCATGTTATTATTATCATAGCAACAATGGGCAGCACGTCATCCATCCGTAAACATATTTCTTTAATTGTTGTCATGTCTTTTTTCGGTCACGAACACGAGGATAAAAAGAGGAGAAAACAAATACCGAAAAGAAGAAGCAACTATACCATGCATATTGGTGTACAACTATATATATATAGATGCCTCAAAATGTTGAGAAACTCAGTCAACTTAATGAACGCTACCAAATACTAATGTCAATGTATATGCCTTGACCCCATATCAATCATACGGCAAGGAAAAGTCTTTGCAGAGTGCTTTTGACAATTTCTTATGTTTTTTTCTTGGTCTTATTTGCACCTTCTGGTTTTTTCTCTGTCTAATTTTTAGATGTAGAACTCTTATGGTAACCCTATATCTTGCAAATCACATTAAATAAATTTAGGTAAGCAATAACTTAATTGATGAAATGCTCAATAAGTCTATTTTTTAGGTAATGATAATAAGTTGTTTCTTTTGGCACAAGTCACGGCCTTTTTTCAAACACATAAAAGAAGAATGGACTTATTGCTTTGATAATTTCAAGCACAGGTGGTGGCCGGTGTGGCGCTTCTGTTTCCCGTTACATCTGCTCCAACTATTCCAGTCAAACACTCTATACAAGCATTTGAAGTTTGAAAAGAAATTTAAATCGCAGACAAGTGTTTATATCTTGTAATGTACATCTTTATTTAATTTTAGTTAACCCAAGATTCTTTAATAAAAGCGGCCTGTTAAAGCTAATACTCTTGACACCTTTAAACCGTTTCATTTGAATTCGCTGATTTTACCTTTTCATGTTGTAAGATGGCATAGACACAACTTTCATTTTGATTGTACATGTCTACAGACTTTGTGTGCTTACACATTTTTTGACATGCTAGGCTTCTAACTTAGGTAACATTGTTGTTAGAAAGAATTGGGACTACTGTATTGATATTTGAGATATCCACAAGACTTTAAAAGTGGGATTTTTGTTCTTGTTGGTGAATGGTCAAATGAAATTATCTACTATTAACAATCATCTTGTTCATCTTGGACAACTATGACTTTTATAGTATAACGTTTTTCTATATTGTCATGATTGGGAAATCATCTTAAACAAATAGAAGATATGCCTAACAAACTATCTATTATTTCGATGGAAATCATCTTCTGAATCTGACCACTTAGTCAGAATCATGTCACTCAGACTGCAAATGATTTAGAGTAATTTTTTCACTCAGACTCAAAATCACTCAAACTCATACGCAACTAACAGATTCAAAACTTGGGTTAAATAGTTGATTTTTCCCAACAATCTCCCCCTATATGTTTAAGTTAAATTCTTTTACAAACCTTGCTGGAAAATAGAAAAGTAACACAAACTGTAAAAATTAATAATATTAAGTTTGTGACAATACCTACTTCCTCTTTGTCTTGGGTTTGGATTTTGATGATGAAGTAAATGTAGTTGGCTTTAATGCTGACTTCTTCCATTCTTCTCTTTCTTTCTTCCATTGCAAGAACCTTTCCATTTCTTGATTTGTCTTGTTGTTCATTGATTGATATTCCCGTATGATCCTCTTCACCTTGTCAGCTATATTACCAATGTCTTCAATTATGAGCAAATTGTTGAAGAGCCAATTGAAAAGTTTAAGTCCGAATGGTCTGCATTGTTGAGACTTGCATTCATTCATTAACGCTATACAATGATACAATGAAGATTTATAGAGTGTGTTTTTATCATGGAAGGATTCTTCTCCAACTATATCAATGTAATGTTGGACCCATATTATTTGTGACCCTCATTGATCATTTATCCTTACTGATATGATGACTGACGCTAACTGAAATCTGTGTCTAGTAAATATTCGATGGACGTATTTACCTTAACGACACTATAGATTTCCCATTAGGTGATCGGAACTATGAGAGCTTAAATATAAACACTTATTAAACACCAAGGGACTAAGGTGTACACACTCCTAATTTGAGTGTGTATATAAGGGCCATTAGAAACCCTTAGAAGGGTTGGTCAATTCTAGCCACCACTTTCATCCCTAACAAACACAAAGTGTTTTCTCTCTAATTCTCCATCCTAACACGATCATCTCAATTTGGGAATCATCGATGGCTAATCTATTCAATAACATGCCCGGATCATCTGCAGGTATGTTAAATTTACATGAACCAATCTAATTTAATCCAACATGTGGTATCAGAGCCAATGGCTCGTGATTATCCATTGGTTCATGTTTATTTATCGCTTGGCTATTGCTATTATTGATTCGGCAACTTTTCTGGCCGGCGGATTTTGATTTTTGGGTGAAAAATGGGATTTTTTGGACCTGGTGGCGGCTGCTGCAACCCTAATTTCGACGAACTTCGTCCGTGCGGATGAAGGCTCATCCGTACGAACCTGATTTGTTCGTACGTACGGATGAAGCCCTATACGTACGAACCTGACTTGTTCATTAGTACGAATCTGACTTGTTCATCCGTACGAACCTGATTTGTTCGTACGTACGGATGAAGCCCTATACGTACGAACCTGACTTGTTCATTAGTACGAATCTGATTTGTTCATACGCACGAACGTAACTGTTGATCCGTACGAATCTGGGCTAAATGCGTGCGAACCTAGGCTTACATCCGTACGAACTTAAACCTTACATCCGTACGAACCTAGGCTTACATCCGCACGAACCTGGACTTACATCCGTACGAATCAATACTCATCCGTACGAATATAATCTCATCCGTACGGATGACTACAGACCCTAATTTGGTCGGTTTTTTAAAGTCTTACTGGTTGCCTTATTTTTTAAAGTCTTTGCTCAGCCCCTTGACCCCGCAAAGGGCGCTGCCCCTTGACCCCGCAAGGGGGCGCAGCCCCCTTGACCCCTGCTTTACTGTCGTGGTCACCTTATTTAGTCACCTTATTTATATGTGACCTTATTATACTTATGCACTAATATTCATGTTTTCATCTTTTGTTGCCCAAAGGTCAAAGGTGATTCCTATGATTGCATTTTTCCTTTAGCATAATAAACACGTAGGATATTAATTCTGCCCAAAGGTGATTTAATATACTTGTGTGCTTGAAAGGATTCTTATTATGCCTTAAAACACGACGTTCTATTTTGTTGCCCAAAGGTCAAAAGACAAACGTTGTGTTGCATAAACCTTATGCTCATAATTTTACTTAGATATTAGTTATTTCTGCCCAAAGGTGATGTAACATCTAAGTAGAGCCTTACTTTAGCTTATTATTTTGGTGTTTTTTTAATAGGCTTACCTATCACTAGCTTCATTACTTATATGGTCTTAGTCTCAGGAACATTACTATTAGGTCTGCTTATTTTAGACATTACTCTAGTTCTATTATCTTAAGGGACATTACTTAGTCTGCCTTATATAGCTAACTCTGTCACTATAAAATCTTCTAAAATTCGTATCATAATCTTAAATCCTCCTTATTCTCCACTACAGCACCAAACTTCGGCATTGAGGCACTTACTGGTGCTAATTTCACTTATTGGAAGGAGCAACTTTACTTAACTCTTGGAATGCTCGACATGGACTATGCTATTCGCCATGATGAACCCGCCGCTATTACTGCTGAGTCTACTGCGACACAGAAAGCGGACTTTGAGAAGTGGGAAAGGGCGAATCGGCTGTCCCTAATGATGGTCAAGAACTCAATTCATTCCAGCATCCGAGGAGCTATCCCTGATAACGACAAAGTGAAAACTTACCTCAAATCTGTTGATGATCACTTTAAGGGATCGTCTAAGGCAACTGCGAGTAGTTTAATGCTACAGATGCTAACCCTTAAGTATGAAGGTTCTAATGGTGTCCGTGAACACATAATGAAGATGGTTGATATGTCTCATAAGCTTAAGAATTTGGAAATGGAAGTCTCAGATAACTTTCTTGTGCATTTCATAATGACTTCCTTGCCTACTCGGTTCGACACTTTCAAAGTGAATTATAATGCTATGAAAGATAAATGGTCGATAAGTGAACTGATTGCTATGTGCGTTCAAGAGGAAGATCGTCTTAAGCACATTCAACCTGAAGCTGTTCACCTTACTACCACTTCAAACTTCAAGAAGAGGAAAGGTAACTACAGTAATAAGACTGAAAATAAAGTCCAAAATCATGGTGCTGCTACCTCTGGCCCTAAACCCTCAACAAGCAATACTAACTGTAAATTCTGCCGCGCCAAAGGGCACGGACAGAAAGATTGCTCTAAATTCAAGGACTAGCTAGCTAAGAAAGGTAACATTCTTTACGTAATATTTGATTCCTTTACTACTGATGTTCCATTTAATACATGGTGGGGTGACTCTGGTTCTATGGTCCATGTGACCAATTCCTTACAGGGATTCCTTACAATCCAGAAGCTACCAAAGGACCAAAGAAAACTTAGAGTTGGAAATGGTGATCTCTTAAATGTCGAAGCCATGGGGACTTTAAATTTACATATGAATACCGGAAAGTGTATAAGATTAATAGATACCTTATATGTACCGAGAATTACTCGGAACCTTGTATCTATATCTAGACTTGATCTTGAAGGTTATGTAATTACTCATGGTCGTGGCAGGATCACTTTTACTCTTAATAATGAATTATTTGGTTGTGGTTTTTTGGATGGATTACTGTATAAATTAGAACTAGATCATAATTTCTCACAGTCTTTGTTGTCTCTTAATATTGATGACATAACTAAAACAAAGACAAAATCAACTAAACAAGCAGAGAATTCCTCCACATTGTGGCATAAACGTCTCGGCCACATCTCACGAGATCGCATGACACGACTCGTAAAAGAAGGAATCTTACCCTCTCTTGATTTTAGTGATTTTGAAACATGTATTCAATGCCTCAAAGGCAAAATGGCTAAAGGGAATAAGAAAGGAGCCACCAGATGTTCCAACTTGTTGGAAATAATTCATACTGATATTAGTGGCCCCTATCCCGCATCAATAACAGGGCATACATCATTTATTACATTCATTGACGATTATTCACGTTACATGTACCTTTATTTGATTAAAGAAAAATCTGAATCCTTACAAACTTTTGTCGATTATAAAACTTTGGTTGAAAACCAACTTGATCATAAGATAAAAGTTGTCCGATCAGATAGGGGAGGTGAGTATTACGGTAAACATACTGATATTGGTCAAGCTCCTGGTCCCTTCTATAATTTTTGCAAGGAACAGGGCATAATTAACCAATACACCATGCCAGGTTCTCCTCAACAGAATGGTGTTGCTGAAAGGAGAAACCGAACTTTAATGGACATGGTGAGAAGTATGCTCGCCAACACTAACCTACCCAAATTTCTTTGGACTGAGGCCTTAAAAACAGCTGTTCATATACTCAATAGGGTTCCATCAAAATCTGTCCCTAAAACTCCTTATGAGATCTGGACAGGTAGGAAACCGAGTCTAAAATATATGAAAGTATGGGGTTGTCCTGCCGAAGCAAAAGTCTATAACCCTAACTTAAAGAAACTGGATTCTAAAACCCTTACATGTTTCTTTATTGGTTATCCCGAGAACTCAAAAGGTTATCGGTTTTACTGTCCTTCTCACTCTACCCGCATCATAGATACGCAACATGCCACTTTCCTCGAAAATTCAGAGATCAGTGGGAGCACGACAAATCCTGATTTAGATTTGCAAGAAGTACAAGAAGCGGGGGGAAACCACTCGTCGGTTATTACGATTCCTCCGATAATTCCTCTTGTACCCAACGCTGCTCCCGTTATGCCTGGATCTCCTAATGAACCGGTTGAACCTCCCGCTATGCCTCCTAATCTAAACGCCGAAGAACCGCTTGTTCCTGTTACCGAACCCGTAATTCAGCTCAGGAGATCATCAAGGGCTCGCGGAAACACTAATTTTGATGGTTTCGAAACTTATCTGGCTGAAGTCGAAAATATTGGGAAACTTACTGATCCAACCTCTTACCGAGAAGCTATTAATAGTGATCAGGCCACTCATTGGATTGAAGCCATGATTGAAGAGCTCAATTCCATGAAGCATAATGGCGTTTGGGTATTGGTTGCACTTCCTAAAGGATCCAAAATAATTGGTTGTAAATGGGTCTTCAAAACCAAATTAGACCCGAATGGAAACGTCGAACGCTATAAGGCCAGACTGGTTGCAAAAGGCTTTACTCAAAAGGAAGGAATTGATTATCAAGAGACCTTTTCTCCTGTCTCTCGTAAAGATTCCCTAAGGATCGTCATGGCACTCGTAGCTCATTATGATTTAGAGTTACATCAGATGGATGTCAAGACCGCTTTCCTAAATGGTGACTTGCAAGAAGACGTATACATGCAGCAACCTGAAGGATTTATTCCAGAAGGTAAAGAGCACATGGTCTGCAAGTTAAATAAATCGATATATGGGTTGAAACAAGCATCACGACAATGGTACCTTAAATTTGATGAAGTCGTGAAATCTGATGGCGTCCTAAAGAATCAAGTGGATCAATGCACCTATCTCAAGATCAGTGGGAGTAACTTTATTATCCTTGTTTTGTATGTGGATGATATTCTGCTTGCAAGTAACAACTTGGATTTGCTACATGAGTCGAAGCGAATGCTTTCGCATAATTTCGACATGAAAGATCTCGGTGATGCCTCTTATGTTATAGGTATCGAAATACATCGAGACAGACGTAATGGTGTTCTAGGTCTTTCCCAAAGGGCTTATATTGACCATATTCTAGAACGCTATAACATGCAGCACTGCACACCCACTGTGGCTCCGGTAGTTAAAGGGGACGTATTTGGACCTCATCAAACTCCGAGCACTGAAACTGAGAAGGCTGAAATGAGGATGATACCTTACTCATCTGTAGCTGGGAGCATTATGTACGCTCACGTCTGTACTCGACCGAATATCGCTTACATCGCTGGTATGCTGGGGCGTTACTTATCTAACCCCGGATTAGCACACTGGAAAGCAGCTAAAAAGGTTCTACGATATCTGAAAGGGACCAAAGACTACAAATTAACTTATAGAAGAAGTGACAACTTGGAAGTAGTAGGTTATTCTGACTCTGACTTTGCTAAAAGCAAAGAAGACCATAAATCTACTTCTGGGTATATTTTCATGTTAGCTGGCGGACCAATCTCTTGGCGGAGTCATAAACAGAAACTGACCACGACGTCTACTATGATGGCTGAATATGTTGCCGTTTATAATGCAACCTGTCATGGGATGTTGTTAAGGAACCTGATCAGTGGACTCAAACTCGTCAACTCAATCTCTAGACCATTGAAGCTTTACTGTGATAACTCAGCTGCTGTAACTTTCTCGAACAGTAACAGTTCGACTGGCGTTGGGCTGTATCTCGACACAAAGTATCTGTTTGTACGCGAACGGGTTGAGGAAAATGTTCTTTGTGTTGAGTACATAAGTACACATGACATGCTAGCGGATCCGATGACCAAAGGTCTTCCTCCTAATATATTCGTAGGACACGTGTCGAATATGGGGCTTACAAAAGACTTAATTTAATAGCATGTTGTACTTATTGGTCATTATTATTTATTAATGAAAAATTTTCCTCCTTATTCAGATTTTGTTTGTCTATTATTTACACCTTATGCGCATAACTGTGTTGGACATTATTATAACAAAATTTGTCTTAGTCGGTCTATCATTGCTTATTCAGTTTTGAATTTGAGTCATAGTTTGACTAGTGGGGGTCCTGAGTAGATATTCTTCTCTACGACTGTACTTATTGACTATGATTTCGGTTTAAAACAAAATGAGTATTATCTCGTACGGACTTATTAATACTCATAGATAAATGATCTACTTGGTCAAGTGGGAGAATGTTGGACCCATATTATTTGTGACCCTCATTGATCATTTATCCTTACTGATATGATGACTGACGCTAACTGAAATCTGTGTCTAGTAAATATTCGATGGACGTATTTACCTTAACGACACTATAGATTTCCCATTAGGTGATCGGAACTATGAGAGCTTAAATATAAACACTTATTAAACACCAAGGGACTAAGGTGTACACACTCCTAATTTGAGTGTGTATATAAGGGCCATTAGAAACCCTTAGAAGGGTTGGTCAATTCTAGCCACCACTTTCATCCCTAACAAACACAAAGTGTTTTCTCTCTAATTCTCCATTCTAACACGATCATCTCAATTTGGGAATCATCGATGGCTAATCTATTCAATAACATGCCCGGATCATCTGCAGGTATGTTAAATTTACATGAACCAATCTAATTTAATCCAACATGTAACACAAACCCTCATGATTGTCAGTCCTCACATATGTTCTTTCTTGAAAGATGACTTAAGAAGGCATAGGATGATCAACTTTAGGAGTCTAATCCAAGCGATTTTTCTCCTTTATATATGACATCTGTTTGCAGTGCAAAAGTGTTTGTAATCTTCTTCAAGAATCAACTTCAAAAAGTATGTTGCATTAACATTATAAATAGCTTCTCTATTCATCACATTATGATATTTTGGATCACTCAGTGTTGTACTCAGCTCAGCAATTCTTTTCCATTCTTCTAATCTAAGAGTTTGTAGTCTATCTACTCTTATTTTCATAATTCTTTGGTTTTGAAGTAGACATTTCAGATTGAGAATTCCATGTTCTTCAATCAATTAAAGATGAGTAATTTTACTGCTAATTCGGACTACTGTATTGATATTTGAGATATCCACAAGATTTTCAAAGTGGGATTTCTCTGTTCTTGTTGGTGAATGGTCAAATGAAATTATCTACTATTAACAATTATCTTGATCATGTTAAGCCCAACAGTCAATTGTATCTGAATCTAAAAAAAATTATATATTAAAAGTTTGTTAATAAGACCGTGTCATATGGGATACCAACTAAGCAAATTATAATATATAGAATGGCTATTAAAGAATTGAATCAGAACGAAACGGAGTCAAATGGCTACAAAATATTGTTTAACATGTCAAAGGAACGAAACAGATAGCAACTTCTAATGAAATGCATGGGTCAAACTTGTACAAAAATTTCTATTGAAACTGGTCGAACGGGTAAAAATGTAGTAACACTTATCTAAAATATTTTTAGCGAAACGGTATTTAAATGGTCTAATAACTTAGATATTATTGGTTTAAGTCACATATAAGAGAAATATAATTATTGTTAGTGATCTAAATGCTTTTCTAAAAGTACTTAACACTTTTACTAGAGTAGGGCATCAAAGGACTAATCGGCCCTTGTTAAACGGGTTGTTTTGTTAGTTACTTAAAGCAAAATAAATATATAAAAAGGACTAGAACATTTTCACTGACACCTCGTCCTACTAGGGGTCTAGGCCACCAATTCATCTATGATTCTTTTTATCTTTAACTTAAATAACTTTTTATACATGTCAATATAAAAAACTTAATACTATAAAAGTCATAGTTGTCTAAGATGGCAACTCATAAATTAAAAACAATTTGAGGATTCATTTATAATTCAACATACATCTTTGACTTATAAAACTGCAACACATTTATTAAATCAAAACAACAAGATATACTAGATAAAAAAAAAGATTCATAACTAAATTATGAAGAACTTGGACGATATGCGAATACCATAACTAAGTAGGTTAATGGACCAAGACTAGAAAAATATGTATTGGCGTTATTTGATTGGAATCCCGTAACCTGGCCATAATTATAGTTTGTATAAATCTTCCCGAATACGCCGACCCATGATTGTATAGCTAATTAAGCCGACCTCAATAAGAAAGAATCAGCTTTGTGTCGGTCAATTTCAGGTAACCTTGACACCCCTACCAGTGAACAAAATGATAGGAAAATTATATTAAATAGAAAATTCAAAACAACACTAATAAAATGTAACCGAAGCCATGTTCACAATTGTTCCCTTAAAATTGCGCTATGTTTGTTTTTCATGATACAATGGTTAGGGGAGTTGTGTTGGGCTTAAGTAACTTGCCTATAAATTTGATTAAACTTATTGAGTAATTATAACTTATTCTTTTTTTTCAAAATTCAGTTGGTGTTGTGAATCTTGGTTGCGGATATGTGTCCTTAGTTGTACCACATGGGCCCAACTTTTTACTCTAGTCGATTATATTTTGTATAGGTTGGTCCACTCTGATTTATTATTATTATATCGTTGATAAAACATAAATTATTGGACTAAATAAACTAATTAAGCATTACAAGCATACATTAGATATCAAATTTTTAATGAATACTTTCTTTTAAAATGAAATTACAATTACAAAGCATGAAAATAACTCTCAAAATTGTGGTATTTTCCATTTCCTACCATGAATATAAATAGATAAACAAAAGAATCATTTGCTAATATTTGCATGTTTACTAATAAAAAATCAATCAGCTAGCATTTTGTTTCATTTACGGATGAAAGAAGAGGGGTGGTTTGGTCCAATGATCCAAGTTCATCTGCAACTGTAAAATCCATGGGTAACTTGTCTTTCTCTTTGGTCTGCCCCCACATTACAATGTAAAATCCGGCACTAGCTATCGTGGCTCCTATAGCACTGCATATACCAATTCAAGATTCAATAACAAGCCATGAATTCAATTACCTCATATGGGTTCAAATAAGTATGAAACATGTTTCTATATTCACAGAGAGAGATAGGAGTGTTTGGATACTGATTACGATATTTTGATTATTGTTTATTTTAGAAAAGAATATAAGTATGTTTTGAAATGCGTACCTTCCAAAAGGAAGTGAATCACCAAGAAACGCGATACCCATGATGATTGAAATTACTATTGAAAGAGGCGAGAACATGGCAACAAAAACCGGACCTTTCTTCTGCAAGCACCAAATCACAACGGTACAACGAAACACCGTAGAATGAACCGCCTTCAAAATAAGAAGTCAATCTACGAGCACCAATGGGTGAAATTGGTGAAAAGAGTAGTTTAATTAAATTATTCGACTTACCCCAAAAACAATAGCAATCATCCCAATTCCAGGTTGCACCACCCACGCACTTGGAGTTGGTTCTATAAAAGGAGATAGAGCTATACATTGTATCGTCCCAAAAAGACACATGAAAAAGACAATGGTTTGTTGATCCGGATATTCCTTGATTGTTTTTGTCTGAATGAATGAATAAAGACATTAGAAGTCAGGTAGTTGCAAGTTTCTATGTTATTCTTTTAATTGTATGAGATCTTACTTGTAATACATTCCATATGCAACCACATACTACAGCCACAAAGATAATAAGACCTCCAAAAACCCAACTCGATGGATGGGATGTCATTAGCTTCTTAATGGGCGAATAACTAAGAGAAGTGACCGTTTGGAATATTTCCGGACCTTGATAGAATGTGAACACCATTGCTCCAGATATTGCTATTAAGGTACCCATTAATTTTGCGAGACAACTTGAACTTCTTACGTCTATTTTCTCCATCCTAAAACACGAATTTCATAAGGAATTCAATTTTTATTCATAATGTCTTTTACCACCATAAAAGTGTTGTTATATATATAAAAATAAAAATATAGACCAAAATTGTTGAAACACTAAAATGTTAAAATGAAAAACTTAAGTAAAAAAAGTTTTAGTAATAAGTCTCCAATAAAAAGCATCTTACACTTTTAGCTAAGCTTTCATTTAGTGATATATAAATTTAAAATGTAATTTAAGGGGATACTAATTATATTTAACCATTTTCTGGAATAAATTTGGTTCTCTTCCTAACCATTTTTAATTCAAAACCCAAATGGAGATGATCTTAATATTGACAACCTTTGTTGTCAATATCCAAAAAATTTAGAAGAAAAGCAAAGCTAATGTTAAGAGTGATTCTTAGTACCTCAACAGAACTGCAAGCAAGAATGTAATCCCGGGTGACATGTTTCCAATGGCACTTGCCATGGTTGGAGAGCTATAGTCAACCCCTAGATACGCGAGTACCTCGTAAAGACAAAGCCTACAAACAATCCATATATGTAAAATTTGTTAACATAGAAGGATAATGTATGTTAAGGACATGTTTGAAATATTGCAAAGGTTTCATTTCGGCAACACCAGCCCATGTTATCCCCGTCAGCCAACATTCCCTTCTCGGATTTTAATTCATGAAAAAAATTAATCTAAAATATATAAGTTTCCTTCAATTCTAGTACCAAATGGACTCAATGGCTTACCCTAGAAGGCCGAGGATAAAGAATCTGAATAGTATATGGAAAGTGAGCGTAAGGCGCTTAGTGTTTCTGTACAAAAAGAGAAGAGTATTATGAATGTGCGGTTGTTTCTTTTTTAATATCGCAACAAAAACGACAGAGGATTGCAAACCTGTAGATATGAATGATGAAAAATGGAAGAAGAATTAACGTTGCAAGAACATTATGGTAAACAACATAAACAAAACTCTTCATTCCACCATTCATTGCCGCTTTTACAAATACGAGCAGACCTGTATCTAAGCATGTTATTATTATCATAGCAACAATGGGCAGCGCGTCATCCATCCGTAAACATATTTCTTTAATTGTTGTCATGTCTTTTTTCGGTCACGAATACGAGGATAAAAAGAGGAGAAAACAAATACAGAAAAGAAGAAGCAACTATACCATGCATATTGGTGTACAACTATATATATAGATGCCTCAAAATGTTGAGAAACTCAGTCAACGTAATGAACGCTACCAAATAATAATGTCAATGTATATGCCTTGACCCCATATCAGTCATACGGCAAGGAAAAGTCTTTGCACAGTGCTTTTGACAATTTCTTATTCTTTTTTCTTGGTCTTATTTGCACCTTCTGGTTTTTTCTCAGTCTAATTGTTAGATGTAGAACTCTTATGGTAACCCTATATCTTGCAAATTGTAGGTGCATTTATGTAGTTACTAGATTCATATGTAAACTAACGTTTTATATCAGTCTTTGTATTGTGTGATTGAATATCGGTATTGAATATTTGATTAGTTGTTTACATCGTTATGAATTAATCGAATATGTGTTTTGTGATGTTTAAATGATATTCAAACTCGTTCGCACGGATAAGGATGAATCCGTGCGAATGAAGGTTACGTTCGCACGAATGGTATAGTCCATTCGTACGAACCAGATGTGGTTCGCACGAATAGAAACTCATCCGTACGAATGAATTCTCATTCGTACGAATGAATAGCTGGGCCTATATATACCAAGCTAGGGTTTCTGCATCGGTAAGGTTTTGGTGGTTATTGTTCATTCGTGCCGAAGTGCTGTCCAAGTGTTTTCTTAGATCCCAAACGTTTAGTAAAGTCTAAACAATCATCCGAATAGTCTTCCTAAGGTCCGATCATATCAACAACCGTTGGTTAGATTCCGTTTCCGAAGGTTTCATATTCGCTAGATAATCGTAAGCTTATTTCCGCTAGGTTTTTCGATATAACGTTGACTATAAGATCCGTACAACCCCAACACAAATCACATTAAATAAATTTAGGTAAGCAATAACTTAATTGATGGAATGCTCAACAAGTCTAATTTTTTAGGTAATAAATTAATTGATGGTTTTTTCTCAGTCTAATAAGTTGTTTCTTTTGGCACAAGTCACGGCTTTCTTTCAAACACATAAAAGAAGAATGGACTTATTGCTTTGATAATTTCAAGCACAGGTGGTGGCCGGTGTGGCGCTTCTGTTTCCCGTTACATCTGCTCAAACTATTCCAGTCAAATACTCTATACAAGCATTTGACGTTTGAAAAGAAATTTAAATCGCAGACAAGTGTTTATATCTCGTAATGTACATCTTTATTTAATTTTAGTTAGCCCAATATTCTTTAATAAAAGCCGCCTGTTAAAGCTAATACTCTTGACACCTTTAAACTATTTCATTTGAATTCGCTGATTTTACCTTTTCATGTTGTAAGATGGCATAGACACAAGTTTCATTTTGATTGTACATGTCTACAGACTTTGTGTGCTTACACATTTTTTGACATGCTAGGATTCTAACTTAGGTAACATTGTTGTTAGAAAGAATTCGGACTACTGACTTTCAAAGTGGGATTTCTCTGTTCTTGTTGGTGAATGGTCAAATGAAATTATCTACTATTAACAATCATCTTGTTCATGTTAAACCCAACAGTCAATTGTATTTGAATCTATATAATTTTCTGTATTAAAAATTTGTTAATGAGACCGTGTCATATGGGATACAAACTAAGCAAATTAAAATAGAATGGCTATTAAAGAATTGAATCAGAATGAAACGGAGGCAAATGTCTACAAAATATTGTTTAACATGTCAAAGGAACGAAAGATATAGCAACTTCTAATGAAATGCATGGGTCAAACGGGTACAAAAGTTTCTATTAAAACTGCTCGAACGGGTAAAAATATAGTAACACTTACCCAAAACATTTTTAGTCTAACGGTATTTGAATATTGTTGGTTTAAGTCACATATAAGAGAAATATAAAAATTATTGTTAGTGATTTAAATGCTTTTCTAAAAATACTAAACACTTTTACTAGAGTAGGGCATCAAAGGACTAGAGATCGGCCCTTGTTAAACGGGTTGTTTTGTAAGTTACTTAAAGCAAAATAAATATATAAAAAAGGCAAAATATTGAGTGGAACTCCAGTTAGAACTTTTTCACTGACACCTCATTCTACTAGGCCACCGATTCATCTATGACTCTGTTTATCTTTAATTTAAATATTTTTTAGCATGACAATATGAAAAACTTAATACTATAAAAGTCATAGTTGTCTAAGATGGCAACTCATAAATTAAAAACAATTTGAGGATTCATTTATAATTCAACATACATCTTTGACTAATAAACTACAACACATTTATTAAATCAAAACAACAAGATATACTAGATAAAAAGAGAAGATCATAACTAAATTATGAAGAACTTGGACGATATGCGAATGCCATAACTAAGTAGGGGTGTTTATGGTTTGTTTTTTTAATTAAATAAACCGAAAACCAAACCGGATCGAAATCGATTACAACCGAACCGATTCTAAATTCGGTTTCTGGTTCGGTTTTTAACCGAAACCAAACTAGAATTCGGTTCTCGGTTTGGTTCTCGGTTTTGGAAATTTGAATTCGATTTTAACCGAAAATCGAATATATATTTAATAATAATTTGAAAAATATATATTATTTCTAATTTACTAATTATAGTATATTAATAAGTACTCAAAAAACCTCAAACTCTAATATTTTTTTCCTTTCAAATCTGTTCGGACTTTAAATTTAGTCGATTGTGACCGAAATGACATCTTACTTGATCTTGATCCTTTGTTTGATTAGACAAACTCATCTATTACTTAATAGTTAACATATTAATTATTTTATTTCTCTAATTTATTAATGTATTTTTATTTATCTTGCTTTGTTTAATTGGACTTTTATAATTAATGATTAAAATTATCTCATTGGCGATTGATTAATATCTCATATGTGTATTACAAACTACTAGAAATATAGTTTGTCAGGATCAAATACGTTTGTATAAACTTAAACCTTGTCTCCGTTAGATCGTGATCTATCAAAAAAGTTCAGCAGCGGATATGAACACTTTGATATTAACAAGTTATTCAAACAAACAATATTATTAAAGTATGAACAATGATGAACAATAAGTATTGTCGAATTATAAGCCTCAATTGATTACTAAGAATTATCAATACAACGTGTTTTGTTATCAATTACAAGGATCTATATGTCACACCCCGCTATAGCGGAAACACGAGATGTGAGAGCTGGAATATCATTACACGGTTATAAGCAAAATAAACGGTTCAAGTCATTGCATTAAAATAAAATAGTTCATAATTAGGAATCAACCCAGCAGTTTAATTGTTTAACACAAGTACAAAATACAAGTTCCAAAATAAATTCCCAAAATAAAAGAGGTATTTCCCAAAGTTTCGCCTCACGTGACCATACCGACCCTTCCTAGCCATGCACCTCGACACTTACACTAATTTCCTGAAACATAAGATGAAGTGTCAACTACATAAAATAGTGAGTGAGTTACAGTTTTGAGTTTCTCGATAAAAGTTTCCAAAAAGAAAATATATATGTAATAAATATCATAAATGAAAAGGAAGCGGAACGACGCTAAAACATATATATTTATAGAAGAGTTTCGAACACACGCAAGTAAAAATAGAACTCGTATCATAAAAAGTTATAGCGGAAGAAATCGCTAAAATAATGTATATGCGTAAGTATTATGTGAGCAACTAAATTAGTATCTTGTATCAATCTCTTGGCATAATATAAAAGTAAGTCTACGCTAAACCGATTGTCTGGTCAGATCTAGCCCCAAAGTTTGACAATGTTTGAGTTTCCATCTGATTCTTAGTAATATGTGCTTAGGACGCGAACCACAAGCAAGGAGTGATCTCTCCTAAGTATCGATACCCATAATACTAACGGCTATTGCTAATAGTGTATAAAGTTTCTGAACTCTAAAAACGGGGCAATTTGAACTCTGTTTCTAAAATAGTAGTAAACACTTACGGAGTTTATATTTTCATCAAGGATTGTTGCGCATGCAAGTAACCTAAATTTAGTTTAGCCAATTTACGGGGCATTAACACATTTTACGCATAATAGTTTCACAAGTTTCACAAGTTTCAAAAGTTTCATAAAGTTTCCAAGTTTCATAAGTTTCAAGAGTTTCAAAGTTTCTCAAGTTTCACAAGTTTCTCAAAGTTTAATAAAGTTTCCAAGTTTCATAAGTTTCAAGAGTTTCAAGGTTTCATACGAGTTGCAAATAGTTTCAAAGAGTTACATAAACATACAATATTATGTTTCCCCCAAATAAGTATTTAAAATAGTAAAACATAGTGGGGTTGTAACTCACGGGTTGCGAAGAAAAGATACGAGTGAACACGAATGGAGCGGAACGCGTCGGGAATCAAAGATGACCTAAAACAACGAAATGTTGTATAAGTATAATTAGTATGATTTAAGTTATGTTAAAGTTCCATTTCAACATTTTAAATCTTAAATCTTTATACTTTAGATTCTGTCCCAAAATTTTATTACGGAGAAGTTATATGGTAATACGTGTTCGTGTACGTTTTAGGGTCCGATTAGTCTGATTATGTCCAAAATGAGTCAATGTCCAAGATCAATACGTATAAGTTACAAAAATGTTAAGTCGCTGAGTTTGAGTATAAGTTTACGGTGAAATTTGGGCAGCACTTCCGCGCTATAAAAAATAAATCTATTTTTCAAACACTTTCCCGCTTTAAACAAACAAATTAAACCATAATATACGATAACACGAGTGTTTCAACTCCTCAAACTCATTCAAACAATTTACTTTGTAAAAACAGTAAGCTTTCAAAATTATATAATCTGTGGTAACTTATTTGAGCTTGTTTTAACGTTTAAAGTTCTCAAAACGACGTTTTTATCGAACAACGAGATCCAGACAGCGGCTGGAGATATTCAGCCGCCGACTGGACCTTAGCCGCCGGCTGGATATCTTCAGCCGTCGGCTGAAGGCCTACGGCCAGTTTCTTGTTTTCGTTATTTTTCGATTTTTAGTCCGTTTTAGTGTTAGATTTTTACATGCAAGCTGTTTTAGGTCGATTATAATCATTTTAGAGTAAAAGTCACAGTTTCTTTCGGATTTAAATCCTCAAAATGTAGATCTATGAGAAAAACTCGTTTTTAAGCAAGAACACGTTTTAACTTTTTAGAAAAACACTTTTTCAGTTTATAGATCGTCCATGCAAATATAGATTTAAGTAATAATAGAAAAATAAGAGGGTTTTACCGAAGGAAAACAGTTGTGTGACGGTTGGATGTGATTCTAGCTTCAAAAAGTGTGTAAACCTTCTTCAAAACCCGATTTTTAAGCTTCCTTTTGTTTCCCTTTTTCTTATGGACGATTTGTATAAGTTGGATGGACGATTTTTGGTGTTTTGCTGCTGTTTTTGTGGTGTTATTTTTCTGTTTTGTTGTGTTCTTGAGAGGAAAAATTAGTGAGATTTTTGAGAGAGAGTAATGTGTGTGTTTATGTTTTTGAAAATGAAACTAAAGTGATAGAGGGAGATGGGAAAGGGGGATTACTGCCCTAGGGAACCCCATTTGGCAGTAAATTCGGTCCAATCCCGTTTAATGTTTTTAGCCAATCAAAATACATTCAAGTCACAGTCAGCGGCCTTTCAGCCGTCGGCTGGCCATATCCAGCCGCCGGCTGGGCTTCAGCCGCTGGCTGACAGCTTTCAGCCGTCGGCTGGAAGGCTTTTCCCAGCTCGGTGACGTTTTAAGTTTTCCGTTATTGTTAGTTGTGGACTAGAATCTTAGTAGTTTCCGTTATGAACTTAGTCAAGTTCTTGTATAGTTTCTTGGTGTTAGGATTTATAAGTTGATTTCGACTTTGGTTCCGACAAAAATAAAGACACAACAATTACGAACTCGAAAAATATGAACACGATAAAAAGTAACTTGGGATTCGAACTGATAAGTTTAACTAGGAATCACCTGAATTTTGGACGGTTGTCACATCATCCCCGGGTTGAAAGAAATTTCGTCCCGAAATTTGACTCGTCCAATCAGGTAGAAGTATCTTTGAACAATTGCGGATAATTTTGACGTATTTGGTCTTCACGTTCCCATGTGAATTCATGACCACGTCGGGAGTTCCAACGAACCTTGACAATAGGAACCCGACTTTGTCTGAGTTGTTTGACCTCGCGGTCCACAACTTCAAGCGGCTCCTCTATAAAGTTTAGCTTGTTGTCGATCTTGACCTCGTCGAGTGGGATGACGATGGTCTCATCAGATAAGCACTTTTTCAAGTGCGAGACATGGAACACGTTGTGAACATTAGAAAGAACTTGCGGAAGTTGGAGTCGATATGCTACGGGGCCAATACGCTCGATAACCTCGAATGGTCCGGTATACCTCGGGCTTAGCTTGTCGCGTTTCCCGAAGCGAACTACCCCCTTCCATGGTGATACTTTAAGAAGAACCCGATCGCCGACTTGGAACTCGAGGGGCTTCCTTCGGTTATCGGCGTAGCTCTTTTGCCGGGTACGGGTCGTCTTCAGTCGTTCTCTGATAGTGGTGATCTTGTCGATGGTTTCCTGGACGATGTCGAGCCTTGTGAGCTGTCGATCGCCGGCTTCTAGCCAACAAAGCGGCGACCGGCACTTACGTCCATATAGGGCCTCGAACGGAGCACACTTAATACTAGCGTGGTAGCTGTTGTTGTTGGAAAACTCGACCAAGGGAAGGTGAGTATCCCAATTTCCTCCAAAGTCGACTACGCACGCTCTTAGCATGTCCTCAAGGGTTTGGATCGTCCTTTCGCTTTGACCGTCGGTCTGAGGGTGGTAAGCGGTGCTAAGGTCTAGTTGCGTTCCGAGCGATTTCTGAAGTGCGTTCCAAAAGCGGGTCGTGAATCGACTATCCCTGTCACAAATGATAGAGTGAGGTGTTCCGTGGCGAGAGATGATCTCGTTGATATAGGTTTGCGCGAATTTCTCCATCGAGTGGGTTTCTTGTACCGGTAGGAAATGAGCGGACTTCGTCAATCGGTCCACAATTACCCAAATTGTGTCGTTACCCTTTGCCGTCCGGGGCAGCTTGGTAATGAAATCCATGGAAATTTGTTCCCACTTCCACATAGGAATCTCTGGTTGTTGCAGCAGACCTGAGGGTTTCTGGTATTCCGCCTTAACCTTCGAGCAAGTAAGACACTTGGCCACGTACAAGGCGATATCCTTCTTCATGCCCGACCACCAATAGTACTCTCGAAGTTCCTTGTACAACTTATCGGATCCAGGGTGGATAGAGTATCGGGAACGGTGACCCTCATCCAAAATTAGCTTGCGAAGATCTTCAGATTTCGGAATCCAGGCTCAGCCCTTGAAATAATGGATTTCGTCGGACTTGAGTTCGAACTCCTTCTCATGATTGTGCAATGTTTCGCCCTTTAAGTTCTCGGGTTTCAACGCTTCTCGCTGAGCCTCGGCGATTTGCGTTTGAAGATTTGTTTGAATCTGAATACCTAATGCTCTAACCCGAGATGGTCTTACCCTTTCCTTCCAACTCAGGGCGTCTGCTACTACGTTTGCCTTACCCGGGTGATACTTGATCTCGCAATCGTAATCACTCAGCAGTTCGATCCATCTCCTCTGCCTCATGTTGAGCATCTTCTGATCTAGAATATGTTGAAGGCTCTTATGATCCGTGAAAACCGTGCACTTAGTACCATACAAATAGTGTCTCCAGATCTTTAAAGCGAATACTACGGCTCCCAGCTCTAGGTCGTGAGTGGTGTAATTCTGTTCGTGCACTTTGAGTTGCCTTGAAGCGTAGGCGATGACTTTATCCTTCTGCATAAGGACACACCCAAGCCCTTGATGGGATGCATCGCAGGATACTACGAAGTTATCCGTACCCTCCAGTAGGGACAAAATCGGTGCGTGGCAGAGCTGGTGTTTAAGTTTCTGGAAGGATTCCTCTTGCTTCGTACCCCAAACAAAATCCGTGTCCTTCTGAGTGAGCTCGGTGAGCGGCTTAGCGATCTTCGAGAAATTCTCGATGAACCTTCGATAGTAGCCGGACAACCCTAGGAATTGACGAATTTCCGTAGGAGTCGTCGGGGCTTGCCATTTCTCGATCGCTTCGATTTTTGTCGGATCCACATGGATCCCTTCTTGGTTGACCACATGACCAAGGAAATGTAATTCCCGAAGCCAAAATTCACACTTAGAGAATTTGGCGTACAATTTCTGATCTCGGAGGAGTTCTAAGATGAGTTTCAGGTGTTTCGCGTGATCCTCTTTATTTCTCTAGTAGATAAGGATGTCATCAATGAATACAATTACGATTTTGTCCAAATAAGGTCTACACACCCTGTTCATCAAATCCATGAACATCGCTGGTGCGTTGGTTAAACCAAATGGCATGACAAGGAATCCGTAATGACCGTAACGAGTACGAAAAGCGGTCTTTGAAATGTCGGTCTCACTGACACGAACCTGATGGTACCCTGAACGGAGATCGATTTTCGAGAAATAAGTTGCACCCTGCAACTGGTCGAAAAGGTCATCGATCCTCGGGAGTGGGTATCGGTTCTTGACGGTCAGCTTGTTCAGTTCGCGGTAGTCGATGCACATACGAAAGGATTTGTCTTTCTTTTTAACGAAGAGTATTGGAGCTCCCCAGGGGATGAGCTCGGACGAATAAGACCGTGATCCAAGAGTTCCTGGAGCTGTTTCGATAGCTCTTGCATTTCCGGTGGAGCTAGACGATACGGTGTCTTAGCGACTGGTGCTGCACTAGGAACTAGGTCTATCCGGAATTCCACTTGTCGATGTGGAGGTAGCCCGGGTAAATCTTCGGGAAAGACTTCAGGGTGATCCTTGACTACTGGAATATCTTGTATACGGATCTCCTTGGGTTTACGTTCGACAACGTGAGCGAGAAATGCGTCACAGTCCTTCTCGAGGTACTTGCGCATTTTCATGGATGACACGATACGGAGCTGTCGTCCGGGTTTGTCTCCTTGAACTGTGACAACCGTCTAAACTCAGGTCGAGAACGCTAACTTATGACCTCGATACGTATGTTTGATACTTGCTATAACTAATTTTATGTGTTACGTGGTTACGTAGACATTACCCTTTAAGCTAAGCTCGATGTAACTCACGCAAAACTTTTAACGTAAGTTTACGTTACTTAAACTTTAAATGGGTGTGTCTCGGAACAGGAATCGGAATCGGAATCAAACCAACAATTGAACTTTAAAATACTATGAATACATACAAAGAACTTTCCTAAGTTCACATGAAATCAATCGGGAACCTCAACGAACAAAAATGCCTAACGAGAACGAAAAACGGGATTTCTGCCGAACAAGCCATTCAGCCAACGGCTGGGCTCCAGCCGGTGGCTGGATACTGCTGGACAGGTGGTTGATGACTCATTTTTGCATGAAAAACGATTGGGACACATGTTTTAACCCGATTTGACCCCCTTTTCTGCCAGAAATCTCAGTCCCTAGGAGTATTTACCTTCTTTTCTTTGATTTTAACAAAACATAACACACACTCATTTACACACACACTTAAAACTCTCTCCAAAAATCCTTTGATTCCAGTCCATTTCAAGCCTTAAAACACCTAGAAACTACCACAAAAACACCATCAAATCGTTCTAATAACAAGGGGTAGAAAGGGTTGCATAGAAACCGGGTCAAGAAAACGATTTGTACACTTTTTGGAAGCTCAAATCACCATCAAAACATCATCAAAGCTTTTCCATCCCGTAAAAACTCTTCTAATAGTTACTACTACTTTCTAAACTCATTGCATGTATGATCTAACACATAAAAACAAGTTTTTATAAAGTTTCATAACCATTTTTATACAAAAACGGGTTTAAATAAAAGGTTACTTAGATCTATGTATTTGTGGTTAAAAATCCAAAAGAAACTGATATTTGAACATATGTATAAGTACTCTTGCTGAATATTCAGTTGCATGTCGAAATCTAGCTCAAAAACGCTTAAAATCGCGAAAATGGCAAAAAAAGAAAATCTGTCACGGCAATTCAGCCGCTGGCTGAATGAGTATGTGCACAAAAATCGTATTTTTAAAGTGTTAACGGAGAAATCGAGAAACTTATACTTTTCACATTTTATAAACATAATATAACAGATTACATATTTGTACTTTGAATGATAAGATGAGGTATTTAAATAACTAGTTCATCATAACGATATATAATGATATTTTATGAATCGTATTAAGCGGGAAAGTGGATAGGAAATTTTGGACATAAATTTTATAGCGCGGAAGCGCTGCCCAAATTTCATTGGACATACTTATAACACTTAAAACAACAAACTATTCGTTGACTAACGAGTTTGAAAGCTAACAAGTGATATACTTAAACGAAAACTTGGTTTATACTAGGATTCCGGTGATTCCGAGCACCTTCGAGCAATTCCGAGCACGCTAAAAATCTTCACAAACAGTGAGTTACAAACCCCAACTTTTAAATGCTTTTAAACATATTTTTGGGGTGAAATACGAGTCTTAGGCTTAAACATTACTTTTAAGCTGAAATAAACTTTGAACGCTTAACGAAACGATTTGATACTTTGAATACTTTTACGAAACGATTGATGCTAGAATACTATTGCGAAACTATATATATGCCAGCATTGTTGATGTTTTGCCAACAATGCTGAGGAAACAAAACACTAGATTGCCAATGACTAAACATCGATCGTCATGTTGCGGACGTTGTACAACATGGACGTGAGATACCATTAAAATTCCCATACACTCCTGCATAACAGTTGCTATTAATCTCTGGGAGAGGACCGATAGAATTTATGGATAGCGCTATTAGGGTAGTATGACCCTCACCACAACGATAACAACAGATGGTGCATAGTTCTAGTGGGTAGGCATAAGGCTTAGCAACGAACGATCATTGGGCAATACTTAGGATTGTCACATACTCGCGCTATGTGGTCAATACCTACAAACTTGAATACTAATACTTTACGCATGGTTATGCGACAACTATTTGAAATCTACTTTTTACGCCACATTTATGTGCGTCGATACTTGAATGCTTTTACTTAAACTTTGTAGCTCACTAACTACGTCTCCCGTAGTTAACACTTGACTCGTATTTTCAGGAAACGAGTAAGCTTGTGATGATGACTTTACGCTTGGGGCTGATGACTTCAAGAATGGGAAAGGGTTCGGGTGGTTTGGCTATGAACACCTATTTTGTATTTAGGATATGTAAACTTTGTTTTAAACATTTGTAAACCTTGGATGTTATGTTTTCTTTAATATAACTTGGTGTGGAATTATAAACTTGTGTATCGAATGCTATTGCTCTTCACATCCTGTGTTCCGCTTTAGCGGGGTGTGACAGACTTGGTATCAGAGCGCAAGGTTATAGTGAATACCGATTTTTCAAAAATCAAACTATAACCAGTTACTAAAACGAAAGATTTTATTTAACCAAAACGTGAAGGCATTGTTTAACTTGAATTATTCGTAGCCTGATCACCTATGAATAATTTGGACTAAATAATGCCAAAACGGGATTGGTAAACATTAAACGAACCTCCCCGGGAGTTCTTGAAGTCATCCCCACACAGACCTAGATGTTATACTTAAGATCTTCTATGTGCTCAACTTATTACTAACATTAACATGAGCTGTATCTTCGAACTAACTTGTCACCGATTTAGGGTATGTCGAGAGGGAGAGAGATAGCTACGACAGACAGCGAAACCGAACACTCTCGCGGATCCCAATCACGCTCTAGGAGTCAACAATCTTCACCACTCACCCTACCTTACCTCCGTCGGGACGGTGAAGGAAGCTCACGATTACCCACACGCCGCGCAAGACACCCACCGAATAGTCACTCGAGACCTCAGATAACTACGCCACCACCACCCCCTGTTCGCGGATTGACTCCCGAAGAAATCCAAGCGCTTTGTAACATGTCCGTCGACCTTTGCGGATACACTCAAGTCGTGAGAAATCACTCCTACCAGATACGTGGTTTGTACGCCGAGGTGTTACGCACAAAGGCAATGGCACGAAAGGCAATTCGAGCAACACGCAACTTGATGCTGATTAGCATAGTACTAGTATTCCTTATGGTTGTATTGGTTGTATTTAAGGTTTAGAGGTTGTTGTAAGATGTCTTTTAGATTGTAAGCAGTACATGTAGTTTATGAAGGGTTGTAAGCGTAGTACTTTATGTTGGTTGGTAATGTACGACAATAGTCGATGATGTTGGATTTTGTAAGAACATCAAATTTTGAGCGATATATAAAATGGACGGATTATAATTACGATTGTTGCTGTTCTTGTTATTTCCCCTTTATATGAATCTGAAGTGAAATATCAAAACCCTAAACACGAGTTCTCTCATTGTCCAAAGGATCAACGCCCGACTGAACGAGGCGATACCCGACATCATAGCCCAAATCAACGCGGGTATTAACCAGGGAGGACCAAGGGGAAACAACAATAACAATGAGCAGAACAACAACCAACAACACAACAACCAGGGGAATAACCAGGGAAACAACGAAGGTTGTAGCTACAAGACCTTCATATCTTGCAGGCCAAAGGAATTCCATGACACTTAGGGCGCCATCGGACTATCGCGCTGGATCAATAGTATGGAAGTAGTGCTAAGGATCAGCCAGTGCGCTGAAAACAAGAAGGTGGAATTCACCTCATGTATGCTCCAGGGACGAGCACTAACCTGGTGGAACAGCCAGCTACAGGTCCAAGGTCCGGAAGCTGCATACAACATGCCATGGGCAAGGTTTAAGGAACTACTGGTAATTGAGTACCGTCCCAAGGGGATCTTGAAGAAGCTTAAGAACGAACTCTGGAATCACTCCATGGTGGGAACTGACATCAACACCTACGTCGCGCGGTTTCACGAACTCGCAAATCTAGTACCTGAACTAGTAACCCCCGAAGACAAGCGAATTGAGCACTTCATTTGGGGACTCTCACCCGAGATCAGGGCAATGGAGACGGCTACCGAGCCAGCTACGATGCAGCAGGCTGTGAGCTTGGCCAATCGCCTAACTCAGGATTGGATAAGGAATGGAGGAGTGTCGAAGCTGAGTTCAGAGGACGCAAAGGGAAAGCGTAAGGTTGAGGACACATCGGGGAACAAAAGGGAACGTTTTAACAAGAAGGCTAAAACAATAAGGAACTACGGAGTTGCTACGGCAGAGAACACCGGCTATCAGGGAAAGGCACCAAAGTGCGGTAGGTGCAACTATCATCACGAAGGGAACTGTAGGTCATGTACCAACTCCAACAGCACTAGTCACTGGAATCGACAGTGTAGGGCCATGAACACGGGTAGGCAGCAAAACGAAGGATCGCGACAAGCAGGGAGGCCCCAATAGAATGAGAGGCCTCGTCAGGGTGAATGTTATGAGTGCGGTAGTAGGGATCACTACCGAAATGCTTGTCCTAGGCTAAACCCTGCCCGAAACCCAAACCAGAACCGCAATCAAAACCCACCGCAAAACCAGAATCAGAACAATCAGAGGGGAAACGATGGGGGACAAGGCAGTGGCAGAGCCTTTGTGATTGGTGCTGAAGAAGCAAGAAACGACCCCCGGGTGATTGCAGGTACATTTCTCCTTAACAACTATTATGCCTCAGTACTATTTGACTCAGGCGCGGACAAAAGTTTGGTATCCCTAGAATTTAGGCCTTTGATTGCATTAGAAACCGAACCCCTAAGTGAGAAATTTATGGTAGAGTACGCAAATGGGCAGGAATACCAAGCTAGCGACGTAATTAAGAAATGCACAATAACCTTAGCTGACCACTCTTTCGAAATAGATCTGATTCCAATCGAACTTAAGAGCTTTGACGTAGTAATAGGAATGGACTGGTTGACCATCAGTGACGCGAAAATATTTTGTTTAGATAAGACGATACGGATGCCATTAGGAGATGGAAACGAATTGATAGTACAAGGAGATAGGCCGGGACAAACTTCGAATCTCATATCGGTGATGAAAATGCGCAAGTACTTGAATAAGGGCTGATTTGCATTGTTAGTGAACGTAAAGGACAAACAGGCAAAAGTAGCAGACCTTAAGGACGTACCGATAGTTAGAGACTATCCGGAAGTATTCCTCGAAGAACTACCTGGACTACCACCTCAGAGACAAGTTGAGTTTAGAATCGAAGTAATTCCGGGAGCGGCACCGGTGGCAAGGACGCCATATCGACTAGCTCCGACTGAGATGCAGGAACTATCCAACCAAGTTCAAGAATTATTGGATAAAGGATTTATCCGACCAAGCTCATCACCATGGGGAGCGCAGATTCTGTTTGTAAAGAAGAAGGATGGATCGTTTCGCATGTGTATCGACTACCGAGAATTGAATAAACTAACCATCAAGAACCGATATCCTCTTCCACGAATCGATGACCTTTTCGATCAACTTCAAGGCGCAACCTACTTTTCAAAGATTGACTTAAGGACCGGGTACCATCAAGTGTTGGTTTCTGAAGATGATGTACCGAAAACCGCATTCCGCACTAGATACGGACACTACGAGTTCCTGGTAATGTCATTTGGACTCACAAATGCACCGGCGGTATTCATGGATTTGATGAATAGGGTATGTCGACCGTATCTAGACAAGTTCGTGATTGTATTCATCGACGACATTTTAACCTACTCGCGAAACAAAGAAGATCACGCAGAACACTTAAAACTGTTACTGGAATTACTCAAGGAACAACAGCTCTACGCAAAGTTTTCTAAGTGCGATTTCTGGCTGCGTGAAGTCAAATTTCTCGGTCATGTAGTTAATGGATCCGGAATTCACGTTGATCCATCAAAAATCGAAGCTATAGAGAACTGGAAAACCCTCAAAAGCCCGACAGAAATCCGCCAATTTTTAGGACTGGCTGGATATTATCGGAGATTCATTCAAGATTTCTCAAAGATAGCTAAACCCCTAACAAAGTTAACGCAAAAGAACGAGAAGTTCAACTGGGGAGATGCACCAGAACAAGCCTTCAATATCCTAAAAACAAAACTGTGCAATGCTCCAATTTTAACTCTTCCTGAGGGAAACGAACACTTCGTAGTTTATTGTGACGCATCTAACCTGGGATTAGGCTGTGTATTGATGCAACGAAACAAGGTCATAGCAGGAGGTCAATTACGCCACTCACGACTTAGAACTAGGAGCGATAGTTTTTGCCCTGAAAATCTGGAGACATTATCTCTACGGAACCAAATGCACAGTATTCACGGACCATAGGAGTCTGCAACATATACTAGATCAGAAGCTACTCAATATGAGGCAAAGGAGATGGTTGGAACTCCTTAGCGACTACGACTGCGATATTAAGTACCACCCTGGCAAAGCGAATGTCGTAGCAGATGCCCTGAGTAGGAAGGAGAGGAAACAGACGACTCGAGTACGTGCATTAGAAATTTACATTAAACCCGAGTTGAGAAAACGCATAGCAAGTGCCCAGCATGAGGCTTTGAAGGCAGATAACATAAAGGTCGAAACCTTGTATAATCACGACAAGGAGTTCGTAAGAAAGAGCGATGACGTCTATTATTTTAAGGATCGAGCCTGGATTCCTACGACCAACGAATTGAGGAAGTCCATTATGGATGAAGCACACCGAACGCGATATTCCATTCATCCAGGGTCAAGTAAAATGTATAAGGACCTCAAGGAACACTATTGGTGGCCTGGAATGAAAAGAGACGTTGCTTTATACGTAGAGAAATGCCTCACTTGTGCGAAAGTGAAGGCTGAGACCAAAAGCCATCCGGATTACTACAGCAACCTAAAATTCCCGAGTGGAAATGGGAACAAATCACAAGGGACTTCGTCACAAAGTTACCCCGGACATCAAAGGGTAACGACATGATCTGGGTTATAGTGGGTCGACTAACGAAGTCAGCACACTTTATTCCCATCAAGGAAAGTTTTAACGTAGAAAAACTTGTCCAAATATACATCAACGAGGTAGTGACACGTCACGGAATACCCACGTCAATCATCTCGGATAGAGATACTTGCTTCACTTACAGATTCTGGAAGGCATTCCAAGAGTCGTTTGGCACACGATTGGACTTACGCACGGCTTACCACCCGCAAACTGATGGTCAAAGCGACCGCACTATACAAACACTGGAGGACTTGCTGAGAGCATGCGTTATCGACTTCGGAGGAAGTTGGGATAACCACTTACCACTAATAGAGTTCTCTTACAATAACAGCTACCATACTAGCATCAAATGTGCGCCTTTTGAAGCTCTCTACGGAAGGAAATGCAGATCTCCACTGTGTTGGTTGGAACCGGGAGATCGACAACTAATTAGCATGGATGTAGTGCAAGAAACGATTGATAAGATCACAACGATTAAGGAAAGACTTAAGACTGCGAGAAGTCGTCAAAAGAGTTATACTGATATGCGCAGAAAGGATCTAGAATTTCAAGTCGGCGACAAAGTACTTCTAAAGGTGTCACCTTGGAAAGGTGCAATACGCCGCGGAAAGCGAGGAAAACTTAGTTTGAGATATGTGGGACCATTTGAGATACTCGAAAGGGTAGGTCCCGTGGCGTATCGTTTAGAACTACCGCAAGAGCTCGGTAACATGCATAACACTTTTCATGTCTCGAGATTGAAAAAGTGCCTATCGGACGAAACACTCATCACACCTTTGGAAGAAGTACAACTAGACGAGAAGCTCCAATTTGTCGAAGAACCGATTGAAATCGTGGATCGCGAAACTAAGAAACTAAGGCACAGTAAAATCCCCATAGTGAGGGTGCGATGGCACGCAAAGCGAGGCCCCGAATATACCTGGGAACGAGAGGATCAAATGATTCTTAAGTATCCTCATCTCTTCACTTCTCCCACAACGAATACCACAAGTTGAAATTTCGGGGCGAAATTCTTTCAACGTGGGGAGAATGTGACAACCGTCTAAACTCAGGTCGAGAACGCTAACTTATGACCTCGATACGTATGTTTGATACTTGCTATAACTAAATTTATGTGTTACGTGGTTACGTAGACATTACCCTTTAAGCTAAGCTCGATGTAACTCACGCAAAACTCTAACGTAGGGTTACGTTACTTAAACTTTAAACGGGTGTGTCTCGGAACCGGAATCGGAATCGGAAACAAACCAACAATTGAACTTTAAAATACTATGAATACATTTAACAAACTTTCCTAAGTTCACTTGAAATCAATCGGGAACCTCAACGAACAAAAATGCCTAACGAGAACGAAAAAAGGGATTTCTGCCGAACCAGCCATTCAGCCAACGGCTGGGCTCCAGCCGGCGGCTGAGCTCCTCCAGTCGGCGGCTGGATGCTGCTGGACAGGTGGTTGATGACTCATTTTTGCATGAAAAACGATTGGGACACATGTTTTAACCCGATTTGACCCCTTTTCTGCCATAAATCTCAGTCCCTAGGAGTATTTACCTTCTTTTCTTTCATTTTAACAAAACATAACACACACTCATTTACACACACACTTAAAACTCTCTCCAAAAATCCTTTTGATTCCAGTCCATTTCCAGCCTTAAAACACCTAGAAACTACCATAAAAACACCATCAAATCGTTCTAATAACAAGGGGTAGAAAGGGTTGCATAGAAACCGGGTCAAGAAAACGATTTATTAGAAGAGTTTTTACCGGATGGAAAAGCTTTGATGATGTTTTGATGGTGATTTGAGCTTCCAAAAAGCAAGTTTTTATAAAGTTTCATAACCATTTTTATACAAAAACGGGTTTAAATAAAAGGTTACTTAGATCTATGTATTTGTGGTTAAAAATCCAAAAGAAACTGATATTTGAACATATGTATAAGTACTCTTGATGAATATTCAGTTGCATGTCGAAATCTAGCTCAAAAACGCTTAAAATCGCGAAAATGGCAAAACAAGAAAATTTGTCACGGCAATTCAGCCGCCGGCTGAAATATTTCAGCCGCTGGCTGAATGAGTCTGTGCACAAAAATCGTATTTTTAAAGTGTTAACGGAGAAATCGAGAAACTTATACTTTTCACAGTTTATAAACATAATATAACAAATTACATATTTGTACTTTGAATGATATGATGAGGTATTTAAATAACTAGTTCATCATAACGATATATAATGATATTTTATGAATCGTATTAAGCGGGAAAGTGGATAGGAAATTTTGGACATATATTATATAGCGCGGAAGCGCTGCCCAAATTTCATTGGACATACTTATAACACTTAAAACAACAAACTATTCGTTGACTAACGAGTTTGAAAGCTAACAAGTGATATACTTACATGAAAACTTGGTTTATACTAGGATTCCGGTGATTCCGAGCACCTTCGAGCAATTCGGAGCACGATAAAAATCTTCGCAAACATTGAGTTACAAACCCCTACTTTTAAATGCTTTTAAACATATTTTTGGGGTGAAATACGAGTCTTAGGCTTAAACATTACTTTTAAGCTGAAATAAACTTTGAACGCTTAACGAAACGATTTGATACTTTGAATACTTTACGAAACGATTGATGCTAGAATACTATTGCGAAACTATATTTATGCCAGCATTGTTGATGTTTTGCCAACAATGCTGAGGAAAAAAAACACTAGATTGCCAATGACTAAACATCGATCGTCATGTTGCGGACGTTGTACAACATGGACGTGAGATACCATTAAAATTCCCATACACTCCTGCATAACAGTTGCTATTAATATCTGGGAGAGGACCGATAGAATTTATGGATAGCGCTATTAGGGTAGTATGACCCTCACCACAACGATAACAACAGATGGTGCATAGTTCTAGTGGGTAGGCATAAGGCTTAGCAACGAACGATCATTGGGCAATACTTAGGATTGTCACATAGTCGCGCTATGTGGTCAATACCTACAAACTTGAATACTAATATTTTACGCATGGTTATGCGACAACTATTTGAAATCTACTTTTTAAGCCACATTTATGTGCGTCGTATTTTCAGGAAACGAGTAAGCCACACTTGACTCGTATTTTCAGGAAACGAGTAAGCTTGTGATGATGACTTTACGCTTGGGGCTGATGACTTCAAGAATGGGAAAGGGTTCGGGTGGTTTGGCTATGAACACCTATTTTGTATTTCGGATATGTAAACTTTGTTTTAAACATTTGTAAACCTTGGATGTTATGTTTTCTTTAATATAATTTGGTGTGGAATTATAAACTTGTGTATCGAATGCTATTACTCTTCACATCCTGTGTTCCGCTTTAGCGGGGTGTGACAGAACAATTAGAGTTTCGGTTCAGAAAGAGGGATGCAGATAAGTTTGTCGAAACAGACGATCTCAGCTCGGAAACGAGAGAGCCAGTCCATTCCGACGATCACATCAAAGCTTTTCAGCTCGATTGGAATTAAGTCAATAGGGAAGGTTTTATCAGATAGGCATATGGAACTTCCTAGGATTATATCCTTAGCTTCGAACTCCTGACCGTTGGCGTATTCTATGGTGAAGCTATCCTTAAGAACTTTAGATCCTAAGTTAATGAGGGGTCTAAATTCTAAGAATACAAAGCTTCTTTCAGCCCCTGAATCGAACAAAACTGATGCATAGTGATTATTAACAGGAAACGTACCGTTCACCGCGTTCGGATCCTGTCGAGCTTCCTCAGCTGTGAGTGCGAATGCACGTCCTCGAACTCGCCCGCCTTGGTTCGGTTGGGCGTTTCGGAGTCTCGGGCGAGCGTTCCGGAAGTGCTGGTCACTTCCGCACTCGAAGCACACCGGCTTCTGACTTGGGACTACCATCCTATCCGGGCAGTACTTAGCGAAATGCCCTACCTTCTTGAATTTTAAACACACCTGGCAGTTACCGAGGTGGTGGAAGTTGTACTTATTGCACTTGGGGTTCGTCCCCGTGTAGGCTCGGGCTCAAGTTGGTGGCGGTGGCGGTGGTGGTGCTACAGCTGCTACGGCGAAGTTTCGGGTGGTCTTCTTCTTCTTGTTGCGGTCGCTTCTCCTGGGGGTCTGTTCGGATTTACTTTTCTCACTCGACTCCTTCTTGGAGGATGTAGGAGCGGTGAGTAGGTTTTTTGTGAGGCGGTGAGCTAGGATGATGGCACTCTGGAGGGTCTGAGGTTCCGCTGCGATGACCATTCCTCTGATCTCAGGAACAAGACCGGAGACATAGCGGTCGATCTTGTTCTCTTCAGGAGTCACTAACCTTGGGACTAGTCGAGCCAACTCGTGGAATCAGGTAGTATACCCTTCGATGTCGTTTCCGACCATCATGTGATCCCAGAGCTCAGCTTCGAGCTTCTTAATTTCCCCTTTGGGGCAGTACTCCTCTATCAGCAGATTCTTGAATTGTTCCCCGGTGAGAGCATAGGCGGTCTCGCGTCCTCTATTGCGGACTACGATGTTCCACCAAGTCAGTGCCTTACCGTGTAGCACGCAGGAAGCGTACTGCACTTTATCAGCTTCGGCACATCTGCTGATGTGCAGCACCGACTCGATGCTTTCGAACCAGGACACCAGTCCTACGGCACCAGTTGTGCCATGGAACTCCTTGGGCTTGCAGGCCATGAAGCTCTTGTAGGTGCAAGCAGTAGGGTTCGGGTGTTGTTGTTGGTTCTGGTGGTTGTTCTGTTGTTGTTGTTGTTGTTGCTGCTGTTTCTGTTGCTGTTGTTGTTGTTTCTGTTGTTGCTGCTGCTGTTGCTGCTGTTGGTGATGGTTGTTGACATTAGCATTGATCCCCGCAGTGATTTGAGCGATCATGTTAGGCATCGCCGCATTCAACTGGGTCGCGACTTGTTCAGCAATGAGACTGGCGTTTGAACGAGGTGCCATGATTCTACAACAGACAACAGATTCAGTTTAGAAACGCACGATTAGAGTATGATAAGAATATAATCCAATGAACAAGTTAACAACCATGCAATAGTAATATAACAGAACAGATAGTACACGCACGACAAGGATTCAAGAGATTCACACGACACAGATTCACATGTAAGAGAATAATTCAACCATAAAACAAGATTTACACGAAAATAACAATAATAGATAATAAAATATAGAAACTTCATTCATTAATAATAATAAAGTCGAGTACAAGGTTCAAATGGAAATGAAGTACAGTACAACACAAAAGGAAATAAATAGAAATGGCTCGGAGCTGTGTACATGGAAAATTACAACTCGGCCTACAATACAATAAAGAAAGGAGAAGGCTAGTGGCGTTTCTCTAGAAGCATCTTGGCAGCAATGATCGCCAATAGGGTCCCCATAATCAAGCAAACTCCTACTAGACGTTGCACCCTCCGGGCCGTGGCCTGAGCCGCAGCTAGGTGTCGCAACGCCTGCTCTGACAACCGATGCGCGACATCGGAGACCTCGCAGAGGAGCAGCCCTTGTTGCTGGGCTTCCTCGGAAAGTCCCCTTACCTCGCGGTGGAGGTGCAATAAAGCGGCAGGAGGGGGAAGCTGAGGGGTAGGCGGCATCCTCTGCCTAGCTGCATCAGCGTCTCGGGCGCGCTGTATTTCCTCACGCTCGAGCTGTCGCTCCCACGTGTAGTGGTCCATCATAGAGGTACGTGGAGCCTCGGGAGGTGGGTGCCCGAATGGAAGATGGGGTGGTGTAGGTCTGGACGGACCAGCCTGCTGTGCAACCATCCGATCATGTAGTCGACCTGGGAGGACGACCTGCTTGCGTGCCGTCATAACGACACGGGGTCGCCGCCGCGGCTGGACCCGATGCTACTCGACACAGCCATGGAGGTGTCCTCCGTGGGGTCGGTAGTCTGGTGGCGGAGGCTCTCCGAGGCGGTATGGCCCTCAGAAGCCTCATGAGATGACGCGGCTCTTTGTTGCGAACGGGTCTGGGATCGCGAGGGTGATCGTGAACGGGACGACTGAGACATGACGGATCTGCGACACAAGGAGTTTCGTAAGTACGGGGAAACAAAACTATATTAAAGGAAAATGTGTAAGGAAATGCATGCAAGGGTCAATCACGTGAGATCGGGAATAATAAGACCGGGAATTTTCGACTCGAAAACCGTTTAACATTAGTAATTACGTTCCGTCCTTGCATAATTTATTTTGAACTAGGCATGGGTGATCAGGGCATGCATAGTTCAAAACAATCATGCAATCGCGAAATTAATTCCCTAAAGTTTGAACCCATAATGATTTTCCGAAAAGCCTTGGTTATAGTTTGGTTTCGAAAACTTTTTGAAAAATTTTTACAACCGTTTTCACTATAACCTGTGCTCTGATACCAAGTGTGACAACCGTCTAAACTAAGGTCGAGAACGCTAACTTATAACTTCTAAGTGTTTATTTGATGCCCGATATGACTAAGTTTATGTGCTATGTGGTTACGTAGACATAACTCTTAAGCTAAGCTCGTTGTAACTCACACAAAAACTCTTAAACGAAAGTTACTCTATTTTAAACCTTTAAGCGCGGATCGGGGTCGGAATCATAAAATAACTTCGGAATCAATTTATATAAGTCCTAATACCAAGAAAACACCTAATGAACTTTCCTAATTTCACAACGTATCATAACTAAGAACTTTCGGTTAACAAAAAGGTCCAACGAAGCAAAAACGTAAAAACGAAAAATTAGAAAAACACTGAAAATTGGCCCGGTGCGCAGCAACTGTTGCTTGGTGCGCAGCACCGGCTGCCAGAATTCAAAAACTTTACATTTTAGTCCTTATCTCGTTTTTATAATAAATCCAACCAACCACAAACGATTTCTACACATTATTACTGAGTTTTTGGCAGAACATAGGCCCCCTTTTTACCATTTCCATCATTTCCTTTCCTATTTCTTTTCTTTTTCATTTTATAAAAACATAAACACACACACTAAACACACACACCCCCAAACTCTCTCTACTTCTCTCTCAAGAACACCAAAATCACAGCCATTTAAAGCCACTAAAACCCACCTTTTACACCATCAAAATCATTCAAACAAGCAAAGGAAGCAAGAGGGACAAAGCCATTTCGATTACAAAACGTTTTCTACATTTTTGGAGCTCAAAACCCGCCTAGATCATCATCTAAACACTTTCATTCGGTAGAAACTCTTCCTATTTACTTATATTACTAATATAACTCATTGCATGTATGATCTAAGCTATAAAAACAAGTTTTGATGAACTTTTATAACCATCTTTATACAAAAACGGGTTTTTGATTAATGATGCTTAGATCTTCAAATTTATGGTTAAAAGTTACTTATAAACTGATATAATGATGATTAATAAGTTTTATACCGATTGCATGTCAAGATCTATCACTTACATAAACGATTTTGCAAGAAAAAACTCAAAAAGGGGAAGAACAGCAGGGCAGGTGCGCAGCACCTATGCCCAGGTGCTTAGCACCGGCCTGCAGACCTTCCCGAAAATGTCGTTTTGGTCGTTTAAAATTTGGTTACGCATTCTGACTTTTTAAGACTTGACATTTGGGACTGAGTTTAGTAAAAATGAACACATTGGTGACTAGTATTGGACTTAATATACTAAAAGAACATATTTAAAAACGTTATGTATGTATATGTGTTTAGTGAGCGGGAAAGTGTTTTATATTTTGGACATAGCATTTGGGCGCGGAAGTGCTGCCCAAATTTTGTTAGAAAATAAAAGACACTTTAGCAAACAAAACATATTTAACATAATAACAATAACGCTAACTTTGGGCTTTTGGACTAAAACAAAACGATAACCGTTTCGGACGATTTTTGGACAAATTGGACCTTGACACTTAAAGTTTAACTAAAAACTATCTATTATATTATTACAATAACGTAATAACACTTGAACAAAACTTGGTATTATTAGGCTTTCGGTGATTCCCGACACGCGTTCCGACCGTTCCCGCTTACGATTATCTTCGCAAACAGTGAGTTACAAACCCCCTACTCTTTAAACGCTTTTAATACTTTTTGGGGTGAAATGCGAGTCTTAGGCTTAAACACTATTTAAGCTGATAAACGCTTTGATACTTGAATTCAAAACGAAAACTATTTGATACTCGAATGCTTTTATGAAAATACTTGAATACTTTGAATGCTATTACGAAAACACTTGTACACTTGGGAAAGCTATTATGAAATACTTTGATATCTTGAATACTTATATGAAAAACTATTTTGCCGGCATTGTTGAGTGTTGGTGCAATATCTGTGACCGTTTTTCTAGATTAATTAAGTCTTTAGTTATAGTTTATTTGAGTCTGTAATGGCCCCATAACATTGTATTGTTAAGTGAGCTATTTAGTCTGTCATGGGTGTTAATGGACTTTGCATAGTCCATGAGCCCATTAGTGGCCCAAGCCTGTGAACATGTCTCTATATAAAGAGACATTGAGTTTAGGTTTAGAGTTAATCAGTGAGTTAATGGTTTATGAGCAGAGACAGACTGAGAGAGTTCTGAGAATACTTTATTGTAATTGAGTGATTCAATAATAAAGTATTTGGAATTCGGTGATTCGCATTTGTCATTTACTGCATTCGATTATTACTTGTTTGATATACTGATTACGAGATTTCGCCTCGTGATTAGTTGGTTTAATCCTGTAGATCGGACCACTGGGACCTACAAATGGTATCAGAGCAAACGCAATGTTTGCTCTCTATCGAGATTTGGTTCAGGATTAATATCAGGTTTTAATCGATTTTGGGAATTAGGGTTCTTAAATTTTTTTGGCGGCTGTTATTGAAAAATTAGGGTTTTTCTTAATTTTGACGGCCGAAGTTTTTTTTATTTTTTTTATTAGGGTTTAAAGAAAACTATTATTCGCAGCTTGACAAAGTTTTTTTTTTGTTCGTTGCCTCTCAAAACTACTTGGGCATTTGCTTTAATTCATTTGGGCTTCAAATTTTTGGTATCAAAGAAATGAATTAGGTATCACGGTGGGACACATCAAAATTAAATTGGGGACAGATCCTTATCACAATATACAGTCATAGATTAAAAAAAAAAATTTTGGGGGGAGATCTAGACAACAAAAACAACGGTGGTGACATTAAAAAGAAAGCAGCGGAGATAACAAAAAAAAAAAAAGAGAATTAAAAGAAAGAAATTGGGGATCCACGGTTATCACAGCGGCCATACTCAAACAGCTTTGGCGATGGAGACAATTAAACAAAAACAGATCGGCGAAGAAGATTAAAAAAAAAAAAAGCCGAGACAACAGTGATTCAAGATTAAAAGGGGTGATCATCTTCGTTTGAATTAATAAAAACATCTTCGTAGCTTATTTAGTATTGAAAATCATATTCGTTGTTGATTAGAATTGGCGACAGACAAAATTGAAGAAAATTAACAGCAATTAAACGACGATAGAAATCATCTTCGTCTGGCATCTTCGTAGCTTTTCCATTATTCAAAATCATCTTCGTCGTTGATTAAAAGGGGCGATTGAGATTGAATTGGGGGTGTTCGCGACAACTGATTTGGGGGATATTTTTAGAAGTAGCAGCGAGTACGAAGATAGCAGAGTATCCTCTTCGGTGTATCATTTCGTGAAAGATTCATCTTCGTATTACAGCCACGAACATCATCCTCGTTTCAGTGATTCACCTTCGCTTGTTGACGAACTTCGTCTTCGTCTCATCTTCGTGAAGAAATACATCTTCGTGGTATATTTGTTCGTGGCTGATTGACAGGGGAGGCGAACATCATCTTCGCCGTTTAATCATCTTCGTTGAAGCATTGGTTGTCTTCGCCGACGAAGCAAAATGTTCGTGGGAAACAGCGAGTACAGGAACGATAATCATCTTCGTTTTAATTGATTTTCGTGACAGCGGCGACCGTATCATCTTCGTGGTCTGCTGTAGTTGTTTTGGATTTCAATTTGGGCCTCTTCAATTGGACTGTGAGATTGTTAACTGGGCCTTTATTTGAACAGAATTGGGCTTAATTGGACCTTCATTTGGACTGGACTGTTTATTTGGACATTGAATTTGGACTCGTTAATTTGGACTGAACCGTTCATTGTTGGACTTAAAATTAATTGGACGACTTAATTAATTTAACAAAATTAAATAAAGAAATGAATTCTTTAAAACTCGATAGTCCAACTGATGAACAAAGCTTAAGTCCACGAGCCCTCTATTCCAGGAAATATTGTGCATTCAAAGCTGAAATTAACGAAAATTTTGAAGATACTGTCACCAGATACACTGATCTCCTTGCAAAACTTGGCAAATATCGCATATATTTTGGAGATGTAAAAACAATAGAGAGATTTTTGGAGGCTTTGCCTAAGCGTTGGGAGGTATGGACAAAATTTATAAAAGATGAAATCGATTCTAATTATTATCGTCAACAATTAACTCTGTGGAAGGTGATTGAAAGATTAAGAGCATATAAATCAGCATCAATGGAATCTATGGAGGAATTTCGCAGTGAAGCTCGTGGTACTGCAAGTGATTCTAGTACTACAAGTGAAATTAGCTCGAATGAAGACGATATTCAAAAAGTTGAAGATACTGAAAATGATTCAAAGGTTTGCAGCTGCACGTTGGACCTATCCAACGGAAACTTCATTGAAAAGATGGCCGACCTCAACACCGAGAAGACAAAGGTACTTCTTGGTCTTCAATCTGTAAAAGAGTTCTGCAAATCTTACACTGTTTTAACTCTCCAAAACGATAACCTGACCAAGTCAGTATCCAATTTGGAATCTCAGCAAACCGAATTCAGACAAACCATCTCGAATTTAACTTATCAAAGGGATGAATTTTCAAAGCAATATTATAAAACTGAGACGGATTGAACGGAACTTTTATCGAATGTCGGTCTTTTGACACAAAAAATTGACATATTATATGAATGTATCGAAACTGAAAAGAAAAAGTTTGCTGAAAAGGTCCAAGAGTTGAACAACTGTGAAATAAGGTTAATTGAGCAGGAAAGGCAGATCGAACAATTCCGCACTTCTTCAAGTACTTTGAACTCCATCTTAAGTCGTCAACGCACAAGTGGGAATACTGCAGGTTTGGGATATAATGAAACCCCTCCACCTTTTAATCACAATTACAGTTTTCTTAAATCTGAATGTGACGTGAAGGAAAACAGTGTTGACTCTTCTTGTGAATCTTCCTCTACAAGGAACGATCAAACTGAGTCAAATGTTTCGGAGAGAAAAATGAGTACATTAGCTGAAAACTCAAAACCCAAACAGCCCATGGACGACTTGAAGTGTTTTAAATGTCGGGAACATGGTCATGTGGCTTCGGTATGTCCAAAGAAGAAGCAAAAGGAAGCCAACAGATCGTCTTCTCCGAAGAAAGAGCAAGTTAGCAGATCGTCGTCACCGAAGACGAAACGAATGGCTCATTCCTACTCACCTGTACGGAAACAGGTGCAGCATGCTCGAAAGTCAATGGCTCGATCATATTCACCTGTACGGAAACAGGTGCCTCAAAAGTGGATTAAGAAACAGGAACACACGGGTGTTTCTAATGATCGTTCATTTCAATCACGTCCATTTCGACCGTCTTTTCGATCTTCTAATCCATACTGCCCGAGTCAGAGGATAAATTCCTTTTATCGGGAACCGAGTCAGAGGATAAATTCTTGTTATCAGCAGTCGAGATCCTTTTGTCCACCGAGGAACCACCTGAATTCTAATGTTAACGCTTCAGTTACTAAAGAGGATGGTTTCTTCAAGGAGTTTGTGTACGTGAACGAAAGCGGTCAATCAAGACGTGTTATGGCATGGGTTCCCCACCATAATTGATTATTGCTAATTTAGCTAATATTTTTGTAACTTTGTAATTTCTTTTTATGAAAAATAGAATCGACATGAGAACCTCAAAAATTTCATGTCGATCTCAAAAAAAAAAAAAAAAAAAAAAAAAAAAAAAAAAAATTAGAATCGACATGAACAGCTCAAAATTTCGTGTCGATATCTTAAAAAAAAAAAAAAAAAAAAAAAAAAATGTTTGACTAACGTTTGTTTGCAGGTTACGAAGCGCGTACGAGACTCTACTCTTGAAAATTGCTGTTTGAGACGTTGTTCATCGTCAGACAGCTCAGGGGGAGTTTTGTTGTCATTTATGGAAGCTCGAAGAATACAAGCAAAAATGATGAACTTAGTTGAGTCAACTTGTGAAGAGTTAGGCAGCTCCATTTGTTGTTGTGAACTTCGTTGTTTATCAGAGTCTTCATCACAAGCATTAACGGAGAAGACTAACTCTTTGAAAGCTTAAACGGAGAAGACTGAATCTTCACAAGCTTAAACGGAGAAGACTGAATTTTTGCAACAATTCAGGGGGAGTTATTCAAGACAATGATGAGTTAGAAGAACCTGCAAGGAACACAAGGAGTAAAAGACTATAAAGACTTTGTGAGTATAACGGAATCTAGAAGCAACAGTCAAGGGGGAGTTTGTTGGTGCAATATCTGTGACCGTTGTTCTAGATTAATTAAGTCTTTAGTTATAGTTTATTTGAGTCTGTAATGGCCCCATAACATTGTATTGTTAAGTGGGCTATTTAGTCTGTCATGGGTGTTAATGGACTTTGCATAGTCCATGAGCCCATTAGTGGCCCAAGCCTGTGAACATGTCTCTATATAAAGAGACATTGAGTTTAGGTTTAGGGTTAATCAGTGAGTTAATGGTTTATGAGCAGAGACAGACTGAGAGAGTTCTGAGAATATTTTATTGTAATTGAGTGATTCAATAATAAAGTATTTGTAATTCGGTGATTCGCATTTGTCATTTACTGCATTCGATTATTACTTGTTTGATATACTGATTACGAGATTCCGCCTCGTGATTAGTTGGTTTAATCCTGTAGATCGGACCACTGGGACCTACATTGAGGGTTTTGCCAACAATGTCGAGGACACGAAAGCTATATTTGCCAATGACTAAAGCAATCGATCGTCATGTTGCGGACTTTGTACAACATGGACGTGAGAAACCATTGAAAACTCCCGAAAACTACCAAGGACATTAGTTGCTATTAATCCCTTTGGAAAGGACCGTTAGTAGATATGGATAGCGCTATTAGGGTAGATTGACCCTCACCACAACGACTTATAACGATGGTGCATAATACTAAATGGGTAGGCTTTAGGCTTAGCAACGATCATTGGGCAAAACTTAGGATTGTCACATAGTCGCGCTATGTGGTCAATTCCTATAAACACAAATGCTATACTCTATACATTTTTATGTGATAACTATTTTTGGATGCGATACTCTATGCATGGTTATGCGATTACAACTTGAGAACTTATGCTTTACTAAAACTTGTAGCTCACTAACTACGTCTCCCGTAGTTAACACTTGACTCGTATTTTCAGGTAACGAGTAAGCTAGCTGATGACTTATGCTTTTGGGGCGAATGACTTCAAGAACGGGATGGGTTTGGGTGGTTTGGTTGAACACCCCATTTTGATTCGGATATGTAATCTACATTTGAAACTACTATGTAAACTTTGATGTAACTTTTATTTAATATAACTTGGCGTTTATCTATATCTTGCTATCGAATGCTATTGCTCTTCACATCCTGTATTCCGCTTTAGCGGGGTGTGACAGACTTGGTATCAGAGCGCAAGGTTATAGTGAATACCGATTTTTCAAAAATCAAACTATAACCAATTTCTAAAAACGAAAGATTTTATTTAACCAAAACGTGAAGGCATTGTTTAACTTGAATTATTCGTAGCCCGATCACCTATGAATAATTTGGACTAAAGTATGCCGGAACGGGATTGGTAAAACATTAAACGAACCTCCCAGGGAATTCTTGAAGTCAGACCCACACAGACCTAGATGCTATACTTAAGATACTCTATGTGCTCAGCTTATTACTAACACTTACATGAGCCGTATCTTTGAACTAACGCGTTATCGATTTAAGGTATGTCGAGAGGGAAAGAGATAGCTAGGTCCGACAGCGAGACCGAACCCTCCCACGATCCTCAATCACGCTCTAGGAGTCAACAATCGTCACCACTCACCCTACCTTACCTCCGTCGGGACGGTGAAGGAAGCTCACGATTACCAACACGCCGCACACGACACCCACCGAATCGTCACTCGAGACCTCAGATAACTACGCCACCACCACCCCCTGTTCGCGGATTGACTCCCGAAGAAATCCAAGCGCTTTGTAACATGTCCGTCGACCTCCGCGGATACACTCAAGTCGTGAGAGATCACTCCCACCAGATACGCGGTTTGTACACCGAGGTGTTACGCACAAAGGCAATGGCACGAGAGGTAATCCGAGCAGCACGCAATTTGATGTTGATTAGCATAGTACTAGTATTCCTTATGGTTGTATTGGTTGCATTTAAGGTTTATAGGTTGTTGTAAGATGTATTTTGGATCGTAAGCGTAGTACTTTATGTGGTTGGTAGTGTACGACAATAGTCGATGATGTTGGATTGTGTAAGAACATCAAATTTTGAGCGATATATAAATGGACGGATTATATTACGATTGTTGTTGTTCTTGTTATTTCCCCTTTATTGAATCTGAAGTAATATATCAAAACCCTAAACCCGAGTTCTCTCTTGTGTAGGAAAATGGCTGAACCCAACGATGAGCGCATTGTCCAAAGGATCAACGCCCGACTGAACGAGGCGATACCCGACATCATAGCCCGAATCAACGCGGGTATCCACCAAGGAGGACCAAGGGGAAATAACAACAACCAAGGAAACAACCATCAAGGAAACAACAACCAAGGAAACAACAATCAAGGAAACAACAACCAAGGAAACAACAACCAACGAAACAACAACCGAGAAAAGAACAATCAGGGAAACAACAACCAGGGGAACAACCAAGGTTTTAGCTAGAAGACCTTCATATCGTACAGGCCAAAGGAATTCCATGGCACTGAGGGCGCCATCGGACTATCGCGCTGGATCGATTGTATGGAAGTGGTACTAAGGATCAGCCAGTGTGCTGAAAACAAGAAGGTGGAATTCACTTCTTGCATGCTTCAGGGACGAGCACTAACCTGGTGGAACAGCCAGCTTCAGGTCCAAGGTCCGGACGCTGCATACAACATGCCCTGGGCAAGGTTCAAGGAATTGCTAGTAATAGAGTACTGTCCCAAAGAAATCTTGAAGAAGCTCAAGAACGAGCTCTGGAATCACTCTATGGTGGGAACCGACATCGACACCTACGTCGCGCTATTTCACGAACTCGCAAATCTAGTACCTGAACTAGTAACCCCCGAGGACAAGCGAATTGAGCACTTCATTTGGGGACTCTCACCCGAGATCAGGGCTATGGCGACGGCTACCGAGCCAGCTACGATGCAGCAGGCTATGAGCTTGGCCAATCGCCTAACCCAGGATTGGATAAGGAATGGAGGAATATCAAAGACGGATGCAGAAGACGCAAAGGGAAAGCGTAAGGTTGAGGACACGTCGGGGAACAAAAAGGAACGGTTTAACAAGAAGGCTAGAACGGTAAGGAACTACGGAGTTGCTACGGCAGATAACACCGGCTATCAAGGGAAGGCTCCGAAATGCGATAGGTGCGGTTATCACCACGGAGGTGAATGTCGGTCATGCACCAACTGCAACCGCCTCTGTCACTGGACTCGACACTGTAAGGCAGTGAATGCTGGACCACAGCAGGCGGGAAGGCAGCAGAATGAAGGACCGCGACAAGCTGGGAGGCCACAACAGAACGATAGGCCTCGCCAGGGAGAATGTTATGAGTGTGGTGGTAGGGATCACTACCGAAATGCTTGTCCTAGGCTAAACCCTGCCCGAAAACCCAAACCAGAACCGCAATCAAAACCCTCCGCAGAACCAAAACCAGAACAATCAGAGGGGAAACGATGGGGGACAAGGCCGTGGAAGAGCCTTCGCGATTGGTTCCGAAGAGGCAAGAAACGACCCCCGGGTGATTGCAGGTACGTTTCTCCTTAACAACTATTATGCCTCAGTACTGTTTGATTCAGGCGCGGACAAAAGTTATGTGTCCCTAGAGTTTAGGCCCTTGATTGCATTAGAAACCGAACCTTTAAGTGAAAAATTTACGGTAGAATACGCAAATGGTCAGGAATACCAAGCTAGTGACGTAATTAGGAACTGCACAATAACCCTAGCTCACCACACTTTCGAAATAGATCTGATTCCCATCGAACTTAAGAGCTTTGACGTAGTAATAGGAATGGACTGGTTGACCATCCGAGACGCGAGGATATTCTGTTTAGATAAAACGATACGAATGCCATTAGGAGATGGAAGGGAATTGATAGTACAAGGAGATAGGCCGGGCCAAACTTCGAAGCTTATATCGGTGATGAAGATGCGCAAGTACTTAAATAAGGGCTGCTTTGCATTGTTAGTGAACATAAAGGACAAAGGCAAAAGCAGCAGACCTTAAGGATGTACCGATAGTGAGAGACTCTTCGGAAGTATTTCCCGAAGAACTACCTGGACTACCACCTCAGAGGAAAGTTGAGTTTAGAATCGAGGTAATTCCTGGAGCGGCACCAGTGGCAAGGACGCCATATCGACTAGCTCCGACTGAGATGCAGGAATTATCCAACCAAGTTCAGGAATTATTGGATAAAGGATTTATCCGACCAAGCTCATCACCATGGGGCGCGCCGATTTTATTCGTAAAGAAGAAGGATGGATCGTTTCGCATGTGTATCGACTACCGAGAATTGAACAAACTAACCGTCAAGAACCGATATCCTCTTCCACGAATCGACGACCTTTTCGACCAACTTCAAGGCGCGACCTACTTTTCAAAGATTGACTTAAGGTCCGGATATCATCAAGTGTTGGTTTCCGAAGATGATATACCGAAAACCGCATTCCGCACTAGATACGGACACTACGAATTCTTGGTAATGCCATTTGGACTCACAAATGCACCGGCTGTATTCATGGATTTGATGAATAGGGTATGCCGACCGTATCTAGACAAGTTCGTTATTGTATTCATCGACGACATCTTAATCTACTCGCGAACCAAAGAGGATCACGCAGAGCACCTAAAACTGTTATTGGAATTGCTCAAGGAACAACAGCTCTACGCAAAGTTTTCTAAGTGCGAATTCTGGCTGTGTGAAGTCAAATTTCTCGGTCACGTAGTCAATGGATCTGGAATCCACGTTGACCCATCAAAAATCGAGGCAATAAAGAATTGGGAAGCTCTCAAAAGTCCGACAGAAATCCGCCAATTTTTAGGATTGGCTGGGTATTATCGGCGATTCATCCATGATTTCTCTAAGATAGCTAAACCTCTAACAAAGTTAACCCAAAAGAACGAGAAGTTCAACTAGGGAGATGCTCAAGAACAGGCCTTCAATATCCTGAAAACGAAACTGTGCAATGCTCCGATCGTAACTCTTCCGGAGGGAAACGAAGAGTTCGTAGTTTATTGTGACGCATCTAACCTAGGATTAGGTTGTGTATTGATGCAACGGAACAAAGTCATAGCTTACGCATCGCGACAACTTAAGAAACACGAGGCCAACTACGCTACACACGACTTAGAGCTAGGAGCGATAGTTTTTGCCCTTAAGATATGGAGACATTATCTCTACGGAACCAAATGCACCGTATTCACGGACCATAGGAGTCTGCAACACATACTAGATCAGAAGCTACTCAATATGAGGCAAAGGAGATGGTTAGAACTCCTTAGCGACTACGACTGCGATATTAAGTATCACCCTGGCAAAGCAAACGTCGTAGCAGATGCCCTGAGTAGGAAGGAGAGGCAACGGACGACTCGAGTACGTGCATTAGGAATTTACCTTAAACCCGATTTGAGAACGCGCATAGCAAGTGTCCAGCATGAGGCTTTGAAGGCAGATAACATAAAGGTCGAAACCTTGCACAATCACGACAAAGACTTTGTGAGAAAGAGCGACGATGTCTATTATTTTAAGGATCGAGCCTGGATTCCTACGACTAACGAATTAAGGAAGACCATTATGGATGAAGCACACAGAACGCGATATTCCATTCACCCAGGGTCAAGCAAGATGTATAAGGACCTCAAGGAACATTATTGGTGGCCTGGAATGAAAAGAGACGTTGCTTTATACGTAGAGAAATGCCTCACTTGCGCGAAAGTGAAGGTTGAGTACCAAAAACCATCTGGATTGCTACAGCAACCCGAGATTCCCGAGTGGAAATGGGAACAAATCACAATGGACTTCGTCACAAAGTTACCTCGAACATCGAAGGGTAACGACATGATATGGGTTATAGTAGACCGACTAACGAAGTCAGCACACTTCATTCCGATTAAGGAAAGTTTTAACGTAGAAAAACTTGTCCAAATATACATCAACGAGGTAGTGACACGTCACGGAATACCCACGTCAGTCATCTCGGATAGAGATACTCGCTTCACTTCCAGATTTTGGAAAGCATTCCAAGAGTCGTTTGGCACACGATTGGACTTAAGCACGGCTTATCATCCACAGACCGATGGTCAAAGCGAGCGCACCATACAAACACTGGAGGACATGCTGAGAGCATGCGTTATCGACTTCGGAGGAAGTTGGGATAACCACTTACCACTGATAGAGTTCTCTTACAATAACAGCTATCATGCTAGCATCAAATGTGCGCCTTTTGAAGCTCTCTACGAAAGGAAATGCAGATCTCCACTGTGTTGGTTGGAACCGGGAGATCGACAACTAATTAACATGGATGTAGTGCAAGAAACGATCGATAAGATCATAACGATTAAGGAAAGACTTAAGACTGCGAGGAGTCGTCAAAAGAGCTATGCCGACATGCGCAGAAAGGATCTGGAATTTCAAGTCGGCGACAAAGTACTTCTAAAGGTGTCACCTTGGAAAGGTGCAATACGCCGTGGAAAGAGAGGAAAGCTTAGCCCGAGATATGTGGGACCATTTTAGATACTCGAAAGAGTAGGTCCAGTCGCGTATCGCTTAGAACTACCGCAAGAGCTCGGTAACATGCATAACACTTTTCATGTCTCGAGGTTGAAAAAGTACCTATCGGAAGAAACACTCATCACACCTTTGGAAGAAATACAACTAGATGAGAAGCTCCAATTTGTCGAGGAACCGATTGAAATCATAGATCGCGAAATTAAGAAACTAAGGCACAGTAAAATCCCGATAGTGAGGGTACGATGGAACGCAAAGCGAGGCCCCGAATATACCTGGGAACGAGAGGATCAGATGATGCTTAAGTATCCTCATCTCTTCACTTCTCCCACAACGAATACCACAAGTTGAAATTTCGGGACGAAATTCTTTCAACGTGGGGAGAATGTGACAACCGTCTAAACTAAGGTCGAGAACGCTAACTTATAACTTATAAGTGTTTATTTGATGCCCGATATGACTAACTTTATGTGCTATGTGGTTACGTAGACATAACTCTTAAGCTAAGCTCGTTGTAACTCACACAAAAACTCTTAAACGAAAGTTACTCTATTTTAAACCTTTAAGCGCGGATCGGGGTCGGAATCATAAAACAACTTTGGAATCAATTTATATAAGTCCTAATACCAAGAAAACACCTAATGAACTTTCCTAAGTTCACAACGTATCATAACTAAGAACTTTCGGTTAACAAAAAGGTCCAACAAACCAAAAACGTAAAAACGAAAAATCAGAAAAACACTGAAAATTGGCCCGGTGCGCAGCACCGGCTGCCAGAATTCAAAAACTTTACATTTTAGTGCTTATCTCGTTTTTATAATAAATCCAACCAACCACAAACGATTTCTACACATTATTACTGAGTTTTTGGCAGAACATAGGCCCCCTTTTTACCATTTCCATCATTTCCTTTCCTATTTCTTTTCTTTTTCATTTTATAAAAACATAAACACACACACTAAACACACACACACCCAAACTCTCTCTACTTCTCTCTCAAGAACACCAAAATCACAACCATTTACAGCCACTAAAACCCACCTTTTACACCATCAAAATCATTCAAACAAGCAAAGGAAGCAAGAGGGACAAAGCCATTTCGATTACAAAACGTTTTCTACATTTTTGGAGCTCAAAACCCGCCTAGATCATCATCTAAACACTTTCGTTCGGTAGAAACTCTTCCTATTTACTTATATTACTAATATAACTCATTGCATGTATGATCTAAGCTATAAAAACAAGTTTTGATGAACTTTTATAACCATCTTTATACAAAAACGGGTTTTTGATTAATGATGCTTAGATCTTCAAATTTATGGTTAAAAGTTACTTATAAACTGATATAATGATGATTAATAAGGTTTATACCGATTGCATGTCAAGATCTATCACTTACATAAACGATTTTGCAAGAAAAAACTCAAAAAGGGGAAGAACAGCAGGGCAGGTGCGCAGCACCTATGCCCAGGTGCTTAGCACCGGCCTGATGTCCTTCCCGAAAATGTCGTTTGGTCGTTTAAAACTTGGTTACGCATTCTGACTTTTTAAGACTTGACATTTGGGACTGAGTTTAGTAAAAATGAACACATTGGTGACTAGTATTGGACTTAATATACTAAAAGAACATATTTAAAAACGTTATGTATGTATATGTGTTTTGTGAGCGGGAAAGTGTTTTATATTTTGGACATAGAATTTGGGCGCGGAAGCGCTGCCCAAATTTTGTTAGAAAATAAAAGACACTTTAGCAAACAAAACATATTTAACATAATAACAATAACGCTAACTTTGGGCTTTTGGACTAAAACAAAACGATAACCGTTTCGGACGATTTTTGGACAAATTGGACCTTGACACTTAAAGTTTAACTAAAAACTATCTATTATATTATTACAATTACGTAATAAAACTTGAACAAAACTTGGTATTATTAGGCTTTCGGTGATTCCCGACACGCGTTCCGACCGTTCCCGCTTACGATTATCTTCGCAAACAGTGAGTTACAAACCCCTACTCTTTAAACGCTTTTAATACTTTTTGGGGTGAAATGCGAGTTTTAGGCTTAAACACTATTTGTGACAACCGTCATTTTTCCGACTCATTAGTCTAGTATGCCGTATGCTCTTACCGGGTTTATACAAAATTTTATAAAAAGAACTTACATTTGTGTATATGATTACTTTTGACATGTGTGTATACCCTATATGTGATGCTATTGTTTTAGTTAGGTGCACAGTAATTAGTTTTCCCACTAGTCGAGCTCCTAGATAACTTATCGGTTAAATTAGTACTTTAGATACTTTATCACTTTACTATAGTTACTGATCGGTACAAATGAATTTCGTATTCGGGTTCGATAATTACACGTAAGATACATATTCAAAGGTTCCTTGTTTCGGGAATTCACTGTAAGCCAGTCTGTTTAACGTCTACATCCATCTGTTGAAAAATAAACGAGTTGCGGGGTCACAGTTAGCTATTATTAGCGAGTATGTGAACTTTCTATATTTAGATGTTTTTATCCATCTCGCGTCATATGTTTTATTCTATTTCGTATTATTATTATAGTGAAAAATTATTGAAATCTAGTCTAACCCGTATCCGTGTTAAACCCCATCATAATCCCGAATCCATTGGACATTCATCTAAACCATTAAGCCTTGCTAATAATCCATTTAACCATCGATTAAGCCCAACCCACCACCCCTTTGATCCACTATCGGCTAAGAAAAGAATCCAGTTTTACTAGTCGACTAAACCTAAAACCCTAATCTTTTCTTTCTTCTTTCTACCGTCACCTTGCAACCCTAGATCGCCCCCCTTCTTCCCAATCGGCCGACCAGGATTCATCATCATCATCTCGTCATTTTTGCATCAACCAACAAGGAGAATCCGAAGCTACTTCATCCTCATCGAGACTGCTCCATAAGGTACCAGGTTTTCGGACTTTTCTTTCTTTCTTTTCTTTTGGTTTCAACCGAAATCTATACATTCCGACTCATAGAGGCTGCATCGTAATGTTCTGATCCTAATTCTCCTTCTACAGCACCCTAACCCCGAGGAAAACAAACCCCCTGACTTCAGCAAATCGAGTTCTAACCAGCAGGTAAACGGTTTCCATCTTTTTCTTTGTTTTTGGCTGATACCCTAATTAGGGTTTCTTATAAAATCGTTTCTGCTTTTGATATCTTTCGTTGTTGATTCGTTTACAGCCATCATTCGAATATTATGCTATAATCCGAGATTCATTAAGGTATAACGTAATTCATATTCAGTTCTTTGAAATCTATCTCTTTTTGGATTCTAACAATTCGGTATTTTCGAGTTTATGTTTATTCGTTAGGCGAAATTGATAACGGGAAAGTGACACGCTAAATTCAGTCCCTCTACAGCCCGTGATCATCTTATTCAGAACTTTACCGAGACTTTTCGTTAAGGTACTTGTTAGTAATTATGTCATCTTTCGTGTTTTAGCATCGTGTAGAAAATCCTACCGTAAAACCCTAATTTTACATTGTTTCGTGCTAGGGACTACAAACCGATTTGGGAAGGCGAATTTCGTATTGGAATCGAGTTTTGGACAGCGGGAATAAAGTTCCTTCATCGTGCCTTAAAAGGTTTGTAGTCGGGTTTCCAATCTATTTCTATTCCGTTCATTATTACTAGTAAATCCGAGTAATTTACCTTTGTCATATCTCGTGCCAATTTGAATTGATATCGTTTTGATACATAAGTTTAGTGGTAATTCTAATTTTAGATATCCTTGCATTGTTTCAGCTCTCGAGTCTCTATTCAAGCGATTCCAAGTCGTAACGGTAATCGACTCCCAATTGTATAACCATTACGACTAACGGTAAATCACCTTCCTTATTATGTTTGCGCTTTTGTTTTTGGTGGCGTTTGTTTTGCCAATTATTCCTTATTTCATATATCTTAATTGCGTGGTTGTTTATATTTCTCATATATAACTGCGTGGTTGAAATTCGTTATTCGTATCTTTTCGTTTTATCGTAATTTCGGACAATCTTGTATTTGGACATTTTTGGGTCCCTTTCCGTTGTAATCTGTATTCATGCGTGTTTTTATGTATCTTAAACTGAGAATTAGATTTTATGACCTGAACATAAGTTGTAGGTCTCAGAGTCTAGTTTTCAAAAAAGTAAATTTCATTTCCTAACTCCTTATAGTTTTTCCTAAAAACGTAAAATACCAGCTAAGGGTCTAATCTGATTATTTTGATGTTATATGTCTAGGTTCGTTAATCTATTTCGTGTAACCACTTAGACAACCATAATAATTATTAATTGGGATTATACTAAGTTAATAACAAGCTTTAAAAGTAATAAAATTGTTTATCTTGTCTACACCTAAACCTTTAATATAATAAACTCAACATCTTTAAGAATAACGTTTTTGGACAGTTTTGAAAACCAGTTTTGTTTTAACCATATCTTACTCGTATCAAACTCTTTTATAAAGATGTCTTAGTCTAAAACGTAGCTCTCGATGTCTAGTTTTCAAATATGTTTCCGTCAACGTCTAATTCCTTCTAGAACCATAGTTATCTCAGTTTGAGTGAACCTATGTGTTCGCTGAAAACTTCATTGTTAAATTAAAAGTCGTTAACCGTCAAATACTATTCTTATATGGTTATACTTTTATCTAGGGGAGCTCTAGGACTAGTGAGGACTCTGATTGTGACCAACTTACTACACCATATACACACAGTACAGCTTACATACGCTCACTCGATAAGGTGAGTTCATTGCCCCTATGTTTTTACTGTTTTCACTTATTTGTGCAAAATTTGGGGGAGACAAAGCTTACCTAAACTACTTTTCATAATGAAATGTTTTGAGAAACAAATCAATTACTAATGCATACAAAATTGTTTTCAAACGAGATGGTTGACATACTGTGACTACATGCGTAGTGACACCCCCCCCCCCATATACACTACATACTTACACACTAGTAGAGTGGACTTACTAGTGACCGACAGACCATGGTGCCAAAGGGCTAAATGGTCACTACATGATTAGTCTTACTGTGTGGACCGTTCCCCACCGACCCGTAAGACATTACAGTCAGTTAACGGAACTACTGACACACACTTCCTATCGGTTAAGGTAACTACCGATACAATCAGTAATGGATTTTACTGACGTTGCTACTGTTTAACTTACTTTATGCATTAGTTACACTATTTGAACTACTATTACTGTTTTGAGACTCACTTGCTATTTCAGGAAACTTTCTATAAATAGAAACTGCTTTTTATAGAAACTTACTTTGTTTGCTTACTTCATTTAAACTGTTTTACTTAAACTACTCAGTGAACTCGCTCAACCTTTGTGTTGACATTTTAAGCTTTGTTTTCAAGTAATGAGCAGGCATAGGACTTGGATGTAGGATTCGGACTCTAGATGACCTCAGGATATCTTTGCATTGTGGACATTTTATATTTATACATTTGAATTTCATTTCGGGTTTGCACGCCCAAGTATTCTTTCATTCGTTGATATTCACATTTGAACTTTCTTACTTGTAGTGTGTGACGATTTTCGTGTACCAAGGTTTAAACCTTGAGTATGGCGACGTCATAACAATACATTGTTTATTTATTCATATAAATTATATTCTTTATATTACTGTTGTGTTATGACGATCGCCAATCGTGTTGCACTCTGCGTTTCCGCCAACGGCGGGGTGTGACACTATTTAAGCTGATAAACGCTTTGATACTTGAATGCAAAACGAAAACTATTTGATACTCGAATGCTTTTATGAAAATACTTGAATACTTTGAATGCTATTACGAAAACACTTGTACACTTGGGAAAGCTATTATGAAATACTTTGATATCTTGAATACTTATATGAAAAACTATTTTGCCGGCATTGTTGAGGGTTTTGCCAACAATGTCGAGGACACGAAAGCTATATTTCCAATGACTAAAGCAATCGATCGTCATGTTGCGGACTTTGTACAACATGGACGTGAGAAACCATTGAAAACTCCCGAAAACTACCAAGGACATTAGTTGCTATTAATCCCTTTGGAAAGGACCGTTAGTAGATATGGATAGCGCTATTAGGGTAGATTGACCCTCACCACAACGACTTATAACGATGGTGCATAATACTAAATGGGTAGGCTTTAGGCTTAGCAACGATCATTGGGCAAAACTTAGGATTGTCACATAGTCGCGCTATGTGGTCAATTCCTATAAACACAAATGCTATACTCTATACATTTTTATGTGATAACTATTTTTGGATGCGATACTCTATGCATGGTTATGCGATTACAACTTGAGAACTTATGCTTTACTAAAACTTGTAGCTCACTAGCTACGTCTCCCGTAGTTAACACTTGACTTGTATTTTCAGGTAACGAGTAAGCTAGCTGATGACTTATGCTTTTGGGGCGAATGACTTCAAGAACGGGATGGGTTTGGGTGGTTTGGTTGAACACCCCATTTTGATTCGGATATGTAATCTACATTTGAAACTACTATGTAAACTTTGATGTAACTTTTATTTAATATAACTTGGCGTTTATCTATATCTTGCTATCGAATGCTATTGCTCTTCACATCCTGTATTACGCTTTAGCGGGGTGTGACACCAAGTCTGTCACACCCCGCTATAGCGGAAACACGAGATGTGAGAGCTGGAATATCATTACACGGTTATAAGCAAAATAAACGGTTCAAGTCATTGCATTAAAATAAAATAGTTCATAATTAGGAATCAACCCAGCAGTTTAATTGTTTAACACAAGTACAAAATACAAGTTCCAAAATAAATTCCCAAAATAAAAGGGGTCTTTCCCAAAGTTTCGCCTCACGTGACCATACCGACTCTTCCTTGCCATGCACCTCGACACTTCCACTAATTTCCTGAAACATAAGATAAAGTGTCAACTACATAAAGTAGTGAGTGAGTTACAGTTTTGAGTTTCTCGATAAAAGTTTCCAAAAAGAAAATATATATGTAATAAATATCATAAATGAAAAGGAAGCGAAACGACGCTAAAACATATATATTTATAGAAGAGTTTCGAACACACGCAAGTAAAAATAGAACTCGTATCATAAAAAGTTATAGCGAAAGCAATCGCTAAAATAATGTATATGCGTAAGTATTATGTGAGCAACTAAATTAGTATCTTGTATCAATCTCTTGGCATAATATAAAAGTAAGTCTACACTAAACCGATTGTCTGGTCAGATCTAGCCCCAAAGTTTCACAATGTTTGAGTTTCCATCTGATTCTTAGTAATATGTGCTTAGGACGCGAACCACAAGCAAGGAGTGACCTCTCCTAAGTATCGATACCCATAATACTAACGGCTATTGCTAATAGTGTATAAAGTTTCTGAACTCTAAAAACGGGGCAAGAACTCTGTTTCTAAAATAGTAGTAAACACTTACGGAGTTTATATTTTCATCAAGGATTGGTTGCGCATACAAGTAACCTAAATTTAGTTTATCCAATTTACGGGGCATTAACACATTTTACGCATAATAGTTTCACAAGTTTCACAAGTTTCCAAAGTTTCATAAAGTTTCCATGTTTCATAAGTTTCAAGAGTTTCAAAGTTCTCAAGTTTCACAAGTTTCTCAACGTTTAATAAAGTTTCCAAGTTTCATAAGTTTCAAGAGTTTCAAGGTTTCATACGAGTTGCAAATAGTTTCAAAGAGTTACATAAACATACAATCTTATGTTTCCCCCAAATAAGTATTTAAAATAGTAAAACATAGTGGGGTTGTAACTCACTGGTTGCGAAGAAAAGATACGAGTGAACACGAATGGAGCGGAACGCGTCGGGAATCAAAGATGACCTAAAACACCGAAATGTTGTATGAGTATAATTAGTATGATTTAAGTTATGTTAAATTTCCATTTCAATATTTTAAATCTTAAATCTTTATACTTTAGATTCTGTCCCAAAAGTTTATTACGGAGAAGTTATATGGTAATACGTGTTCGTGTACGTTTTAGGGTTCGATTAGTCCGATTATGTCCAAAATGAGTCAATGTTCAAGATCAATACGTATAAGTTACAAAAATGTTAAGTCGCTGAGTTTGAGTATAAGTTTACGGTGAAATTTGGGCAGCGCTTCCGCGCTATAAAAATTAAATCCATTTTTCAAACACTTTCCCGCTTTAAACAAACAATTTAAACCATAATATACGATAACACGAGTGTTTCAACTCCTCAAACTCATTCAAACAATTTACTTTGTAAAAACAGTAAGCTTTCAAAATTATATAATTTGTGGTAACTTATTTGAGCTTGTTTTAACGTTTAAAGTTCTCAAAACGACGTTTTTATCGAACAGCGAGATCCAGACAGCGGCTGGAGATATTCAGCCGCCGGCTGAAGGCCTACGGCCAGTTTCTTGTTTTCGTTATTTTTCGATTTTTAGTCCGTTTTAGTGTTAGATTTTTACATGCAAGCTGTTTTAGGTCGATTATAATCATTTTAGAGTAAAAGTCACAGTTTCTTTCGGATTTATATCCTCAAAATGTAGATCTATGAGAAAAACTCGTTTTTAAGCAAGAACACGTTTTAACTTTTTAGAAAAACACTTTTTCAGTTTATAGATCGTCCATGCACATAAAGATTTAAGTAATAATAGAAAAATAAGAGGATTTTACCGAAGAAAAATAGTTGTGTGACGGTTGGATGTGATTCTAGCTTCAAAAAGTGTGTAAACCTTCTTCAAAACCCGATTTTTAAGCTTCCTTTTGTTTCCCTTTTTCTTATGGACGATTTGTATAAGTTGGATGGACGATTTTTGGTGTTTTGTTGTTGTTTTTGTGGTGTTATTTTTCTGTTTTTTTTTGTTCTTGAGAGGAAAAATTAGAGAGATTTTTGAGAGAGAGTAATGTGTGTGTTTATGTTTTTGAAAAATGAAACTAAAGTGATAGAGGGAGGTGGGAAATGGGGATTACTGTCCTAGGGAACCCCACTTGGCAGTAAATTCGGTCCAATCCCGTTTAATGTTTTTAGCCAATCAAAAGACATGCAGAAATGACTCATCAAGTCACAGTCAGCGGCCTTTCAGCCGTCGGCTGGAAGGCTTTTCCCAGCTCGGTGACGTTTTAAGTTTTCCGTTATTGTTAGTTGTGGACTAGAATCTTAGTAGTTTCCGTTATGAACTTAGTCAAGTTCTTGTATAGTTTCTTGGTGTTAGGATTTATAAGTTGATTCTGACTTTGGTTCCGACAAAAATAAAGACACAACAATTACGAACTCGAGAAATATGAACACGATAAAAAGTAACTAGGGATTCGAACCGATAAGTTTAACTGAGAATCACCTGAATTTTGGACGGTTGTCACACTATATATAGACCTTGGGGCTAAACCTATCTAGAAAATAGGAAACTACATCTAACAATTATAGAAATACAATCTAACTAAAATTGTAATTCTATTCTAAACTTGTATGGCAAGTGTTTCAGCATTAACAGCTCCGCAGTAATAGTGTTGAAGCAGCAGCATTAATGAGAAGCAGTAGTAATAATGTCTTCAGTATTAATCTTCAACTGCAGTATTAACTTGTCTTCCGTAGTAACTGTATGTCTTCATCATTAATGATCTTCAGCATTAACCATCTTCAGTCCGCATTAATGAACATACATTACTATCAGTAGTTAAAAGCAGTATTAATGAAACTAAAACTATTTTAACTAAGTTCTAATCCCAACAATCTCCCCCTAACTTGAACTTTTATAATCATTGAAAGTACAAGTTTTCTTACATCAGTTTTAATTATTTTCATTACAAAACATTATCATTTATCATCTAAACTCTTCTTCTTCTCTGCTGCTTCCTTTGCTATTTCTTCCTTGAGCTGCATCATGATACTCCAAACTACCTCATGTGCCATTCTGGAAGCCATAAGTCCATACAATCTAACATTGATCAGCTCTTTCAAAGTCCTCAACCCATGTGCATACTTCTTATCTACTAAATAGAACTCCATTGCACCATGTGTTCTAACTATAGAATAAGTACCACTTCTTTCATATATATACCACTTAATTAATTGGGTTGTTTGGACCTCCTTTCTTGAAAGCAAGATTGATCTTCTCAGGCTCTAGATCAAACATGCCATTTAGCCAATCTATAGCCATATCTATGCCTGAGCTTTGACCTCTGAATTTTGAATACTTGACCTTTCCAATGTCATAGATACGCTCTAGATCAGACCTTGAGAAATCTCTTACCATCCTGTGAAAAGCTGGAATAATAGTCTTGGACTTATTTTGCCTGGTTACCACATACTCTGTCTTGTTTGGCCAACCAGTATACTCCCAATCAATGATCTCAGGAAGCTCAACAGCTAGTGGCGCTATCCTAAGTCCTTCTTCATGAACAATCAAGGATGAACAGTCATCTTGAGATATTTCTATATCATTATCTTTTACTTCAATGGTAACTGGTTCAATTCTTTCTTGACTGGAACTGTTGGTATATTAGGACTTCCTTGAGCAGCAGTTGAAGTAGGAGTGTCTTCTTTTCTTTGTTTCTTTTGAAGAACTCTTGTTGACATTGATTTCTTCCTCTTCAGCTTCTCAGGTGGATTAGGCTTAACGAATTTCATATAGAATGGCTATTAAAGAATTGAATCAGTACGAAACGGAGTCAAATGGCTACAGAATATTGTTTAACATGTCAAAGGAACGAAAGATATAGCAACTTCTAATGAAATGAATGGGTCAAACGGGTACAAAAATTTCTATTGAAACTGGTCGAACTGGTAAAATGTAATAACACTTACCAAAACATTTTTAGCCTAACGTTATTTGAATGACCTAATAACTAAGATGTTGTTGGTTTAACTCACGTAAAGGAGAGATATATAAATTGTTGTTAGTTAATTACTTAAAGCAAAATAAATAAATAAAAAGGCAAAATATCGAGTGGAACTCAAGTTAGAACTTTTTCACTAACACCTCATCCTACTAAGCCACCAATTCATCTATGATTCTTTTTATCTTGAGAGAATGTCACAAATCGTCCTTGGGGTTAGTCACTTTTTCACGTATCGTCCTTTTTCGAAAAAATTAGCATCAACCATCCTTTAGATATTTTATTTTATCGCCGACAATCCTTTTCACACCTCCGTTTATGTGTTTTTATAGATGAAAATTGGGGATTATTTTGATTATGATTGTGATTATGATTATGATTATTATGATGGTGATTATGATTATGATGTGGGATTTCCTCATCTAATCCATCAGATACCGAAACACATTCTATATTATCAATTTCCATTTTCAAATAAATAAAAACTCAATCTTTTTATCAATACCCAGATATAAAAATTGAATCTTTATCAAGAAATCAAACCCAGAATGAAAAAAAAATTGAATCTTTTTATCAAAAAATTAATACCCAGAGAGAAAAACTGAATCTTTAACCCAAAAATGAATTTTTATGATGTGGGATTTGATTAATTTTATCTGACTCCGACCTCCATGAAACCGCTTACGAAATCTTCGTCGGAGCTTGTCGGAGCTCCGGTGGAACTCGCCCGTTGATCACCATCCTTGCCATCGCTTCAAAGATTGCTCACGTTGACGGCCGCTAGTAAGGTGAAAAAAGCTTTCGGTATTATTTAATGACTAATGGAAGATGAGATCTAGGAAGATGAGAGAAATATTTGAGTGATAAATTAAAGAGAAGGTATTTTAGTCTTTTTAGGTGCAAAAAGGACTGTCGGTGACAAAATAAAATATCTAAAGAATGGTTGTTGCTAATTTTTTGAAAAAGGATGATACGTGAAAAAGTGACTAACCCAAAGGACGATTTGTGACATTCTCTCTTTTATAATTAATTTAAATATTAAGAGAAATGATCAATTAAGACCTATAATTTTTTTGAGACCAAAAGACATCATCTTGGCCTTCATCAATTTTAATCTAATGGTTAAGATTAAAACAAAAACTCACTTTTATTTTATTTTTTTAAATTAAATTATCTCACAAACCGTTAATCGTTAGACGAAACAAAATATACCGCTGCGATCGTCTCGCTTTTATCTTTAATTAGAGCAGTTGTGTTATATACTTTCGACGACTTTTTTTTTCTTTTTTTTTTATGGGTATTGAAATTGTAACGATAATATCACATGTGATATTACATCAATATGTACATATTTATAAAAGAGAATTACTATAAATGTATAAACAATCTAAATTTAGAAAAAAAAATCGAATTTTAAGTAGTTTTATTTTTTCTCGGTTTTGACATAAAATATGATATATTAAAATCACATATGATAATACTATATCATATGTGATATGAATACAAATCATATGTGATATTATGTATGTAAATTTTAAAAACTCAAAACAAAATAACACCACATGATTTTAACTCCAAATATGAATTTTAATACACAACAATGTCATACAATGTATAACCTATATGGACCCGGAAAAAGTTTGAATTTTGACGACTTTTTATTTTTTCGTTTATGGCCAAATGTTAAATTCGTAAGACAATATCACATGTGATTTGAACACTAAATACGAATTTTCAAAACATAGATTTGTTATATTACGTACATTCAACTACAATAAAAAAGAAAAACAAAAAAATAATATGTCAAACTATTGATATCACATGTGATAAAACAGTGATTTATAATATAAAATTTCAAAACCCGTAAAAACAACCCGAAAATAAATTTCGTCAAAAGTATATCGAGTGGGTGCTCTATAGAAAGAGAAGAAAATACTCGTCTTAATGGTGCAATTTATTCGTTTAATACATTTATCGTTTATGAGATAATTATTTTTTGAACAAAAATAAATTATGGTGGATTTTTAAAATGGAAAGATGTTATTGGTCCATTTGGTCTCAAATATTTTTATTGTTTTTCTTAATCTCAACCCTAAATATTAAAACCATAATTAGAAGGGAAGCCATAAAATTTTAACAACGAAGTCATAAATTTTCCAATCATGACAATATAGAAAAACGTTATACTATAAAACTCATAGTTGTCAAGATGGTTTTAATTAAAAACATTTTGAGGACTCACTTATGATTCAACATACATCTTTGACTAATAAAACATCGAACACATTTATTAAATTAATACAACAAGATATACTAGATAGGACAAAGATCATAACTAAATTATGAAAAACTCGGACCATATGCAAAATGTCACATCCCGCTCAGACGGAAACCCGAGATGTACAATATATTAGGTATCAGAAGAACAAGTATTACATCGAATAAATACTATAACAATAAGATTACATTAAATGAAGTTTAGGAATTTCAACAATACAAAATAACACAATATAAATAGTATATGGTCTAAATAGAAACTAACTACGTCTAGCTAACTCTCTTCGAAAGTCCATACAATATCCAAAGAAAAAATAGTAACTCTATAATCGATGCAAAACTCAACCTCCTGAAAAGCGTTAAAAATACGACGTGAACATAAAGTTGGTGGGTTATTCGTATTTTTGTAAAAACATAATATTTTGAAGATTTTGACCCATTAGAAAATGTAGTTAGAAATCAATAGTAAAAATGGATAATATCTTGAATTATAACAATGTATGATATATGCATAAACCTTATATATTCATCTACACCTGAACCGTACTGTAATGTAAAGGAAACAACGTAAAGGCAACAATAACCCTCTGCCTTAGTGTGTCCAACTAAGGTAGTTACAAGGTAAACGTACCGGCAATAACATCCCTGCGCATAGTGAGGGATGAGGGTTTGTAAAACCTATATAGATCTATATATAAATACCGATGGCTCAACTAGAGTTAACAGGTGTTTAATCGAGGGCCTTATACTACCACCAAGGCCGTATAAGTGAGGTACACTAAATCTAAAGGCATCATAATCTAAACATGCATAATCAAGATATATAAAATTTAGTTAACGCTAATCATGCCCGAAGTAAAATTTAAAAAGTAGTAAAAGGGCATCGAATAACTCACGAATCAGCGATAAGTATGTCGGGTAGACACAAACTGGAGAATAATACTTCACCGCCTAAGTGCCCTAGCATAAGACATAAAAGGTCTAAGTATCTCTAATGTAATAGGTTTAGCCTCGTATTAATTAACGTTGTATTAAATATTAGAGTTTAGTAGAGTTTAGACGAATGATAAATATTTAGGTTTAAAGTCGTCGAATTCACCGTCGATAAGTCGTAGCGGGATGACGAATAAAAATGTATTTGATATTTAGAGTCGATTATGACTTCTAGAAATATTGATTATTTAAGTTTATAAATACGATTAGATAGGAATGATATTCTGAGCCTAAAGTGACTACCAGTAATATCGATTGAAAGGAGTATTAGATTTAGTCAAAGTTAACTAAAATCAAAGTCAACCATGGTCAAAGTCAACCAAAGTCATAGTCAACCAAAGTCAATATCAAAGATAGTTGACTTGGTCAACGTCAACGAAAGTCAACCGTTTTGAAAGGAAGTCAAAGTCAACGAAAGTCAACAGTTTCACAATTTGAATATTTTAAAGATGTAAATTTGAATATTTGAGTAAAATATGATTAGGAATCAGTTTCATAAAAGTTATTTAAAAGTTTAGGTTTAAAATCAAAGATTTGATTGTTTTCGGAGAAATAACGTTTTAACGATATAAAGGACGTTTTAATATTTATAACGGTAAATAATATATCGTTTAAGATTGCGTTTTATGTTTTGAGTCCAAAACATATATTTATCAGTTTATAATACTTTACGTATACTAAAATAGGTTTACGTATGCTTAAAATCGTCCGAAATACGCGAAAAAAGCGAAACAGCTGCCAGGGCTGCGCACCGACTACGATGTGCCTCGTCCTGTTTGGGAAACTAGCCCGCTGCGTCGTTCCTAGGGCCTAGGACGACGCACAGGTGGTTGTTTCGTAATTTCAGCTTATCGTTTTAAGTTGTTTTAGTTACGGTAGGTTAGTTTAAGTCTTAAGTGAATATTTACAGATTGTTAGGTGAAGTCATTTAGTCAAATAACTCATAATTAAACTTATATATTATTTACAAAATCATACATATACTTATTTACAAGATTTTACAAGTTTTTGTTAAATTTAGTTAAGTTTGTTTATAATACATAATATGTATAAAATACTTCAATTTACAAGTCCACAAAGTTTTAAGATAGTGTTGGAACATTTCCGAAACGAATTTACTAATAATCATGTATGAAATTAACCGGTTTTATCATAGTTTAACATACGTTTTTGGTTAAGTTTTTCTAATAACCTATTAACATGGCGAGTTATTAAGTTTTATGGTGACTTTTAGATATTTAGTTATTTTAGTCATTTTAACCGTATTATTCAGTTTTAAGATGGTTTAGGTGGTAAAAATAAGAATTAAAAGAAAAAGCGTAAATATGAGAAAGATGAAGATTTACCGGAAAGTTCTTGGATTAGCAAATAAGTCTTGAGACTTTTGCCGGAAAGACTTCAAAGAAGTAGAGAGAGTGGAAACTCCAAACAAAAGAAAAGACATGTTGGAATATGACTTTTCATGAAGAAAATGAAAGAATACGTATTTGAGTGTTACTTACCGATTTCACCAAAGTGGGAAGATTTCCTAAATCCAAAAGTAAGCCAAAGCTTCCAAGGAAAGATGTGGAGTAAAAGAGCTCCAAACAAGAAATGAATAATATGTTAGAAGTAGATTTTTATGAAGGAAAGAATTGAATGAAAGAAATTACAAAAAGGTTTTACTTACCGAATTTCCAAGGCGTGAAAGCCTTCCAACTCGAGAACAGGTCGGAGATAGAAAATTTGATGGGTAACTCCTTGTAAGAACACAAGAATATGGTTAGCATACTCTTAGTGTCAAAGTAAGAAAGTTAGAGTAAGTAAAAGATGAATTTTCGAAGGAAATCACTTACCGAAAGTTGTATGATTCTCAAGATGACTTCTTGTGATCTTTCCTAACACAAATACCACCTTTGAATGTGATTTATGTCTCTCAAAGTTTCTGGAAATGAAGAGAAACTTGTGAGAGTTTGTGTTAGAGAGAGATACAAAAATTGAATAATGAGATGAAAAGTGGTTTAAGGTTAAGAATTGGAATGAGAGATGGTGTAAAATGGTTAAGGATCCACATTTTACTCATCCTACACTAATTGGGGAAAGATTTTGGCATAAATCACATGGTAGCATGTGGTTTGGAATCTCAAGGAAAGCAAAAACTTTTGGAATTTTGTGATCAGCGGTTCTGTGCTGCGCACTAAATGCTCTGTGCTGCGCCCTGGTCTCAGTTTCTGCTCCGTTAGTTCGTCCGTTAGAAGGACTGAATTTTTAACAGATTCCGTTAGTTCCCGTTAAAGGACTAACCTTGTAATAGATTTTTGTTTAGAGGGCAAATTTTGTAATATTTTTAAAGTTAATTTTTCTCGAAAAGACGAAGGCTTTAAAATACCAATATTAATCTACGAGGATACTTATAATTGCTAGGCACTTAGGTACTATAACGTTTACGTCACGAAGGACGAAACAATGATTTGAAATCCCGACTAAACCAATATCGCGTGAAACAAAATAAATATCAACAATAATAGGGTCAAAATAAAATAAACAAAAATAACGGTAGATGATAAAACGCAAAAGTGTTACGAAATTTGCGGTTGTCACACAAACTACTAAAAAAAAGGAGACCACCCATAAAGACCAATTATATAAAGCAACTGGTTTCTAAAGTTTTAGAGACCGGTTTCTCTTAAATTAACCGGTCTCTAAAGTTTAAAACTTAAGAGACCGGTTGCTTTGAGAAAAACTGGTCTCTTTATGTTGATCGTGGCCCACAACAACGGCTTTCCGTATTATTAAAAACGTGTTTCCGTATAGAGACGTGTTTTTCTTAAAGGAACTCGTCTCTAAAGTTTAAAATTTTAAAGACCGGTTGCTTTATAAAAACTAGTTTCTATACACAAATTCTAAATTAGTAAAAAAAAAGTTTATAAAGTTCTTCGTAAAATTTTGTTCTAGACTAAATAATAATGATTTTCAATAGAACAAAACTAATAAACCGGCCCGGGTTTCAATAGGCGGTTAATTTTGAGATGATAACGAGTTGTCGGTGGGAAACGTGAGACTGTACGTAGTTACGGAAATGGAAGACTCTTCCAATATTTTAATATCAAACATTTTTATAATTGTTTGTTACTTCACTCACATTCATGTTTTGAAACTGACTTTCTTACATATCTTTTTCTTTCATTTGATATAGTAATTTGCCGAGAGAAATGATGATTTATGGAGAATATACAATGATCGAGGGAAACTGGATCAATATGGAGAAGCTATTTTTGAAACTCTTTTCATGGAACGAGGTTTATAATTACCAAGGTCAATAAGGTTGTTACAGTAAACAACTTCATGGTTATCATTTAAATATTATTTAGCTATCCTTTTAACCATGTTTCAGGTTACGATAGAGACACAAGGTGATTTTATTATGACTCCATCTTTTTATTGTGAATATAAGTCCCACTAAGTATTGTAATAGTTATATGGATAGGTCACTTGGTTTGGGATGTTAACACTCTAACAATTAGGGCTGTTTGATAGATGCAGACTGAGTTAGTGTAGACTGAGTTGGAGCCCAGACTGAGTTAGGTGCAGACTAAGTTTGTTGTGTTTGATTATGCATCGGACTAGCTATGCTGACCGGGAGAAATGACTATTTTACCTTTCTGTTTATTTTTATACCGAGTGTCATTCAAAATCCAAATTAACCATAAATCCAAATTAAACATAAATATATAAATAAAAAGACCCTTCGTATAAGCTTTTAATGGGTTGTTAAACTAACATTTCAGATAGTTTTTTCCTTATTTTCATTATATTTTCTTCAAATTCTTTTTGTTGGTTCGTCATACATGCCCTTTATTTCAGACATTTCTAGCCTTCCTTTGCCATCATTTGCCTTTGGTGTTTTAATTCCTATACGCTTGAGGATTTCTAGGCACACAATTGCAAGAAAAAGAGATAGAAGGTTGCTATTGTAGAAATTAATAATTGGGGTTTGTGGAAGAATATTTTGTATTTCATCAACTTAGAACGTTTACATTTAAGGTCTATTTATAGGAAAAGTAAACCTAACTGGCCCAAGCCCACATACGGGCTTGGGCTTACATTTGAACTAAACGTCTATTTCTAACATTCCCCCTCAAACTGAGTAGTGGGATTTCCAATGCTCAACTTGTAAAGACAGTGATTGAAGATCTTTCCAGTAACCGCCTTTGTGAGAATATCTGCCAGTTGATCTTTGGATGACACAGACGGAAGTTCGATAATCTCATCTTCAAGTTTTTCTTTGATGAAGTGCCTATCAACTTCAACGTGTTTTGTTCGATCATGTTGAACTGGGTTTCCTGAAATCTGGATTGCAGCTTTGTTGTCACACATAATCTTACTAGCTTCTTCTGAGGGATACCCAATTTCTGACAGTAGTTTTCGCAGCCACAAGACTTCTGCTAATCCTCGTGCAATTCCTCGATATTCAGCTTCGGCACTTGAGAGAGCGACTACCTTTTGCTTCTTACTTCTCCAGGTATCAAGGTTTCCTCCCACTAGAGTAAAATACCCTGATGTAGATCTTCTATTACCTTTATCGCCTGCCCAGTCAGCATCAGTGTATGCATTAATCTTCAGGTGCCCATTTGGTCTGAACAAAACTACGTGTCCAGTAGTTCCCTTGAGATACCTGATAATCCGTAAGGCTGCTTTCATGTGTTGGACCTGAGGTTGATGCATGAATTGACTTATAACTCCCACTGCGTATGCAATATCTGGCCGAGTATGAGCTAAGTAAATCAACTTTCCCACCGTTCTCTGATATCTTTCTTTATCTGCCAGTTCAGCTTCATCTTCCATGAACAATTTTTGGTTGGCTATCATGGGAGTATCTGCAGGTTTGCAATCTAGCATTCCCGTCTCCGCTAATAAATCAAGAACATATTTTACTTGAGTCTTCCTAAATCTTTCATTTCAAACTCTTTAAAGAGATTGGCTTTCAATTTTGTCATTTCCTCCGAATCATCTCCTGTAATAATCATGTCATCAACATAGATTATTAAGCAGGTTATGAGTTTACCTCTTCGTTTCAGGAATAACGTATGGTCTGATTTGCTTTAATTGTAGCCATATTTCTTCATTACTGTGGTAAACCGACCAAACCAAGCTCGTGGAGATTTCTTTAAACCATACAGCGATTTCTTTAGCCGGCAAACGTTTCTGGCTTCGGAACTATCATGGATTCCAGGTGGAGTTTCCATGTAGATTTCTTCCTTCAGTTCTTCATGTAGGAAAGAATTCTTGACATTCTATTGGTGTAATGGCCAATCCTTGTTTGCTGCAACTGAGAATAGAACTCTAATAATATCAATGTTGGCTACTGGTGAGAAAGTCTCACAGTAGTCAATTCCATAAGTCTGAGTATATCCCTTTGCGACTAATCGAGCTTTATACCTTTCGATTGACCCATCGGGTTTATACTTAATAGTGAACACCCACCGACATTTAACGGGTTTCTTTCGTGGAGGCAATTCACATTCTTCCCATGTTTCACTTCTTTTCAGGGCTTCAAGTTCAGTACCGATTGCTTCCCTCCATTCTTTATACTTAAGTGCTTCTTCAACACTTGTTGGTATTTTTTTCAGAACAAATCGCGTTTGCGAAGGACCTGGCTTCCAGAACTAAATTCCTTCTTGCGATATTTGCAACTGGATATCTTGACCCTCTTGAACTTCTTTCAGGTGAGTATGTGTTAGGCGGAATTCCCCTGGTTGATCTAGGAGGAAGATCATACCGAGCTGGTTCAGTCACACTCGGAGCTTCCATCTCAACCTGTTGTTCATCATCACACATATCAGAATTATTTGGAATATCCGGAGATTCAGAACCACTTACCTCGGATATCAGTTGAGGAGGATCATTATTGGTGGCACTGGTACTGTCTTCAGAATCTTCAGGATTATCAGTTGGAGTAGGAGTACCAGTATCAGAATCTTCAGGACTATCAGTTGAAGTAGGAGTATCAATAGGAGAGTCATGCACAGGTGGTGCCCAACTTATCCATCTTAATGCGTCATTGTCATTTTCCCCCTGACCATGAAGATGTGTATGATAAAAGGACCCAATTTCGAGAAAGTCACAGTTCATTGTGGTGATCATATGACGTCTACTGGGCTGTAGCACCGATACTCGTGTTGATTGAAACCATATCCCAAAAACACACATTTCTCTGCACATGGATCAAGTTTTGAACGCTCTATTTTTGGTATATGGACAAAAACAGAACATCCAAACACTCGGGGTTCGAGGGTTAGAGTTGATGGCAATTTATGGAAATGTGACAATGTTTGGAGGGGAGTTTTGAGGGCTAGGGCTCGGGTTGGAAGTCGATTAACAAGATACGTTGCAGTGACAAGGGCTTCTGGCCAAAACGTCTTTGGGACTTGGGATTCAATCATAATAGCCCGTGTGATTTCCAATAAAAAACGATTTTTTCGTTCTGAAACCCCATTTTGTTCAGTGTGAGCACACGAAGTTTGATGGATGATTCCCCGTGTTTGACAGAAGGTTTTCATGGAAGTGTTACAAAATTCCCCCCCATTATCTGACCTAAGAACTTGGATTTCACTTTTGAATTGGGTTAACCATGTTACAAAAGAATGTGAACTTCGTAAAAACTTCAGACTTATTTTTTAAAAGATAAGTCCAAGTCATTCGAGTACAATCATCTATAAATGTCAGAAAATAGCGAAAATTTTGTCCTCCTTCAACTTTAGCGGGGCCCCAAACATCAGAATGAATTAACAAAAAAGGTCAATCAACTCAAGTATCATTCGGTTTATGACTTTTTGCCAAAATACAAGTGTCACAATGAAAAACTTTATTTTTAGGAAATAAATGCGTAAATAACTGACGTAAATAACCAGTGGACGGATGTCCCAATCTTCGGTGCCATAACCATTCTTTCCTATCGTTTGAACCATGAGTCAGCATAACAGAGCCTTGTTGAGTAACTTCATCTACACGCCCAATGATCCTTCCCGTCCTGATATCCTGCAAAATGCAAAAAGTGGGGTGCATTAATACCGCACAGTTTAATTCTTTCGTAACATGACTAACGGATAATAGCTTGTGTGATAATGATGGCACATAAAGACATCTCGAGAGTCGTAATTCTTTCAATATTTCAATGGTTCCCCCTCCTTTAACTGGGAGAGTTTCCCCATTAGCTGTGTGAATTCGTGTTTTGTCAACTTTCGAGTTTGACTTTAGATCAGTTATATCAAACGTCATTGTATCAGTGGCACCACAATCAAAAATCCATGAATTACACTTGGCGTTTTTGGTGGCAACATTAACTTCTCCAGATCGGGAAGACACGTTCTCTTCTTTGAAATCATGCGCGTTTAACATTAACTTCTTTCCTCCGCCGTTAATCTCTCTGCTGCCTACGGCGACGGCGGCTTTTCCAGTCTTGGAGGTTTTGTGGTTATCATTCCACCATTCTGGATATCAAACGATCTTAAAGCATTGTTCTTTGGTGTGTTTCGACATACCACACTCTTCACACTTGAGCTTGCTCTTATCTACCTTCGATTGAGTTCGAAAAAACGAGTTGTCTGACCGATGAATCTCGGAAGGATTTGGTTTTGGGTTTTGAAACTGGTTCTGAGCTCCGTTACGAAGCAAGTTTATTAGTTGAATGGCGAGATTATTGTTGTTTGCATTCGCCATACTGGTTCGAGATTGAATTCGAATCTCGGGGTTGTGTACAAAGGGTTTTTTTTTTTTTTTTTTGGTTTTGGGCTTCAAGTACTCTGTGTTGGGCCTATAACAAGTTTGTGGGCTTTATAATTGGGCTTTGGGATTTGATGAAAACTAAATTGAAATTGGGCTTTACAATCTAGAACACAAAATTGAAATTGGGCTTTATAATTGGGCTTTACAATCTGGTACACAAAACTGAAATTGGGAAAAAGGTGTGGTGAATTGAAGACGGCGGCTGCACAGACAACTAAAAAAGGTGTGGCGAAACTTGTGCGTGTGGACTTGTTCGAGTAGGAGTTCGTGAGAGCTTGTCCGAGTAGTAGTTTTTGGCTGAAGGGTATTTTTTTTTTGCAACAAACTCAGTCTGCAGTTTTGTTATCACAGATCCAGTCTTTGGTATGGGTCCGTGATACGGACCGAGTCCGTGACATCTTTGCCTTATCAAACGCGCAGACCACGAACCGAGTCCGTGATCTGAGTCCGGGTGCGTGGTCTGTGGTGATATCAAACAGCCCATTAGTGATGGGAATTGAGTATCTCATACAAGATTAGACGAAGAATAGCAAAATTTATCAGTGAAAAAAGTACGGGACATATTAGACAAAGGTATGGTCAAATATTGTGTTTGTTTTTTATGTTGATACCGTAGTTGTTCGTGTAGTGATATTATAATTTAAGGGTTAAGAAATTATAAGTTTATAGGGACAAAACAATCCTAACAAAGGAAAGTCAGTTCATTCCAACATGCCATCTACCTTTTAAAGCTTATTGTTCAACTAAGCTTTAGTGTACCGTCTTGTGTACATGACAACATGTGAAAACACGACCATTTTGGTACATATTTGGTCTGGTTAATCATACCTTTGTGTATAGATTATGATTATGAATAGAATTATTTCAATACCAATCTAAATCTTATGAATGGTTATCTTGTTTCTAAAAGTATAACATGACATTATTGCTTATACTCGTTTTAGGTGTTCCGAAGATTTTAATTGGGAGATGGCAAAGGTAAATATTTATTTCATTTCATCGTCGTTATTTTATATGTTTTTATTTTCATTTCACCGTCGTTATATTACATAATTCTGAGTTTATTTTCGTTTTAAAATGAAGGTCCAACAACAATCTTCTACTTGGGAATGTGGGTATTATGTAATGCGATGGATGTACGAATTTGTGTTGTTATAACAACATTCTTTTCCATCAAATGTAAGTACTATTAAATCATTGTAATCATTATCTCTATTGAATTTAACTCTCTTATTTTATGATAATGATATCAATCGTTTTCTTTTTATCAGATTCCATGGTTAAATAAACAACCTTATGACCCGAACGTGTGTGATTTTTTAGTTGGTATGTTTTCAAACGGATTTGTTATTCCCACTTGAGCTAATTTCTATGTTTTAGACTATTTCATTACTGGGTTGGTTGTATTGACATCAGATTACATAAAATATTAATGTAATGATTTTGGTTGTTGAATGTATGAAATTTAGTGTTTTGATTGAAATTATAATTTAGATATATTGTAGGAGGTTTTTAAAATATATAATAGTAGGTTTTTGTTAATTTCAAAAATAAAACAAAAAAATATATGATAGTTATAGAGACCGGCTTTTCTCAAAACACATGCTCTCTATAATAAATTAAAATAATTTAAATAAACCTAAAGATACATGTTGTTGTTAAATTAACCGGTCTCTATATTAATAAGGAGACCAGTTATTTAACCGGTCTCTATACTTGAGACCTGCTTCAAAGAGACTGGGTGCGAAACGGGTCTCTATCATACCATATAACCAGTCTCTATAACCTTTTTTGTAGTAGTTAGAACAAACACTCCTAAAAATATATTTTCTTTATGTTTTATTTCCCAATTTGAAATCTTTAGAGGTATCAAGCAACATTTTTAATGGGCAATATGATTTTTGATGCATCAATATGAATTTAAGCGAGCAAAATAGCAACTTCTAACTTTGAGTGGGTTCACGTGACCCCATTAGGGCTAATATACCTTCGTCCCCCTCTATCATACTAACTTTTTTTGTTTTTTAAGCTACAATTATAATAATAACTAGCAAAAAATAAACTAAACCATAGAACCAGGTCCCCCAAAAAAGAAAAAACAAAAGTAAAAACCCCCTACCCGAACTCACCCATACTTATTAACCAAAGGGCCTAATAGTTTAATTTTTTTTTGAACGGCAAGAGGGAGACTAGAAGGGAGCTTCGGCATGGCCATCACCCCCAACAAGAAGCCCAGAAAATATTATTACTCAAACCATCTAGCAAGTCGCTAGAAGTAGGATACAGGTACATGAATCAAAAGAAAGAAGAAGGACAAATACACCACATGGACCAAATCAAAGTTTTACAATTAGCCCTATACTTCATCCAAGAAAATAGCAACGCTTGCAACTCAACCATAATACATGAAGCGGAAAAACTTTTGCTATTGAAGATCAGATTGTTTCTTGCTTTCCAAATAAGCCACACCAAACCACCCATAGCTGCCTCAAGAAATTTTCTCTGCTTATCTGTTTTACCATAATCAATAATGCCAAAGATGAGTTGATCTAAAGAATAATGCAGCCCAATATCAACTTGACACCAATTCAGGAACCAACGCCATAATTCACGACTAACGGAACAAGCATAAAAAAGGTGGTCAATCGATTCTGTCTCCGAATTGCAGACTTGACACATCACCGATGTAATATTAATACCTCTTAGACTAAGATTCAATTTTGTCGGAATTCTATTAAGCAACAATCTCCAAACGAAGCAATTGACTCGGGGGGGCATCCATTTGTTCCAAAAACAACGATTATTGGAAGAAGGATAAGATAAATTATCCAGAATGCTTTTCAAAGATCTAACCGTGAATACCCCACTAGGATCACCTTCCCACTTCCATTTATCTTTTCCATCCGATAAAACTACATGTTTAACCAATGCTTCTAGCTCCACAATTTTATTAGATAGCCTATACATGTCTGTTGTATTTGACCAACACCACCTCCACAGTGCCACCCCATTAACAGAACCAAAAAATCTCGCATGAATAGAACAAGATTTATCAACTTCCAAGGCAAATAATTCTGGGAATAAAGAGCTAAGCCTGACACCACCCAACCATCTATCCGACCAAAACCGAGTATCAACTCCATCTCTAACAGTTCTAGAGAATAAATCATCTAATTGTAAGTTAAGGGAAGAAAGGCCCGTACCAGTTTTAACGATATTCAGCCACGTTCCCGAACAACTTGATTTGGCCATTGAGCTAGAATCTCTACCAGACACACCATGAATTGCTTTAATCACCTTGGTCCATAAAGCATTATCTTCATTTTTAAACCTCCACCACCATTTGGTTAATAAAGAATTGTTTGCCGTCCTTAACGATCCAATCCCAAGTCCCCCAAGATGTTTTGGAGCAATTGTTTTTTTCCAATCCACCCAACAGATTTTCGTATTACCGTTATTTGACGTCCCCTAAATAAATCTTCTTCTTAACTTATCGATCTGATCAATTACATTTTGTGGAGCCTTATACAAAGACATGAAATATAATGGCAAGCTTCCTAGAACCGCTTTGCACAATGTCACACGACCGCCGAAGGAAATATTCTTTGCCTTCCATAAAGATAACTTAGCTTTGACCTTATCAAGCACCGGTTTCCAATTTTTTATAATTCCCATATTTGCACCAATAGTTACTCCAAGATAGGTGAACGGCAGTTTCTTACTATCGCATTTAAGCAGAGATGCAAACTCTCGAGTCTCATTATCTGGAACACCAATACCATAAACTTTGCTTTTGGAATAATTCACCTTAAGACCCGAGGCTAAGTGAAAGCAATTCAAAATACGCTTAAGATTTGAGACATTAAAAGCTGTCCATATACCAAGAAACAATACATCATCAGCGTAAAGGAGGTGGGAAAGCACAGGACCTTCATTAGGTAATGAAACTCCATGATAAAGCCCACGATTAGATGCCTCCAACATTGCAACATGTAGGCCCTGCATAGCAATAATGAAGAGAAACGGCGAGAGTGGGTCACCTTGTCTAAGGCCTCTAGACAAAGGGAATTCCCCCGTTGGGGAGCCATTAATCAAAACCGAGGCACGAGCAGATTTGAGGCAGCCCGTAATCCAACCACGCCATTTGGCACAAAATTGCATCTGCTCTAAAATTGAATCCAAATAATCCCAACTAATACAATCAAAAGCTTTTTCAAAGTCAACCTTGAATAAAAGCACTTTATGTTTGGATTTTTTAGCCCAACTGCATACTTCATTCATCATCAGAGGCCCATCAAGGATTTGTCTTCCTTCAACATAAGCTGACTGCTCTATACTGACTACCTTTTCCACCACTTTTTTCAATCTGCCCGTCAGTAACTTGGCGACAATTTTATACATACAGCCAATAAGACTGATAGGTCTGTAATCCTTAAGTGTGAGTGGATCATTTACTTTAGGAAACAAAGATATAAAAGATGGATTGCAGCCAAAAGAAAAAGAACCTTGAGTCTCAAACTGCCTCACCATGTTAACCACATCCCTTTTAATAATGTCCCAGCTTTTGATTGTATTAGTTGGGATTATTTGGATTCAATTTTAGAGCAGATGCAATTTTGTGCCAAATGGCGTGGTTGGATTACGGGCTGCCTCAAATCTGCTCGTGCCTCGGTTTTGATTAATGGCTCCCCAACGGGGGAATTCCCTTTGTCTAGAGGCCTTAGACAAGGTGACCCACTCTCGCCGTTTCTCTTCATTATTGCTATGGAGGGCCTACATGTTGCAATGTTGGAGGCATCTAATCGTGGGCTTTATCATGGAGTTTCATTACCTAATGAAGGTCCTGTGCTTTCCCACCTCCTTTACGCTGATGATGTATTGTTTCTTGGTATATGGACAGCTTTTAATGTCTCAAATCTTAAGCGTATTTTGAATTGCTTTCACTTAGCCTCGGGTCTTAAGGTGAATTATTCCAAAAGCAAAGTTTATGGTATTGGTGTTCCAGATAATGAGACTCGAGAGTTTGCATCTCTGCTTAAATGCGATAGTAAGAAACTGCCGTTCACCTATCTTGGAGTAACTATTGGTGCAAATATGGGAATTATAAAAAATTGGAAACCGGTGCTTGATAAGGTCGACTCTTAGAAGAACAGGAAGTAAAATTATCACCTTAGAAAACTCAAACACAGTAACTGTTAGGTCTTAGTAAGATCCAAATAACTACATATTTAGTTTATTAACTTAATCGTTTATCGATTGAATCAATTTAGCAAATCAATATTCAAATGTTAATATAATTTATGATTAATACATAGTTATTGTTTAGTTTATTGTGGAATTATAAAGCTTGAGAAGAATATGAATAATACTTAGTTGATTTAATAACGTAATCAAAAGCACCGAATATAAGAATTCAAGATCTCTATTTATACACTAAGTATAGAGATCTTGATAAATACGAATCTTAGCAAATCATCTTAAACAAATAGAAGATATGTCTAACAAACTACCTATTATTTGATGCAAATCATCTTCTGAATCTAACCAGTTGGCCAGACTCATGTCACTCAGACTGAAAATGACTTAGAGTAATTTTTCACTCAGACTTAAAATCACTCATACTCAGACTTAACTAACAAATTCATAACTTGGGTTAAATAGTTGATTTTTGCCAACAATCTCCCTCTATATGTTTAAGTTAAAGTCTTTTACAAACCTTGCTAGAAAATACAAAAATAACACAAACTGTAAAAATTTCAAAAATTAAGTTTGTGACAAAACCTACTTCCTCTTTGTTTTGGGTTGGATTTTGATGATGAAGTAAATGTAGTTGGCTTTAATGTTGACTTCTTCCATTCTTTTCTTTTTTTCTTCCATTGCAACAACCTTTCCATCTCTTGATTTGTCTTGTTGTTCATTGATTGATATTCTCGTCTGATCCTCTTCACCTTGTCAACTATATTACCAATGTCTTCAATTCAGTTCTGAGCAAATTGTTGAAGAGCCAACTGAAAAGTTTAACTCCGAATGGTCTGCATTGTGTAGATTTGCATTCATTCATTAATGCTATACAATGGTACAGTGAAGATTTATAGAGTGTGTTTTTATCATGGAAGCATTCTTCTCCAACTATATCAATATAACACAAAACCTCATGATTATCGGTCCTCACCTATGTTCTTTCTTGAAAGATGACTTCCGAAGGCATAGGATGATCAACTTTAGAACTCTAATCCAAGCGCTTTTGCTCCTTTATGACATGTGTTTGCAGTCCATAATTGTTTGTAATCTTCTTCAAGAATCAACTTCAAAAAGTATGTTGCATTAACATTATAAATAGCTTCTCTATTAATCACATTCTGATATTCTGGATCACTCAGTCTTGTACTCACTCATTAAGGCTATTGGACATGAATCCATATTTGTGAAAATTGATATAGATGATATTATCTTTGGGTCAAATAATGATTTGCTTTGTAAGGAGTTTGAATCTGTTATACACTCTAATTTCCAAATGAGTTCCATGGGAGAAACGTCTTTCTTTTTAAGTCTTTAGGTTAAGCAATTGAACAATGGTATTTACATTAACCAATCTAAGTATGTCAAGGACATGTTGGTTAAATTTGGGTTCACTGATTGTAAGGCTGCTACAACGCCTGTTGACACTGGTACCAAGTTACATCCTGATACAGATGGTGAAAGTGATATGTATAGGTCTTTGATAGGTTCTTTAATATACCTTACGGCTAGTAGGCCTCACATCATGTTTGGAGTTTTCTTGTATGCTAGATTTCAAGCAAATCCTAAGGTTTCCCATCTAATTGTTGTTAGTAGAATCTTTAGATACCTTAAAAGACAACCTTCTTTAGGACTTTAATCTCCTAAGAATTCTAGCTTTGATTTCTATGCTTACACAGAGAGTGATTATAGTGGATACAATCTTGATAGAAAATCTACCACTGGAGGATGTCAATTTTTAGGAAATAGGCTATTCTCATGGCAGTGCAAGACACAAGCTTATGTTTCACAATCATCTGTTGAAGTTGAATATATTACAGCTGGTTCTTGCACTTCCCAGGTTTTATGGATACAAAATCAAATCCTAGACTATGGCCTGAACTTTATGAACACTCTTATTCATATAAACAACTATGGCCTAAACTTTATGAACACTCTTATTCATATAAACAATTCTGTTTCCATGTTCATCACTAAGAATCATGTCCAACATTCCAAAACCAAACATATTGAGATTAAGCACCATTTTATAAGAGATTGTTTTCAAAAGAAATTGATTCACTTAGTTAAGGTTCATACTGACTTACAATTAGCTCACCATTTCACAAAGGCTTTTCATGTCACAAGATTCAATTATCTTGTTCAATCTATTGGTATTTATAAATCTTGATAGAGTGTTTCTCAAAAATATTTTTGTACACATCTTTTTGCATTTTCTAAATATTCTAATTCAAAATACAAAAAGAGGGGGAGAAAAATGGGAAAAATAAAAATATTTTTAAGTCTGGTGTTTTACTTTTTCTTTAACTCGGATGAAGAAAATTTTAAGTCTAGTGTTATTTTGTTTTTAAATCGGATTAAGAAATTTTAAGTCTGGTAGTTTAGTTTGTACAGATAAAATTCAAAAATATGTGTGTTTCAGTTTGTTTTACAGTTACAACTCAAAAAGATTTATTTCTATTCTATTTTTAAGTTCTTGAGGCTTTATTTGATCATTCTGTTAGTTTGTCTGTTTGATTAACAAAATTTAAAAAACCATTCAAATACATTAAAAACAAAAAATAGAAAATGTTGCACAAAAACAAAATTTCTAAGAAATAAGTCAAAAACATGATTTCCGGCATAATTTAATATAGTTCATTATTTATAGAATTTTTTGAAACCAAATGTTTTCATAAATGCATATATTCTTGTATTTTGAAACATCTAGTAGCATGTGGTTTATATTTTGCTTCAAGTACTTAAAATAGATAGTGTCAAATAGGAAATTTGTTCTGTCAAAACAAAGAAAAAATATATTTCAATAATTTATGACATTTAAATCTTTATATCATAAAACTCATAAAATTTAAAGTGTTTAAAATGATCATTACCAATGAGTATGACTTAAAGTTTAAATTGTTTTCAATGATTTGATCAATTAACTTATTATACATCTAGTCAGTTGTCATCAAAGATCCTTGATGCTAACTTGATAAACGGCACAGACAGGTGAATGAGTTGAACAAATGTACTTTTAAACATGATTAAGCATTCAAAAATATCTTGAGAGTGAAACAGTCTATAAGGTTGCAGAATCATAGTATGTGGATACTCAATAAATGTTGAAGAATGTACGTGTGTTCTTGGAAATTCTTTTAATTTTAAATTCCTTGTTACACTAAACTATTTTTGTTTTTCATGTCAATAAGGTATACATGCCATATTTAAGTAAAATATATAGTGTTTTATTTATTTCTACTTGACATAATTGAATAAGTTATCATGTCATTTTTAAATTATTAAAACTGTAATTTATGAATTTTGGACACAGGTTGTTTCTTAATTTATATACAAATTTTTGTATTTTACAAAACATTTCATTTCTAAAGAAAATTTGCTGATTTGAACTAACTTATAAAATCGTGGAATATAAGTTTTTGATTTTGAAATTAAAATTTTGCATTTAAAAGAAATTTCAAAGTTAACTGATGAATTAGATTGTTTAACTCTGAAGTTAAGGTTTTAATTCAGAAAGGTTTGAATGGGTTAACATTGAAATATTTTAGTTTAAGTCGTGTGTTAAAATTTTAAGTCGGGTGTTAGTTATTCTGCTGGTTTTATGTCTGGTATGTGTGTTGACTTTGTTGACTTAAATTTATCTCGGATTCCTTGATTTTAATTCGGATTTTATTATCAGTTGGTCGGAAATGTTTTACTTTAATTTAACTCGGAAAATAATTTATTATTTTTTAATTCAAACAATCATTTTTAATCCTGCAAATTGCATTTCTTATCAAAATCAAAATTCCTAATCTTAATAAAGTTTCATACCATTTCCGATGACTTTAATATTCCTCCTATAAGCTTTTCTTAGAATTTAAGGTCATTTAGATTCGTTTTTCTTTGCTTAGTTTGTTTGACTGCTCTATTTCCCCTGATTTTCTTATTCATAACGTTTGTATTAGTTTTTAATATTCTTTAGTATAAATGTAATATAAATAATTGTTTTCTATGTATTAATAATGCTTTGAATGACTATAGATGGCTACTTTTCCTTATAAACCAAAGCATAATGATGTTGCATTTCTCAATATTCATGATGACTCAGTGCGATGATGAATGAAGGGTGATACTAGGATTTTTGATCAACTCCAACATTCATTTTGCTATCTCAGAGAGGCCTATTTTATATAGAGATATGTTGGTAGAATTATGGCAGAATGCTTCATTTAGTGTGATTGATGGAGTTAGGACAATCACCTTTGAGGTTCAATGTCTCATGTGGTTGTTACTAAAGATATTATAAGAAGAGTTTTACAACTAAATGATGTTGGTGGGATAGAACAGTTGCCAGTTGAGCAGATTAAGGAAGCTTGTCAAGCAGTTGGATATGAAGGAGATTTTCCATGTAATATGGTGAAAAAGACAAGGTTTTCCTACAACTTGAGATATTTGGTAAATATACTGGTGTGCAGCATTTCTTGGAGATCAGGAGGGCATGATGAAATGAGTCAATCACTTGTCATAGCTTTTGTTTGCATGATTACACAAAGACGATTCAACTATTTTGGATGCATATTTGATAATATGCAAAGGATGGCAGGAGGGAACTTACAGAAACTCTTGTTATATCCAAGATTTCTACAAATCATCTTGAATTCAAAAATTCTTGTTTAATTTGAAGATGTTCATAGCATCATCTAAGGGGGAGATTGTTGGGTAAATTGAAAACTATGGATGAAGCTAAGAAATCTTCAAAGTGTGTTTGTGCTAAAGTTTTTAACTTGGAAGAACAAAATGCAACATCCGAGTTAAAATTTGATAAGTCAGTTTTAAGTCAACACTGAAGAGTTTAACTCTGATAATGAAAATACTCATCCGAGTTAAAGTAAGCAAAATCAGAGTTAAAATCAAGGTGAAGACAAAGCTGATTAGAAAGTGTTCATTGAAGTATTTAGGTCTAAAGATGAAGCTTTTACTTCCGAGTTAAAGAGAACATCATCAGAGTTAATGAAGATGAAGACTTAAGTGTGTGTTTTAGTGTCCAAAGTGTTTTTCAATAAACACGTGTCTCTAGTTTAATTTATATATAGTGTGTAAGGATGTCTATAAATAGAATGATAGGTTAGTTGAGTCATTTGTCGATTGATGGGGTCATTTGGACCAGAGCTTATCCAAGTTTAACTTTCAATGTAACGACTTTTTCCGACAAAATCATTTTTTAAGGATTTCATTTCAAGCTCTTACAATTTAACGATTCCTCAATCAAATTAGAGCTTAGATTCAATCAAATTGAGAGATTCTGCATCTCAATTTAATAATCATTCTTTGATTTTGTGGATCGATCCTTTTTAAATCCTGTCAAGTGGTATCAGAGCCGGATAAATCAATTGATTAGATTCAATTGATTCAGGTTCAACAATTTGACTTGATTTGAGTTGAATTTAGTCCAAATATCAGTTGTTTGATGAATCACAAAAGTTCTAATTGAAAAATTGAGAAACGTCGTTGAAACGTTTGTGAAGGTTATCTATATATTTTGGAGGAATTGTTGAAGTGGTAATCAGTTTGATGTTATTGAAGTCTGGATCAAATCCACGAGTTATCAGTTTATGAAGATTGGAGATGTGAGATTTGATGATTTGAAGTGTTAATTCGGATGATGAAGCATTCCATCCGAACTAAACTAAAATTGTGATTGTTGAAGAGTATATTGAATCTGATGATCACGAAGCTAAGGATCTACTCAGAATTTTAATTCTACATGCTAATACAAGCTTAGATTAGTGATTTGTCAATTCAATCAGCTTAAGTCATTCCAGTTGAAGATTTGAGAAGACTCTAAGTTAAATTGATGGAGATTTGGTGATTATGCAGTGATTTTGAATAGATTGGAGTTCAATATGTGAATTTGGAGCTAATCTAAGTGTGATCAATTTATGAAGTTTGTGTGGTAAATTTTAGTGAATTGTATGGAATTCAAGGTTGAATGAATGTGAATTTATCATCGTAGGTCATCTATTCAATCTAATCCTTATGCAAAATTTGTTACAGAAGTTGATGTTGTTGATGAAGTTGTGATAATTGTTTGAATTGAAGAATATGAAGATTGATGATTTAGCCTTGGAATATCAGTTAGCTGTTTTGTGTTTGATGCATGTGAATCTTACCATGGAGAATCAGTTGATTAAAAGATTTGATGCATGTGAATCTTACCGTGGAGAATCGATTGACTAAAAGATTTGATGCATGTGAATCTTCCATGGAGAATCATTTGTTAAAGAATCTAAAATTTTGGAGCTTACAATGGAGTATCATCAGTTGTTTTAATTGGAAGATGTTCATAGCATCATCCAAGGGAGAGATTGTTGGGTAAATTGAAGACTATGGATAAAGCTAAGAAATCTTCAAAGTGTGTTTGTGCTCAATTTTTTAACTCGGAAGAAAAAAAATACAACATCCGAGTTAAAACTTGCTAGGCCAGTTTGAAGTCAACACTGAAGAGTTTAACTCTGATGATGAAACTACTCATCTGAGTTAAAGTAAGCAACATCAGAGTTAAAATTAAGGTGAAGACAAATCTGATTAGAAAGTGTTCATTGAAGTATTTAGGTCTGAAGATGAAGCTTCTACTTCCTAGTTAAAGAAAACATCATCGGTGTTAATAAAGGTGAATACTTAAGTGTGTGTTTTAGAGTCCAAAGTGTTTTTCAATAAACATATGCCTCTAGTTTAATTTATAGATAGTGTGTAAGGATGTCTATAAATAGAATGATAGGTGAGTTGAGTCATTTTTCGATTGATCAGGTCATTTGGACTAGAGCTTATCCAAGTTAATTTCCAATGTAACGACTTTTCCCACCAAAATCATTCTTTGAAGATTTCATTTCAAGCTCTAACAATTTAACGATTCCTCAATCAAATTAGAGCTTAGATTCAATCAAATTGGGAGATTCCGCATCTCAATTTGATAATCATTCACTGATTTTGAGGATCGATCTTTTTTAAATCCTATTAGAGAATGTAAGAAGTGAATCTGTGAATGAGGAAGAAGATATAGACTTGTCAATAGTTGATAAGATTACGAAACATTTAGAAAAAGAAGTTAGTGACAAGGAAAAGGAAAAACGATTAAAGAAAAAAAGTATGGTGAGGAAACCTTTAAGTTTGTTGAAGAGACGTTTAAGTCTGGTGATGAACTATTTACGTCTGGTGAAGCGGAAAACAATTCGGGTGAAGAGGATAGCAGTTCTGGTGATGATGAAAACAAGACTGATAGTGAGAAAGTTTTTAAGTTCAGAGTTGTAGATCAGTATGGGAATGAGTTTGATAGAGAAATGTTTGATAAACATTATGAAGGTATGTGGGATGAAAATTCTACTGAAGTATTGGTAGTACATATCAAGGAAATGGGCCCAAAACCTAATGAAGTGTGGAATAAAGACTTGGGAGGAAAAGAAAGAGTGATTAATCTTGAGGAAGAGGATGAGCAAACTGATGAAACTGAAAAGAAATAAGTTGAAAATGTTGAAGTAAAGGAAGAAAAGAATGAAAGTGTGAATGTAGATGTAGATGCAAGTGAAGGAGTACCAAGTATTGCGTCTAGCCAAATTCTTACTGGTAAGAGATTGAAATTTAAAGCAATAAAATCTGTTAGTGTGGTGCCAATCAAAGTGGTAGAATTGAAAAAGAGACTGATAGGTTATAAGAGAGAATTTTCTGAAGCAAACTATAAATATCATCTTAAGAACTATTTGGTATTAATGGGTGTATATATTGCTAGATCAGTGGGGAAAATGAAGATTAAAACTTTGAAGAAGAATTGGTTAGATGTGCAAACTAAGTCAATGATTGATGAAATGAAAATGAAAATAGAAAATAGAATGGAAGAGGAGTTAAAAAGAAGATTGGGAGAATGTCAAGTGCAGAAAGAATGAGAAAAAGTGATTGAAGAACAAATAATTGGAGATTCATCAACTGCAGCTGATAAGAAAGATGAAATACAAACTAATGTTGAAGAAATATCAGTTGAGAATCCAGTTGTTGGTGAACAAGATGTAGTAGGATCTTCTATGCCAGTCAATAAACCTACTCAAACAATAACTCTTGAGTCTCTACTTGCAAAGTAGACACAAGAAGTTAAGTTGAAGATGAAGGTTAAGCTAGAACAAGATGATCCTTTTACAGAGTTTATGGATGATGAATCTTGGTTCCAAAAAGCTCAAACTGAAGTACAATCTGAAGATTATTATGTTGTAGACCGAGTGGGTCAAAAGATCATTGAAGATATATCTGATTGGGTGGATCATACTGATGCATACGGGAATGAGCTTGATAAATATGGATTCCCAGTTGATGATGATAGTGCTAACTTGTCAAAGTTTGAAGAAGGTTCAGGTTCAGTTTTCAAAGAGAAAACTCAAGAAGAATCAAGAGATGAGAAAGAAGAGTTAGATAGAATAAGGAGGGGAATTCTACGACCAATTGTGGGTTGGAGATTTGAACATTATAAAGGATCTATTGTAATTAAAAGGAAAGGTGTAACTGGTGTGATGACCTCTTCCTATGACACTACTGAGAAGCTCATGAATATTTATGTGGAGGATGCAAGACAATTGGTCAAATTGCCTTTGGTGAATCATGGTGGATATCCTCATGGAGATGAAAATGAGAAATTCATTCATGAATGTGCAAAAACTATCTTTTTATCAACTTTGGAAAGAAGTTTAAAACTAAAATAAAGAGGATGACAATGGAAAAAGCACCAATGAAAAGGATTAAAGTAGTTCATCAAAAACCAACAATCCTAAGATGGTGGATGGATTGTGATCGTAATTAGATAGTGTTAGAAACAGCTGATGGAGAAGGTGAAAGACTTTATGAGAATCCTTACCTTAGAGAACTCACCAATGAAGATTTGCTGACTATTCATCAACTGCCTTTTGAAAAGCATGAAGATTATGGTCAAGAAGGCAAACAGTTCTTAGAAGTTGTTGCATGGGAAATAGATAGAATATGTATGGGTTACAGACAAGGAAGATGAAGACAGTTGTGTATAGAGATGGGAATGAAGCTAAACCTAGCAAGATGTGGATTTAGGAAGCATCATCCAAGGGGGAGATTGTTGGAGCATGATTTTGGTGATGGCTGAAGGTTCAAAACTACATCAGAGTTGTATTTTGGTCTAAGTAAATAGGTTGGGTGAACGAAGTTCATCACCCGACTTAAAACTTAGAAAGTTATTGAGTAAAGACTTTAACTCGGGTGAACAAGTTACTTCACCACAGTTAACTGGAGTTCACCAGAGTTAAAGTTAAACTCAGTCTTAATGTATTTTGTTAACCCGAAGTATTCTTAAATGAATATAAGTGTTGTTTGATGTAATAGTTAATGATAGTTTAGAACCTAAAAATAGTAAGAGTCATAGAACATGTACGTTGTGCTTGAATGAGTGAAAACCTTGATCTAACCGGATCTCATGCCAATTTAACGCTTTGAATGAAATAATTTGTTTACTAAATTCTACTTTGATTCATTGTTTGATTACATAACTCAATCACCAATACGTTATCCCGCAACCTAGTAGTGATTCTAATCACCTAAATGTTCGTTTGAGATTTTCCAAGACCTGTCGGATTTAACCTTTAATTCATCAATTTAATAACTAAATCATGATTCCGCCATTGTTTAGTTAAGCTAATCACCTACTATTTCGTTCTAAGATCTTTCAAGACCCGTCATACAAATCTAAAGAAGTAGCAGCTAGATTGATGTTGGAGGGCATTAGAAGATAAACTCAAAATACACGGTCTACATTGTAAATTAATCAAACTGAAGTATATAACCGGTTTAACTCATAGTTGGTAATCATAACTCATTATATTTCTCTCTCCACATTCATCTCTTTCTCTCTCTAAACTAGGGTTTGTAATTTGTGGTTTGATTATCATCAGTTGGTTAATTTTCTAGTATTGGTTTATGTAGGTGCATTTCTTTAGTTACTAGATTCGTATGTAATTAACGTTTATTCAAATATCAGTCTTTATATTGTTTGTTTGAATATTAATATTGAATGTTTGATTAATTATATGCTTGAACGTTTACGTTGTTATGAATTAATCAAAAATGTGTTTTGTGATGTTTTAATAATATTCAGATTCATTCGCACGGATGAGGATGATATCCGTGCGTATGAAAGTTTCATTCGCACGAATGAATAAATTAAACAGTTTGTTTATTAATATGTTTCATTCGTACGGACTAGATTATATCCGTACGGATAGAAAGTTAGGGCTTGTTCATTCGTACGGATGAGATCACATCCGTACGGATGAATATCTGGGCCTATATATACCCCAACAGTTTCTGTTCCGCGGGTAAGTTTTGCTAGGGTTTTATCGTGCGTGCCGAATTGTTGTTGCTCGTTTTCTTAGAGTTCCAAAGTGTTTATAACGTATACACAATCATCCGAATAGTCTTCCTTAGGTCCGATCGTATCAACAATCGTTGGTTTGATTCCGTTTCCGAAGGTTATATATTCGCTAGATAATCGATAGCTTATTTCCGCTAGGTTATTGATATAACGTTGAGTTCTTAAGATCACACACCCCCAACAAAGTGGTATCAGAGCGTTGGTTGTAGAAATCAACGTTCTTCTAGTGATTCCTTTAAGATTTTTCGGTTTTGATTGAAACTTACGTTTGGAACTTTACGTTCAAAAGGTTGTTTTTGTTGTCTTAAAACGTTTCTGGGTTGTTTAGGTTAAGTTCTGGGCAGATAGGAAGCGTTTTGGTTTAGAAAATCGAGTTGTAGATCGAATTTTAGCAAAACCCTAAAGTTTCAGCGGCGCATACGAACGAAGTTCTTGAAAAGTTCTCATCCGCACGAATAGGTATTCATCCGTGCGGATCTAGGATTCATTCGTGCGAATCTAGATTTTTGCTTAAAAATTTTAATTTTTAGTTCATCCGTACGAATAGGTTTCCTCCGTACGAATAGGAACTCATCCGTGTGCATCAGTTTGTTCATCCGTGCGAATAACTCATTCGTATAGAGTTTTAGGTTATCTGGATTCAACAACAACTGCGTGATTACGGTTTGTCTATCTCTACTACTCCTATTTATGTTGATAATTATGCTGCCATAGCTGTCACTAAGAATCCCGTGCACCATCCTAAAACCAAACACATAGGCGTAAAATATCATTTCATTCGTGATTGCTTTGAAAAACACTTAATTGATGTCATTTATATCGAAACGATGTTTCAAAAAGCAAATATTTTTACAAAGGCATTTGATAAGTCTAGGTTTGGGTTTTTACTGCTGGAAAATGGTGTTGTCAAAAAGAGTGACGTAATTGAAGAACCTAAGTCGGACAAGTAACCGGGATTATTTTTGTACACTACGTTAAGATTTCTCTTATTTTTATTTTTGTTTTTAGCTTTATTTTTATTCTCTTCTTTTTAGTTTTATAAAATTTCGAAAAATACAAAAAGATTTTTATTTTTAGAATTTTAGGGGGAGAAATAACTTAAAAAAAAAAAAAAAAAAAAAAAAAAAAAAAAACGGTGGAAGTGAGGAAATATTGAACTAAAACTGAACATGTAATTGTCAAAAAGAGATGCAAATTGTAACGTTTACACATGTCAGTTGTAGGATATATTGGTAGGCTTATCTTACTGAAACTTGACGAAGATAAATCATCTTTAAAAGGGTTGTCGCAGATATCAAATTTAATTTGAATCGTTATGGATATGTCTCAAAGACTGTCTAAATGATATCTGGAGATCAATAATTTTTTTTTTTTTTTTTTTTTTTTTTTTTGCTGATCTCTGAAAGGATTCTGAACAGTCCTTGGTCGTTTTGGCTTTTCACATTGACGAGCAAAATGACCTTTTTCTCCACAGTTGTGACAGGTAATGGCAGACATATCGAAACCATATTTAGTTTCCTTGTTAGCTCCGATTGTGTTACCAGTCCTTTTCACATATTCTTTTGCCCTCCTAACAAGATTAGCGAAACCCCACATAATGTCGATTCTTTCCATCTCATCACGATCAATCTGCTCATAATCTTCACCAGTTAAGTTGATATTTCCAATTTTACCCTGCAACAAGTTATCATAGGAAGCTACTAAGGTGGTCAACATAGCCATATCTTCGTTTACACCATCAACATTTCCTTTATGAAAGTGCTCGATTTTCAAACTTGTAGAAGCTGATTCTGAAGTAGCTTGAGCTTGAGACTTTTGAGCAGGAGTGCCTTGACTTGAGCTTAAGTTTGAGCACCCAGAATTTCCTGAAGTACTAGAGGTGTTAGCAGAAAAAGCTGTCTTCAGTGGAGCATGAGTAGGAGTGGCTGGAGTGGGATCAGCGTAATATAATGAAGGATCTTGAGTGTGTCCCTTTCTCTGAGCACGAAACTTGTCATCCTGCTCCTTTTCTCTCAGCTTGGTAAATAGATCATTTAAAGTAGTGCGAGCAAGATAGCCACTTTCCTTTAACATCTCAATATACCCATTCCAGCTGTCTGGTAAAGCATCAGCAAAACATTCTACTCGTTCTGGACCAGTTGTAACCACTGAATCTCCGTGCATCTCACTAATCAGATGTTGAAAACGTCTGATAAGGTCGAACAATGATTCTCCATGTAAGCAAGTAAAATTATCAAACTCCTTTATCAGTGCTCTTCCCTTCATCGACTTCAACTTGTTGTTTCCCTCACAGTCTAATTCAAAAGCATCCCACAGTTGTTTCGATAACTTGTATGTCTTGTACTGATGAAACACAGATCTAGGAATTGCCTGACATAAATAAGAATAAGCCTTTTTCTCAATATCATAACTCTTCCTTTGTTCCTCAGTATATCTGTGAATGGGAATGAGGTCTCCATCTTCACCAATTGGTTCAGTATATCCATTTTTAATCATATCCCACATTTTTGAATCCAATCCGTTGATATGAATTTCGAAACGAGGTTTCCAGTGTGGATAGTCGTCCATTGAAATTAGTTTTGGGACCTTGTTTATACTTCCAGTTTCAGCATCATTGATTAACATTTCCGACATTTTAGAATTGGTACTAGCCATAGCGTATTCCATTTTAAAAAGTGAAAATTCAATTTAAACTGCTTCGTGCGGATGAACTGCTTTGACTCGTACGGATGAATTACTTGATACGCACGAATGAGAGTGATTCGTACGAATGAGACAGATAACCTAACAATTAATAACAATTGAGAACACTGTAAACAGCACACAACCGTCGAAATTAAATTGTTAAAATATTATGATTAGCTTTTGTCTTGTAGTGTTTGTGGCTTTTCGCTGGATCAATTCGAAAATAGTAAATATTAGGCGTAATATCAGAAAATAAATACAGTATGTCAGTATATATTGAAGCAGTTAAGGGCCATTCCAGTGATTTTGGGATAACATTCTTGAATGATTTGATCAAGATCAATGAATTTGAAGAAATGATGTGAATACCAAAATAGACACAGTCTATTCAAGATCAAATACAAAGTAAGAGATAAGTAAACAACTTCAAAAATACCTTGATGGATGAACAGAAATATAAGGTCGAAAGAAGATCATATTTCGAGCATTCCAAATAAAGGGTGAGGAAGTACTTAAAAACTTCAAAAATACCTTGATGGATGAACAGAGTTATAAGGTCGAAAGAATGATCATAACTCGAGCATTCCAAATAAAGGGTGACGAAGTGCTTATTCTCTGAATGGTGTAAATTAAACGTTTTAACGATCAAGAATCACTGGTCCTCATTGCCTGTGCAGTGGATGTCATACTGACATACGAAATAAATATTATGATATTACGTCTGGTATTTATGAAAATAGAATTGAAAAGGCTGAAAAGTTAAGAGGACAAATACACGAACATACATACAATTCTAATTATGATATAATTTTGATGACTGTTAAAATTCAAAATGTGTGTTGATATCTATGTTCAAAATATTGGGAGATCTTATCGAGATAACCAGTTTGAAAGAAAAATGTCAAGTGAATGTTTGTTTAAGTTTAAGAGGACAAATATACCAATAATCGTCAACTGATATGTTAATAGTTACTACGAAAAATGAACGACAATGCTATGTTTCAGTATCAGTCTGATCCCTATTCGAAAAGATATTCTCACAAAAAGAATGTGAATTTTTAGTTTGTTTAGTTATTAGTTAAATTTTTAAACTTTCATTATTTTGTCTTATTTTTAATCTTATTTTATTTTGTTCTTATAGTTTATTTTGTTAGTTTTACGGTTATTTGTAGTGACTTGGGACCTAAATGTGAAACCGAGATTAATGTTAAATTCGAAGAATGTCTTAAAGTCATGATTGTTGATGAAGTTTTAGTTAGAATCTTTCGACATTATGTTTCATTGAGCAAAACGTTTATTCTTTCTGAAATTGATAATTTTTATGTGCTTTAACGTTTATTTGATGTTTGAGTTTTGAAGATAAGTGAAATATTTGAAGTTTATGAGTTCTACAGCACGTTCGTACGGATGTAAATTACATACGCACGGATAAGCTACTCAATCGCACGAATGAAAGGGAAGGTATTGTTTAGGCTGAAAATTCTCCTCCGTGCGAATGTCCTTCACATTCGGGCAAATGTCTTTCACATTCGTGCGAATGAGAAATGGGTATATATATATATATCAGATTCGTTTGCGCTGTTCATTCTCTCATACTCATTCGTGCCATTCAATTTTCTCCAAAATCTCAAAGTGTAGGAAAGAGTTTTTGATTCCCGTTTTATTGTGTAACTTCTCATTGCGATCACAACCATATAAACCACTTAAGGTATATTGACTGTTTTGAGGACTAATTTTTGAATTTTAAGTCCGAAAAATAACTTAATCAATCGGTCATATGTGTGTGTTTGTAATGGTAAATTGGATTAGGGGTTTAGTTAATCGGGGTATAAGGAACGTGTTGATGTAATTTTTGTGACGAAAAACAGGTGTTTATGAAAATCTAGGTTTTTTTGGAAAACCAACAGTTCCGATGAACTTCATTCGCACGAATGTAGTTTCATTCGTGCGGATAGGATTTTCATTCGTGCGAATGGTTAAGTCATTCGTACGAATGTACAGAATGTAATCCGTTTGGTTTGATTAGTTCATCCGTACGGATACATGCTGATCCGTGCGGATAAAAGTGTTTATTCGTACGGATGTCCAGAACAGAAACATAAAAGTTTGAATTTTATTCTAACTGTTTTGCTTTCGAATGTTTATATTTCTGTTTGCAGGAAAATGGCTGAAATCCCCGTTTCTAACGTTGATGCAACTGTGGCACAATCCTCTCAATCTCAAAGCGTTGGCTTGATCGTTGGTACGAAGAACAATATGTGCGCTTATCTAAACGAGGAGACCCGTAATGCCACACGTTTTGCTGGAATCATCCAATTCTTGAAGCGATCAAGAATTTTCAAGGCTATCTCTACTGAGCATGTGCCTTATTTGACTCATGTATCAGCTTTCTGGGAAAATGCTGAAGTTGTACGTGCAGATGGAAAGGTTCAAATCCACAGTTCCGTTCTCGGGACTGATGTCGTGATTGATGAACAGGTTATCCGAGAAGTTATCGGCTTTGAGGATTCAGTGGAAATGCCTACGAGGCTGAACAAGTATCTAGTCAGAGGGTTGTTTATGAGGGTGAAGTACAATGGTGATATTGAAAAAGGAGTGATCACGAAGTCGGGGTTCAGCATACAATACAAGTATCTGTGCCATGTGTTGCAGCACTGTTTGAGTCCTCGGAAAGCTGGACATGATGAAATGCGAGAGACTATTCAGAGCGTGTTTGTTGCATTGGTGCTGAACATTCCGTTTAACTTTTCGGGAATGATTTTGCAGCACATGACGGAGAATTTGGAGATGAAGAAGCAGAAGTATTTGATGTATGCTAGAATTGTGCAAATGATCCTGGATGTGAAGATTCCAAACTTGCCAAAGAATGATGATGATGCAATCAAGCTAGACTATGATGCAACTATGGTACACATGCTTTCATACAAGGGCAAGGATGTGAAGCCTACGGAGAAAAGATTGATTGGGCATCTTGCTAATCCAGAGTATGTCTGTCCTGGTGGTAAGAAATGGCGACACGAGGACAGTGAATCAGATACCGAGGATATAGTTGTGCCTCAAGAATCTGATTTCGATGAGGAGGTTATTCCGGTTGAATCTCCTGTTACTGGTACATCGTCATCTCAAGTTGAGTTACGAGATGAAGACGATGTTGTTTTGAGTACTGAGGAGATTCCTTCATTAAAGAAAAGAAAAGCTGCTTCTGCAGGAAGGTCGTTGGGAGATATTTTGAAGAAAAGGGAGAAAGCTTCAAAACGTTTCAAGCTGGTGAAACGTTCAGAAACTACTCCAAAGACGACTGTCAGCTCTGAAACTCCAGTTCCTCCTCCTACGGCTTCTCAGTCACAGCAAGGTCCTCAACAAAGCGAACCAATTATGACGACTGCAACAATAACAACAACAACTGCTGGCGGATCATCGTCGTCAATGCAGATTTCTGATTCTGCTCAGCTCTCTATTTTAAATTCAATGTTATTGAGTGTTTTGGCAAAGCAGCAGCTACAAGATGAAGAAATTAAGAGACTTAATGCTGACCGCGCTGAAATGTCTGAGAAGATACAAAATCAGAATCTGTTGCTTGAGTCACAGAGGGTGCTGCTTGAGGATTGCTCAAAGAAGAACAAGGAATTAGAACTTCTCGCTGCAGGGCAATCAGAAAAGATCAAGAAGTTGGAGAATGCTACCAATCTGATACAAGACAGTATGATTGCAGGTGATGATGGAATATTCAGACTCAAAGGACCAGTCGATGCATCTGCTGACCCGTCTGGTGAAGGAAGTGAAAACACAGAGTCTGATGAAGCTGGTAAAGAACATACGAGTGAATCGCAACATGATATTACTCCTATTTCACTCAAAAAGTCCAATTTAACTCACATTTTGGATATGCAGGGGGTAATACAGTTTAGCGTTGAGAATGACAAAGAAGAAGGAGAGATAATACACTGTCTGTCCAAAGAACAGATTGCAGAATTATTTGAGATGAATCCCGATGAAGTTATTTCTGACGAATCTGCATCTGCTTCTGACGTAAATCCTCCCGATTCTGACAATGATGATGATGAGATAGTGTTCGAGCCAAACGTTGATTCAACAGAGCCTATCTATCAGTCAAACGATTTCCAAGATCTTCCTGATGACGATGCAATGTTTGATGTCAATGATGAAGATCTTAATCGGAAGTTAGAGAAACTTCCGGCAGCCAGTCAAGCTACACCAAATCAAGAAGATTTGAATGTTAAGAAAGCTGAATGGTGTCAGGCAGTGAAAGATTGTATTCGCCCGTCTAAACAAGTTGTTCAACCTGACTATACGAAGTTTTACTCCTTGAAGGGTGCGAAGACTGAAGGTCAGATAATAAGTTGGGCATACTTGGAGGATTTGAATGTTTATGCAGTCAAGAGAGAACGGGGCATAGATTACTTCAAACTTGCTCAAGATTTGAAGACGTTGCCATATTTTGATATGATGCAGTTGGCTCGTCTTAAGTTGCTGTACAGTGAGAAAGATGATAAAGCAACTTGGTTGGAGAAGCAGCTTCATTATGACTTCAAATCATCGTGGAAATACCTTAGGCCACAGTATCCAAAGATTACCTATTCCAAAGATCGGAAGAATCGGAGAACGGGTAAAGCTTTGAAGCATGTCACGTATAAAGCGCCAAAGGTTATGGAGAAGATTCCACTACGCCAAATGAAAGTCGGTTTCCATCGGAGATTCAAATGGTGGTATTATGATGATCGAACCACAGAAGCTGTGATTGTGATGGAGCGTAAAGGTGTTTGGGAAACACTGAGAATTTTTGATCCGATGTGGATTAGAAATTTCTCTGATGATGATATTTTTTGTCTGTTTGAATGTCCTATATTCTTTTATGTCAAGGATATGGATCAAGTGATGCGTTTCAACAAGATTGTACGTGTATGTTTCGCTTACAAGATCCACGCTTAAGAGGGCAGATCGAAGACGTGTTTTGGGCAGCAGCAGAGATTTTTGAAGACTGAAGACATAGAATCTAGTTCCTAGGGGGAGTTTGTAGGTGCATTTCTTTAGTTACTAGATTCGTATCTAATTAACGTTTATTCAAATATCAGTCTTTATATTGTTTGTTTGAATATTAATATTGAATGTTTGATTAATTATATGCTTGAACGTTTACGTTGTTATGAATTAATCAAATATGTGTTTTGTGATGTTTTAATAATATTCAGATTCATTCGCACGGATGAGGATGATATCCGTGCGTATGAAAGTTTCATTCGCACGAATGAATAAATTAAACAGTTTGTTTATTAATATGTTTCATTCGTACGGACAAGATTATATCCGTACGGATAGAAAGTTAGGGCATGTTCATTCGTACGGATGAGATCACATCCGTACGGATGAATATCTGGGCCTATATATACCCCAACAGTTTCTGTTCCGCGGGTAAGTTTTGCTAGGGTTTTATCGTGCGTGCCGAATTGCTGCTGCTCGTTTTCTTAGAGTTCCAAAGTGTTTATAACGTATACACAATCATCCGAATAGTCTTCCTTAGGTCCGATCGTATCAACAATCGTTGGTTTGATTCCGTTTCCGAATGTTATATATTCGCTAGATAATCGATAGCTTATTTCCGCTAGGTTATTGATATAACGTTGAGTTCTTAAGATCACACACCCCCAACAGTTTAGAGTTGAGATTATAGGTATATGAGTACAAGTAACATTAGGTTATTTTGGTTTGTACTTTGTTCTAAATCATTTGGTTAATTTTCAATAAGATTTGGTTTTTTGTTCTTTGAGTTGTATGAATTGGGAAATGGTGGTGTTTTTAGAGCGAGAACAATCTACTTAACGGGGGTTTTGCCTAAGCTTATTCTCATTAGATTTATGCTTACATTTTATAAGTAATTTATACCTTATTAGTTACTAGTATCGTACTCGCACTATGTAGCGGGGTAATAAATTATTAAAGACGCTTATGAGTATGGTAGAAACCAACCCCTACGCAATGACGGTGAATAAATATAAAAAGAAAAGATAGTCAAACATCATATTGAAAATGCATTTTGTTTTGATGTTGGAATTAATGTGTTTTAAATTAACCAACTCTATTTAAAAACCATTTTAACTAAATTTTATAACTTTATATGAAAAGTTAATTATACATAAGATATTAATTTGAGTGTTTATTATTCTAATTAAAGAGTTATGAATTTTATTAATATGTTTATTATAAATTAATTAACTAATATTATCATCATTTTTTTAAATTAAGTGATAATTCACGACTATGTATTAAATTATATTTTAATAATTTATTAAATTATTTATAACTTATAAAACCTATTTATTAAATTCAATTAATTTTTTAATTAAAATTTAAATGGTTTTGATTAATTTATAAAAGTGAATGGCTAAAATCTTTTTTTCTTAAAATTTAGTTCTTAAAATCAAAAACATTATATCTTTTTAATATTAGTATAGATAAGCTTATAAGCTTTTATTTAGGATTTGACTTACCTTATTAGCTTATTTTGAAACCAATGAAAGAAATCTTAAATAAACAATAAGTTCCAACATTTGAGCTTACAAAAACTTTCAAAAATAGGGTGTGTTTAGTTATAGAAGCCTAAAGTGTTTACTAGAAAGCTTTTCAAAGAAAATATAAAAAATAGAAAACGTGTTTAAATTTGATTTTCCAAAACCATTTTCCATGAGGAAAAGAAATTTCAGTTTTCTAATTTATATATCGAAACTCACTTTTAAAATTTTCTAACTATTTTTCATTTTAGAAATGGAAAACTTCTTATGTTTTTCTCTTGATAAATAAACGCGTTTTTAACAATTTCAAGGATATTCTAGATATAAAAAACTCTTTTTATTTTCTTGGGAAAATGGAATTAGAAAACATTTTATATAACTAAAGTGTTTTCCAATACTAAAAATAACAACGATATCATGCTAATAAATTAATAAGTTTACTAATAAAAACAAAAAATCGCCCTCCAAAAATATACTTTCTTTTTGTTTTGTTTTCCAATTCTGAAAACTTTAAGCAAAAATTCCTATTGCCGGAGACAATATAATTTTCTTAATGCATCAACATGAAATTTTAAGCAAACAAAATATTATTTTTTGAGTTTTAGTAGGTTCATGTGACCCTCCTAGGGCCAACGAACCTCCGTCCCCGCCTATAATACTCTTTTTTTTATCTATCGACAATTAACTTGCAAAAAAGTATAACAATAACGTACACCACGCCTCAAAGGATCAGAAAACCCATATCAAAAATAACAATCAAACCATAAGATCGACAAACCTAAACAGAATACCTAGACACACCCATACTTATGAGCCAGAGAACCTACAAACTTAACACCCTTTGAAAAAATGCTCATAATATTTTTTTTGTTACAAAAACCGTGAGATGTGTTAAAAAGGGTTTTAAATCATATAAAAAGTATGTATTAAAATTGTCTGAAAATAAAAAAGAAATAAAGAAAAAAGTTAGTTTTTTTTCGACCCACGAACCGAACCAAACCGACCCGATCCGACCCGACCCAAGTCATGACTAATTTGGGGCTAATTTGGCTTATGAATAGTAGTTTGTACTTGTCAAATGTTATATATGTAATACTTTTATTTACCAGGCCCGTCAAAGAATATCCATTGAAGAAAGAATAGTTTGGCCCATCTAAATCATCTTTGTTAGTTAAATCCATGTAGGAGAGCCCATATATCTTATGCCCAACCTCTTCTAAAATATTTTCTTATTTTTCCACATAATGCTTTCCTCAACAAACTATTTTCCTCGTTTCTGTCTATTTCTAAATCCACTTTTACACTTCGTTTAGATTAGGCATTCGGTTTTTTGAGTGGTAGCCTCCTTTGTTTGTACATTCGAGTAAAATTCTTAGACCACCAAGGTGTTTTACCCTGCAATCTAGGACATCGAAAGTCTGAAAAGATTGAAGTTCTGTTGGGAATGAATCAAGATAGATTCTTAGCAAGGTTTGCTCTAAGTTTGTACCAGCAAAGCTTAATCCGATTAGTACTAGTGTTCATAACCTCACATTCACCATATAGTGACGATTAAGAATGAGAACATATGATAGAATAGATTATTTCTTTACATTTTTACAACTTTTAAACAATGGAACATCTATTTTGAAGATATTATCACGTATCGAAGAAATCATTTGTGTGTGAAAACAATTTGATTCATTCACTAGCTTGTAAGTTTGTAACTATAGAGCTGCAAATACTTTTCAAGAATAACTTCTGAATATATTACATTTTAATTGGTCTAGATGAGGTCTACTTGAGTTTAGAAGTAACATTTTAACTAGATATCATTCGATAAACTTTAAAACTACTTTTGCTACTATATCGTGACGAAAATCTAATAGATGTTCTTAACTAATCTTCTAGTTCTTCATACAAAAGTCATTTTACTGTATTTGCATGAAAGGCGATTAAATGAAGACGAGGTATAATTCCTAGAAACTTATTTTGTTGCAACGTGACATTAGAAATCATACCATAGAGAGTAGGACCGTCAATGCCGCGGTTCTATTATAAATTCAAACATGACACATGATCCAATTAACCGGGTCTAACGCCCTCTTTGTTTATTCTATTATTTAAGTACTGTATGGATATAGTGTCTGTGTGGATAAATGTTCTCTGTATTAAATAAAAACTAATGACGTTTGTTTTAGGTGTCGAATAGCAATTCTGAATAATATAAGATGAATATTTAAAAGAAAACATTATAAAATCAATGACTTAATGCAGAATATACCCTCATATTACTTTTCCAATTAAGTCATGTTGTCTACATTATGTTACAATCAAACACGTACCTCATAACTTACCACATAAAATCATTTTGTTATTAAGTCAATTAAATTAATATTAAAAACCACATAAGTCTGACCTATTAGTTAATTTGATCTTGATTGAATCCAAACTCAACATATTTAATTGACCGGATTTTATTTATATGTTAATGAACACCAACTACTACTAACCCTTCAAATCAAAGAGGTTTGGTTTCTTGTTTGATCTTTATTGCTTCTTTTGATTTATGATGGGGAAGCTAGATAACTATGGGAAGGTGGTAGGTAGTTACGATTTTGACACGTCGTTATAGGAATGGCCTTCTAAGTCGTTGAACTAATTATAGCAGCCCCTAATCACCACTTTAGCCCCACTTCTTTTTCTGTTACAATTATTTTGTTAGGAAACCATCGTCTACATGTTTCTTTAATTTGAGGGTATGGAAATAGCATGTAAACTTTTGTTGTTAAGATTATAATCTAGATTTTAAAATCTTACGATTTTATGATCCTAAAAACGATCCGATTCTTTGTAGTTTTTCTAAAAACATAGAATCTTAATAGGATCTCAATCTTGATTATAAAATCATAGAATCTCGATTTTATTCGATATTACTTTACTTTAATTGTAGAACCAAAAAAATATAAATTAACTAATTGTGTTCAAATAAACTAAAAAAACAAATCGTATAACCAGCCATATAAGATAAGTAAATAAAGAAAAATTTATAATTTTGTTTACTTCAATCAATATATATATGTAACCAAATTAATATTAACAACATTAATACTAACTCAATTAACTAATCTAATTCTGTATTATTCTTATTAAACTCGTTTAAGCAATTTATATATTAACAATTATGACATTTTTTTAGTATTTGATATGAATTATATATTATATGAATGTGACTTAGACCTAATGTTATGATATTAAGATGCTAATTCTAATTCCAATACGATCTTTCGATCCCGATCTTGCAAAAACAACTACGATCCATAGTAAGATCCCGATCTTAACAACCTTGATGTAAACGGTCAAATGTCTAAATATGTTCGGTCCAAAACAACTAACCTTTCTAGTATGGGTCAAAAACGGGTCAGATTTGGGTTCCGACTCGTTTTTATTTTGGAATAACTAATAATGTAAACATGAGTATAAAAAAGCTAGTTATATTAACTTTGAGATCTAGTAATTGATATCCTAACTTACATTTGTGCATCTATGCACTTGGGACATTAACCTTTCTAGCTTTCTATTTGACAACTCGAATTGAAATTCAGCATCGTGTGAAGTCGTGTTTATGTGAACTCCGGTTTCTTGTTCTAGTCTTCGAATCTCGTCTGGGCTACGAACAACTTTGTCAAAACAAACATATCTTCCACCACCAGTTTTGTTCATTTCCTCGTATACCTTTACTTGAGCCGTTGCTAATTTATCAACATCTACGGTTGCCAATAAACCGTATTCATACATGTCTTGACCACCTGCACAATCGCGTTACTATGAGCAATGTTTTTTCCCGTACATATTTGATGTAATTGTCAATTACCAAAAAAATAAACCGACCTTTAAGGTATGCGATGGTTGATGATGGATTTGCACAGAAGTAGCGAGGTCCAGTAATGAGACCAGAGCATATTGTGGCTAACTTCACCCCCTTTTCCTTGGCTATTCGCCACGATACCCGCTCTGCTTTCAACTTACCCAAGGCATACCATAGCTGTAATATTTCAAATAACAATTATTTCGGATATTTTCTCCAACTTGAAAATTATATAACTTAAAACTATTAGTCAGGGTCGTCTATGAGGGTGGGCGAGGAGTGCGACCATCTAGAGTCTCCAAATATTTAGGGACCTTAAACTTTTACCATCTATATATATCGCATTAACTATTTATTGATTAGGAATGATATCAATTGAAAATGACATTTTAAAGAATGTTTGAGTACAAAACTTCATTGAGAAACCACAAGGGTGGTGTCCTAGTCGTAAAAAGTTTGGTCTCTAAAGGTGAAATTCCTGGATGTCTCAAGTTCGAATCTTGGGAGCAAAAAAATAAACCTCTTGTGGCTACGGAGGTTCACCTGCGATAACTCCGGACTACCCGTAAAGCGGATGGTCGCCCTAGGATTAGTCGGCTCTTTATGTAGGTTATCAAAAAAAAAAAAAAAAAAAAAAACTTCATTGAGAAGTTTGCATCAAGAAATACTAGAAAGATAGTCGTTATACTTTCTAGGCAGAGTTCTATCTTTAGGGCTCATTTTAGTATTTTCATATGTTTTGCGTAGGGTCTCAAAAAACTCAAAGACGCCTAATCGTAGTTCATAACTTTACTTGTATGTGAATAAAGTTGTCTAACCTTTCTGCCATTGCAAAACGACTCATCGCTCCAGCAATTGTGGTCTACTAAAGAAGAGACGTTGCTATCCAAACCGCCTCTCCATATACATGTCAAGAGTGAAGATGTAAGCACATAGTTCCTAACGGACGGCGTTGCAACACACGCCTCTACCACATTTTCGGCTGCCTTTTCTTCTATTTCCGCCATCCATTTCTATCAATTTCAAAATTACATCATCACATTAAAAAAAATTAATAAAATCCTTAAACTGAAATTATAACTAAACTTTATAGTATTTTAATGAAATGTATATTATTCCAGTCTATGTCAACCTTTGGACAATGACAAGATTATTAGTATTTTCTAGTAATGGAGTGAAATAGAAATGCTTCTAGAAGTACAGAAAAAGTAGAAAACAAACAAAAATATATACAGTTGTAAAATTATTTAAATATCAACCACTAGTTTTATTTTGCAAGTTGTAACACATGCTGTCCTCATAGATTTGGCCGTAAATATAATTATTTGTGTCCACTACCTACCACAATAGACTTCATCCCGTAGTATCCCAAAACAAATATAAAAAATGACATAAGATTAAACTTAATAAAACGTTAATAACTGACAACGCTAGCTAACATATTAATATGTTTTGTCTTAAGACAATTTAGATCACAACTATCGGTGTTTACGTATTAAAGAACACGGAGACAACTTACGGAATAGCCGGAGAATCCGCTTGGATCAATGAAAGCAGTAGTGTGAAAAACCGCACAACATCCATCAAACGCGTCCATTAAGCTTTGGCGTTCGTTAAATCTCGCTACAACAACTCCAATCTGATTGTTGCTTGTAATTCTCGATGATCCTTCCATTTCTCCTGAATTCTCAATCTCCCTTAGTCGCTCTATGTCTTCTGTAATTTCAAAATATTTTGGTTAATTCAATAAATTCGCTTTGTACATGTTATTAAAAAAAGTTTATCCAATAAGGGGTCGTGAACACAACCGTGTTTGTCATAAAACATATGATGCAATAAAAGTATAAATAAGTGTGTGATGTAATATAATATTTGTCTTTTTAAAAATAAGTTAAGCCGTTTAAGATGTACCTTGATTATCCACGATGATACGAACAGAATAGCCTCTAAGCAAGAGTTGTTTAACGATAGCTATACCAAGGAACGAGACACCGCTAGTAACACAAACTAGTTTCTCATCTACTGCTATATCAAGTCTGTTGGATGTTGTGACTCGTTGGTGATTGTTTTCTTCTTCGGTTCTAACTTTAAGAACAACGCCAGAGCAAGATAGAAGCATCCGACGGAACTCTTCTATCTCGGCTCTCCGGCTTTCGTCGGTTCTCACGACACCCATTGGAGAGGGAGAAAAATTGTATGAGAAGAAAAAGGTTCGAGGAACCGGGATTTATCGCCATCATGCGGAAAGTGTTTTGCCTTTATATATAACAAACGCCTTTCAGTTCACAGCTTCCTTGTCAATTATATATTATTTCTATCTCTATTATCACTTTATTTATATTATAAATAAATAACTAACCATATATTAATTAGAAAGAATACCATATTTGTCGGTATGCATCATTTTTCTAATTATAAACATAACTGCATAAGATAATTAGTAGATCGTCATTTCTTGAAATGAAAAAGAGCCTTTTGACTTAAATATAAACTAGATAATATTGTGATCAATTTTGAAAGCTTTTTATAATAGTTTTAAAATGTTTATTTATAGAACTTCGAACTTGAGACTTCTTTTAAATTAGGCCATTAGTGATTTTCAGAATATGTTTCTATTATTACAAAAAGTGTGAAAGTTACTTTTTTGTAAGATTGATCATATTATGGTTGAAGTAACCGCTAACGTAACGTATTAAAGGTTATATCTTTTCATTAAGTGAACAAATAACAAAAGTCTATTCAAGAATATTGGGTAATGTCTATATATAAGATAAGTAAGTTAAACTATTACGCAAAATAAACGTAAATATGATATGTCAACACTCAACCAATTTTTAACACAAGAACGTATAACGTTTAGGCTGGACTAAAATATGTGAATAAAGACGTTGGTAGATCCTTGGTGAAGATGTTTTCTTACTGCTGACGGCAGGGCACTAGTGAAAACGAACTTGTTCCATGGGCAAAGTAAATATCAGTATCTATATGCTTAGTAGATGGTGTTGCACCGAATACACCAAGAAACAACATCTGCGACACCATATTACTCTACCTCTGCACTCAAGCAAATGTTGGTTTGCTGCCGTTTGAAGACTATGGCCACAAATTATCACCACAAAAGAATACAATAACCAAGATTGCGATATCTAACATCGAAGATAACACAAGTACACCAATTAACTCTACTCCATTCCATCAAATACTCAATACACATGTCCAAAAAACTTGTTCCCAAATTTTAAGGGAAGAGTAGAGACTTTTAAAATGGAAGTATTGCATGTTATTAAACATCAAGTAAATAAAATCACTACAAGAAAAATAAGCTTTAGTGACAAAACATTTTAGTGACAAAACATCTTAGTGACGACTATTTTTTATCACTAATAACCTTATTTAGTCACCGTTAAAAAAGTGGTCACTAAATTTGTTCACTAAACAAAATTATATAATTAGTGACCAAAAAATAACCTAATTTGGTCTCTAATAAAATTAACGACGAACCTATAGTGACGAAAGGTGACCACTCAAAATTGGTCACTAACATCATTAGTGACGAAATATTTTGTCACTAAAGATTTTAGTAACCAAATATCTGGTCACTAATAATTAGTGACCAAGTTTGAATTGTCGCTATGCAATGTTTTTTGTAGTGAATTTTCCTCGATCACAATTCTTGAAATTGGTACATATGATCTAACAATGCCACCATTGTTGGACCAAGAAATTGAATGGATGAAGCTATGGAGTTTGGAAGTATGCATGAATAAAGATGATTTCAGTTCGGGGAGGATCCGATCTGAAATCAGGACTAATCCGAAGTGAAGTTTTCAGTTCGGGGAACAAGTTAGTTCAGATACTCTGAACTAAATAAAGTTCCTCCGAACTGAAAATAAGCTGAAGAATAAGTTAAGTCAACAAGTCAACATTCAAGATATCAACTCGGAGGCTGAAGAATTTGATTTCGAATTGAAGTGAACTCCCCGAGATGAAATTAAGATGCAAACATGTTGTAATAATTAGTTCGTAGTGTTTTAGATTTTGTCTATAAATAGTGTGATAGGTTGTTAGAGTTTGTTGTCTTTGAACTCGGAACTCATGTTTGAGTTCCGTTGAGCTTGCATGTCAGTTGTAACAAGCTCGATCCAAAACCTGTAACCACTATCAAATGAAATCTAAACAGTTGCGCCTATTGTTGTCTCAATTTCAGTTTCAGATTCGATTTCATGTTTCTCTTCTTTTGATTCCAAACTCAGGTCATGAGATTCCACATCATGACCTGTTTCAATTCGATTCGCTGAGTGATAGATAGTCAAATTCAGGACCTGTCAATTGGTATCAGAGCCGGAAAAATCAATTGATTAAATTCAATTGAGTCTGGTTCATCAATTTGACTTGATTCGAAAATTAGGTCAAACTATTAGTGAATCGAAGGAGTCCGAAGTGAAATTAAAGAAGACTGAAGGGAAATTGAAGAGATGTATTTAAAGATCTGTTAAGATTTCAAGGTGTTCAGGGTGGATCTGGAGTTACACATATTTGTTCAAAGACCGTTGGTGAAGGGAGCGAAAACACGAGTTATCAATTTGAGAAATGGGTGTGTTGGGGTGGTAAGTTACAAGTGGCTATTCACTTTCATGCCAGGAGATGGTCAACAAGGATCAACGCTGGCTAGTGAAGATCTGAAGTTGGCCTAAGATGGGAAGAAAGTTGATATAAGCCACTGGTTTAAATGCTCTCCATGGAGAATCTGGGCATATAGATTCAAGAAGATAATATGATGATTCTACAGCTACTCCTCCCGAATTTATGAAAGACACAAGAATAATGAATTGGAAGAAGCTCACCATTGAGAAACATAAGTTTTGAAGATGGAAGACTCATAGCATCATCTAAGGGAGCGATTGTTGGACTAAGAAATTGAATGGATGAAGCTATGGAGTCTGGAAGTATGAAGGAATAAAAATGATTTCAGTTCGGGGAGGATCCAAACTGAAATCAGGAATAATCCAAAGTGAAGTTTTCAGTTCGGGAAACAAGTTAGTTCAGATACTCTGAACTAAATGAAGTTCCTCCGAACTGAAAATAAGCTGAAGAATAAGTTAAGTCAACAAGTCAACATTGAAGATATCAACTCGGAGGCTGAAGACTTTTATTCCGAATTGAAGTGAACTCCCGAGATGAAATTAATATGTAGAGTAGTGTTTTAGATTTTGTCAATAAATAGTGTGATAGGTTGTTAGAGTTTGTTGTCTTTGAACCCGGATCTCATGTTTGAGTTCCGTTGAGCTTGAAAATCAGTTGTAACAAGCTCGATCCAAAACTCGTAACCACTATCAAATGAAATCTAAAACAGTTGCATCTACTGTTGGCTCAATTTCAGTTTCAGTTTCGATTTCATGTTTCTCTTCTTTTGATTCCAAAATCAGGTCATCCGATTCCGCATCATGACCTGTTTCAATTCGATTCACTGAGTGATAGAGAGTCAAATTCAGGACCTGTCAATCATCTACTACACTTAACGATGATGGTACTCCAAAGAGACTTGACAAGCCTATTAACCAATGGTCTAATGAGGATAGAAGGCTTGTGGATCTTTACATCCAACTGAAAACCATAATCACAATATGAAATTACATCATGTAACATTGAAGACTCTTAGTTAAATCCTTATGTAAAGCACTTTGGGAGCGTGATAAACAATTGATTTAGAAATTGCAATAAGATGTAGTCAAGATAACTACCAAATGAAATCTAACTATGGTGGTTGACTAAGCATCAAGACTTAGCAAGCTAAGCATGTATATCCATCAAAACGCCACTTGAAGTTTTTATGAAATAGTTAATTTTTATGTTTAAGATCAGTGACTTCGTAATCTTGTACCTAACTTGGTGATCACGAAGGCCATGATCATCCCTATCATCATTTCTCATTACCACCACCTTATTCATTTATTCTATCCAAGATTGACCAGATGGCAAACTCAAATTTGGTAAAAACTTTCATTAAATATGAAAGAAGTACTAAGTTCTGTCTGTTAGGGACATATATTGGCTCAAAATAAGTCATTTACTCCTTAAAAGAATACATTAACCGGGGAATTGGTATTGTCCATGTCTAGAAGCGAATGATAAGAACACGAGAATTCAAGAATGATCTACATTTTGAATTCTATTATCATATAACGGTTAGGTATTTGGTATGAAAGAAAAATCATTGAAGGTCTAATTTATGATTGTAAATATAAGGAGATAGAAAATGCATATTCATGTATCAATTAAATCCAATTCTTGTATCTATATATCAAGTATCTTTTCATTAATATTAGAAATATTTTTACATGCTATTGTAATATGTTCTTGAATTGCATATTCAAAAATTACATAGCTATTTTTCAGCATAAGTTAAAATTAATAACTAAAAACTTAATTGTTAATTACCCATACTCATTTTACTCATGTATATTAGAAAAAGACAAGGAATGTGGAAATCATAAGTGTCGTTTTAGAAAATTTGGGTTTTTTTTCTTCCTTTTGTTAAGTTGGACTTTCATGCAAATTACTTTCATAGTGCCAGCACTCATTAACCTATATTTACTCAATTTTAACTAAAGTTTTCTATGCTAATATTCAACTATGAACGTCAATTAATTACTTATGAAAATATTGAATAATATTTTCAAAGAACTAAGAATAAAAAATCATTGCTGAAAATTAATCGTCCAAGGTTTCGAAACTTCTAGAGTTGGTTTATCTACTGAGCAATGCTAAACCCTTGTTCAATTTGTGATACAAATTATGTTGCTTATATTACATTAGTACATATGTCCATCTTTTACTCTATCTCCATTATTTTGGTCATATGTCATCGTTGTTGGGTTAAACCGTTAAAGTTGAAATATTGAAGTTTTTATTGGTGAAGACAGTTTTTACTATGCTAATGTTTCTATTGGTATTCTGCATAGTTATGCATAGAAGTTTCTACTGTTACGTATTACTGCTGAATTGATAATGTTTATCATGTACGATATATTAGTAGTTATGTATATAAAGAATATATTGAGAAGTATTTAGTAGATTGCGATAGATTGTAACCCTAGAATAGTTCGGGTTAGTTAGCATAAAGGTCTACAAATATTCTTATATCGTTGTAAATATACGTCATTTGTGAAACCCTAATTCTAATATATTCAGTCTGTTGGTAGTAATTCTTGTGTTCTTGTTGTTATTCATTCATATTCATATTTATAAACTGTTAATCAAAACCTTGTAATATCAAAGTGTTGATTCACTCCAACTTCTTTGATAGATCCAGATCTAAACGTTTGTTTTATACAAACCTAGTTCGTTAGATCCTGACAAGTGGTATCAAAGCACAAGAGGCGCTCCAAATCTAAGATCCACAAGGTTTTTAACAAGATATACATAAAGACCCAAGATGACTGCTCCCAATGAAGTTGTTCAAGCTAATAGGGTTCTCGCTCTCACATCATTAAACTATGATATGTGGAAAAGTCGTATTCATCAATACGTGCTACATACAAACTACTGTATGTGGCAAGTGGTTAAGAATGGTGCTAAATCAGTTCCTCTTCCTAGACCAGATGCAAAATCCAAAGAAGTTAGAACATCTGATCCACCTGCCAGTTAGCAAGAAAGAAGAGACATCCAATGAGTGACAAGCTTTAAGCACATTGTTGATAGCAATCCCAAATGAATATCAACATATAACGATCCGATATTTGTAAAAAGGACTAGTATTGTTATAAAATTTGGTCTAGGGCCATTTTTGTAATGAAATAGACACTTTGGATTAGAAGTGTTATTATGGAAAAGTGCGATTTTGTATATGTGAAAATAAATCTTATACACCTCTATATAAGGTTACTTCAAAGAAAGGAAAGCAGAAGTTATGTGTGTTTATATATGTGTTCGAGAGAGAGAGAGAGAGAGAGAGAGAGAGAGAGAGATTAGATATTAGTCGGTTTATCCATTTCGATTCCGTCGAACGTCAAATAGTTGTCGGATAATCAAACGAACCACATATTTGAACTCCTAGAGCTACAAGGGGTGTCTTGGTGTTAACAAAAGTCCATTTCGTGAAGGTTGACGTCAAACCGTACCGATACCCGCTTCATTTTCGGAAGGTATAACGCGATTCTTACATCAATATGTCGTTTATACGTCCTTTAATGTTGTTTAAACGTGTTTTGGTCGAGTTTGGTTGAGTTTGAGAAACCTGCAAGTATGGAGATGTTGGTTTCGGGAAGAAGGAGTTGCAGGTCCTCCAACCAGCGGTTGAAAAGATCCAACCGGCGGTTGGATATGCTCAACCGACGATTGGCAATTCAAAAACTTTACTGATGCTAAACTGTTATGGGAGGCTTTGGAGAAGAGATTTCGAGGAACAACAAGCACATAAAGAAATCAAAAGGATCTTCTCAAACAGCAGTTTGAAAACTTTAGTTCTACTAAAGGAGAAACTCTATATCAAACATTTGACAGATTCAACAAATTGCTTCGAGAACTTTCAAGTGTAGGAGTAAACACTTCTTAAGATGACATTAACATAAATTTTCTCAGATCTCTACCTGAAGAATGGACCATGTGCACAGTGAGTTATAGACAAGGAAACACCTTAGATACCATGGAACTGGATAAAACTATGCAGTGAGTTAAGGGTGTTCGGACCAGAAGTAAATGCTAAAAGACCTATCACTCACACAACTCAAAATGCTTCATTTGTCGCTACAATGGTGAGTGGATCTACATCAGAAATTGGATTCGTTTCTAAGGATTCTAAAGGAAAGCAAATTGAATCATTAGAAGAAAGTGTAAGAGAAACTTTCTTTGCAAGTCATGAAAATTCAGGACTAGTAATAGAAGATCTTGAACAAGTAAACCCAGATGATCTTGAAGAGATGGATTTGAAGTGGCAGTTTTCTATGCTTAGTGTGAGGACTAGAAGATTCATTCAAAGAAATGGAATAAAAAACTTTGCAGTTCGAAGAGGAGACAATACTAGATTTGATAAAATAAAGGTTAGATGTTATGAATGCAAAAACCTAGGTCATTTTGCAAGAGAATGACCAAATGCTAATAAAAATGAAAATCATAAGTAATCCAACAACAACAATCAGGGAGGTTCAAGCAACAACTTTCAAGGAAAGCTTTCAAATTATACACCTCTAGTTACACAAGATGGACTAGATTTTGACCGGAGCTTTCAAGCTGAAGAAGAAATCACCAATCAAGCTCTCATGGATGATGTAGAAGATGACATTCCTCCTGAGGTAAAAAATGATCTTTCTACTCCTACATGTATTAAACAAGTTAGAGACTATAGGGAATGATAGTGTTAGTAGGTGATGGCTTATACTTATAGCCTATTAAACCTAACACTTGGGTTCGGCCCACTGTATCTCAATCTGACAAAAGGACCAGAACCCGGAACGTGAGCCCCGACACCGGGAGTAAGGCCCCGTGTCCGGGAGTCGTGGCCCCGACACCTGGGCTCCGACCCCGTGTCCGGGAGTCGTGGCCCCGACACCTGGGCTCCGGCCCCGTGTCCGGGAATGGTGGCCCCGACACCTAGGCGCCCCGTGTCCGGGAGTCGTGGCCCCGACACCTGGGCTCCGGCCCCGTGTCCGGGAGTTGTGCCCCGGCACCTAGCTCCGCCCCGTGTCCGGGAGTCTTGGCCCCGGCACCTAGCTCCGCCCCGTGTCCGGGAGTCTTGGCCCCGACACCTACGCGCCCCGTGTCCGGGAGTCGTGACCCCGACACCTAGCCGCCCCGTGTCCGGAAGTTGTGCCCCGGCACCTAGCTCCACCCCGTGTCCGTGTCCGGGAGTTGTGCCCCGACACCTAGCGGGCCCCGTGCGCGGAGATCTGCCCCGGCATCCGACGCTCGTGGTCAGTCCGACACTCATGCTCTGACATGTCGAAGGACTTGTGTACGTATGTCTGCATTACTCTAGACCAACACTGATGCTTTGGAGTTCATCTCAAGGTATCATGCTCCTGACATTCTGCCAGTCGGACATCCAAGCCTAATGCTTGGATGTAACCGTCAAAGGCATTGATGAGATTGTATCATTGCAGGAGCGTTACCTTTTCACTTATACCCGTTGGAATCCTATTGTTGAACAATAAATGATCATCATGACTTTGTTGGTACCTGGCAATGTTGGGTATAAATACCCAACACTTCAGGTTTTAGAGGCAGCTTCATCATCTTCCTCACATACTCACTGACCGGAATACTTAACCATATTCCGTCAAGCCTTTCCGATCAATCTCTTGTCCACCTTAGACTAGCCAAGAGTCTGTTAGGTTTGCACTGCTTGAGCAGGAGGCCAAGAGAGTGATCAATCTAACCCAAGTTATTGAGCCTGTCGATTCTTGCTCGAACATTGTTGTGGGACACGTTTTTTAGCAACGGTGTTTCATCTTCATTTCCAGATTTTCACAAGTTTTTTCTTTAATTCGTTTCTTTTTTCATCATGGAAGACATGAACTCTTCACCAATAATTTCCTCAGTCCCAGAAGTAACTACTACAACACCACCCCCAGTGACTGCTATAGCCCCACCCCCAATGACTACTGTAACCCCTTCCCCAGTGACTGCTGTGACCACATCCCAACCTGAAGGGAGTACCATCCTGATACAAACGACTTTTTCGTCACCTCGTGCATTTGTTTCATTGCCTATTCCATCCAGTCAATTCATACCAGACATGGAGACAGACATGGTGTTTGAGAGAGGTCCTATGGGGAGGACAGGCAGGCACGGATTTTCCGCCTTGGAGGATTGGACACTAGGGGATTCAGGTCCTGCCCGTCTGTATCGATCAACAACCACTGGACCTTTGTATTCTACAAGGGTGTCCGGAGCTAGTGCATCTGCCATACCAACGCCAAACGTGTCAAGTTTTCAGATCCCCATGTCCCGTACCTCAACACTGCACGAAGAAGCCGTTGAAGCCTCTAGGCAGGCTGTCCCAGAACTTCATGGCTTTGAAGCCCCTAGGCAGCCTGCCTCGGCGGGATCCCAACCCGACGCTCAAGGAACGGGAGAGGACCCAAGCATGGGAACGCAGAGAAGGACATTTCAGAATAGCCAAGGAGCAGCATCGTCCCGGCACCAACCTCATTTAATCACCTCCTGGCTCAACTATTGGCATCCCTGCAGCCAGCACCACCACAGGTAATCCCCCAACAATCCGAAACAAATGTCCTGTTAACAAAGTTGGCGGATCGCCTGAGGCAGAACGCGCCGACACCGGCGCCACCTCAAAATCCCAATCAAGAGTTATTACGACTGTTGCAGCAACTAGCAGAAGGAGAAATTCCAAGAGAAGCTATTATGCATGTATTAATAGTAAGTTCGAAATTTTGTGACTGGGTGTCAAGATATCCGATGCCAGACAAGCAGAAGGTCCCCTCCATTGTAGGCACTTATGACGGCACAAGAGACCCAGACGACCATATGGCCTTGTTTGAGCAGACCATCATGACAGAAAAATGGGTAGACCCGGTAGCCTGTAAAATGTTTCCAGGAACATTGCAAGGGTTTGCAAGAGATTGGTTTGCTGGCCTTCTAGAAAGGAGCATTAGGGACTTTGCTGATCTAAAGGCAAAGTTTGTGTATCAATTCTTTCAGCAAAAGAAACAACGTAGGACACATCTGGAGGCCCACCTAATCCGGTAGAAGGAAGGGGAAGCTTTGCGAGACTTCATCCTGCGGAACACGCAAGAATGCCAAAAGATCCCAGGTTTGACAGAAAGCCAACAAATTTCAGGTTTCACCTATTCCCTCTTGCCTGGTCAGTTGTAGGAAAAACTTGCAAAAAGGACTCCTGCCACCTTCAAGGAAGCCACAGATAGAGCCTATGACTTCTTAAGATCAAGGGAAACTGTCTCTTTGGCAAGAGGAGTGGCTGGAAAGAAGGACAAGCTTTGGAATGGTGGGTCAGCGTCAGGTAGACAGGACCAACAGCGGGAAGATAGGAGAAATGACAGACGGGATGACAGAGGCAACAGAAGGTTTAGCCCTTATGACAAGACTGCATCTGAGCCATTTCTCAACAAGACCCCGAAAGAGATCCTGCAGACAGAGCGTGTAGGCTCTACTTTTAAACCTCCACCACAAATGGCACACAGGCCTGGTAAGAAAAACATGAACAAGTACTGTGAATTTCACGAGGACCATGGACATGACACCAATGCCAGTCGGGAATTGAAAGGAGAGATAAGAAGGGCGTTGGACGAAGGGAAGTTAGAACACCTAGTGCCAGCTGCAAGACAACAAACCAACAGGACCCCAACCCAGAAAACGTATGCCTGGCAAAAGAGGGGGGAGAATACTGAACGACCGGGACTGCCAGAAGGTCACATCCTTATGATTGAAGATCAGACATACATAGACTAAACCTAGATCAAGGTCTGATAAATTTTTATTCTATGTTTTCATGTTTTGTCAAAGTTTAATCTTGTTTTCTGTCAAGGACATGGATACCATGCCTTATAATAAAATGTTTGGTCTGATATTATCCCAATTATGCACTGCATTATCTTTTTATTTTATGAACATTGTTCAACATCACAAGCATAAGGCCAAATAAGACACTCATGTCTAAGCCAAAACATGCGAACACGTCTTTTCATCTACTTGAGAAAAGATAAGCTCTTCTCATAGGGAAGCGACATACCTCGCGAGTAATACAAATAAACGGTTAACCAAATAATGCATCACTGATGTAATATGCTTAAAAAGCAAACAAATCATAAGATAAATATCCAACGGATAAACATTTATTATTAAAAAGAAACCACTCATAGAGCCAAGCAAAATATCCAAACCATAAAGCTTATAAAGATGATATTCATAACAGAAAGGGAAAATGTTCAAACATATAAAAAAAATGAGCAAAAACTACACTAGTGGCATGGACACTGGTGGTGTAACAATAGCAAGAAGATCATCAATAGAAATGTCCAAGTCTTGGAGAATGCGCTCCAGGATAAGAAAAATTTTCTTTTCAAACAAAGCATTAGCAGCTCGCATCTGACTTTGCGCCAAAGGATCAAGAAAGGGTAGCACTGCATCACCGGCAACGGATCGCAACTTGGTCCCTACAATGTGTTTACCAAATGCATGAGTAGCCCGATTAACTTCCAACATCAAATTCATCACATCAGGATGATAAAGTAATAGCTTGAACAACTCAGGAAAAGCAGCAAGAAGTTCTTTTCTACCCTGAAAGGCAGCATCAAGTTGCTGGCGCTGAGACTCAACTACCTGTCTCTCAACTTCTAAAGACTTGGTCACTATCGCCAACTCCTTATCCTTTGCAGCCAGGATGTTTTCATACTCCTGCGCCCTCCCTACCAATCCATCCCTCTCTTCCTCTAAGTTGGAAATCTTGGCAGAAAGATCACTAATCTCCTTGTCCCGGCCGGAAACAATCTCGCGTTCGGCCTCAAGATCTTTCCTAACCACAACCAAACTTTCCACCTCTTTCTTCAGATCCGAGTAATCAACTTTCAATTTTTCATGATCTTCACATGTACGCTGCCTAGCAAGTATATGTCCCATAAAGCCATGAAAAAGGCTCATATCAGCATCATCCAACAATTCAGAAGTTCCTTGCAACTTTGACTGCATAACAAGTTGAGGTGGGACAACATTGTCCATGAAATCCCTAACAGATCCAACAGTTTGCCCATTGTCACCCACACAAAATGACCAGGCAGGCACAAAACGTTGACCAGATGGCGTGTCAACAAATGCAGAAGGTTGAGAAGTAATGCCACAAGCAGGAAGAGCAATGACAGGGCTTTGGTTGAAACTCTGAGGCGAACCCATACTAGTAGATCCATGGGGCGCCATATGAAGGCCCCCATAACGCCTTACAAGAGTTGTTCCAAGAAGTGGAGAAGCAGGGAACAACACTTTTTGAGATTTGGGTGTAGGAAGGTCATAATCCTCAACATCTATTGATGGCCTCTTTCCTAACACAGATGCACCATCAAAGCATGGCTCATGACCATCGTCAGATCCAATATCCTCCAACTCAACTGCATAAAAGAAAGACAAGTTAGTTACTACAAACAAAGAAAAATAATCATAACTCATAGGTACCTTGTCTCTGACGAGAAGAATCCTGCTCTTCAAGCATGTAACCATTTCGATCAAGATCATCACCTACATAAACGAAAAACATCAGTTACATATAGCTATTATTTAAATGAATAGACCAAAAGGTTTGAAATAATACCAGCAGGGGATCCTACGAGATCTTCATCCTCAGTATTCTCTGGAAGCGGAAGCCTAACCTCCAGGCCCTGCCCCTCTCTTCCTGTAGGAGAACCACCAGGGAAATCAACACCAGCTGCTTTGTACATCTGGCAAGCTACGGCAGGCGGATGATCCTCTACTTCACATGCTTCATCCCCCACTAAGAAATCTAGCAACCCCATAACTGCAACAAAGAAAAGATATAAATGACAATCAACTTCACGAAATAATAAAGTCAAAAAAGGATTTTAAAGAGACCCACGTTTCTTTGATGTCTTCGACACAATGACGAGAACCGTCTCCTCTTCAACATCCTTAATAATTCCAGCCATCGCCAACACCCCTTTGGGGCATATCCTATACCTCACAGACATACGGCGGAGGCGTGCATATGTCTCTGCCTTAGGAACGGAAAGCCCGGGGAGTCCATTTACTCCGTTGGGTATCTTAGATGGCCAGCTAAAAAGGGCACTTGACCAAAGCTTACTAAACGATCTATCCACAAAAATAAAGTCAAACCGCCAGTTCTTAAGGCTATCAGGAGGATCCTCAACTAGCTTCCATTCTTTGCTTCTCTCTCTCTGTTCTAGGCTAAACCAGTCTCTAGATTTACACAGTTTATAAAAATGCCTAAACAAATCTACAGAACAAGCAATTTTCATCCCAGCCAACAACATCTCAAACATTATAACCTTAGCAGCACCTACAGGATGCATTTGGGCAAATCCAATTTTGTAATGAGTTAGCACTTTTATATAAAAGGAGCTACATGGAAGTCTAAGGTTTGAATGGGTAAGAAGGCTGGTGTATAAAGTAATTTTTCCTGAAGGAGGCTTAGTGGCACGTTAGTCTATGGTAGGAGCTACAGGATTGAAGGAACTAAGGCATGGAAACCTAGTTATTAAATCCGCTAGCTTAACATCATTGATGCCACTACTGCATCTCCTAACCTTTTTCTCTAAAAGGGGTTTATCATTCTCTTTCTCTTTTCGGGAAACCATTTCAGCTTTTGAAACTATTATAACAAACTGCTACAATTCAAGAATACTGATAAGATAAATATAAGACTCAAGCTGCATGGATGGAGAAAACAACAATAACTTACCCGCAAAAGACGAAGCTTCTGATTGGAACGAGTAAACTCACATGTTCCCAAAAACAAAAAGAAGAGAGGGCCTCAGAAAACAACAATAACTTACCCGCAAAAGACGAAGCTGTGAAATCCAAGTCGCCGGCACAAAAGGCCGGCTATATGCCGGCTAACGATACCACATCGCCGGCAAAAAAGGCCGGCTGTATGCCGGCTACTTGCCTAGCCACCGGACAGAAACCAGAAGTCGCAAAAAAAAAAAAAAAAAATTTCCGATCGCCTAAAGCAGAAGAGTTAGACTTCAAAACCTAATTTTTAAAACCTAACTGGGGGCATGATAGTGTTAGTAGGTGATGGCTTATACTTATAGCCTATCAAACCTAACACTTGGGTTCGGCCCACTGAATCTCAATCTAACAAAAGGACCAGAACCCGGAACGTGAGCCCCGACACCCAGAAGCCCCGACACCGGGAGTAAGGCCCCGTGTCCGGGAGTCGTGGCCCCGGCACATGGGCTCCGGCCCCGACACCTAGGCGCCCCGTGTCCGGGAGTCGTGGCCCCGGCACCTGGGCTCCGGCCCCGTGTCCCGGAGTCGTGGCCCCGACACCTAGCCGCCCCGTATCCGGGAGTTGTGCCCCGACACCTAGCTCGCCCCGTGTCAGGGAGTCTTGGCCCCGGCACCTAGGCGCCCCGTGTCCGGAACTCGTGACCCCGGCACCTAGCCGCCCCGTGTCCGGGAGTCGTGCCCCGGCACCTAGCTCCGCCCCGTGTCCGGGAGTCTTGGCCCCGACACCTAGCTGCCCCGTGTCCGGAAGTTGTGCCCCGGCACCTAGCTCCACCCCGTGTCCGTGTCCGGGAGTTGTGCCCCGACACCTAGCTGGCCCCGTGCCCGGAGATCTGCCCCGGCATCCGACGCTCGTGGTCAGTCCGACACTCATGCTCTGACATGTCTAAGGACTTGTGTTCATATGTCTGCATTACTCTAGACCAACACTGATGCTTTGGAGTTCATCTCAAGGTATCATGCTCCTGACATTCTGCCAGTCGGACATCCAAGCCTAATGCTTGGATGTAACCGTCAAAGGCATTGATGAGATTATATCATTGCAGGAGCGTTACCTTTTCACTTATACCCGTTGGAATCCTATTGATGAACAATAAATGATCATCATGACTGTTGTTGGTACCTGGCAATGTTGGGTATAAATACCCAACACTTCAGGTTTTAGAGGCAGCTTCATCATCTTCCTCACATACTCACTGACCGGAATACTTAACCATATTCCGTCAAGCCTTTCCGATCAATTACTTGTCCACCTTAGACTCGCCAAGAGTCTGTTAGGTTTGCACTGCTTGAGCAGGAGGCCAAGAGAGTGATCAATCTAACCCAAGTTACTGAGCCCGTCGATTCTTGCTCGAACAGGGAACATAATAAACTTGCTTGTGAGTCTTTACATAAATTAGAAGAAAGAAGAAAAAAATGCACTAAAATCATTGCTAACTATGAACAAATAGTTAAGACATGTGAAAAATGAAATCAAATATCAAGAAGACTTATCTTATGTTAACTGGGAAAGGGATACTGCATTGGCTAAAGTAGTTAAAATAGAAGAACAACTCCAAGAAGTCAAACTTGAAAATGATCAAATAAAAATGACCATTACCAAATATGAAAATGCTTCTAAAACTGTTAATTTTATTCTCAAAGCTCAAGTGCATGGTAATAATGAAAATGGTACTGGATATAATAATGTGTCACCACTATTTTATTACAATTATATTCCTTTAAGTGTTGATTCTAGAGAAGAATTAAGTGAGGAAGAAATTGAAGTGAACACTAATGCAACAACTGATCCAAGTAATGGAAAAGTTGAAAGAAACAGTGTTCAAACATAGTCAAGAGTAAATGAAAATCCTTTATGAATAAAAATGTTTCACATGCAAGAAATTTTGGTCAAACAAATATTCAAGGAACTATCTTTCATCAAAATCTCAAAACAGGTCCAATTTAAATAGAGAAAGAAACTGGCATTATTTAGGACAAAGACAAAATGTCAAAGTTTGCAACTGTAAGTGAACTAATAAAACTAAATTACCTTTTAGAGGAAAGGAAAGAAATTGCAGTCAACTAATGACTCAACAAAATGGATCAAACTTCTTTAAAAGATGTAATGTGTGCGGAAAAACAAATCATTTGACTATAGACTGTTTTTACAACAAAAACAACCATCACTCAAGAAACAAAATAAATGGCATTGATTATCAAAGAAAAGGAGTCCAATTCACCACCTAGATTTGGTAGAACTGCTCAAAGATTTGAAAGCAAAAAAAGAAAATGCTAGAAAACAAAATCAAAGAACACCCATTTGTATAATAAATTTTGCTTCCAGTAGTAATTCTGGTAACTATGTCAGTAGTAACTCTGTCAGTAGTAACTCCTCAAATTAGAAGATGTACAGACCTGCATATCATTTTAAAAGATTTGATTATGTAAATGAAAAGGTAAACCCAAGACAACTTTGGCTTGGGTTCCTAAAAGAAACTAATCATCTCTTCATGTGCAAAGCAAGCCAGGTATGAGAAAAAAAAAGATACATGGCATGTGGACAGTGGCTTCTCTAGGCACATGACAGACAACAAGCCGAAGCTTCAAAACTTTGTTAAATATGATGGAGGCTATGTTGCTTTTGTGGAAAATCTAAGAGGTTGTAGAATTACTGGTAAAGGGAGAGTCAACAATGGTAAAGTTACTTTTGAAGATGTATTCTTTGTGAAGGAATTAAACTATAACCTAGTAAGTGTCTCTCAAGTATGTGATAAAAAGAATAATATTCTGATTAGAGACACTAAATGTATCATTTTCTATCCTAGATTCAAAGTAGTTGATGAAAGTATGATACTACTGAGAACGCCTAGGAAAGATAATGTATATTGTCTAGACATGGGAAATTCAGATCCAGAAACAAAAGTAAATTGTTTTATCTCAAAGGCATCAAATGATGAATCATCAGTGTGGCATAGGAGAATGTGTCACATGAATTTCAAAAACATGAATATACTTGTAAAAAATGACCTTGTAAGAGGACTTCCACAAAAAGAATTTTCATGTAATGATCACTTTGTAGCTTGCCTTAAAGGTAAACAACACAAGACTTCACACAAAATCAAAGAAATAAATTCAAACAACTCAAACATACAATTACTGCACATGGATCCTTTTGGTCCAAGACATGTGATGAGTTTAGGAAAGAGGTCTTATTGTTTAGTTGTAACTGATGATTTCACAAGGTATACTTGGGTTTTATTTCTTGGCACAAAAGATGAAACAGGTGAAACACTCGGAGAATTCATCACAAGGATTGAAAAAAAAGCTGAAAAGAAGGTGAAGATCATCAGATGTGACAGTGGCACTGAATTCAAGAATCAAGAAATGAATTATTTCTGTTCAGAAAAGGGAATTGAAAGACAATACAATGCACCAAGGACACCTCAACAAAATGGAGTAGCAGACAGAAGAAACATAACATTAATAGAAGCTACAAGATCTATACTAGCTAATTCAAAACTTCCAATTACTTTCTGGACTGAAGCTTTTAATATTGCTTATTATGTTCAAAACGGGGTATTGATAGTAAAAGCACATACAAAGACCCCTTATCGGCTCTTTCATAAGAGAAAGCCACTCTTAAACTCTTTAAAACCATTTAGGTGTCCTTGTACAATTTTAAATACCAAAGAATATTTAGGAAAATTTGTCAGCAAGATAAATGAAGGATTTTGTGTAGGTTACTCCACTCAAAGTAAAGCATTCAGGGTGTACAATATCAGAACTAGAATTGTTGAAGAAAGTTGTTGGGCCAAGAAACGGAGTGAATGAATTTATGGAGTCTTCAGTGCGTTGGAATAAAGATGATTTCAGTTCGTGGAAAGTCCGAACTGAAATCATCAAGAATAATCCGAAGTGAAGTTTTCAGTTCGGAGAATAAGTTAGTTCAGATACTGTGAACTAAATGAAGTTCCTCCGAACCGAAAACAAACTTCGGAGTAGGTTAAGTCAACATAAGTCAGCATTGAAGAAATCAATTCGGAAGGTGAAGACTTTAGTTCAGAACTTAAGTGAACTCCCCGAAGTGAAATTAAGATGTTGACAATGTTGTAATGTTTAATTCGTAGTGTGTCTGTTCTTAGATTTTGTCTATAAATAGTGTGATAGGTAGTTCGAGTTTGTTGTCTTTGAACCCGGAACACTCTCAAAGAGGTTCCGTGAGCTTGACTGTCGATGTAACAAGCTCGGTTCCAAAACCTGTCACCTATCAATGAAATCTATGAAAACAGTTACGCTCAAATTGTTGATCTAATAAATTTCACAAATTCAAACTTCAACATTTTCCTTCAGTTGTGATTCCAAAGACACATGTCATGAGATTCCGCATCATGGCCTGTTGTTGTTTCAATTCGATTCGCTTCTAAGAGAAATGTCAAATTCAAGGACCTGTCAATTGGTATCAGAGCCAGACTAATCAATTGATTGAATTCGATCGAGTCTGGTTCATCCATTTGACTTGATTTGAAGACTAGGTCAAACTATTAGTGAATTGAAGGAGTCCGAAGTGAAATAGAAGAAGTCCGAAGTGGAATTGAAGAGCTGAATTGAAGATCCTGTTTAGATTTCAAGGTGTACATGGTTGAGCCGATGTTACTCGTTAATTATTCACAGATATAAGGAGCGAAAACACGAGTAATCTATTTGAGAGAGGGGTGTGTTGGAAGTAGAACGGAGCTCTACTTCACGTCATCAATTTGAGAGAAAGGTGTGACGTGAAGCTTCAGACTTAAAATCAGGACGACCTCATCAAGGTGTTCAACCGACTGTGAGGACAATGAAGACTGAAAATGATCATTCAGATATACTGCTGATGAAGAAATGAAAACTATAAGTTGAATCAGGTGTAACTAAGAACAAAATGTTTGAATAAAATGTTTCTTAAAACCTGGGTGAACTTGTAGTTAAGATTTTAATTCGGAGACGTATTGATGATCTACATGTAAAAGTCGGTTGACAAACTGATGATCCTGGTTTGAAATTTATGTTAGCAAGGTGGAGCTCGTTTGAAAATAAGTTAAAAAGGCAAGTCACTTCTTTACACAAGATGGCCAACAAGGATAAAAAATCAGCTTGAACTAGCAAGTATTCCGGAGGTTACTCCGAAGAGTAAGTGTAGAGAGATTATGGAATTACTTGCTTTTGTCATCTGAATCAGCTAAAATTGAGGAATCTGAGGTTGGCCACTGATGGGAAGAAAAGTGATTTTAGTTGATGATCAAGTGCTTACCATGGAGCAGTTTATTTGAAAGAATCAATAAGAAAAACTGGTGATTTTACAGCTATTTCTCCTTAATTTGTTCAAATAACCGAAAAGACGGAAAAGAGGAAGCCAAACATGGAGGGAAGTGGAAGACTCATAGCATCATTCAAGGGAGCGATTGTTGGGCCAAGAAATGAAGTGGATGAAGCTATGGAGTCTTCAGTGCGTTGGAATAAAGATGATTTCAGTTCGTGGAAAATCCGAACTGAAATCATCAAGAATAATCCGAAGTGAAGTTTTCAGTTCGAAGAACAAGTTAGTTCAGATACTCTGAACTAAATGAAGTTCCTCCGAACTGAAAACAAACTTTGGAGTAAGTTAAGTCAACAGAAGTCAGCATTGAAGAAATCAATTCGGAAGATGAAGACTTTAGTTTAGAACCGAAGTGAACTCCCCGAAGTGAAATTAAGATGTTGACAATGTTGTAATATTAATTCGTAGTGTGTTTGTTCTTAGATTTTGTCTATAAATAGTGTGATAGGTAGTTCGAGTTTGATGTCTTTGAACCCGGAACACTCTCAAAGAGGTTCCGTGAGCTTGAGTGTCGATGTAACAGCTCGGTTCCAAAACTTGTCACCTATCAATGAAATCTATGAAAACAGTTACGCTCAAATTGTTGATCTAATCAATTTCACAAATTCAAACTTCAACATTTTCCTTCAATTGTGATTCCAAAGACACAGGTCATGAGATTCCGCATCATGACCTGTTTTTTGTTTCAATTCGATTTGCTTCTAAGAGAAATGTCAAATTTAAGGACTTGTCAAAAGTACAAATGTCACTTTCAATGAAAAGACTATGAATGCTACTAGAGAGGGTCCTAATTGGCTTTTTAATATTGATGAACTAATAAATTCTTTAAGTTTTCATTGTGTAGCAGAGTCTTCTGGTAATATTGGTGGAAATGCAAAATCTGAGGGAAATACCGGTGACTTAGTTAATACTGGTTAACAGAAGTTTATGGGGAGATTGTTGGGTTAAAGTTAAAATATTGAAGTTTCTATCGGTAAAGACAGTTTCTACTGGTGGATTTACTACTAATGTTTTTACTGGTGTTTTGCATGGTTATGCATGAAAGTTTTTGCTCTTACGTACTACTGCTGAACTAATCATGTTTATCATATACGATATATTAGCAGTTATTTTTGTAAAGAAGATATTGATAAGTATTTAGTAGATTGTGATAGATTGTAATTCTAGAATAGTTTGGGTTAGTTAGTCTCAAAGTGTATAAATATAGATCATCATATCGTTGTAAATATATGTCAATTCTGAAACCCAAATTCTAACATATTTAGGTTGTTGGTGGTATTTCTTGTGTTCTTATTGTTATTCATCATATTCATATTTATAAAGTGTTAATCAAAACCTTCTAATAGTACAGTGTTGATCCGGTGCAACTTCTTTAATAGATCTAAATTTAAAAGTTGGTTTTAAACAAACCTAGTTTGTTAGATCTTGACAATCGTCTTAGGAAGATTTTTACTCCCCATGGTATTATGCTTGATCAATATGGAGTATATAAGAAGTGGAAACTAGTATGGTTGTCGTTGTTTTATGGAAAAGATGCTATTTATTTAAAACTAATTTTTGCCTCAAAGGATATATATTGGGAATTTTAATGGGTTTTTAGTTGGATAAGTATTAAGTTGTTAATGATGGCTAACATTTAGAAAAGCAGTCAAACAAAAGTAGTAATATGTTGTTTCGTTTGATCGTGGATGTTAAAGTAATATTGCGTCAGAAACATATGTAACTTTCATTTTGTATTTTATACATCAATAAGAAATCGAAATAACAAACAGTCAAACAATCATGAACATAAAATGATAAAATAAAACGATGCCAAAGTTTTATCAAGCCTAATCCACAAACAACTTCATAAGTGTTTTGTTTATCTATAAAATCATATTTATAACTAATTATAACAAATTTCGTATTTATAATTCATCGTTATTACCCATTGATAATATTATTGTTATATATCAAGTCTTTTATATTTTTAAGATACCAAAAATCCCCAATCAATTAGGACATGACACATTGTTTACATTGA